>ML133428.1:1200000-1800000 GCA_003864495.1 Nemopilema nomurai
ATACTCTTAAAATTATTCACACGTGTGATACTGTTTCGGAAAATCTAGATCTCAGTGGAAATGAAATGCTTTTACGGATATTGTTTCTCAGTCTGTGGTAACTTTTCTGCAAATATCTTTTCACTTGAAATTTTGACTGCATGTTTCTACCTATTGTTACTTTAATTTACTCCCACAAAAAAAGCAATAAATTCATACAGAAACGAGAATTGCAGTGCCAGGGCCCCCGATAAATTTTAAGATGCAAGTTTTTTGCTAATTATGCTAAAAAGAGCAAGGGGAGCAATTGCAGCTAACAAAAGAACGATTCAAAGAAGCAAGAATAATGCACCCAACATACTACAAAATACCGAAATCTTCATAAGGTTTTTCCCATTTTCACGGACCGAAAATCGAAGTCCGGATAAACGGTGGGTCAGATTAATCAAGTAAGTACTTTATGGCATTCTGTACATAGTAACAACTTGTGACAAATGTTGCGTCAAAATTGCCTGTCTCACACATTCTTGTTTCCCCTTTTGGCCATCAAACAGCTTCAGAAACTTTTCTTAACTGCTTCAAGTATTCATAGCTGCCCTTTCTGGCAAACTTATTTCCGAAGATTTGATGGTTTCCCACTGAATTTCATTAGATTAAAAGCAATTAAAACAATTGAAGTGAATTCAAGTTTCTCAGTTTGGATCGGCAAACTTTGATTAATAGTGTAGCAAACATGAAATAATTTTAGCTCCGCTGTTTCCTTACCCATGCATATGGAGTCCTTCAACTCTAAACGGTGCCGAAATGCCCCTCTCCTCTATCAAATCTCCATGTCCAAGTCTAAAAGTATCGAACATTGAGCAATGACAAAACTGACTCTCTGAGCAAAGAGAATGACAAACGATAACACTGAATTGTTCTGCTAATAATCATGACTGGCTATAGGAAAATCGATTGAAACACCAATAAAATCTTCAAGAGGACCCAACTCACACACCAATTCAATCACAAACTCGTTTCGTTGAGCCTGAGGCATAGATTTTAAATATTCTAGCAGAACCCTCTAAAGAAATCACATTAAAGTGGTATACCTTCCATGGCTCGAGCGCCCCCAAGTGAAAACATCGCCATCATGGGACACACACGCGATGTGATTTCGGCCGCACGCTAAGGTGGTAGGCTCAATATCCAGATTCGTGTCCAGGCTTCTTATGCTGGTCTGTCGATGAAATTATTGCACTCATTTCAGGATCTTTTATCAATTTGAAATATAAAGTACGTCTTCTTGGTTGTTAATTTTTTCACGAGAAGTCAAACTGAACTGAACAAAGGATTGATGTTTAGGTATTGCTGTTTAGCCAATGTAAAGCTCGACAAAAGATTGAGTTACTTAAGAATATGACTTGGTTACGAAATTGCAAATGCTGATTAACTAAACGTTGACGACCTTGGCTAAGAAAATCGTACAAATCACCTACAGGAACTTTTTTATAAGAAAGACTCCGAAGGAAACCGATTCTTATATGGTGGAGGCATTAAGAAATTTAGAACATTAAATTTAGAAACTAGTGAACTGATTACACCCAAGCAAGAGAAACGGCACCGTAAGTAACGAATTAATCCTAAAACAATGAGTTATGCATCAGAGTTGAGCCAGCTATGCACCAGTGCGAACGAGTTGAGATGTGAACTTGGTACTTGGAAATAGCTCATAACACTTCGAGTACTTTGTTGACGTTTCATTGACATGTCTCGAGTCGGGCCTAGTTCATGTTCACACACAAAATGCGTTTATTTTCTTAATAAAGCAGAAGTACCGTTCGACCACGCCTGAGAGACGCCGTGCTGCTTTGACCAGAGAGATACTTGAGAACCAACTTCCTGTCATTTGAAAAAATTAGGCCCATCGAGTATACGAAAATAAACACAAAGAAAAGTTAATTGGAAGGAGACGTTTGAAATGTTCCAAAAATACTATAGCTACAGCAGATGGGTTCGGAGCGTGTGGATATCATTGCTTTATCGCAACTCAGAAGGTGAAAAGGCAGGGGCAGTCACTACAAAGGAGCTCAAATCAAACATACAGGAAACGAAGAGCATTGAAATTTTCAAATCGATGAAACTCTTTGAGGCCCTCTACTAAAGATAATAAAAGGAAAGAGTAAGCCGAGCATGCATATTGTTGTGCATAGAGCATGGAGAATCTTAAAATACAAGGTAATGAAAATGCAACTGTAAGGCCTCAATTGAATTGCTTTTGTCGAAAACGGTACTAGACACACAAAAATCGACAAGATATTACCTATCTGGTAGTTTGGTGATTGGAGTTCGTTTGCCATTCAAAATTAGAATGGTTTTCAAGAAGACTTCAAATAGAGCAGAAACGGTGGGAACTTCTGATGAATCCTGAAAAGGGAATGTGTAGCCTTAGACTCAAATGGGATTTGGTACGCCAAGAAGTAGAAAGTTTGATGAAAAATAAAATGAAATTGAACCAAAGATAATGGGTTGGTAGAGGTGATTTTCCATATTGGGTCACCTTGCAGATAAGAAAAAGAAACACATACTAGGCCATTTTCTGAGCTGGAAGTTGATGCAAGCGAGACAATTGAAGGACTTCTACAAAAAAAACAGCCAGAAATCTGCATTCAATCACAAGCAAAAACAGAAATCTTCTTCGGGAGAAATTAAAACAGTAAGAAAAGCAGTTTGAGAAACAGCCGCAAAATCTGAGGAATTGAATATTGATGTATCTAGCAATAAAGGATGTCTTACCAACAAAAGCTACTTTTTGAGTATAGAAGTAAATGAATATCAAGATTAACTAAGATTTGCAAATTGAGGAGAAACTATGAGGAACGTACTATAATAGATACAATGCAAGTGTACCTTTTAATATGCACTGCTTCGGCCTTCTCCAAGTACGGTTTGATGAAAGCTCGCGACGGATCGAACAGTCGGGCAACGAGCAACAAAGATGGCTCTTCCAGATAGTAGACTATTGAATCGAGAAGCCGAATAAACGACTTTGTGACGTCAGGCTGTTAATGAAACGGGATAGTCAATGCTTAGAATGGGAAGTACATTGGATACGGCTGAATGTTCATACTTTTGAGATTAAGCTTTTGAGTTGCACACTAAGCTACGTTCGATGGAAACGTCGTCATCGAAACTTCTAGGTCAACCAACAGTGTTGGAACTACCTTCCATGATAAGAAAGACTGGGAAAATTTCATTGAGCAATGAGACCAAAAAAGACCATAGCGTATAATTTCAACTTTTTGGAAAGAGATTCGAGGACAGCCCTATTTTTATAGCATTAACTGCTAATAGCGTTAGAAATAGCTGATCAACTCTCAAAATCATGAAGCAGACTTCATTCATTTAAGTATAATTACAGACGTTAGGAAGTTTGTTGCTATTAGCAAATAGGATATTGAAGGAGCGGCTCTGGGTATTTAATCAACAGATGCTGATGACTAGTGGCGACAACATCAGCTGATTTTATTCATGACCAAATAATAATAACAGGACTCTAGCTTCATTTCGTCGTTCCGTTACAAAGATTACAGAAATAGGGTACGACGTTGTTTAGAATTCTAAATCAAACCTGTAATTCATTGGTTTTATGAGGATCCAGATTTCGTAACGATCAAGCAACGACTATTTAAGATAGGTCACTAGTTCAGTTTGCACTATACACCAATTCTTTCAATCGGAATTTACACCAAGAGACAATCTGGTCAACACCAATCGACATAAAATAAATTATAATCAGAAATCCTCGCAAGCAATTCTACGTTATCATGGATCTGTTTATAAGCTTAATTATAATTTCCTACGACCAAGACTCACGCGCATTAGCAGGAAGCGAACAGCGTCCTCTGGCTTCATGTAACCAATGAAAGCGCCGTTATTGGTTGAGCAAACAATGTCATCGTAGCCTCTATCCAGCAGCATGTCTTGGATCGAGGCTGACAGATGATAAAATCCCTTGTTCGCACACAGATCAAGTGCCTCCTTTATTAGCGCTTTTGTCTGGAATGCATGAAATGTTTGTTAATGTTTGCAAGTAAAAATTTGAAATTCTCAACAGCCTCAGATATTAAAAATGTTAAATGAATTAGCCTACATTCAAATGACATAGCAGCTATCGGCAAATCCTGCGTTATATCGCGTTATTCCGCAAATCATTTCATTCATTTCATTTCAGTTCTTTGTAGGAAGTTTACTCTTCAGCAACGCTGATTTTCAAGAGGCCCTCCACTTAAAAAGTTTACAACTTATATAAAATTATACTTAAACTATCTAATTAAAATTTTTTTGACTAATTTACTTAAATTCATATAAAACCTAAATCAAAATTAAACTAATCTGAAATAAAAATCAATGCTGAAAATGTTCAGATTTACAAAGAATATAACAGATTTACAAAGAATATAACAGATTTACAAAGAATATAAGAGATTTACAAAGAATATAACAGATTTACAAAGAATATAACAGATTTACAAAGAATATAACAGATTTACAAAGAATATAACAGATTTACAAAGAATATAACAGATTTACAAAGAATATAACAGATTTACAAAGAATATAACAGATTTACAAAGAATATAACAGATTTACAAAGAATATAACAGATTTACAAAGAATATAAGAGATTTACAAAGAATATAACAGATTTACAAAGAATATAACAGATTTACAAAGAATATAAGAGATTTACAAAGAATATAACAGATTTACAAAGAATATAACAGATTTACAAAGAATATAAGAGATTTACAAAGAATATAACAGATTTACAAAGAATATAACAGATTTACAAAGAATATAAGAGATTTACAAAGAATATAACAGATTTACAAAGAATATAACAGATTTACAAAGAATATAACAGATTTACAAAGAATATAAGCCATAACGTTTTCCAAATAGAGACTTCAAAGCTGACCAGGTACACGGCTTGTTAGACTCGACTTGTTGTTGTTCCAATACTTCACACCTCTGAATAAAAAGCACCTTTGACCAGTTGCAGTTTTCATTTATGCCAACTTTAGGTCATTTTAAGTATTTCGCAAGTTGTGAACAGAGCTTTGCGAGTTTCTGGAGAAAAGTTCGGTCAGATTACAATCCGCAATAAAAAAATTCGCAATTCGTTGGATGTAATTGCTGGGTAGCTGTTGAAGTAACCATGTTTTTGTGATGATATTTGTAGAAACGCGACCTTCGAGTTTTATAGTTCGCACTTATCAAATATAAATGCCCTAAACATTTATCATTTCTGGTTTGCTAGCCTACTAGCACACAAACTACTATAACACTTTAATTGGGAGTAATGAGACTTTTAATGAGAGGCACTTGGGTAGGAAAGGTGGAAGGAAAATGTAACGCTGTGTTTATAGGAGGTCCTCTTTCTCAATTCATTAAAGAATGTAGTCCAGGTAAAGGTATACAGTCGAACATTCACGAAAGCATCTGGGTTACAGGGTCAACTGGATCTAAATAGCACAGTTGCTGAACAAAATTGCGGTGAAGAAAAAGGAAAAGGCACAGTTGCTGTCAGGGAAAGGCGGCGAATGGAAAGAAGGACAACTGTATTATCCTTTTCCAAACGAGATTGGTAGGGAGTGTCTGTTGAAAGCAAGAACCTACGTCATCAACGCGTGTCCAAACTTCACGTTCCGACAGCATGTAAAGAAAAGCCGGCAATTGAATTAGAAACTCCATTCAACATTCCCCCTTAAACGTCTTCCAAATACTGATTAAGTACAAAAGTACGCTCACAGTGGTTGAGCTGCACGAATTGGGAGCCTAATTGCATTTACAACGAAGACTTGAAAAAGAAGAAATTCGTGTAATTCTGAAGAAACTCAACAAGGAAGCCATCTGTTTTGCATTTCTAGCTGGTAAACAGGTATGAATGGTTTCTGTTTCTTACCTTCCCGACTTCAAATAGGCAATCAAACATTCCATGCTTAGCAAGCCGTTCCATAGCAGAAAGAGGGTCGTAGTCAAAATTGTCACGCAAGAACTGCCTGTATAGAAGAACAATTTGATCGCATGTTTTTTCGAAAAAACAGTTTGAAAACCATGTGCAGAATATTGGAGTGAAATGAGGATCGCATTCTGTAGGCGAAATACAAAAGTAATAATGCATGACAACTTGCTATTGTTCAATTTATAGGAGAGAAAGGATAAATAAATGTCATTTGCTAGTTGAAAAGGAACAAAAGCATTCTGAATAATGTGAGAAAGATGACAAAATGGAGCGCCCAGGTTGGCTCACATGTAAAGTTGAAAGAATGATAAATCTTACATGAATGATTCAAGGACCTTCGTTCGAAAGTTCGCTGGCTTCTGTTTTTCTAATATCTAAAAGGGATCATATTTGGTAAAATAATTTGCGCTACAAACAAGGATATCTGGCATGCACAATGCACAAGAGACTACAAACAGAATAGTATATATCACCTTTAATTACGTTATGAAAAAAGCAAAATATTCACGAAATCATAATGATTAGAGATATTATGCAATATTTTCTGAGAGATAGGATGCAAATATTTGTTTTACAAGCCAATGTACAAAAATGTAAAACCTCTTTGTGGGAAAGAGGCCCAATCTTTAAAATGCTATTGAGTTGGTCTTCACCTTAGTCTTCGTAGCCTGATAGACAGAGCAAGTGGAAGTTTGCAATGCAACTCACCTGTTCTGTGTAGCATTCCACTGCCAAGTCAGCAAGCTTCTTTCGGTCTTTTGAAGAAAGGCTCCCAGGTGCCTTCAAGACCTAAAATAAACAAAAACTCCAATCAACAAACACTCCAATCAACAAACACTCCAATCAACAAAAACTCCAATCAACAAACACTCCAATCAACAAAAACTCCAATCAACAAACACTCTAATCAACAAAAACTCCAATCAACAAACACTCCAATCAACAAAAACTCCAATCAAAAAACACTCCAATCAACAAAAACTCCAATCAACAAAAACTCCAATCAACAAACACTCCAATCAACAAAAACTCCAATCAAAAAACACTCCAATCAACAAACACTCCAATCAACAAAAACTCCAATCAACAAACACTCCAATCAACAAAAACTCCAATCAAAAAACACTCCAATCAACAAAAACTCCAATCAACAAACACTCCAATCAAAAAACACTCCAATCAACAAACACTCCAATCAACAAAAACTCCAATCAACAAACACTCCAATCAACAAAAACTCCAATCAAAAAACACTCCAATCAACAAACACTCCAATCAACAAAAACTCCAATCAAAAAACACTCCAATCAACAAACACTCCAATCAACAAAAACTCCAATCAACAAAAACTCCAATCAACAAACACTCCAATCAACAAACACTCCAATCAACAAACACTCCAATCAACAAACACTCCAATCAACAAACACTCCAATCAACAAACACTCCAATCAACAAACACTCCAATCAATCATTACAAAAAATCAAAATTCTAGCAAAACACTTATTAAATTTTTTTCAGAATTCTCAAAGAAGAGGTCTTATGCGTGTTAGTGGGTAGAAAATGCGGGACCATTTAAGCACAAACATTGGTAGTATACCAACGATAATTGGGAAACTTTTATTGACGTTTCCGTTACTGACGTTTTTAAGCACCAAATTTGAAGACTTTCATGAACAAGGGCGTTGTAGACGAAATGATCTCGCTTTCTTCATTTATGGTCAGCAATAAAAATGGCCGCTGCAAAGCGACTTTGGCGAATGTCCATGGGAGCTCAAGAAATTCTTGCTAAGTGATCTTTTAAGATTGAATTGAGAATACCAAATGTTGAAATAGCAAGTGGTTGAGACAGAGAGGCTAAAAGGTTGCGAGGCTAAGAGGCGGAGACGATCAGCTGACCTGCCTGATGAACATGAGGCCAGCGGTAACCGAGGCATATTCAATAAGGCTGATTGCTCTTTTGATTGGCGAACACTGAAAAACAAGCATCGTTCATGATCACTAGGCATGCTTAAAAATAACAAGCAAGGGGTAGATGCAATTCTTGATTTTCAGAATGCAATGAATATCACCCAGGAATGCAATGCGTCGTGGTACTGGTCTTTGGCGAAGCTAACTACTACTCTACCAAGAAGAACAGCAACAGTTTGTGGGAGAAAATGAACATCGCAAGAGAAGACACTATGCATTATAGACTCATCCTTGAGGGACAACCAAATTGCTCCGATTAACCATTTACCAAACTCTTTGGCTTTATGACGCAGGGAAAATAGTCTGCATGAACAGGATCTAGAAAGAAGGCACTGCCAAATTGATTCTAATGCGCGAGGAATGCTGTGATACCTCTGACAAGTTGTAAAACTTGGTTGCACCCTGGAGATCCCCTTCTTTCAATTTCTGCTCCGCAACCAACTGCAAATGTAAATTAGAAAGCTTAATTGTTATAGTAACCGTGATTAGGCCTACTTAACATGAGCAAAACCAACACCGAATTCAAACTGAGTCTTCCTCAACCCTCACCTCGCATAGGTATTGTACATTCAGATCAAGTGTTATTCCAAGTGCCTCCGCAGCTCCACCTTCATCTCTGCCGCAAAGTTCCGTGAAATAGTGTTCTGGGGATATCCTAAATGCGACAAGAACATGAATTTTGCTATAAAACGACAAACAGATAGCGATGAATTCAGTAAACCGCAATCACATGACTGTACAAATTATGCAACATTAAAAAGACACGTGAATGTACCTTGGCCGGCACTCGATGATGCCGCCTTCTGTGACGATGGTACACATGGTCAGCGGTATTTCCTCCTTCATTCCGTTTGAATGAGGAAACAGACTTTTCCAAGCTGCAGGTCGTTTAAAGGACGAGACATAGTAGTCTAGAACAGCCTCTGACTGACTCAATGGAAAACTCTGGATCTCGGCCTTGTACGAAAACGAGTCCGACCGCTGCGAAGGAAAGCAGGTCCTCGATTTGAAAACGAGACTTCTCTAGTGATTGCGTTTTAATCATGAAATAACCTCTTATCGCAAATACATATTCTCCTTCTCATTTCATAACATATACGTTGTGGTCCTATGGCGGGTATGAAGCAGAAGGATGCCAATGGCAGAATTACAGCCTAGCTACATACACCACAAAAAGAGCGAATTAAGCGAAATGATGCTAGCTGACAGCATTGAAAGAATCAGATGCTATTGAGTGTTTCGTCGTCTGCCAGTGGACGTCAATGCAAGGTGGAAGGACCCTTTGTTCCAACATCATAATACTTTAAAAATAAATCTACTCATCAACTCAGGTAATCAAAACAAATTTCAAAAAGAAAACCGCTTTCTACTGTAATTGGTAAATAGCGTACTTGAGCAGTAGACTTGATTGAAATAAAACTACGTCATTCTAGGAGGAGTTAGACATGACCGAAGAGGACTATGCTATTAAGCTGGATTAAAAAGCATACTTTACGGGGCTGAGTGGCACTGACATTTCCTGCAAATCTCTTTGCGATTATGCTGAGCGTAGGCTGCCAAGGAAAAACGAGACGTCAGAATTCTGAATTGACCACGTGGAGTAATTTCCTGGCATTGTTTCCGAGCTGACATAAAAGACTTCTAGCAGTGAATAGCTTTGCCTCGCGTTCGTCCATTCCCCCTCCCAATGTTGTCCTGCTGCTAAACGAAGCGTTATATTTTTGTGCCAAGCTTTTTTCCCCAGATTAATTGGATGCTATACAAACTTACCAACATTGTTTAAGGGGAGAGAAGAGGGATTAACAGCCATTGATTTGTCAAAGAAATAAAAAACGCAAAAGCCAAGGAAATACTGGGGTGCTTCAAGGGCTCTTGGCAGGCATGGTAGCGTGTTAGAAATGGCACTGAAAGAGAAGTCGAAGAATCGAGCGGCTTACAAAGACCGTTAATCTTGCATCACCTGTTTGTCCTTCCGTGTCAACGCAAAAATGAGGCTGTCTACAATTAAGGCGCTTCTTGTACTGAGAGGCAGCTGGTAGCTGAACTCTGGTGCAAAATCCGCCACTCTTTCAATGTAGTTGAAAACCTGCAGATGTCGTGGGTTTGCGCTTGATTATACACATAAACACATACACCTAAATTGTAGCTTCAAAGCTTCAAGCTAATCATGAGAATGCGAACAAAAATGATCTTTTCTGTCTACTCAAGGCAATTTTAGGCTCATTCGGCCCGGTAACAAAATGAAACGTTACATAGCTAAATGGTTTTATAGGCAACACCTCATAATTTTCACTGTAGCTGTTCACTTAGTGTAAACAACAACAACAACAACAACAGCAGCAACAAAACATAGAGGCAACAAAGATGCTCCTGATACCTCGAGTGTATCGTGCTTGGTCAGGTGTCTTGCAACAACAATCTGGTCTTTCAGTCTTTGCACAGATAGTCGGTAGTCATGAGAAGGACCCTAGTTGGAACATAAAGGCAACGTTTGAGTTTGGGTTCTTTTAAACGTGGACTAGATGTTAATGGGTAGTCTGTAAAAAGGCACTAAACGGTGATAACGATAAAGAAAAACTGAGCACTTAAGCAGAAAGAAACTCAAATGCAGCGTTAAGGGCTGGCTGTCTATTCTCATTGGCAAACATGTTTTTCTTCTGAAGAAGACTACCAGCTGATATGAACATTTTTCTCCCAATTCACCATAACTTTAGATTTGATGGCGTCAGCGCTTGAACTCATTTCAAAGCTTACAGACATAGTAAGCAAGAAATCCAATCTACAAAAATGTTTTTACGATGAATATTCTCAATGAGTGGATGGTAGCTAGCAGATACTGTTATCAACTTCCATCCGGCCTTTTAGGTCGCTTCTTTGCTCAATGTTGCATACCAGACAGACTCCCTGCCTGAAAATGTCCTTCGAAACTGCCTGAAAATATCCTTCGAAACTGCCTGAAAATACCCTTCTAAAGTGCCTGAAAATATCCTTCTAAACTGCCTGAAAATGTCCTTCGAAACTGCCTGAAAATATCCTTCGAAACTGCCTGAAAATACCCTTCTAAAGTGCCTGAAAATGTCCTTCTAAACTGCCTGAAAATGTCCTTCGAAACTGCCTGAAAATACACTTCTAAAGTGCCTGAAAATATCCTTCGAAACTGCTCCTTACATCGTACATAATCTCTGGCCGAGAATATTAGAATCCAAGATGTCATAAGTATTTTCTGAAGCAACATAAAAGCACCCTCAAGCCAAGCCAATAAAACCGTCAGTCTATCTTGGGGTTCCACTGGCATCAATTAAAATACAAAAAACTTATAGATTTACAATAAAAGATCTTAGTAAATTTAAAACATTAACGGTGAATTCTGTTGTTTTGTACAAATGGTAGTATATGACACATGACGGTTAGCTGACTAGGGATGCTGCTTTTGAGCTAAGATCGGTTTAAATGTATTAATACTTTAGCAATAGATTGGCCTCAATATTGAATGTTTTTTAATTTTACCGAACCTTTAGTCTGGTGATTTTAGGCTCCCCTTTTCCGTCCTCTTTAGCATAAGCCAAAATGGTGTCCATGCCACATTCTGCTACCGTGTCATAGCCCATATCGAACGCTGACGTGTAACTGGACGGAGAAGCAATGTGGGAAATCTCACATGGCCACTCTAGAACCACCTTCCACGTTGTGTCTGCAGCAGTGTGGATCTTCAAAGAACAAGCCAGAAATGAACATTACTTTACAATTACGCACATAGAAAAATAGACAGTGTAATCAACCCTGCAGAACAAACGTTTCTGCGTTTTCGCTACTAAAAAAGATAAAAAAAGTCTTTTGGAACTTGGAGTAAGAGATTGATTGGTAGCAAGAAACTGCCTCCTAAACATGTGAGGCAACCCTTTTATGACAAACCCTATTGCGCACGTATATTGGGAAATCTGCTACGAACAATTCTTTCCTACTTCTAGTCGTCAAGAAGCGACAAATTGGAAATTTTAGCTAATGCAAAAACGTAACGAAAGTTGTCAGTGAGGATTGAAAAAAACACTTGTGGTGCTCAGACAGTTAAAAACAGATTAAAGCGCAACCTGAATTGCCTGAGGAAAGCATGTCTAAGATTACGACAGGAAACTAACAATATTCTTGAAAGACCAGCCTTCATCCAATAACCCATATTGATCTTCATCGGCTTAAAAATAAACTAAATTACGATGATTCTATAACGATCGAACGGGAAGCGGTACGGATAAAGGATGATAACAAAATGATAATCATTCTAAAAAAATCAATTTTGATTGACAAAATTTCTTGCGGTTAATACGGGCCTTCCTAAATTGCCGAAAATATATAGATAAATTAACCTGTTTACGACATAAAATATATGAATAAATTAAACTGTTTGAAAAGCTTCATATGACATTTAAACTATGCTTAAATCAAAACAATCAATTGAGACGGGAAATTATTTGCTCGCATTAAGAATGAACAGCCGAATCCCCCATCCCTCTTTTTAGCATGGCGGTTTAGTCTTTTTACTAGGAACAACAGAGAGGTACATGAACGGTAGTTATTTCACCCGAGCCCCTATACACAACCCCGTGAATTGTTGTTCCTCGTGTGCCTGATCTCCTCATTCTATTTCTCCATATCACTGAGCACTTGGTATTGACAATAGAACGGGGGTCAACATCTTTCTAACAGTGGCAAGAACGGCCCTTTAGGAAAAATAATGTTTGGCAGCCACTGCTTCAGCCAAAGTCATGTGATCACGTAACTGTGCCTGTATGTTCAGAATCTTACATTATTAATTCTGAGTTCGTTTCGTGGGACTTTTAAAGAAAGAATGGATTCGCAGTAACTCCACTAAAAATGCCTTGTTCATAAGCTTTTACATGGTAAAGGGTAGTCATTAAAGTAACTTGACAAATGACAAAAACGCACCAAAAGATAAGTTGCATGTTCACCAAGGTCTTGTAATAGTTCAAGTCTTCTGATCTTCTCTTGGATAGTAATCAGAAGGACTTGTTGATGTATCATCAGATCCACAAACACAACTTCGCCATGCTGTGCGAATTAGAACGAATCAATGTTGTGCAAACGAGGCAAAGGAACATTTCAATATACTTGTAAATGTTTTGCTACAAAGGTTTAAACTGAATAAATGCTGTACCACACTTCACGATTGCGAGAAAGTAAAAAGGGTTTTTGATACAACGTCCTCAATACAGTCTACAAAAGTCATCACATCAATTCCTTTTCAGTCAGTTATTAACAGAGTACCTTGGCATAGTTTTTTACAGAATAATCTCGATAACTCATTACTAAAATGTCCTACAACAAATCAGCATTATTTTATAAACTATTACAATGCGAATGCCTGTAAGCAGAATGCAAGACACCATACCTCTGTTCCAATGATGGCAATATTTCTATCATCAAACGTATGCCACCAAGCAATGGTTGTCGTTCTACCTGCCAAACAAATCGCAGTAAAATCTATACAATTCAGCTCGGTTTTCCTTATTTGTTTGTATAAATCTGGCTGATCATCTCAAAAAGGAAATCTCAAAATCTACCTCTAACGTGATCAAAACAACATCATGGATCAAAGAAAAAGGAAGACAAACATTCTAATATGAAACAGGATAAGAATGTTCTATCTGCTATCAACCACAACTTTAGCAAGGCACCTTTCTGGCTTGTTTCTTCCATCTTGGTAAGGTCTGTTAAAGACCAAGATTGGCAGTTGTTGCTGTCGCAGGAATCAGGCTGAAAACCAATAGAGTTTTATTCAAAAGGAAAGGTTGCGCGAGAATTTCCCTGCACAATTCAATGACTCCAGGCTAAGTCGTACCATATAAGGTTCATTAATACTCCAAAGCTGATCACAAAGATTATCGATCCTCAAATATGCCGCTCAAAATATTCAAAGTAATTTTCAAATAATCATCAATATAAATTTTATGCTTATATTTCTTATCTCTGGTTCACAAGATTTTCAGAATGATTGGTGACAACTGATTTGTCATGATGCAAATTTAACAAAATGTTAATCTTGCATGCTACTCTTCTAAACTGGGTTCTATAAGTCATCTCTAACTTGTTGCACTTTAAATCGTATAACTACAGTTTCGAGTGAACTCAAACAACTAAGATTACCCTGGTAGGATGCGAGGCGATCTTTGATAATAAGACACGAAGTTTGAAACATTGGCAAGGAACCACACTGGTGCCAATTGCTACCACGAAAAACTGTAAATTAAACAAGAAAGAACCTTCAGATGTGCCAGCGCAGGAAGAATATACAGCCCCATGTCAGCGGAGGCAACAATCACCCACGCAGCGTGAACTGGATCAATGGCAAAGCTCTGCACACGTTTTGATGGGTTCTAAAACGCAAAGACCTCGGGGTTAGAAATTTTGCTAACTAACAATTTACCACCTTCGAAAGAAAACATTCTTAAAATTCATGTGATTCCAAAAACATGTAATTCTACAAATGTTAAAATATGTGAATGAACCTGAAACCATTCAAATTGCTTCACGACATGGGGGGATCCTTTCTCCGTCAGCCTCATAAGCAATGATCCTGGAATAAAAAATATCACAATTAATAATGCTACTTTTCATAAATCTCTCAAGTCAAACCGAAAACAAACCATAATTCTTTTGCAGAAGCTGGGGCTTAAAGAAATTTAAAAATTAAATTATTGACTTAATCCTTCAGTTTATTTGCGTTTTAATCGGTGATTTTGTTGCGATGATATTTACTTTTACCTTCATACCGTTAGGAACAGAAAAGGTAATTCCAATTTAGGTTGTGCCGAAATCTGTGCCCAAATGCAAATTTTAGAAACACGAGTATTGTAAGCTAATAATTTCTTACCATTGCTGCAAAGCAAAGTCAGGAGGCATCTCTCAGAAGTCTCTTGAAAACAGCAGTCGAAAAATTGCGGTGCGTTATTGTCTGGAGGGAAAGAGGAGTACATAACTACATAAGTGAAGGAAATGAATTGAATAAACCACATGAAAAGTATGATAAAATCGCAATTAAATTGTTAGTGGATAGGTGTCTCTCTAGGTCCGCTTCACAGGCTGTTCCAAACGTTCACGCCTCTATGAGAGAAATATATTTTGATTTGCATCACCACGAACTAAAGCACTTGAACAACGCGATTTCCATTAACAAATTCGGTTAGATTTACATTTTGCCATTATTGGCCATTTTGGAGGAACCAAAGAATGGCACTTGTTGTTACCCTGGCAGCAACCACTCTGGCACTTAATTGTTAGAACGGGACAGCTCTAGAGCTTAATAGTCTCAATTCTCGAAAACAAATCTATAGAGAAAGGAGTTCTGCATTATGATAATTAGCCTATTTAGTGCACTGTCTTGTGCGTGGTATTAATCCGATGGAAATGGGGCAGAGCAGATTTTCGCTGCAACAAGGGCTTCCGTTCTTGAAATAAAAAAATCTGTGGAAATTCATGCCCTACAGTTGTTGCGCTGTGAGCGGGATGTTTTCTTGTACGCATTCGCTGCAATTCAAACGTTGCGAATGGGCCAACATTTTCCAATATGAATGTTATCATGAAATCGTGCATTTTAATTCGCGTCTTGCGGCGACAAATCTCTCAGCTGCTTTTCAGAATCCGAAATGGTAAGAGGAAAGCGTGGGATGGACGTTTCTCAGACAGCAAAAAATTGTTGGTTTCGGTATTCTTCTGACAAGAAAAATTGTACACTTATTACATTATTAAGCTGTAATATGAATCTACAGTGCAGAGAAGAAGGATGTGGTGATCGCGTATTTCTATTCGTTTTTGCGTTCTTTGGCTAGTCTATGGTTAACAAGAGGCCCTAACTCAACCAATCTTAAATCAGGAATATAGTTTTATTTGAGCACAAATCACTAGCTCTGGGATTTTCTTTTACGGATTGATAGGTTTCATAGGTTACGGATTGGTTGATTGGCTGATTGATTTTTTTTGAACAAATAAATTCTCATCAATGAGTCAACATTTGGCGCTGTTTATATACCGAAAGGCCGCCGGTTCACAAATGTTTAGAACAAAACTTGAAAAACTTGAATCTTTTAATTTTTCCCAACAATTTTAACTAATCAATCCGGGATATTGTTTGTACAATTTCTATGTTGGCTGTGTCCACTTGAACTTTTGTTTGCCTATTTCTGGAACCGCGTATGATTGGCTGATTGATTGATTGATTGCTTTGAGAAGAAGGACCAGTGTTAATCTTATATTACGTTATAAATCTTTTCAACCAGAGTACCAAGACACCATGCCAAAATAACACTAACAACTTTGATAAAAGAAGAGTTGAAACAAAACTATATGATCATGTTATTTAAAAAGATAAATATAGGATGACAATGGAGAACAGGTCACCCAGCTCTCTCAACGATCAATTTTCTAAATTGTCCAAATTGAAGGGAAAAAGCAGCTCCTTGAAGGATTGAAAGGCGTGTGCTCGCATTAAAAAATGTGGCCCTTTTTTAGCACAAATCCCTGACTCCAGTGCTACCATTAATATGAGGCTAAATACTCTGTGAGAAAGTTTCACAGATCACACTACCTATAGACATTCATGTTTACCAACACTCTCCTTCCATTAAAAATTTGACTGTTGTTTGTTCCCACACCATCAATATTCCATCAAAGGGCAAACGTTTTTAGCTACAACAATGTAATTGATATGGCCATTTAAATTTTCACCAATTTGCTCTAAAGTGAAAACTGAGTCACTTGACAATTTTTTACATAACCATGTATAATTTGTCAATGCTTTAGTACCAATAAAATAGACAGAAAGATGAAGCAAGGAATAAACATTCCTAGCAAATCTATGAAGGGGATGCATAGTTTGCAGTTTCTTGGAGCAGAACTTGTGCTAGCTTTAACATAGGGACTCAAAATTATAAGGGACACGAAAATGGAGTTATGCAAAAATAGAAATAAAGCTTTTCAGCTTGACAGAGTCTTGAAAGACCAGATGGGTGCTACAAACAAACTAATAACAGTTTTCCATGTACAGCTTTACAGAAACAGCAAGTCTTTGAAGCAAATATTTTTTAGGAAAGTTTTGCCAATTTATGGCCTGGCAAGCTCTGTTGACTGCACTTTTTATGCTTTTTGGTTTGCCTTTTTGCATGCTCATCGTGTAAATGAAATAGAGGACATTTGTCCTGCATACCGGAAGGAATGTTCATGTGCTTTGGTCCACAATATTTTTTATTATCCAAAGATTGACAAAGGACTCTACTCAGTCAGCCAAAGTACAGATCAATGGGGCCTTGTTTGAAAGGATGAATAATAATAATAATAATAATATGATGTTGCATGTAGTTTCTTTCTAAATTACTGCATACTTAACCTTGAAGGAACCTTAGAAAAGTCTTTCAAGCCCAAATTTATCATAAATTCATAAATCACAAATTCATAAATCATTGCAATTCAAGTCCTTATGCTCTGTTTACTTTTGACCCTTAAATTCTTGTTTATGTAACAAGAATGTATTGTTTAAGCTGTAATCATTTCAAAATGTTGCCAGTAGTAATAGTTTGCAAAAAACAGTAGATTTATTTAAGTTGAAACCCAATGTAAACTAGAAAACTGTATTTGACATTTGAATTATCTTCCTTCCCATTTAGCCACACAATTTGCAAGCTTCTTATCAAATATTTGCTTTTACCATTTATCTTACAATGGAATATCTTTAACTGGGACTTTTTGTACTCACACTTTACTGTTGTAAAGGACTGCCTCTCAAAGACTGCAATTGTCTTAAAATGTAACTATTTTCCATTTACATGAAAAACTAGCTACCAAAGAAAAATAAGAAAAAAATATTAATTGTAAAATGGTCCAAAATTTTGAAAAAATCCCTTCCAGGACCAGATCCCAGTCTCTTATAAAAAGGTGTGTTTTGGCCTTAAATTGAGCATGTTCTCAGGAGGACTAAAGAGGACTACTCTCCAGTAAATGTTCGATATTGCTAAACTCTTAAAGGTACTACTCTCTTACTTTTGCATACAATAGCCGTATACAATTTAATATATAAATTGAATATATGGTGATTAACTATGTCGAACTCAGTGGAGTTGGAATGAAAGCTGTTTAAATAAAGTTAACAAAAAAGAAGAATGCCATACCTATTTTAACAAAATCATTATGGTCAGAAGCCGGTGGCAAGGGCCTAATTCTCAAAACGTAACGTGTTTCGTAAAGCTGGTAATTAAACGAAGTAAGGTTTGCTGACGATACTGATCTTTTCGCCCTTCTTGGGTTGCCTGAAGCCATTTCTCGCCTGGCTTTCTTCACAAGTTTGTGATTGCTTCCATATTTTGCTGTTTACAGCCTCTTTTCAACACAGGGGAACAGGGTGTCTCTGAATTGTCACATGAGTGCCAGCTGATCCAGAAATCAGGTCTAGTGCCATCTCCACATGGAGATACGACTCTATTTTGCTGAAATTCACTTATTTATATCGTAAAATTTACAAAATTCAACCTTTCTTTTCTTAATATATACCTTACAGCAGCCTAATTAATCCTAAATATCAAATACACTAGCTGTTGTGTGGAAAGTAGCTAATGAAATATGGGTCTATAAACTCACTTCAAGATTGATGCGGGCAATTTCAAAGATCTGTAGCAGACTGCAAATGATTAAGTAGTTTTCCGAATTTATTATGCATGAATATGATGTTTTTTAGGCATTTGCATTATTAGGACCATTTCTAACATCAATAAACTTCTTATTGATAACAGAATTAAGGAAACAAGAAGGATATTTTTTGAATATGATGCAAGCTAAGGTTTTACGTTTTTTATTTCATTGGAAGCTTTATACATGAATTAAATCATGGATCATATAAATATATTGACAAAAATCATCAAAAGTTTTGATGACATGACGTCCATGTGTCAAAATTAGGTCACTGGTTAGAATTGACTCTTATGGGTGCAAAACAACGTCTTGTAGCAGTCCGACCTAAATCTCATACTACATACAGAGGCACCCAACTAGCTCAAATATAAGAAGCAGAGTATGGCGATACCCCTTTTCTATTAATCTTTTCTCAATTGTTTCACCCACAATGTCTAAAAAGCTGTATATTTGCACAGTTTAACAACACACTACACACATAGCTGGATGCCCAAAAACATCTTCTAGCAGAGTCTAAAATCATTGATAAAATGCCGGGGGAATCGGCCTTTGCCTTGATTAGCAATTCATGAAGACAGCATGAGCAATTTTCAAGGTACTTGAAGAAAACCCCAGAATACTTTCACGTAACTCCACGTCACATTTCGTAATAACTTTACCTTAACATTATCCTTAGCACCATCACAGTTTTATTTCAAAAGAAATTCGATCTGCCCCTCAAAAAACTGCTGCAAAAACAGCTTTGATCGAAGCATGCTTTTCTTCATCGTTCTATTCCAAGGAATAGAAAAGACCTTGCTTCTACCAGTTAATCAACAAATGTCTTTATTACAACAAGACGCGTTTCCTGTTGTCAACAAAAGAGGCTTCGATGCTGGGGATGTCAGATTGGATTGTTTAGCAAAATACGTTGGGCAATCTCGCCAGCACATGGCATCTCAAAATGCAGCAAAAAGACAGATGTCCTTATTCGCATCAAATTGAGAAATGGTGGTAAATCGCAAATGTAGTTTTGATTGACGAAATCTGTTCTTGACTACATTTTCTTTACACCAAGTCTTTTGAAATTTTGAAATCATAATTAATGTATTGAATAATATTCTGAAATGTCAATTACGGCCTTCCTGTCAAATCGACTTAATGAACTCGACAATTAAAAGCAAATTAACCTTTGTATTATACCAGAGCACTTGCTGCAGAATAAAGGGGTCTTCGAACATCTCGTCAACTAACATGAGTTTCTTTAAATGTTTAATTATAATTCATAAACTCCAAAGAAATATGCTCTTCAGTCTTCATTCTTATTAAAATGAGCAGTTTGGAACTGAAGTAAAACCATGTAACTTTGGGCTACGAGTGACTATGACTCTAGTTTTTCTTCTGATTTAAGTAAGCTTTGAGTGAGAAGAAAGGCTCTTCTTTGACAGGACAAGACAAGAGCGAAATAGCAAAATACAATCCTGCTTTAAGTAGCCTGAGTGAAATAAGAATACGGGGGATCATATCGGTGCACCTGGAAAATCAGAAGCTACTCCTTACCAGGGTGCTTCTTTTTTGGCTCTCGAAATGAAGTTCTGTGACGCTCACGCTTGTATTACTGATCTACCACTGAATGGGCCCCTGATATCTGAAATTTCAGAAGTTGTTTTGGTCTGCAGAAAAGTGCACCAAAAGGCTCGTTGCATGTGACAAAGTTTTCTAGAATGCATTATTATCGTTCATAATATTTACTATATTCTAGCATATCAATGCTCACTGCAACGTCATATGATTATTGAAAATGTCCTATACAACATCGTATGATTGTTTATGAGTAAGATGCTAATTTTGACATCGCAATGAGAGGAAAAGCACGTTTGAAGGCAAGAGTTAATTGAAGATGCTAGACACGAGAAACAGGAGTTATCAAGGCATGCATTAAGGAATCTAAATTAATATATTTGTCATCTTCCAAACTTTTTAAAAGATTAGTTCGCTGCCTCGTATGAGTGCAACAACATTGTCAATGCATTTCTGCTCACCTTAGACCTCATTAAGGATTGTTAAAAAACTTTGAAAGGTATTTTTAAGCAGCATTTTCTCTTTAAGGTAAATCAGAACTGCAAGACAGAGCTGTATATCACATTGACGTTTGCATACTGTTGTACGGGAGAGTACTTTAAGTTTGCAGAAACTGTTTCCGCTTTTTCTTGCTATTGTGGAGTTCTACATTACAAGGCATTTGTTCAAATAGATGTATGTAATTCTATGTTTTAAAAGCAAATCGCACTTCCTTCATAACAATTCAAAAATGTTTATATTCGCTGGTTTCTTCACTTTTCAAAAAAATTTCAGACAATTTTGCTTTACCTACTTATCAGAAGCTTAACTTCTGCTTGTCCCAGCAGCAAAATCTATTGAACATAAAATTCTTTGCAATTGGTTGCCATCTGTTCTCTTCCACTGCACGTGGGCTACGAAAACTAGCAGCCCATCTAATGCCAAATCTTGTCAAATACTTTTCTGTTTATCCACATCTTTTGAGTCATAGAGTCCTTGAATTATTCATCAAACCGTTTAATGCATAGATGTGGAAAGTTGTCATTTGAATTTGATAACAGCTAAAGGAGAGCTCTTGATATCAGTAATAATTGCTGCTGATTCCTTCCCTTTCTGTACCCACTCTTCCTTTTGAGCATAATAGCCTATTATCCCAAACTAGAAGCTTCTTTGGTTGGAGCCACGTGCTTTCAAGACGGCAGTCCCTCATTAAATTATAGAATTTCTATTAGTTCCACAACTGTATTATACTTTGAAAATGAACAGGAAAGCAGCTCTTTTCGTCTAATTTCACACCAGTCCTGTGCTTCCGTTGCCCATTTGGCTTTTCAATAATCATGTGCTCTCATATGCAGGTGTGAATGCCTTGTGTTTCCGCTAGTCACTGTCTTTCTCTCCAGCCCTCTGAATCTTTCCAATCAATAATTAAGTCATAAATACTTTTTGCAGCTATAAAAGAGAGAAAGAAATCTCAACCAAGACGAATCAACCTTCGTGATTAGCCATAGCGACAGTATAGGGTGTCAAAGAATCTTGGCACCTCCAACATTGACACAACTTAGCTTTCACACATTTAGAAACACAGGAAGATAATATTTGCAAAATTGGAAATTCACTAGCGGCAAAACCAAATGGGTATAATCAATTATATTATTTTTATTGCTTTGCTACATCTAGTAGTGAGTTCACCAATTCTACCTTTGGAGCAAGAGAGAAATTCTGTAGAGGTGGGGAAAAGACAATGGCAATCAACTTGCAGTTACTGGAGATGGTCAAAATGTAGAGCTGGATCTGACTCTCAACGAGAGGTGAGTAAGCTACGTTTCTAATGCAGCTTTCCTAATTCAACTAACTACGTCTAATGTAGTTTCTCAATCTAATAATCTGCCAACAGTCTACAACATCTCTCTTAACCGTCGAAGGTTCCCTTTGCTCTTAAGTGAAGTTTGACTTCAATCCAGCAAAGAGCATTCAAGCGGATCTTCCATTTCAAGCTTGTGTTATTTCAATTCTGTAGAAGTTTGTTTGGACACCTTTGCGACCAATTAATCCCCAATCGAAAGCAAGACTGTTTTGTAAGATGAAAGAGACGTATTCGATAGTGTATGCTAGCAATGCTTTAGGGAAAGTCCGGCAGCTCCTTACTGATTCCATTTATTTGTGAAACTGATACCTCCTGCTTAGTAGTTTACTTTGTCACGAACCTCTAGTCCTGTCCCGTGTCCATCATAGAAAGCTGAAAAGGTGTCAAAAGAACTGTGAAAAATGTTTCTTTAATCTTATGATGACTCATGGTAATGTCTGGGCAGGGTTGTTGAAAACCAATGATTGATCACCAAAATCAAATGAACACTTGCATGTCTGTTGTGCTATACCCACCTGGACGCTGCAGATATGCCAATCAGGACACGAGCTCTGATTACCCTGCATTTTCCCAACGAAAACCCAATTACTCCTTAAGAATTCTTGGCTGTAGCCATGGTTTTTTGATCGACTTTTTAATTGAATGAAAACAAGTATCCCGAGATATACCGCTACATTGTAAATTGATGTTCGAATTGTAGGCCACTAGAGATGAAGACCAAAAGGCACTGCTAATTCAGAGGACAGAAGGGAAGGATGAACAGTCGGTCGAAGCACGGAACAAAATGACACGGAGGAAGAAGGAACGCCGCAGAGAGAAAGAATTCATCGTTTCCTTGATGCGAATGCTGTATAACAAGCAGCTTTGAATTTCAGTTATCGATTTTTAAACAGAAAACGAACTGGACAAAAAATATTTTGAGCATGGGATGAACTGCAACTATTTACGGCGAAAAGTGTAAGAGTAATCTTCTTGTTGTTATTCCTCTTCCCGCCTGCCTTTTATCCACTGTAAATTCTTCTAAGTTGCCACTGTTTCCAAACCGAAACTCAGAACACAACTATGAATTGCATGAAAGTATTGTCTATGTTTTGTGTTTCACCCTCTTCCTTAATGTACACGTGGTTCTGGTTGGATCGATACAGTGTTTCTTTTGCAAAACTCTACGCAATGTGCATTTCTTCTTCTGTTCCTAATACACATTTTATGGATAGCAATGTAGACATTAAGCATAAACACACGAGCCATATGAGAATGAATCGCCTTGTGTTAGCAAGTGACTAGCGGACGCCATTAAATATTTTTACACAGACTCCAAGCATCTGGCAGTGTCCCAGGTCAATTATACATGAAACCTTAACTTTGTTCTACTAAGAATACACTTTTTGAGGGTCAAAATGACCCTGCATAAAAAGGAACGTTTTTCTCCGGGTTTTTCAAGAGCCCCAGCAACAGCTGTGAAATATACTGAGCATAATTTGGTGTCAGATAATGGGATTATACACATTTGCGGTGTTTTTGAAATTTTTGTGTGCACATAAGCTTATATAGTTTGGACAAAGAGATCTTAAACTCCCCTGCTCCATATTGCATTTAACAAGCCTTATTATACTTCCTCAGACGGGGGAATTTCTGCTTCTAAGAACGAGATGACAAAATTCACATCTAACTCAACTGGTTTAAGCTATGAGGTCTCAAAATATTCAGTTCTCACATTTAGTTGTTATCATTTTCGTTCAGTTTGCTATTGGCCCTTTTGCTAGCTCTCAGACAATTCAGACCTCTTCATCTTCTACCGATTCCTGCTTTTTCGCATTCTGCAGAATCAACTGTCTATTAAGCATCGATGTAAATATCTAAAGATAATAAATTTTCTAAAATTTATTGATGCTTTGGTTGCATAATGTTGCACCGTACATGTCCTAATGGCTCAGTCGAAGCAGGGCACATTGTCAAGATACTTAGCCTCTATTCGTGTTGGTAGTAGTGTCCTGAGTGAATGTACAATACAAGGACCCTTGAAAGCCTTTCGGTGCAATGTCGCCTAGCTAAAAGCACACAGGTAGTGAGCAAAATTTGCACTTATGACATCAATGCGGCGCCAAAATTCAATCTGGTATCAAGAACATTTGAGCATCTCGTCAATGATCTAATCACAATTACAGTAACCGAATTGGAAGAACTGGTTTTATACTTTTTCGTGCTGCCAGGCTCTAAAAAAGTGTATTAAATGTATTACTTTTTATTTCATTTGAAGTTCGAATCCTCTTTCTTTTGAATTTCGTCTATGTCAAATGCAGGTGGAGTTGTAATTAATATAGCCATCTAAGATTGCGTTAGCAAAGGACGTATAACTGAGTGTATTTAGCAACATCTAACGCAATTTATATGAATATGGATGAGTTGCAGACGGCGAATCCGGGTCGTCTGTTCGTGTGTATATTCTACATTTCAAAAGAGCAAAAGCTTAGAAAAGAGAAAATGACTTTTTGTCGAGAATCAGTGATGTGGAAAGTACCATATTAATGTCTTGTCTTTGGTTAGAAACAAAGCATCAAATCCATAAATGGTTTTTAATAGATTAAACTGGTGAGAAGGCGTTCCCCTCTTTTCTTATCAACTCGACATGTAGGTTTTCCAGCCTAGAACAGGCGATTGTCTCTGACGAGACTATTGCAACCTGAGTGTCTCCTATATAAAAATGCTTTCATTTAGGTTGATACTTATTTTAGCTGGCTCAATAAGTATCTTGTCTAATTTGGCTATGGTATTGGACAATGGCTGCCAATGGCTGTTGGCCCATTTTTGCTTGGTGCATGTGACAACGCGCGCACGAGTGTCTGGAGTGTGGTGCTGGGCATTTCTGTGAGTTGAGATTTTCCAGTTAAGCTATTGTATCATTTAAGCACATATTGTAATGTATTGTATGTGTAACACGAGTAATAGAAAATAGGACAGGATTTACAACAGTAAATTGAAAAAGAGGTGCTCAAAAGTACATTAAAGGATGCGTGTTTTTTATAGAAATGGTAATCAAGACATATGGCCATTTTTCAATGCAAGACATCCAGTTTGTCCATCTTTGCCGTCTTTTTCTGTAAGGAGAAAGAAAGAAGTACCGAATTCTTGATTGATTTCCAATTTTTATGTCAAGGGTTGGAGGTAAACATAATATTCTTAGGGAAACAGGGGTACTTTTTATGGAGACACCCGGTACAGTGTGCTTAAATTGTTGTATTATTTTCGTATTATTACCGAAACACCCGGTACGTATTGTATTCAGAAAGCCAATTTTATTTTTTAAGAGTTTCTTAAAATATTGATTTTATTGGGGCTCTAGTACTAGGTTTCTTATAAACTGGTTTCTTATAATAAATAAAGTCACAAATTACTTGCATGAATTACCACAAGTCAACGTTATAAACACCGCAACGTCTGCAATGAGTAACTTCCTGTGGCTTAGTAAATAGCTGTTTGAAATGAATAACTTTCAATGACCATTACGCAATATACTTTCTCAAAGATGACTTGTTTTTCTCCCCCTGATTTAAAAGAATAATAGAAATTCCTGCTGTGCTTCATGCGCCATGTTATTATTGTCATTGAACAGAAAATTAATTTATTTCCTCTTAATTTCGAAAGAGAAATTAATGAATTTTGGCAATATGGCAATGACAAGGTCTGAACGCTCGGTGTTTTCCTAAAGCCCTGACTTAAACATTTGGACTTTTCTTCTAAACAAGCTGGAAAATTAAAATGACATTCCGGAACAACAACAGCGCACCTGTGAAGAAGCGTAATTGGATTATTGAAGACGTTTTTCATTGAGGCAGCCCATGTGAAATTAGATATTCATAATAAATATATATATATAGAGAAGATTGCGGATGCACCTTTCAGTTTCGTGTTCTGTTCAACAGCTGAAGTTGCTTAACAAGGGAGCAGAACTGCTTTTGTCAATCACTGCCGAATCGCCGCTTCAACATTCACTCGAGCATCTCCAAGCAGCACCGTCTCCACCAGCCAACATGAGCTTATCATTCTACATCTGCAGCCTGGTCCTCATTTCGCTGTCACTTGGTGCACAAAGCCTTGCTGACTCTGAAGAAAGCATTTTAAAGCGGCAATTTGAAACAACGTGTGCTTTCTACCGCTGGTCACACTGCCCAGGAAAGAAAGAGGTAGAAATGGTTATATACACGAATTTATGTCTTCTAATTCTTGTTAGAACGCTTCAATGATATCTTTGATTGCTGAATCGGTGATGGGTTTCAAAATTCCACATTAAGAGGCGTGTAGAAGGCTAACAAAGCACAGTAGCATGTGACTCCAATCTTTGCATCGCTACAATAGGTAATAAGGAAATATTTTTTGCAATGCCTTGATCTGCCAGCTATTGGCTGTAAAATTGCTGAAGTTATTTCATTTTCATAAACTTTTGAAGTGATACTGCTGATATGTAGGCATATTCTAATTTCAGTATTATTGACTGACTGACTGACTGACTGACTGACTGGTTGACTGACTGACTGAATGACTGACTGGTTGACTGACTGACTGACTGACTGACTGACTGACTGACTGACTGACCGACCAACCGACCGACTGACTGACTGACTGACTGACTGACTGACTGACTGACTGACTGACTGACTGACTGACTGACCGACTGACTGACTGACTGACTGACTGACTGACTGACTGACTGACTGACTGACTGACTAGCTGACTGTAATGATATGATAATGATACCCCTATAAATGATTTAGACAAAAATTAAAGTTTGATAAGTTATAAATAGGGAGTGATTTTAATGTTATCAAGGGTTTTAAAAAAATTTTCACAATTTTCTGGTTCTTTTCAGGTTGATGAAAGCTCAAGAAGGGATGAGATCACGAACGAAATAAGTGACTTGGCATTCAGAGAAGACCTTGGTTTTGGCAAACAGGTCAGAGAGATGGAGTCTGTCGAAGGAAGCAGAGGCAACAGGAAGGCTAACTTAAGAAAGTTATTTCGATTCCTTCTTCAAAAGCAACGGTCTCAGAAGTAAACGAGCTGCCTCGGAGTCGCAAGGTTGCGGTAGCCAGCATCTTTTGAAAGAAATCTGTACAAAAATGACTACAAACAAAGTATCGTTGTACTCACAATGAATCGTAATTACATAAATCATTCAATCGATTGGAAGTCTTTTTACAAACATTCTAGTGTTTCTCATTATATGATGCAGCGCCTTTGTCAAGCTAAGAACTCCAAGTCGTCCTCAATTCCTTTCGGTGTCAAGAAAGTATTGATCGACTTGGATCGATTTGTGTTATCTTGGATTAAATGGTTCGCAATCCGCATCGTAAATATGATCTCATAGATTACATTGGAGATAAACTGGGTGAAAAACTTAATGAAGATATAAAATGAAAATTTGAAAAATGAATTGAACATAAACTTGCTTTTAAACATTAGAAAAAGGTCTTTCAAACAAGCATAACTTTTCAGACTTCATTACTTCAGCCGACCAAGATTTGTTTCTTGACAATTGTGCTTCAAATTAAAACACAATATATAATGCAAGAGTAAGTTTCAATGACTTATAGAAAGCCCAAAGAGATGCGAAGACGAAACCAACATCTCTTCGCAATAGTATTAGAAGGAAGTTTATGAAAACGCCCATTGAAGATAAACCAAACTTGCGTTAGGACGCCATAAGGTCTACGCATTCTGGAGGTGCAAATATTAGTCTAGTTATTAGTATTTAAACAAATATTAAATATTAAGTGTTGAAATCCAGTTGATAAAGTGGCAACAGACAATGAAATAAATGGTTTGATAATAGATAGTGCTCAAGTGAACTTAAAAGCACCCTAATAGCATTTTGACTTGAAAATTGCGGAAACCGCTATAGTGAAAACTCAATGAGTGCTACAGGGAGTGGTGAGGGGAATCGTTTACGGTTGGTACCAAAACAGTCACTTTGTATTCCGCTCTGTAGGAGCAGTGTTTTCGCTATCAAACGACTCGGACCTGGAAATGCCAAAGTTGTTCTAAGGATTGCAGTCTTTTATGATGGTTTCCAAAAAGCACTATATGATCGTGTCTCTCTTGACCTTAAAACTCTTTCTTTTACATGACATTGTTTAGGGTTATCTGTTGGTAAAGTCCTTCATATACGACCATCACTAATTAGAATGGCGTTGATGGTGAAATAAAAAATGCTCTTCTCTCCTCACATTCTCTATAATATTTGTTACTTCTCTAGCAGTCATAACTGCTGTTGTTGTCTTGAAAAAGACTGGTGGTAACGAAGAAAGAGGCAGAACATACAGGCGTCACGTTAATTGTTCTAAAAAAAGAAGAAATTGACCTCAAATGTCTGGTTTTGTCTGACGCAAAAATCGGTTTTAACTAAGCTAGTAATAAATTATTTCTTGCTTCAAAATGCACTCGACTAAAATGTTTGGTTTTCATTCAACATTTAACAACTGCAGCTGTCAGATGCAAATTTGAGTCGACTCTGTGACCTGGTCATTTATGACATGTTATGAAAACTTCCAGGCTAGTTCCTTGAGAAAACGCCCTTAATAAGAATGGAGAAGATTACTAAATTCAAGTATCACGATAAAAATTGTCAATAGGTTTTTGCTTTGTCATCCAGTTCATTTCCCGCAGAATAAAAAGCATGAATGAGTCAGACAAACATTCTCTGAAATGTAAGAACAAAATTGTCAATTATTTTGTTTCCCTTTGTTGCCGTGGATGTCTTTCATGATTATATAATTACACATATACGGTCCTAGGTAGCAGTCCATTCAATGACTCTTTGGTAGCAGAACAAGTCCACCTGCTAATTTTCTCATCTGGTGTGGCTCTTTTGAATATAGAGTAGCTCCCATGTTAATCATAAAAACTCTTTAGTAAGACAAAATATTGACCAAAATTCGCTAAAAGTTGGTCCGAGCTTCGTATCGTGCCATGACGTTTCGAATTTCCCATCAGACGCAATGTTTTAAAGATGATGTCAAGAGACTTTTGTGGCCGTAAAACGCTTCTTTTGCTTTGAATACAAATTCGTAGACATTATTAATGTATTATTCATGGAGTATTATAAGGAACATGCTAGTTTGACGGTTTCACGTTTGATTTGGGATTGTTTTCTTCAAATTTCAAACACAGTTGCCTCTTCTATCACCAATGCAGATACGTTAATTAGAATTCTTGCAAAAATGAGAAGATTTTGCATTGTATTATTTAAAAAAAAATCAATAGTGGAAGAACTGTACTTTTGACAATGCAGCACATAAAACATTTGCCAGTGAAATGCATTGCAAATTAGCACGGAATAGCGGGAAATGCATGAATAAAAAAAATGATGGCTTGCTGAAGAAACTTTTTACAGAGCTCCAATAGACTTAAATTAATTCTCTCCATTTCTTTCGTTTGCATTTTTGTTGAAAAATTAACAAGTTCAGACGCTAATTTTTAAAATAGCTCTTTAAAACGTCTAGAAGATGTACAACTGAAAAGAGGAATGCCAAAAATGTCTTTCAAGATGTGAAATGCCATAACCTTGAAGCATAGACAAGTGTCCCTATTGACAGAGGTCTGCTAAAACAAGCATCAATTGTTTCCGGCATACAATAACATTGAAAGTTTTCCCTTCAAAACATTACTGCCAGACTAACAGCCTTTTCAAAATCTTGCATTTTCGTGCTCTAAATTCTGGAATTCGCTGGAGGGTTTTTCGAAGAATGTACATTCACAGAGGCGCATCTTCACGTTCAGTTAACTTTAGGTGACCACGTGTTAAATTCTTGACGCCAAATTAGAAATACAACAGAGTAAGAGCTAGAAGAGAATTGGTCTTTTATTCAATTGAGTTTCTAGAAAATCTGGTTATCACGAGCTTTTAGGAAATGAGTATTCCCAGCACTGGAAGATCGAGTTCCCGTTCTGCTCGCGATATCTTCTGAAAGCTTCTAAGCTTTGAATATCTAAGAATCCGCCACTGATTAATCTTTCTCGTTAAGTCAATCATTATGCAGAGGAGTTCATATGCAGTCTCTCGCGTGTTTGTCATTGTGTTAAGACACGCGTCGAGCATTCCCAGAAGAGACAGTTAAACGCAGCTAAAACGACTGAGAAGGACTACTTACCAATCTACTTTACCAATCTCCCTAGTGTACAAAAAGACCACATTTGAAGAAAACTAGAGGATCAAAAAGGCAAAAGGGATAATGTCTTAACAAGCTTTTACTCTAAAATACTGACTGCCAACCCTAAACAGGGTCATAGCTTCAATTCAAAAGGACATATTGCAATGAGATTGACATATCACTCATTCTAACGCTAATTGAAGCGAAGCTTTCAGCCACTCTGAAAATCTTGTAAAGAACCATTGCAGTTAATATCCTTAGTTGAAATCCATCTGCTCCAAACGTTTTGCACTTTGGATGAGCTTTTTGTACTTTGGTTGATCGTGCAAGAAAAAACTCGTGAAATTCAAAAGATGGGATAAATAGCTTCCACTGACATCAACAAGAAGTAAGACAAGTTGCTTGCAGTGTGGTATAATATTGCGCTGCCTGGGTACTTAGCCTACCTGTCTTACGCAGTGACAGAAGATGGAAGTGACTTATCACTGTCTTGTCTTGTCCTTGGTTTAGCACACTCAGAATTTGTTATGTTGACTAAGGCACCGTGTTGACTCCGACAAATTGAGATTATTGTAGACATGGAAATTTCAACACTTACAGCAGGTCTCTCTATTGAAGAGTATTTGAAAGAATCTCATGCACTTCCCAAGAAATTGTCCCAATGCGTTCTGACATCACTCTTTCCAAACAAGACCCAGTGTGGAAGAAAATTTTAGCATCAACTACAGAGTGACATTTTAACTTTTCTTTTACTGGAACTTGTTCAAAAGCTTCTGATATGAAGAAAAGATTGCAAGGCCATGTGAAAACAATATACCATTAATTTGTAGTTTTGCAAACCGAATTTCATAGAAGCGAGTTTTTAAGGCTCAATATTTGTAAGCGTGAAGAGAGTCCGTTAATATTCAAAACATCAAGCAGACAATTCGTCGCAGTTTCAAATAATTTTTACTTCTGTTGGATTGGTTATTAATGTCTTCTTTGGGTATTATTCCCGTTTTTAGTACTTCACTTAACCAGGCCATCCATTGCAGTTCTGCATTTTCTAACTTATTCAGGTCTTCGCATATTTTTTCAATTATTGAAAACTTCATTACTTCTTGTCTTCCATTATTGGCAGGGATCTACTTTAGGGACAATAAGAAAGGTCTAGAAAGCAGGAAATATCAGCACAAGCTCCAACACCATGCCCTGAGGTAGGATTAAATATACCCATGCAGAGATATGATAAATGGACCATAGCTGATGAAAGCTTGAATAAGAACGAACTTAGGTTAATGGAAGCCTGGCAATTCAGGACCAAGGATGAATGTCTTTCGAATTACGTGGTATGCAGAATTAAACAGCCTATGGGATTGGAAGGAACTATGGAGGGAACTTAAAAAATGAAAATGTTGACTTTTTTGATGCATTACAATTACGAACGAAACAAGAAGCGATATGTTAATAATTTATTTAGCAATATAATTTTTTTTTCGCTGTTAAACTAGGTCAAATATGGCTAGATGTAGATTATTTCAGTTTAATAAAATATATATTTGATGTTCTGAAATACTAATGAAAAAGATCAGATTATCTTTAAAATCGTAATTAATGTCGTTATATTTGCCTTAGCAAAATTAACAATTGGTGCTTGAAAATAAAGTAAAATATCTTGGTAATAAGAGCATCCTATTTTTGCAAAAGCCAGACGAACAATAAATAAATTATGTAAAGGTAGACAAGCATCTGATAAGAACTTACGAATATTTGAAATTGCTATGAAGAAGACCAAACATATCAAAGACGAACTAAAAGATTCAGAAAAAAAGAAAAAAATTGCCTAAATACTCCCTGGAACAAAATTTGCCACCCAACGATAAAGAAATGCAGAATGGAAAAGAAGAGATGCCCAAGACTGATTGTGACACTTAAAATGAGATTGATCATACTGAAATACTTAAATAAAAAGAACCAAATAGTTCAACAAAAAAAGAAAAGCATTGTCAAAATGAGAAAATAATTCTAGATTTAGAATAAACCTCGTGATGTAGTTGGCAAGATGCCAATAAACTATTCAGGTACTCTTCAGTTACTGTCAAATTTGCTAACAATCACATGAAAAGTAGTGAAAATAAATCACTTTTTATATTAATATTCTTCTTCGCTTTAGCCATTAATATCATTCAACTGTTAACTATGCGAATTTGAGTTTTATGATGGAAAATTTCTTCATCAATAGAATTTCATAGAGAGTCCAAGATCATTACGTTTAATTAATGTCTAACTTATAGGTTCAAGTTATGTTCGTTGGGATTTCGGTAACATAGCATTGAAATTGCAGCATAATAAAGGTTTTTGCCCAAGGAGGCCTTCTTTTCATTAGAATCTAGTGCTGACGGAGAAAGGTTAAATCAAGACAGCAAGGCAAAAATTCTTTTATAACTAGGGTTAGCCTAGGCATTACAAAGGAAAACATAAGGCCTACTGAATGCTTATTACGAAGCTACTAAAGCATTTTTATTATGTATATTTAGAGCTGAAATATTCAATACGCCCCTACATTGTCTTCAACTATGAAATTCAAGCAACATTAGGGTTCTACATAATTTTCTTAAGATTCGAGATGTTGCAAAACTAGCTGAAAAGATTGCAAGAGTTTCAGTAATGCTGTGTGACGCAAATATGGCCTTTAAGCAATTTTATGTGGTTGCATTCTTCACAGACTTGTGACGAGGGCTTGAAGGCAGAAGGTCTGCAAAAAATTAAACGGACCATTTAAATCATTTCATGTAGAGCTACGCTGTTGGTTTTTTCCATTATCAAAAGGCCATTGAAGATATTAACAAGAAAATGAAGCTTCATTCACATGCATCGAGCGGTAATGTAAATTACAAAACAAAACTGATTTGTCGATTACCTTCACTTCTCCATTAACCATACATTAACAAACTTAGCCTTGAAATAATGTCCAAATGCTTAGTCTAATGCTACATTGTAATTTATCGTTGCTCAAATATTGTCAAATTCTTGTATTCTGTAAGACACTAGGTTAGTGATTTGAGATGAAATTAGAAACACGTAGGCAGAGTTTATAAGGTTATATAAAAAATAATAGACACTAGGTGTGAACTGTGATTCTTAGCTTCTCGTAGAAGGATGAGTGTAGTCAATGTGACCAAAAGAATCACATAAAATTTTTGCTCGTAGGAATTTCGTAGGGAAAGAGCAACTCAATAAGCAAAGAGCAAGGGAAGCAAGCACCAAAGTAAAGCTTTCAAAACACACATGGCGGTAATTTTACATTGAATTAAGGAGAGAGCATCTTTTATTCAGACCGACAAGAGCAAACTGTGCCTGAAATCAAGTAAATCTGACTTGCATTTGCCGTATTGTCACACGAGTGCTAACCAGGGCAAGACAGTTAATGCCAGTCAGGAGAAGGATTCATTGGCTATAAAATTGATTTGTCCACAAATATAGACCATGTATTTATCAAAAGAGTAATTGCTGTCCACTCTCCAACTGGCCTTTAAATCTAGTCGAGGCATAGTTTACAGAAAAGGGCAAGAAACCGAGCAACGTAAGCAAAATGTGATTTTCAGTCGAGAAATAACGAATATATGTCATGATTGTGAGATTTATGACATAAAAGCCACTGTTTTGTGTTCACCACGGGACGTTCACAGCTGCATTCAAAACTGGGTAGTAATTAAGATGTACCCCAGGCTTGGTCTCTAGCGCCTATTATTTTGCGCCGTACTTTAAGCATGACTTTATTTGAGCTTTCTTTGATCCATCGTGGTGCACACATGCAGAGACCCGCGTGGTGCTTCGATTTCAAGTAGGCCATGCCAGTCATGCATTTTGCAATGAATCGGCTTCCGCTTTGATGCCGGGATGCATTACGTGACAAAAGACTCATAGGTCGAAGGCTAAGTACGTTTTGTAAGCTGTTTGCATTAAACTACGAAGACAAAGCCAGTCTTTAACGATGCCTGCCTCCGACCAATGGGATACTCTTAAAGCAAATTACTCGAATTAGTTGTGAATTTCGTTAATCTTAAAGACCGACGCAAAGTCAATTGAATGTGTAAGCGCGTTATTAAAAGATCTAGGCATAGACTAAGCACAGTTGAACATCAGATTTAATTACGCAAAATTTCAACTTAAATTGTATTAAATAGACAAGAAAAACTGCAATCTGATTTGCCTAGAGCGTTTGTTTGTGTGATATTGAAAATCATTGCACTGATTGACAGCTTTAAAAGCAAACCAATTATCAAACTAGCCTCGATCTAGTGAAACCGTCTATATGACGTCATTCACTGATCCTTGTCCTGTGATTCTCGCTGAGTTTCTTTCCAGCAAAGTTTTAATCCACAAATATGCAAACATCGATGAACGCGCGATGTTATAAACAGCGAGAAAACATCCTGCAAATATTTCCTTCCTTTCTTTACTGGCATGTTCTTGAAATGTCAGTAATTTATGCGCAAAGAAATCTTCTGTTCCGTTACAGTGCGATATTAGCCGCTCGTCTTAGAAAAAGGTCTTGTTTACCACAGCTAAGTATTAAACTCTAGCCAATACATTTGCGGTGTGCGTTTCGCTGGAGCGAAATAATGGTCGGTGAAGCCATATGTTTTAGTGTTATTAAGTGAACCAATGCCAAATCAATCTCATTTTTCTCGCCTTCTGTCCACAATCATTCCGAAAAATTTGTGGTCTTGCTCGTATATTAAGCAGGCAAAGCATTCGATCTGGTTGTCAGCATGCGCCTGGAATTGACCAGGAGAACGGATCATTGTGGGCTTAGCAATAATTGTGGAGGGTCAGGTGACAAACCTGGGAGGACTTATAGCACGGTAATCCATTTCAGGTGGCATCGGGCCTCGAGGTGGACATCACCTTCTCTAACTAATCATTCGCTGGCAGACTGGTTATTTGCTGGGACCCGCCTTTTGAGCTCGCATCGCTTTAAGAGATTTCCTTTGGTGGAGGGGTTTAAACTAGGAGCTCAGCTCGCCTCTAAGAGCTTGGCCTGAGTTTCGAGCAGCTGCTTCTGTATGCGTGACTTTGGATTGGGCCTTTTGATATGCATTGCAAATGATCTGATCAGACTGAACTGAGAGCCCAGGGCACCGCACATGTGCCACTGACGTGTGTAAAGCCACCTGCAAGGAATATGCTCTGTAGAACGCAGGCAACCCTAAATTCTAACTTCAATTATTAGCCCAGTTCAGGGCGCGTGACTTGTATTTGAAAGTGGAAGGGGGGGGGGAGGGGGCAAGGTGTGAAGATAATAAAATGGTTTACTAAAGACTGCCACCCCTGAATATTTTGATGATAGAGTCATACTCAAGGCCGTACTAAGCAAATAGACTACAGAATATTTGACCTCCTTTCTTTCTACCTACTTATAAACCTCTTTCTATTTCTTTTTACGTAGCCTTAGAAAGTATTTTGCTCAGCAAAAAATTGCAATGAATTCGCCAGCCCTGGTATTTTATAGAATGTCATTTTGTGACTTGTCCCTCATCTCCAGAACCTGGCTTTGATAGCCAGTCATTCGTAAACACTTCGAAGTCTCTCGTTAGTCGTCTACTTTCTACACTCCCGCATCCCCCACTGGTTTCACTGGCCTTGTATTTCTTGTAACACCGTCCCAAATCCACCATGCCCCTATTAGCCAAATAATGACACTACTCGAGTAGCACATGACTACAGGCACAACGTGATGCATAACCGAAACGTATGCCAATGATAATACCCAGGTATAACGGATACGTTCCAGAATGTTAACGAGATTTTAAGGACAACAGACTGTCTTTCGTGCATTTCTCATTTCGATAAAGTGCTGTATATAAAATACTGATAAAAGGCAAGCAAATTAAGCTCCCAAAAATGCTAAAATATGCGGTCAAGCACTTAGCGCCTGTAAACTGTCTAAAAATTGATATTTTTCATTTGCTACTGACCTATAATTCAAACTTGAATTGTCTTTAAAAATTGCATCTACCATAACCTTATTTTTCAAACCATCCTGCCAAGCAAAACTTGTAGATTTCCAGCAATACATTCGAGATAAGTTATTCACAGATTTGTTTTCATCTTGTTTCAGAAAAGGGCCCAGAAGTGAGCCTTTCCTGATTACCTTGCAGCCACACGAGGGTGTTGCTTTGTCTTCAGCTCTCCCTAGCCGACAATCCTGTTGTGTCTCGTTATACTGAGCCTAAAGATCGGATCATAAGCCTCTAAGCTAATTCAAGACATTTGATCTTTGACTTGGGACATATAGGAAAATAGGTTTACGATCTTCCTGATCTATAGGATTTGCAAGAGATTTCCTGTTTGTTTTCTTGGAATTTATTGACCGTACAGAGACATCAACATCGAAATCAACATCAACAGGTGTTCGAAGGTCCTTCTGCATGGCATGCGACTTGCTTCTTTTTTTGTATTTCATGCCAACTGGAATTGGTAGTAGGTGCGTACTGTGTCTGTTTCCGAATGGATATGGTCCCAAGGTAAGTTCTCTTAGCCGTGGAGTCAACCGCAATAAATGGTTGGAGCAAACCCGATTATCTCTGAGAGTTGTCGGCTTGTTAAGAAATAAGCCAATCAGTTATGAGAAATGCAAACAGGATTTTCTTCAGAGATCTGATCACAGACGTGAAAGCTGAAGTAACAGTCTGCTTCGAAAGGCGTCTTCGTCACCAAGGACTTACGAATTGCACTGCAACTTCAATGCTTTAATTGCAGATGTCAGCCTTCTCGTCTCTAGAACAGATGGGTACCCCCGCCAGAGACACGAACGTATCTAAAATATTCACATAATATCACATTTTTCATACTGTGCGACTTTATAAATTTCGAATAGGCTCTGTTTATCGTTCAAGCGAATTTTCTTCAATGCATTTTATCTGAATTGGGCTTCACAAATTATCTCCCAGTGCAATGAAAATTTTGTGGGGGTATCGTCCCTAAAAACTTACAGTATAAAATGGTTGAATCTGAGCTTGAATTATGAGAAATCGATGCTTTTATTGGATGCACTTGGTTAGATGAATATTCCACATTGCTGCCTAGATTTCGCTTGAGAAGAGGAATCCCCTTTTTGATTGGCAACACCCTTCGATTGCAAAGCTGACACCAGCTTCTTTTGTGAAAACATTCTGACCATGTGAAAATGCAGATTAGAATAACCATATTGCACTGTGACGATTTAGTACGGAGGTTTCACGACTTGGAGAATTGAAAGAAAATTCAACGTCAGAAAACTTTTGTTGATACTTGACCATTTATGTTTGCATTCGCTTCACGCAAGCGTAGATAACTGTCGCCACAAAGGTGATATGATAATTGATCATTTATTGTGGTTCGTGTGTTAAAGAAATAAAACCATTCACTTTCTTCACCGTTATCATGATTGCTAATCTTTTGCCATTTCATTGTCCTAAACGCCCATTTTATGTCACGAAACTTGTACATTACTGTTTCGTCACGAAAATATAAGCTCTGTAGGTCTAAGATAGGCAACAACGAGCAGAAGAGTGTGATACCATGTGCCAGGGTAGCTGGCTGTCTAGTGACACGTAGTTTTACGCATAGAGGGCAATGATAATCAATGAGATGGAACAACCTCCTACTGGAAAGCCTCTCTTAAGAAGAATTGGGACACATTGAAAGAGAGGCAGACAGCAACCCATTTCCAATAGCTTGTTCATGAGTATGTGAGAACCACATAGGCCGAGAAGACACACGTGAATTAGTGACAGTCATTTTGACAACTTATAGGTGTTGTTTTCTTGTCTGACTTTGTGATGAAAACAAAGTTACATAGGCCTTGCCTGAAATGGAAATTTAGTTCATCCGATTTTAGGCATGAATTTGGTAGTACGGCTTTAAAGTTAAGGAAATCAAGAAAAAAAGAGACTATTGGCAGAAAGTTAATTGGCGTCATCAGCAAAGATGTGAAGTTTTACTTCGGCATTATGGGTATTGGAGCATAAAATAAGGTTGCTTTCATGAAAGGTTCTTTAATAAGAATCTAGGTAGCAGTTAAAGTCAGGTCATTGAAATGGAGGGCTATTGGTTGATGTTAATTGAAAAATCTTGATGATTGATAGTATTTTATGATTTCTTAAGTACCCTTCCAAATGTTAGATGAAAATTACGCTGAAGATTTAAAAAGCACACGGGGTCAAGTAAAATTACAAATTATGTGGCTTGATTAACTGGAGAGGCCAAAACATAAGATTCATACAACATCAGTAATGCAAGGGACGTACACATTTGAAAAATTCTTACATATAATGGTGTCTAGATTACCAAGAAGTGAAAGTTTGATCCAGCTAAAATTGTTGTTAACTGTGTGTTCGGACAATGATGTCCTGATAATTTACTTTTGAATTGTGATGGTGTTGCAGTATTTTTAACAGGATTTTCTTCAGGTGCAGAATACGTTTTTAAGACCATTTCTCCAATAGCAAACTATATCAGTTTTTTCGACCATTTTGTCCGCACAATCACAAGTAATTTTTGTATGAACAAATTGTTAAATTTACGGTTTCAAAATACAAATGCATTCTTCGTAAAAGCATGTTACCCCTTGATTGTTAATAGTGTTAGTTTGCTAGCATTCGTTAACCATTAATACTAGTAATAGAGACAAAAAGCATAGAATTCATAGTTCAGTTTCATTCTATAGATTTTATTTCTCTAGGATAGGTAGTTTCTGACTATATAAATCTCCAATTAAAATCATTAGACTTAACAATTTCTTTAAATTATATCTTAATGTCTCAAAGCCATGTTTATATCCCGAAGGATTATTTGATGTCGCCATTAAATGGATAATTTTTTATTGATTTTCAGTATCTTCATAGCATTCGTTAATATGATGTACAATGTTTCGAGGTTACACCTTACGATCTGCAAATTTTTCATAAAACACACAATCTGCCTCCTAAAAGCAGCAAATCAACAAGCCCGCATCAACATTCGATTTAGCAAGCTCCAGATTCTATAAACAAATTGAGGCTATGGTGATTTCGATCCAGTGAATTCGATAGAAAAAGGGTTCACAATAAAGGAGAATTAAAGTTTTTCAGCAATTTTGAAAAACTGAATAGATCTATTTTTACATTAAAAGCTGTTCTCAGATGGCTGTGACAAAAGATAAAAAGATCTGAACAATCATGTTTCATGACACTACGTCTTAGGCCATCCTTCTTAATAAAACATCAGGTGAGTTGATTTGTCCAAAAATAGTTCGGTATGATTTTACTACCCCATAAATAAGAACGCAAATAATTGAGATGCATTTAGGCGGTAAAATAGGCACTGCCACAGCTAATATCTGCTTGCGTGCTGCCACTTTTGAAATATGCTTATCACTGCATCGTCTGCATTGAACTAATGACTATTTTAAAAGCTGTCATCTCCAGTTATAAATCATAGTTTCGGTTTAAAGATAAATCTCAGCGTCAGGTGAGCAGAATACGCAAGTGAAAAGCAGCTGGCTGGTTGAAGGTTGAAAGTTGAAAGAAGAAAAGAACCCAGGGTATGTTAACTTTTTATATGATATCTTGCCTTAATATCTGCAATGAATGTTAGTGCAATTCACATAACAACAACAACGTACTGAGATCTCCCTGCTCGGATAGATGACAATGAACTATATGTTCTTTTGTTGTTGCTGCTGCTGGCGGAAAAAACCACTATGCCTAATTTTCCACTAGTTATGAGAAGCGTTCAGCATCGTAATTTGTTTGAGGCGCTGGCACCTAAGGGCGGTTAGACCCCTTGCTATAGATAAAATACTTTTGCCAATTCTTTCCATTCGTCATTAATTTGCCTTCACTTTGTATCAAGAGCCCCCCCCTCTTGACGCATTGCAGCCATCGCCGCGAACTCGATCGAATATTTCCAACCTTTAACGGCCATTGCGCGCCCCTCCCCCCTTCCAATTATTTCGTAAAGTGCCATGGGAGCAATCGAAGTAGTTCTATAAATCGAGAAGTTTTTATTTTGGCTTGTGTCGCAAAGCTCCCTATGGCTGGTACAGGGTTGTTATAGCGACAAGTATGAGAAAAGCACTGTTTATCGGCGGCAAGAATAAGGTTTTGACACGGAGATCCCATACAAGAAAGCATTTCCTTTCCAATGGGGTCTCAAAGGCTCTTCTTTGCGATTTGAATAAGACTGACTGACAAAATTTGGTTATTTCGTGTTGAACCTACTTACTTCCTGAAACAGTATTCTTGCAGTAAATCTTTGATGTGTCTACGCGGCCTCTATCTGAAAATCCTTCGCGGCAACAGGATGAGTGAATCGCCGATTGGGCAGACACTGAGCGAGCCTTGAAAGAAATCATGTTGAGTCAATTTATAAACATCCTGGTTCACACGTTTTATAAATTCATTCTCTGAAGAAAGACTCTTTCGCCATTGTTTTAAAGGTAATAATAGAAATTTGTCATGTTTGTTTTGTAATTCAACTAGTCACGGTCCTTCCTGGGCAAGGCACTCTCAATTAGTTTTTGCTTTCTTCTTTTCTCGTTAACACGTCTGCCCTCGGGTGTTTCATCTGAAGCAATTTCCTGTGCCATATTGTCCAAATGGCATCAGGTCTGAAGCGATTACCAGCAATAGTGGGCGATTCACAGCAAAACAAAACTTTTTCTGATAGACCGTGAGATTTCTCGTGCGGGACACTTTATGTTCACTGACCGATTGTCCCTGGAGAACCCGAAGCAAAGCAATATGCCGCGGCCGTCTGCATCGGATATTCAATATTTTGTTCCCCGTTACCAACAAAGCAGCAACTGATGTCGTAAACAAAATGTATATCGATTAATCAGGTCCTGGACGCGTCAATCTACCTTCAACAATTGTTGTACAAATTATTGGCAAATATTTAGTCTTCCGAAAAAGTTACTGCCTTGGAAAAACAATAGAGATTGTCCCTCTTTTCATCAATGTCTCTTTGACCGGTGAAAAGAATATTGCACGTGGCCAAGTCGGTTGAAAAAGAACTCTTTCATAGGCCGAACTTCGTCTAAATAACTATAATTAGCTTTCGAAGCTATAAGTCGCTATTTTGTTTATAGTCAGAACGATGTGGGGGTCAGGGCGCAGGAAAGAGCAAGAGGGGCACAGGTATTCCCCAGAAATCTAGCAAATCATGGTCTCCTTTTGTCATTTTTTATGGGGCTCTATTTTAGCTATCCCTAAACTGACATTTTATTTTTGGCTTCTTGAATGATAGATGGTCTGGATTTCGATGGCTACTTTTGGGCATACGTTCATTCGCGATAGGCAATAATGGATCAGTCAGAGCACTTCAGTAACTCGTTATCAAAAGAGTGATCTTTGCAGCATTATGTCTGGTTTTTCTATGGTTTCTCAAGCTTAACTGTTTTAAGAATACTTGATAATTTTGGTTTAGAATCGGAAGAGGGAATTACATGAAATTCGACATTCTTGGGTCACAGGAAACTTAGCCTAGATAAGGATAACATCCTTAAGATTTGAATATTGTACGACTTCGTAACATCAATGTACAAAGAAGATTTTTGAATGGTCAGAGCAGTTGCCGAGGTTCACTAGCAGAACATGGTACAACCATGTCGGGAATAATGCATAGCTTTAGTTCAAGGAAGGCATACTTTCCAAAAACCGGTATCAAGTAAATTGTATACCTCTTGTGGGACATCGAAGCCTGGGTTTGATCAGTCTCCCTTATTCAGCACTCTTCAATATCATTAAATGATTACGATATTCATAATTTTAGGCACCATGAACTCTAGTTTTAGTTAGGCTTACAAGTACCCAGAGAAGCTTCCAATTTTTCTAAAATGCAGCATGTGGTAAGAGGATATAAATGTCTATGCATTCTAGTTCGACGATCGCCCCAATTTTCCAATTGTAAATTTTTCAGAGTAGTGCTTCTGAACAATGTATCTGATTAATGTGCAGCTTTTGCATAAGTTAGTCTAGCTATGTCAGTAGTATATCCAAACAGTTGGGTACGAAGATACCAGAAAAGCAGTTCAGGGGCTGAAGATTTATGACGCCATATCTTGAGTAGAAGAGCATCAAGTACAGTTTCAAGTTGGAAGAAGATCTATCAATCCTCACTCTTTGTTTAGCTTTTTTCGGCTTTGAAAAGAGGAGCAAACATATTATAAAAACCTGTAAATTTTCAGTGATGGACCATTCCGTTGCTGAAAAAAATTAATGGTTTTTTTCCAACATAGCTTTTTTAGCGGTACAAGCTTATGACACATCTCAACCTAACTATTGCTACAATTGAGTAGAGCTATTCCATTGGCAGCCAGGAAGTGGTGGCTATTTAAGATAAGTTAACACTCATGTTATTCAAATGCAGCTACACTCGTTGACATTTATCAAACTAGCAGATTCAGTGCTCCATGATGAAAACTAGTCAGCCCTTCCATATTGTTAGGCCCTCTTTCAGGTGGGCCGCCATATAGCAGCGTCATTTAAATTACTTGCAGCTGCACAAGCGAGTGGTTATTTCGAAATTCCGTTTTTCCCACGGGCAAACATGATTATACATAATCTCTTAATGGACATATAAATCATTTTTGCATCCATCTTTAATCTGAAAGTTTGCATTTGTCTATACCTATAGAGCCCATTTTCCTGTTGACTTGTAACTTGCTTTCATTAACCATAAGGGTATCCTTACCAAGCAGCCAAGAGAAGTCCCCAATTTCTATTATCTTATTCCCTTTACTGCTTGCTACAACATTCTTCTACCCCTTTGCCCGTACGGTTGTTTTGAATAAGAGGCACACAATCAGAATGGCCCTTAAGTTGCTCCGCATCATCTTGATGGTCACTGGGAAGGCTGTTCGGTTTTGTGGCCTTAGCAAGACTTCTAATACCTTACCCAACCTAAACAAACGCATCCGGAAAAGGCATCTATGGGCTATTTTAAATCTTCCCAATAATTGCTAAATACAACAAACTTTGGTTCGTTTCTAATTTTCATGCAAACAAGTCTGGCCCTTCAATCCTAATTGGTCTGTTGATAGATTAAATTCTATTGGAAATTCCGATAGGTATGGACACCATCCACCAATGACAAGACTGCAATGTATTTCAACGCCCTGAAAAGACCATAGCTCGTATTTATTTACGAAACATTCGTCTTCGTTTTGAAGCATAAAGAGTAACACAGACCACACACAGTGAAAAGTTCAGGGAAGTCACAATTATGAAGAATGAAGGGTACATCGTTTCGGCACTTCTTGTAATAACTGTATTTTTAGAGAGAGACAGAGCGTAGTGCAGTACCTCACAACAGAGTAGAAGCCTTCAGGTACATTAATGAATAGTATTTTAATGATCTGGCACATATAGTGGCTCCAAGAATTTTTCTTGCTTATTAAACCTGGCCCACAAGCTGCAATCACAGCGTACATCTGGACTGATAATCAATTTCGAACATAATTAAATCTATCACGCTTTAAAAGTGCTTCAGCCCAATGCTTTATCAATTAATAAACATTTGTCTTCTTACCATATTTGATTTTCTATGTATGATAACTTCTTTAATATAGAATAAAACATGAAACGAAGGTACTTTCTAAGGTTAAATTTCATTCGCGAGGTAATTTAAGTGAAAATGAGCTTCCAATTGCAAGTGTTTAGAACTTGAATAAATTCTAAGAAAATGTTTCAGCATCTCCGGTGCGTCTGGCTCATCAGATCGAGTCTCCTGTGAATCATAAGCACTTCAGCACGTGATGCGTGGACATAGGGGGGGGGGGGGCAGGTACCCCACCTTTAAAGATGACGTGCCCCTTCACCACCCAGAAAAATGCCCCTCTTCTGCATTAAAGGGCCCTTGGTTCCTTCCAAAATAAGGTTGCTTCATACAATTTTGTACATGGATGACTGAGTTTGTCGAAACAAATATTTTGCGGGAGCATGCTGCACCAGATTTTGTGACGGCGCATTCCCAAAAGACTGTGGGAAGTACCTGAGACATGTTTATGCAGAATTAAATGCATTTAGTTATAATTGTAACCCACAGTTAGTGTGTCGCAGACAGAAGAAGTCTTTTTAGCATAAGTAAGCTGATTACATCTTTATTTTCCTAACCTCAGTAGCACATTTTCAAAACGTTGAGACACTTCTACACGAAATGAGCTAATCGAATCAATCTAGGTATAAGCCTTGCGAAAAACTTTGCATTTCTTGCATCCCACCACAGCAAGATGAAATTCATGCCACAATGCAATTAAAGCCTACCATTAAGACTTAGCATTGTATATCTTATAGATGTAGTTTTATTTAGAATGAGTGGCGATATAAAAACTGATAGATCGTTTTTATCGACAATGTTCGACATTAAATCAAAAGAATCATCCCAGGGCGGATACTTGTGGGAATGCTCCCCTATATATGGCAGAAGATCATCGATCGTGCGCCATCGATTAAACAACTAAGCTTTGTTTCAAATAACAACATATGACATTTCTGGTTTATATAACAACAAATATAAACAACCATATAACAAAATTTTTGTTGCTGATAAGGTTAACCAGCACAATTTATGTGAATGTATGGACGTGATGAAATATCCAAAAAATGTTGGTAAATACTTGTTGTTTAGTTGATAGATCCTTTCTTGGTATACTGGTAACTGACGCATGTGAAGCAAGAAAAATTGATGAATCATATCAGCAAAAGATAAACCACGAATTGAAAATTGTTTTGAATTGGTTTAATTGAAAGATCCTTGCTTGATACATTGCCCATTATGGCTACTAACACTTATGAAATAAGAAATTGAGGTTATGTACGTCATCTTATCAGCAAAACATTAAACCACGAACTTAAAATATTATCGTTAAAAGTTGCACGAGTTAGAAAATGTTGTTCATTGTAGTACAATTTAATTGCTAAGGTAGGCTCCGTTTTTCATTTAGAAGACTTTCCAATCAGTTTAAAGTTAATAGTTTCTTGTCATATCAATTAATTATCTGATAAGCGGCCAAAGCCAGTCGCTCAGTCAAATAGGCCTTCATCGAAATTTTCATCAAAAAAGCCAAGGATCTGGAACTTTTCCAGAACCCACAAACGCATTTGTATTCTGTTTTATCTGAACTCTTATTTTTAATTTTGCTTAATTCTTAAAGTCTTCGCCCGAAATTATGCATCCTTTCCACAGCATTTCCTTTTGTTGGTTCAATTATTTTGGTTCATGTTACGTCGTCGATTCTAACCGTTAAAATCCATACGTTATTGGTCTATCTGAACATTTCCTATCAACGCATTCATACAGTGGATGGCCAAATGCAACTATACAACAACTATCGTTGTTGCAGTTGTTGCTGCACTTGAAGTTGTAGTTGCTGTTGCTGCAGTTGATGTTGCTGTTGTAGTCGTTGTTGTTTTTGCTGTTGCATAAATCAATGATTAACTAGAGTCGGCCGTTTTCTTGTGCGTAATATTTTCAATTTTCTGCTGCCCATAACTTTTAAGGAGTTTGGCAGGACTTAGGTCTTTTATTACTAATGCTTAATAGCGAAAAGAAAGGATGAAAAGACTACCGAATAATCAACAGGAAGTTAGAGCACCAGTGCGGAAATGGATCTGGAAGTCACCATTACACAGCAAGCCCATTTGTCGGCAGCAATTTGAGAAATGCCCTGATTCAATCAGTATTGTTTAACCAGCTTCCTCGAACAACGATTCACTTTTACGTATGACAGCTCCAGTCACTGTTGCTAAAGATGAACGCACATTTAGCCGGTTGGCTTAAATTGGTGAAAACCTACTTGCGAACGACAATGACTGATGACCATTTAGATTCGCTTATGCTTATGTCACGCGAAAAGGATCTAACTAAAGCAATCAATGTAGATGCAGTTGCAGCTTGTTGGGCAAAACTGAAACATAAACGAATTAAGTGCTATTGAACATTGAACAATAAAAACCATACATTTTAACAGTTACATAGATAATTTTTTCCTTACATAGACTTAATTTTCCTTGGGATAAATATTTGCGAGTTTTGGCAATAAGAAGTAGAACTGTTTAAGAGCACACCCACATCAATTGCCACACCCATTTTGTCGGCAAACCACTGGTCCTGCACAACCCCCCCCCCCCCCTTTATGAATTTATGAAAATTTTCTCGCGACGGCCCTGTTTACATGATAATTTCTGGGTACTGTGCAATGTCAGACCAAGAGGTCCTGTGTGTTCCTGGGGGGGTGGGTGTAGCGCAAAGTGACGGGTCAAACAAGGGAAGAAAACTAGCGAAGGATGGTAAGAGGAAGAACAGTGAGGTGTAGGGTTAGCGGGGTTATGGTAAAGCTTCAAGTAGAAGGAAGACGACCAGTAAATTGGGGGAGGGGTATAGGTTATAAGGTAGACCAATGAAAGATGGGAGTAAGATATGGAACCATGTGGAATGAGGTACTAAGAGTTTGCGAATGTTCACTTTGGAGAATGTAAGCTTGACTGATTTGTAGTTAAACCTGAAGGTTGGCACTTTAACAGGTCACAAATCGAAGGAAAGAGAAGCTAAAATTAGTTTACTGCAGATTGATAACATTAGTTAGTAGCAAAGTATTCTGCAGAGTAGGTGACAGAGCAAGAGAACTTTTGAGTGAGTAGCCATAAAGTAAGTAAATAGAAGGTTTATTGAAACGAGCAACAAGACGGTTCCTAGGGTTGATTTAACGAAAATAGAGGGGCCCACCCCCAGTCTATTTGAGAAAATCCAGTCAGCAACACGACTGCTGATGTTTGCTAAGTTGTCTCTTTAACCTTATGATCTTCTTGATGATGAAAAATGGCAGTTTCCTCCTTCCCTCCAAATGTTGACTTCCAAGTTGGTATTCCTGTCCAATAATGTTTTTGCAATGTTCAATGTTTTTCATTGTAGCGTAAACATGCACCTTTATCTGTGATCCACTTGCAAATTTAACTCAAAGCCACATCATAACTCATTTTAAGGAGTTGTGGCGCGGTAGAGGAAATAGTTGCAATGCGCTTAACAGGCTTTCGAATACTGTGGCAACTTCATATCCTTCTCTGCATCGATTTAGTAATTTTCTAAATTCAAGAAGGCAGCTAACTAATTTCCACGCTAAGCTCATTATGAATTTGCCTTGTCAATGTTATTGTTCTGTTTTAAGATCTGCAAACATTTTTTTCTTGCTGTTAAACTGGCAGTAGATCTTTTAAGCAACTGAGAGAAACAACATTCAAAAAGATTGTAATCCTCTTTAGCTTTCGTAATATGCCCTCAAATACAGTTAGCCCCTTGCGATGCTTTGTCATAAACAGCATTTCAACTGAACCACTTTGGGGAAAACTTAAGAAGGTGAAAGTGGCCTTTTGAAGCTACTTGCACAAGCCATATAATACTGTGTAATGCAGTTAAAGTTGCAAGCAAACTAGGCTTGGACTTGAAATAATCTGGTAAGGACGGAGTAAAGGGAGGTCCGTTGAAAGAGACGCTTGTTGTGTTACAGACATCGCAAGTATGAAGAAAGGTACCACACCCCTCGAGTAAATTCGGTTGCCATTCGAAGCTTTCGCAAAAAGAAAAGCACCTCCACAAGTCGAGTTCAATGCAACAATAGCGCACCTTCTGATTTCAAGGCAAAGTCTACACCTTCTTTTGAAACATCTATTAGAAGTGAGCCTCGGCAACTGTCGTTCTTGAATGGTTCACTTTTTCAAGGAGTCTAGATCAATGAGAAAGCATTGAAAACCAGCCAAAATCAAACGATTCACGTAGCACACGACTTAATTAGAAATAAACCATGATGCAACGAAAAGACTGCTTCCAAAAAGCCCTTTTTAGCACGAGGTCCTTGCCGAATGCATGTCCACCCCCTCTCGCTAGCTAAATATTTATGGTTTAATCTCACAAATGGAGAGGAAGTTCAACGACATTATCTATGGAAAGCCTCATTTACTAAAACGATAAACGCCAAGATATAATTGAGCGCTTTTTTAACCAGCTTGGCAGGCTATGAAAGGTGAGATAAAGATTATGTGATAATAAAGAAAGTTCGTGGCAAGTTTGTCCATCAAAGCCACCTCTGGTTCTCTTTATGCTCCTTCACGCCTCTTGCCCTCAGTTCTGGCTAAGTCCCAGTCAGTTTTATAAAACCATCAAAGGGGCCTCACTAAACTGGCCCTTGCTAAGCTCTGTCCACGTAGAACGTGCCGTTAAATTGCTGCTTATGCACAGAGGATCATAAGCTATCGTGAATCAACATTGAGAGGGCGGCTGGTGGGAGTTCAATCTCAGTTGAGATTGTGTCAGTCACTGACTATCAATCCTAGAGGTTCATACTTAATCTCTCTTTCAAGAGGGATAACAGTAAGCAATTCTTAATGCGTTTTGTCATCGTGACTCGCGAAGGGATCTGGCTTAGCATTGAGGAGTAGGCCCGTTGACATATAAAACTCGGCCCAAGTCAACTCACTGCCTAAGGTGCGTACGCCGCTCCTCCGCAGAAGCACATCTTATTTCAGTTTCGCTCTGTTTCTCGAAGAGAGATTTCCGAATCTTTCATAGTTACCAAACTTGCACATTCAATATTTTCATGAAGTAAATTCGTTAATAAAAGAGTTTTGGCATCAGTCAAAGTAGCTGAAGTGGCTTCCTTCTAAAATTTTAATTGCCAACTTTTTTCCGCGTAGCATCCTTTCCACCGCTTTTCGCAGTGCATCAATGACCCGTCCTTCAATGCGCGAATATGTTCTGCAGATGTGAGACTTTTTCACGGCATGTGGGAACATGGAATGTATTCACAATGCTACCATCACCTGATACTAAACCTATTTTCACAAGAATCGATCGTACAATATCTTTTAAAACGGGTTAGTGTCCCTACCTATTCTTATCAGTCTCTACTCGTTTTTTCTGCCTTTCATAAAAATCATAGCAACTATTTTCAACATAAAAAAAGAAATAGCTTTCCTACGGACACCACTGTGGAGACTTTTTGTAGCCATACAAACAGGATACAACCAAATAATGTGCCAATAATCCTTCTGCCAAAGAGCAGGTCGATTTTTTCCCAGTTTTAGCAGTCTCTTATTGAAGACGCCCGAGGCCTATTTTTAAGAGCAAGTCTTTTTGTATTGCAGTAATAGAAGCAGGCCCGTTGTAACTGGGGTGCTGGGGGATGCTTGGGGCTGGAGCCTCTCAGTAATTGTTAAACTGCAGATGTTTCCTCTATAACGGTGAACTGAATGTGTGGGCAGCACCCCAACCCCCAATTTGAATTTCGTTCCAACGGCACTTAATTGAATGGAAACAAAAAATCAGGGGGTATGAGCCTGGTAGCGGCCTTGAGTCTCTTTAGACTTAAATGTCTCTCTTCTGCATTTTCAAAGAGGGGAGCTTTAGTGTAGAGTGAAATATTCTTTTGGAAAGAAAACGTCAGCAAGACGCACCATTCCTTGTCAAAATAAAGTAAATTGCTCAAATTTTCCATTGAAGGAAAGGCAAACACTGATCTCTATGAAATTTAGAGAGAAAGAAATGCCCCCGGTCTCGTGTTAGCCCTAGAGGCATAGTCACTAAGATATCTTTGGGATCTGGGACAGTTGGCTGAGCCATTTTAACATCCTTGGTTGCTGTAATTCTGCACAATTAGGTGTCTCTGAACACAGACAATTTGGCTATTTCTTTGCCTTCAGGATAACCATTCTTCAATACTTGAGCCAATTGCTAGAATTTTTCAAATCATTTCTTTAAACAGGCTAGGGATTAATCCTATGAAAAATTCAAGGGTGTGGTTCGAGTAAATAGTACCAGAAAGGTGCAAGGAAACCACTGAGATCTGAGTCACAAGATTTGACTCCACAATTCCTGCCCTCTCACCTTTCCATCAAAAGTATGCTTATATTGGCTGAGAGTTATGAAATTGTTCTTTTGAAAGTTATGAACTCTGCTCTCTACATAACACGAACTTTTGGATTTATACACGATGGATTTCATCTCTTTCAACCAGCATGATGTGAGAAAATTCGTGAATACACGAGTCTTAAGCCTGTGGCCTGTGTAATGAAAAGAACCATTCTTTTTGTGACAATCTTTTCTCAGCTTGAAAAGAAACAAACGACCAGTTGGTGTGCAGCATTTATCCAGCTACGTGGAAGGGGAGGAGGGGTGACCCGTTCTCTAAAGAACATCCTTCACCCCAAACCATCATCCTGGCTGCATGACCATCGGTTGGCAGATTGACCTGAATTTAGACGCACAGTGGATGCGTAGCTTTGCACTTGGAGCGTAAATGCTAGAGAAACACCATACCTTCCTTTCATGCATGCGGCCTAAGCTGAGCCCAACCCGTCCATGGATGGCTGACCTCTGCAAAACTGGCCAGAGATTGGTGCAATACTCGTTTTGCAAAACCATATAAACCTATGACGCACAATCGACTGAACTTCCTCGAGTCTAAAAGATTTTATTTTAGTCTATACGCCTTTTCCTTCCGCCCTATCCAAGGTTGATTTCAATGCTACAAAAATGTGGCCCAGTTTTTCAATGTGAGTTTGTTTCGACATGGCGAGGCAATTGCTGTAGTCAACAGGGACGGATACGTCAACAGGAAGATTCGAATACCTATTTAAATCAGCTTTAAGATTTTTATGGGAACTTGACTTCTCAATTAGAAAGACTCCAAGAAAAACACCAAGAAGGTTATGCTCCTTCGCACCAGCTCCTTTGCAGTTGAAACTGACAAGTGCAATTGTGACATGAAAATTTTGGGGGTGAAGCGATCAACAAGGCAGCGAGATTCAAATATCAAACCAGCATTCAAATATCAACACTTTATTATTCGAGCCTGTCCACGCCTAGAGGCAGCTCAATTACGACTTGACCATGATGCATCTTCTTCTTAAGAAATAACCAACAATGATCAAAGCTGGTCTGTGTCATGGCGGAAAGAATCGATCTATTCCGGTCCCTTGTCATTAAATGGATTACAGTATGCCTTTGTGAGTCATTTGGCTCGGGGTGATTTTTGACTACAAGTCAGGCCTTTGTTCTATATGCTAGAAGGTCACCATTCATCATTGCAAAGCAGCAGTGTAGGAGTCAATCACTTGGCATTTTCTTTAATGTCCTGCGCACGTCTCGAAAATTTTGAGAGCATATTGGCAATTCTGCCATTCATACAATACCAACATCTTGGTAAGTAAAATACAGTTAAAATGTTTGAATGAATCGCCGATTTGTATCGAAGACCTTTCTATGGCCAGGGAAACTGGGTCGAGTCATTAGAATTCCTGACGTTCAATTGACAGCCTCATCTTGAAAATACGGGTGTATATAACTTGACCACGCTCCTGAAGATTCGTATACCGTTGTTTCTGCTTAGTTCTGTGGGAGTATAAAGTGGCTGTCTTGAATTTTTGCTGAAAAGATTGTTTTATTGTCTCAAAAAGTATAAAATGGACAGAACTCTATTCTTTATAGCCTACGACTTTGCTACGGTTTCACTGCCCTGAAGCTTCAGATGGAACAAGACCAATCTTTCTATCATTAACGGAAGTATGAATTGTTAGCAATTTCTAATGATCTTTTCAAGATTAATAGTTTTGATCTTTTCAAGATTAATAGTTTTGATTGTCCCGGCTTGGGTAAAAGAGCTGATAATGATCTGACGGCAAATAGGCCCCTCCGTAGGGGCTCGAGGTTAAAAACAATCGGTGGGGTTAGGAGGCTCTGGATTTTGCATGGGAGAGCCATTTATAATTTTCAATTTCCAAGTTGCTTGAAATCAATTTTTGCGTACATTAGTTTTGATACATTAGTTTATTCCCTTTAAGACTGCCATCTTTCTCTCTTTTGACACTGCCATTACGAGTGTTACGAGAAAAACGTCAGGGATGTGCCGAGACTTTTCTCAGATTCAAGTACATAGTACGGACGTATTTCATAAGAAACTAAGAAAAGTTAAGAATCTGCATGTTCGAAACATTTGAAAGTTTTGTAGTTCTTTAAAATACTTAGTTACTTCTTGTTAGAAAAAACAAAGCGGGTCACAATCAGAGATTAGGCTTTTGCATTTTGACTGAATTTAAAAATGAGAAGGAAACAGGAGAGTAGGGCCTAGTATTGGTGCGCGATCTTCAATGCGAGCAGAGGAACGCAGCGCTGTTATTGTTCGACAAACATCAGCCCAAGCGACCTGGATCTCCTCGGAACAGCAAATCTGTACCCAACTCAGAAATCCAGGGCACCCTGTGGAAGAAAGCCCATTGCGAACACAGATAAATACGGGCAACTAGAAGCTTCCTTCATAATCCTGTAAAAATGCTGCAGACCAAGTGAAGTTGTGAAATGTGCTCTCGTACAGGTAACTTCGCCTCTTTGCGTTCAAGGAAATTGTGAAAGCGTTCAGATAGGTCCAACACTTAATTGTAGGATTATGACAAGTAAGCCCGTTTGAAGTTACAGACTTACAGTCAATCATTAACCTAAAGCGAAGACGCGGGGGTCGGGGTGGGGGCACCTTTAGGTGTATTTGAGGTGGAGTGCCCCTTCCCAGCACATAGGTATGCCGCTTTCTTGTGGGGATGACCTTTTTCAAGGCCTGGCTGCTTTAATCCTGTTTGACGTATTTGCACCAATGATTTATCCTTTCTCAGCCACCCACGACTGTCGTTAGCAGCCCTTACTGCAATTTGAGAAACTTCATGAAACTGCCTCTCGGACCATGTGAATCCCCACTCTCTTTGGAAATGCTTCCCTGCCCTCAGTGCTTGCAGATGATTTTAAACTTCTATTTCTACAAGCGCATTGGATTGCTTGACGTGCTCATAATACATAAGGGCTGAGGAATAAGGAATCACGAGATGTGGTCACATCGCGAGGAAGGACCAGGATACTGCTCGATTAGCAAAGAGCTTCTCAGTGCCCTAAAATCTACCTTCGGATGCTAGGTAGAAACAAATACAAACACAATACAAATAAAACAAACTCAAACTGCTGTCTTGATACTGCTGGCTTGGTTTCCACAGAAATTTAGCGAATTCCCTCGAAGTAACTGTGAAACAGTTTTATGAGCTCGTTCACTCACTTACGTTAATTGTCACCAGCGTGGTGCTTTTAACGTGCAGAAATAGATGTGGGAGACCTTCTAAAAATACTTGTCACAGCACAGGTAGCAGTAAGCGATTCTCAATAATGTGCTATAACGGAGCACGATTGTGTCAAATCCAAGCCACAATATCTGAGGTATTCGTAAATGTCTGTGCTGGTATATCGTTACTTGAAACATTAGAATGGTCTCAGTGGGTAAAAAGGCGTCAATAAAAGGTCTGCAGAGCTGTGCCAAAGCAGCCAGAAGATACCTCTGTAAATGGTAGGTAGGTTCACAATAACTCAGAACGCGTGTCTCGGAGAGGCAATCACCATATATCTTATCCGTGCATACTTACATGGAGTATTTACGTAATAAGTATGAATCGCTACAACCTCCACTTTTATTCTGCTTGGAAAAGAAAACATGACTTTAGATTTTGGAATGCTTGGCGAAAAAATCAGCTGAATCTCTTGTCAGGGGTTGCTGCGACAAAGAGTGAAAATCAAAGTGGCCTAGCCACTGCAAGAGGTCACCTGTAAATGGTTGATTTAAATGTCCAGCCATAGTCCTCAATACCATGTTATTCAGCCCAAATGTTATTCAATTGTCCCCGTCTTTGATTTCCTTCTGTTGTCAACCCCTTTGACGCTTTATCAAATCTCCCTCGCAGTCACAAATGTAACTTTTTACGTTTTCTGTGCAATAACAAGCTAAATATGCAACCAGATCTTTAATGTATGTATGCATCCAAGGCATACAAGGCAGTAAACTCTTTTCGTTATTTGAATCTGAATTTTGTCAGCTGCATCAGCATAAGGAATCGTGTCAAGGTATTCACTCTAAATCTACATCAAAACTGTTTATCTCAAAACCTGCGAGTAAGTAGCCTTTGTTTCTTTGTGTTCGACTTTAAACAAACAATTTTATTACCCACAAATATTAGAACACTGTCGATGCAGACTGTGCCACTGACTGAACCATAAGCGTACGGGCTGGGGGCAGCCCCCCCAAGTTTTCGAAAACCATGTCAGTCGGGCGAGTTTTAAAAAATTCTCCGCAAATAGTCGGGCAGAAATGACACTGGAAATTGATGGGACTTAGTTTGGGCAATTCGGTTGAACATTGTCCGAGGAGATTAGTCCAAGATAGTGATTTCTTTTCAAAATGTTCCTTATCACTAACAGGCTCATAAATATATGCATGCCTCTGTACTCGGGCAAAAATCCTACCGCCCCCCGTGTAAAAATTCTGCCGTACGCTTATGGACTGAACATTATAGGACATCGACTGGTGCCAAGATGGGCACAGCTATTTGAGACAATCAGTTCTTATCAGTTCTGGGAAGAAGCATCGACCATAACCATACTAAACTCGGTACTTTTGGTAAACCCATTTAGCAACAGCCATCTGATAGGTATTTTATCTAAACATGCAACCACAAAATAACGATAAGCATAGTCAATCTGTCAGCCAAGGGCAGTTGCTCTTTTATGGCTATTATAGCCCCTACCCATTCTTTTCTGAACAACGTAAGAAAGAACATTTTTTCTTCAAAATTTGCCGAGTTCATGCTTCGTTGCAAGCCTGATTTGCAAGATAATGCATTGCATAGAAAATACGTGATGCCAATGCTCTTGAGCGAGATATAAATTAGTGTTTGGTGATCTTCTAGAAGTTCAGCCTAACACTCGCACAATTCACTACGACTCTCTATTTCTATGGTCTTCTTTAAACATCAGTCTACGTTGTTTTCCCGTTCACCAACAGCAATCCTTCCTGAAATCCATAAATGAATATATTCAGAGTTGAATACAGAAAGCTCAAAATTCTTTTTGATGCGTATAAAGCCTTTTATTTGTGCTTTGAGATTCGCGTCTCAAACCTTCAAGTAGAGTGTCTTTTAGAGGCCAACGAGGGCAGAGTGTCTTTTAGAGCAAACTGGGAGTCAATTAGAGGCCAACGAAGACGAACTGAAGATGACAAGACTTGGAATATGCTTGCTAACTATATTTTGACAAAAAATTGCAGAACATGTAAAATGCAGAGCGCTTAAGTAATGAAAAAAGCATCCATTTAATCTTAAATAGAATAATCCTGGTTTCCACATTTTCAGATGGAGGCTAAGACTTCATTTCCTTGAACGGTTTCGCCCATACTTTTCTAAGAGGTTATCGTGGTGCAAATTTGAAACTGCACTCTAAATGGGGCTGTTTACTGTGGTTTTACGTGACACATTATTGTGCGGATTTCCAGGAATTAGCAAATGCCTCGCCATCGTGGATCTTGATATGGAAGTTAATTGAGATTAGGGCATGGTGAGACAATCTTACCTGTCTAAGAAGATTGAAACAGAATCGTGTTTAATGACACGCCCATGGGCAAAGTAAATATGAATTGTCGAGCTAGTATGTTTACGCAAATGGTATCTCATTTTAGTAAATATTAAGGACATCAAAAACATCTAAAATGGGGATTTGTAAAAGAAGGTTTGATGGGACACCCTGCCTCGTTTTTCCTTTCATGATTGTAGCGATCTGTTTTAGATCGGCTCGATGTGGGCATGAAAAGTTTGATTTGAGGTCAACATTGAGCAAAATAGATTAACACAATGTTTGCATTTCGAGAGTTATCAAAGCGTGATTAAGGACAATCGATAACGGGAGTGTGGAATAACAACAAACGAGCGGTGAATGGAGCAATGGGATTGTTTAACTCGTAAGATATAATATTGAGTAGCTGGAGACGGGTGCCCATGCGAGGGAAGAATCATAAAGAATAAAAAGGGCTTTATCTGTGAGAGAACACCTTCAGGGTCTCTTTTAGAAGCTGGCCACTAATCGTTTCCAACGAGGGTCGAACGATGTACTTTAGAGTAGGTGCCAAGGGATCACAATGGAGGGAGGGGTATAGAGCATGCCTAGAATGAAGCCCCATAACCTGTGCGATTCAATATTCAACTGTAATAATTCAAAGATGGATAGAAAAGGCAAAATTACTATTTTCTCTCTTCTACATTGCAAATAGACGCTTCTGAAAGGGCTTTGTTTTGAAAGACCCTAGAGAACCTACTCGCTGAGTAAACCAAAATTGCCCTTTGGCATCATTTGAAATTTTTCCAAAGCAGGATGGTTCATGTCTTCTGCAACCATGATAAAGTGTGTAAAAAGCGATCTTTTAAGTTTGCATTACTCACGGCTTTATATTGTATAATGTAAGCTGGAGAATTAGACTTAAAATGGTATTCGGCTGGGATGAAATGCATATGCGACTCATGAAACAAGTAAACGTTGCCAAGTATTAGTTATTTAGTTCCGCGAGCACGAAATTGATCGATCTTGCGAGACGTGAAAGATTAACTGTGGTACTTTGTATGTTTAATGATTAAATGTGTTTTTATGAGGTTGCAAGTGAAATGAGATATGTTCTGTATTCTTTGTCCCAAATAAGATCTTTTGAATCATAGGGAAAGGGAGTACAAATAAGAGTTGAGCCGCCTTTCAATCTTGTCTTCATAGTTTTAAATCGTTTTTTAGTCTTAGCAATGGAATAAGGCAAGTTTTCACCAGTTTAGTGTGGAGTGGAGTAAAGGAGTGAAGATGCGAGCACTTGACCAGGAACAAATAAACCACCACGTGACTAGTGTAGCAGCAGCTAATGACAGCAATAAGGTGGTAAATTTTGTCTGGTCCCCTTGGTAAGGCTGTGATGACGTCACTGAGGCTTGGAACTAGCGCGGCTTTGCAAAACAGTGACGAGGAAACAGCGCAAAACCGTACGTTGATGGTATCTTGAACTCATTTTTCCATTTCTATTCCATTTGTTTATGGGTAATGTTTGGAGAGCAAGGGGGGATGGAGGCAGAATGAAAGGGGGCTCCACCTGGCAGAACAATCATTCTGGTGTTTGCGTTGTTTGGTGGACAAAGCCCATAAGGGTGCGGAAATTATTCTTGCTCATCAATGTTATTTCATTGCTCTGCTTCAAGAACTCTTGAGTGAGGAATTTCAGAATTGACGTACTTCTCTACTCTACTTCCCTCATGATGAAGCTATGACGTAGGGCCTACGGGTTGTCCATCCATCGTCACTTTTAATTTCGCAGGGCAAAAGAAAAACTTCTCTTGCTGACGAAGCGGACAAAATCTACTTTGACAGGACGATTATTTCTTCAATATTACACGTCCTTGTCTCTATAACAACTCTGTCATATTGTTTGTACTCTCTTAACACTAGAACTACAGTTTAGATCGTCTTAAACGTTCTGGGAACGCCCCTTTGTGATGGATGACACTTGCTGTTGCGGCTTTGCCAATGTCACGACCCTCATTGGGATTAAACTGCTTCTAGCCTCTCTAAATATTCAAATTCACAATGCCCGCAAGTAGTGAACCCAGTGGACACAAATACAGATATGACATAATACATTAACCTACGCAAAAGGAAACAAAACACTTTCAAATTAGGAGCAAATGCAGCGTCACTTCCTCGAACATTTTCAATAAATTAAAGGTAAAGTTAAAAAAGGCAGAACTGATTTGGAAGAGGAAGTGGAATTCTTGCTGATTCCAAAAGACATTGGAGAAGACTTTTTTGGCTGCCAAAGGCAAAATCCAGTGAGTTTTTGCATTAAGCGGCTTGATATTTTACCTTTATTGAATTTTTCTCAGGTTTAACTTGGGTGCGAATGATTTTGCTAATGGAGTAGGGTTAATATTAGATCCTCTACCTAAATCCGAAAGAAATGCCTGGCACAGTCACAGAAATTTGAAAAAATTTAAAGTACTTTTATTAGACAGGTAATGGTGGATAGTTGGAAGCGCGAAATCCATTCTCTATTACAGATACTATTTGTGCCCCTTTGAACTGTCATAGATAGAGTCAAGGAAGGGTTGGACTTGCTCCAGGTTTATCGCCTGCCATTTTCAGCAAGAGGTTTCCACTGAAAATAACTTAAGGCAATACAATTAAAGGTTCAAAATTCCATTGGAGACATTACTTCTAAAGGCTTTTGACAATCAGCATTCTTGATGCATCTCTACAACAAGTCATCTTTCTTGGTGCCATGTTTGAAATGATATATCAATGCATTGTGAGGCCAGTGGTAGGAGCGTTTCGATCTGGCAAGAGAATCGCAGTTACCGATCGAATGGGCGTGGCAATTTGCAACTTAAGTGGGAAAAACTATTCCCCAATCAGAGTCAAGAAATCATTACGGTCGCACGTTCACTGACCGGAAGAAAGGTCCTCAGAGCAGTGTCGGTCGAAAAATACTTTAAGTATTTAAAATCTGGTTCCGCCATTTCTAGCTATTGTGAAATTCTGTACTTGTTCGCCAGCAGCTTTTTGACGGCTCAAAATATCATTCTCTTAGTTACCCAATATTTGATCAAGATTTGATCTAAAGGAATTAGCAGCTAAACATATTGATAAAATCGTTTACAGTTGATGCTTATGTGAGATATTTTTATTATGAGGCTCCATTAGTTGTGTAAAGAAGGGCATTTTGGTTTAGGGGAATGTTAACAATATATTTAGGTCGTTCAGGGAGATAGAGGAAGTATCAAGTAAAGATGGATCCAGATTTCGGCTTCATAAATGCGGGGTGCATTAATGGGTTGTTGCTCAAAGAAACATTTCAATGTTTGAAGTTTCAAGATTATGGGGAAAATTTCAGATTTTGTGTTGCAGTTTAACATATCAATAATCTCTCGTTGCACAAAGAGGGCCAGACTTCCTTTCTGTACGCAAAGCTTTAGCATCATGGACTTTTATAGTATATATAGTAAACATTATTAGAATGTCGTTGCAAAATGCCGAGGGGATCTTTAAAGTAATTCTAAGACGACAAACCGGGATGACCGGATGGTATTCTAGTCTGCACTTGTTTTGAGCGTCTCTAGAAGCCGGGACTTAAAGCTCAGTATACTGGAGAAAGACAGAGGATAGGCAGATTCTTGGATGAGAAGTCGTGCAAGGCTTTCATTGCAGTAGAACTAGTGGGCGTTCTCTCCCGGGCTAATAGCATCAAGATGAACGAAGATAAGGCCCAGAAATCTAAATTACCAATGCAGCCTCCAATTGCTCTTTTCGCTGTGATAATCTTTTTTTCCAAACTGCACTGCAAATAATGCGGCAATAATCGCATCGCGCTTTGGAGGGAATCAGGAGATGACTGCCTTACCAATGCTTATCAGTTAACCAGATTACAAGCACTCAAATCGGAGATGCCTCTTGCCATCTTCTTTCAAAGGGATTTATTCGTGTTAGGATGCCTATGAGCGGCATTGCTAGGTAATCAACATTTTCCCTTGCTTCTTTGCTTTCTGGTATAGTATATTTTAGTGTGTAGAGTGCCTTAATTTTGCCAACAGAAATTGTCACATCAGCACGCACGATAAGATGGAACTTCATTTATTGTATTTGCATTCATTATTTTTCATTTAATGTATTTGTTATGTTGGTAAAATGATGGCGCAGGAAAATAGAATTAATGTTGAAAAAGTGCATGAAAGCAATATTGAGTTGACACTTTGAGTAAATTTGCAACTACCGGGTAATTACAGGCACTAACCAATAAAAGTGTCGATTCACACAAATCGGTGACACCCAGAAGTTCCATTTCTGGCAATGGAGACAAAAACAGAGCTTATTAGCGGCAAGATTACTCAAATAGACGAATTCTAGCCAGATGAGAATAATAGTCTCCGTCTTTGTGTGCCCATGCAAAGTCACGTAACGAGCCTTCTTTCTTCTGTTTTTACTTAACTCAACCTCTTTACACGTGGCATGCCAAAGTCGCTTCTCTATGAGTTGAAAATGTCTTGCGGTGATTATGATTGGCTTCTAGGCCGTAAAAATCCGTTAGGTTTTGTTTCAAACAGGCCCACGTAGACAAATCGGGTAAGCGCAATTCATTTGCCAAAAACCTTGATTATGCTTCGATCTGCATCCTCATTAATGGATGCCATTGTCATGCATACCTTGACCGCTGCGAACCCGCCTGCAAGCATTGAAGCCGCACAGCGCATGCATTTCGTCCTTGCAAAGATCTTTGGTCATAGCTTCACTTGAATGAAAATTTGAACCATTCATTAATCACGGCCTGTTTTGCCGGCAGCTAACTTCAGTTAAAAGATTCATAAGAGGATGCCATTCAAGTAATCCACGCCGCAATGTATGCAGATATTTGCCGAAGAGAAATTTGCAGCAAATTATAAACCTATCTAAACTGATTGCCTGAAATTGAAGCCGAGTATGACCGGGTTTTCACTGTTTTGTTGCTGTTGTTGTTCTGTTGTTGTTGTTGTTATCTACTCGCTTGGCTTGTGCACATTAAACAAACTTATGCTTCCAAGGCGCTATGCTCGTTATACTTTCATGCGCTTTATCCCCTTTAGGAAAACGTGCTTGTTTCTCCAAGCGGAATTGCTCTTGACCTTCGGTTTCACTGCAAATCAGAGCATAGACTTGTTCGCGGGTCAAAGGTGACCCACAATCTGAGGCTGTACGGCATGGATCGTCGATAAAATAACCTTCTTAAAAATGTTTGCTTTGACCGTATCAGACACTGATTGTGAGTCGCAGAAAGAAAACGAAACACAGGCTAGCCACTGGATATGTACGCCAAGGAGCTTCTCTGTATTTCCTTTGTTTTGCAATGTGTTACACCAAGTGAAAGCTGGCCTCGATCCTTCGACCACTCCAGAGTTGGATTAGGCTAAGAAAAGTGAGCCCAGATCTGTCTGTCTCCCAGCAACTGGCTTCTTATGGCGGAATATTTTTGCCTAATCCAAAATATTTCGTGTTGCAGTCCCAACCGAGCTTGAGCGAACGTTCTGATTTCCTAAGTCGCCTGTGGAATATCAGTGACTGCTAAGACCCTATACATCAAGTTGGCCATGCCCCAGCATACAGAGCTATGAGGGTAAAGAGGATAAAGCCAACTCAGAGGGTAAAGCAGGGTGTTGGGATCAAGAGCAGGGGGCACCAGGGTCATGTGACCCTATAGCTGGCAAAGCGTCCCTTGTTATAAAGGTTCTTCCCTAAAAGTGGACCCTTCTCCGTGGTAACAATGCACCCCCTTTTGCTGTACTTCTTCGACTCCGGAATGCGTATGTGTTTCAGCGTCCCTGGGTGGGTGAGTTCCTCGCGACCTCTCGACCTTTGCGCAATTTCTGTCCCCTTGCGCAAGAACCTGTCACAAAAGTTTCAAAGCCTTATTGCAAGTTCAAACAGTGTTCTTCTGGTTCAGAAACAAACATCCAGAAGGGACTTCAACGCGGGAATCTAACAACAGTGGAATTCATTCAGTCCGAGAGCTTTCTAATGTCGGTCTTTTTTGCAAGGTCAGCTACTCTGACTACAGGGTGCTCGTAGTTTTCTTTACTGAACAAGAAATTCTACGATATGAAAACTCTTTCAAAGATTAAGTAGCGAGATAACTTTGAGAACTAATCAAAGAAATATGATAACATGAGATAGCATGAGAGAGACTTTATTGTGATTTTCGCTGAATTTTTGATCGGTGAAATCGCTATTATTCCAATCCTTCGACACCTCTCCAATTTCAGAACCAAATAAATTTAGAAAATTTTCCAACCAATTAATGACTTTGTCTTTAAATCTCCGAGTTCTTCACAATACCAACTGTTAACGATTTGTTAAACCATCTGAATACACTTCGAGGGCATACCCTTTGAAACTAAAAAATTTGCGACAGCTTTTGCATTAGAATCGCAATAACAAAGTGTGAGAATTTACAAAATATCGATTCGAAATGAAACACAGCCGCAAAAACGGTTGCAAATGGCACATTTCCACCCTCCAGAGAACTTGACATTTCCATATATTTGAGTATCAGTTTGATAATTCATTTCTGATTTTCCGATCGTAATTCCACACAGTTAATATCCATACAACAGAGGAATAAAGTTTCTCTTGTCTTCGAGGTGTATAACTGCATTGTAAACTTCACATAATTAGGACACAATGAAGCCATCACGCTTAGATTCGCACAATCTCGCATTTACAAAAGCCCCATGACGGGGGTGCAAAAAGGGCTTTGTTCTCCATTTCGGCATCCTGTTCTCTGTTGAACTTCCAGGGGGACGAATTCAATGGCCGTCTTCTCTTCCTTGCAGATAGCTGCAATCACAGCGATTGGTTAACAGGAAATTCCAGGGCGTCCCCTAAGGGTTGCACATCCCGAAGACAAGTGCAAGAAGGATTGCGGAGAGGACATAAGTTGTTCTCCTGTCCGGAACATCAACGCAAGGCAGTTGCCAAATGCACCAAGGATTTCAGCAAAGTTGGTAGTTTTAAAACACGAGCCTGGAATTTTACCCTTTGACGACAGAAGCACAAAAAGGCCGGACATTGTTTAGTTATGTTTCAGCTTCTCGGAATGATTCCTCAACGAACCATCTTATTTTTGACAATTGCTCTCGCCATTTCACGAGGTAAGAATTTTATTTGATGCCGTCTGTATGTGATAATGTTTTTCCAGACGTGTAATTAATGTCACAGCTTTTCACTCAAATACTGTTCTATGCAGTCGAAGTCAATTAGTGCCACTTATAACACCCTCTGTGCCTCAGAATGTAAATTTGCACACGATCTTTTCCAAAAGCCAATTGAGCTGAAAGAATTGATTTGTCATACAAAACACCGGGCTTAAATTTCTTCGCATGTTTATTTTTGTTCTTTTTGTATATAGTTTTGCTGGTTCATTTCTTTTTCGACCAGATTTGTAAATGAGACGCCCAACCTGGTGAACGACATTGCACATATGCACAATCAAAATTTATTTGTTTACATAAGGCTTAGAAGGACTTTACTAACACCAGTTTTGACCTGATCTGAGGATTAAATTCACTAAAAATTCATAAAAGTTTGCGACCATCTTGTTTAGTATAACAAATATTGAAAGGGCTTATTCCGATGTTGAGGTGTCATTGTTTATAGCGGGGTTTGCCCTAAATCTGTCGGAAATCTCTTAAAAGGCCTTCTGTCACGATCTCGCAATTGCACTTCTCGTATCTGCAAAACTTTCAAAGTTATAGCCCTTTAAATTGTACATTGATAGGTAGGCTTTGAAAGTCATTTTGTTAGCAATTACAAGCGAGGAAACTCCACTAGGTTCACAAATGTTGTTGTAAATTTGCACTAAGTTTAGTATTCTGCCTATCCGACTTTTTGTCTTTATACTTTGTAATTTTAATTAAAATAGCTAACTTCATGTTTCAAATGCATATTATTATTCTAGCGGAAAACAATTTAGAGGCTGCTTCATCGGAAAGGGTTCAGTCCAGGAGAGTGTATTTCCACAATGGAGAATTTAAAACAGTATCCCAACTGAAAGGTAGTCGAGGAAATGTGAAGCTAAAAAATGAGACAAGTTCGAAGGATCGATATTACTCGATGGAAACAAGCAAAGGCACGCTGATATTTCATGTTTATCCAGAAGAAGGTTTAATTTCACCAAACTTTCACATTCTTCACTTCAGCGAGGGAGTGGATGCTGAAATTCGTGCAAGTCCCCTCAGGAGCTGCCATTTTTCAGGAACTTCCATAGGAAATGAAAATCATCTCGTGGTTTTAGATATTTGCCGTGGCTTGGTAAGTGTGCCAGATTGATTCAGTAAAATTTAGTGACAAAACTTTGTTATAAAAACCCGTTAGTGCAATTATAATTTTTACACATTCGAACGAATACTGACTCAGCCTTTAAAGGTTCAAAGTGGTAAGCCAGGCAGCCGAAATTTCAATTACTAACAGGAATTTAATATTACTTGCGTTCCCCACGTAAGTGGGCCATGCCCTCGAATACACTCCACTTCACGCACGCAAACTTGTGACCGCTATGAATGACTTGGGATTTCCTCTGAGCATAGACTGGAGCAGGCGACCAGACTACGGAGGAAATTTTGTTACATGTCTAAATCTTATGATATGTGGTTTTCCTTGTCTGCAAAGTATTGGGTGAAGGTTTTCTTTAGCGAACGTAAGTTGAATAAACACCTAACTTTCTTTTGCCTCAAGGAAACTTTGCAAGGAAATTTTACCATCCGAATGTGTATGTTGCCCTTAAAAAATCCTTCAAAGTAAAGGAATGTCTATTCTAATGAAGGGGAGTGGAGTATGTCATTTATTTTCAAATTTGGCAGCTTTTAAGTGCTTACGATATAATACAATGTTTATAGAGGTTTGAATCAGATTTCGTGCCGGTAGATACGTTGCGCCTCGAAATAATGGAGCAGTCTCCACGAGTTGATTGAACTTCAGACCTTTTTGGCCACCTCAACATTGCACGGGTGACTGCCATTCATTTTTTTAAATTACTATCATTGATAAAGAATCGGGCATTATTTCCTTTTCAGTTGAAATGCCATGTGTATTGAATGATTTCCTTGATAATAAAGCATATATTACGATACATTAATTCCACGTCCTCTCGGGATACGCGCTGTTTGCTTTTCGACCAACATACGGTGTTGAGTCGTTTGTTTTGGGTGCTTCCTGTAATCCTATATTGTCGAATCGCAACATCTAGCAACATTATCCTTCCATATCCTACTTTAATCATTAGGAAAGAAAAAGAACTCTGGTATCCTCTTGTCGTAAGGGAATGGCGAATTCCGCGGATGATTTAAATAAAACTGGCCGTAGGGTCGATTTTTGCTGAATTTTCAACTAGAGGCAAACGAAACTTTTAATAGAAGTTAAAGCCGTTTTGTCATTGTTTCCTTCCATACAGCTAGAGACTAGGGAACAAGAACGGGTTATAAGACGATTGGAAATTCCCCCACCCCACCCCCTTACTGTAAGCATCTACGCAAACTGTTTGCTTAAGTGGCCACATAGGCTATCAGATCTGATTTATTTCTCTATGGCTCAATATGTGTTCACGATATGTGAGCCCTACGTTATATTGCAAGCATGATCCTTGTTACGTTTTATGTTAACCTGTCAACAATTCTCGATAAAAACTCAATACACCACCACGGCTGTTGACATTGAAAAGGTAACGGCCTTAGTTCGCGGGATATTGGTCATCGCCTTTGTTTGAAAGGTAACTGTTTCTAAGACCCCCTAAGTAAGTAAACAAGATTGGATTGCAGTGGTGATTATCTATGATATAATACCGTGTCTTAAATTTTGAATCTGTGGCACAATACAGGCAGCCAATGATTTGCGAAGAAGTATGTATGGTGGTGTCGAAAGGCGGGCATCTCCCCTAGTGAAGCAGTTTCTAGGGCTCGAATTTCTACTTGTGGCACCAAAAGACTTATATGAACAGGAAATTAAGACCTGGAACTTCTGTAGGTCAAAGAGACACTTATTGTTTGTACAGTGAATGTGAGAATTGTTAATGCATTAGAACCCTTCTTATCTAGGTAACTTTGCCTGCAGGCATTAGTTTCTTCAGGGTAATTTTTGTTTCGTTTTGTTTGCAGAGAGGAGTACTGCGGAATGCCACAGGAAGTTTCACCATCGAACCCGTCGACGAAAGTTTCAATTTAGATGACGAGTTGACGCAACAGAAACTGACAAGAATACCTGAAAATGGGTATTTGTCATACCAACCAACGAAATGTGTCGCCAAAGGTACTTTAAAGATTTTTGCTAATTTTCTTCTTTGGGCAATGCGACAAATCAAACATCAGCAATTTGATCTGTCCTTTGAGATGGCGAAACAAGGCAGGAAACTGTTAAGTATTATTTAGAGCGAAGTAGCAACTTTTCTTTGTTCCAAATGATCGGCAACTTAATGTGGTCAAAGAGACCAACAACCGTTCGAACCCGTCAAAGCTAAAAAACAAGTCATCTGTATTTACCACTGAAGTTAGAAAGCCGAAGAAAGATTATAGGTAGAGATCAAACTTGCGATGAATCGGCGCATTTTTAACAAGTTGAGCTATTCTATGCGATGTTTAGCCTTTTCAACGCCACGAAATACGTTCTCGAACTGCGTTTAATTGTTCTAACACAAGGAAGCTACCAAAAAAGCCATCGCCCGGGGGCCTTTTGCTGTGTTGTTTTCAGTCTGAATGTCACAGACAGTCGTACCAGACATTTATCAAAAACCTTGCTCCTCATATTCGTGCCCAGACTACCGCAAACAGATTCGTTTCGCGGTCCCGCAAATGTACACAAGATTTAAACGTTGGAGAAAGTATGCCCAAAATCTTGCTATCGACCATCCTCACTTTTGCCTGAAGCTTAGACGGTGTAGCTTGGGTAAACTAACGCCTCCTTCCCGGCTTATAGCGGAAGGAGTGGTATTAGAATCTGTTATCCTTTCTGAAACAGCAACGAAAAGCAGATTGAGGTGTTTAGAACCGGGGCACCAGTCCGAGGCTGGTATACTCTTTCGTCAACTAAGCATGCTAGTGATAAATAACCTTGCAGGACGGGAGACAAGGGTCATTTATCCTGTATTTGTTGCTCATATATTGACTTCCTGGTTTTGAGCCTTTTCATAAAAGATCCTTCCTTTGATTACACACAAGAGTTGCTTTTAAGTGTGATTCCCTACCACTCGCATTTTATACAAAGAAGCGGAAAGCCACCAAAAGAAGCCATTATGAGAGGCACTTGGGGAAAGCCCTGATTTCATAATTAATACTCAAGTCCGTTATGTTTGATCGTTGCATTGAAATGTTAAACTAATTTGTTGATCTATACAAAGGGATCGGCAGAGGACTCGAAATTATAAAGGTCAGGCTTTGTTTTCAGCCAGTTGTTCGCTCCTTTTGGCACAGCCCATTTAGAGACAGTGGAACAATACACTGCAGAGACCGCTTCTTTCTGTTTACGGAACTGCGTCAAGCAAATAACCGTATATTACCCATTCAAAAAGAACATGAGGCTTTGATATCAACTGAAGTTTGAACAGTTGGATCTATAGCAGGCATGACCACCTACTAGGGTATTTCAAAAACTCTCCGACTTACATCCACGGGTCTGTCTTTGTAGAACGTTCTTTGGCTGCTTTAGAAGGGCTCCAGTCTGTCTGCTGTTGCCACAGCCACTGTAAATGCCCCCCCTTTTTCTTCAATGTTGCAATTTCATTTCATTTGAAAGCTACTGAACACATTTTCTTAAACGCGGGCCTAGTGCGTCTCTTGCCAGCATCTAAAACTAATCAGAGATTTTGGTTTAACCCTATTTAATCCCTTCTGTTATTACAATCCTTGTGCTTCGGTATCCACGGGGTTTGTCGGGCGGTCAGCATCCTGTTTAGGTTAGTTTAGACCAATTAAGTTGGACCAAAATCGTCATGGCTTTTGGCCGCCATTGTCCCTTGGCTTTGTCTCTGGGTCGCATTGTCCTATGCCGTGTGAACCTGGCCCTATGCAGTTACTGCCACAAACGACGCATTCAAGTCATGTCTTAATTTGTCAGCTATTAATTGCATTTGTCAAATGGTATTAGCCCAAAGCCACGGAACGGAAAAATTACTCCATTGCAGTCAAAATGTCATTGGCCTATTCAACTTCTATCTTATGAAGAGCTGCAACTTTAAGTTACCGAAATGTGTGACAATTTTCGTAAAGGCTCGTGGGAATCGATTTCTACCTTTGAGAGTCCTTTCGTAAAAAGAGTTTAATCGTAAATGCAAGACCCTTTGGTGACTATTGGCGGGAACGTAGTGGAGCGGGTCTTCTATAGCCAGTAATGTATTTTTTGGATGTTGATGACACAAATACCATTGCAACTGTCCTGTGTGACAAATTTGACAGTTTTGGTTGACTATTATAATACAACAGCATCACGTGCATTGCTCTAGATATAGATGGTCTACTTATTATATTGCTGCAAATTCAACTTGCAAACGACCCATTTTAGCAATGGTTGTGTTTAGCAAATTGGTGAGAGCAAACTTAGACAATATGAAGGAAAAATTCTTTTTGTCGCGTGCCGCCGCGAGCAGTTTCCATCCCAGCGATTAACTGAACGATTGCGAGATTGAAAATGGATTGAAGAGATTCAACTTCGAAGTTCACGGTTGATTCTGGACTATGTGTCTAAACAAGGAAATGTAGACAGGGGATTGCTAGCTGCTGTTTGCTCATTCAACGATTTCGTCAGGCTTAAACGGCCCGCCATCCAAATATTGACCTAACTGATGGACGAAATCTCGATGTTTGGACATGAAAGAACAGATTGAAGGCTTAGTTTGGAAGGCCTAAGAAACAGGAGACGAAATATGAATGGAACAACAGCAATAACACGGTTTCGCTAGGTGTTTTTTGGGGCACAAACACTGGCTATTAACAAACACTAATTGTCTAATGTAGGCCTTTTGTAGGATATAATTAGAATGCTATTCGATAGCACTTTGACGAAGGTTGATGAAAAAGTCGTAAGAGTTAATGCAATTTTAAGTGCCTCTCTTGCCTCAACTCTGTCATTCGATGGAAAATGGCTGGCCACAGATTGGCACACCTCTCTCTTGTCGTTACACCATGACAAGGGTGTTTCCCAACTCATGCCGATGGTAGAAAACCTACTGTTAGTGATAGGAACAATGCTATAAATCAGATTACATTCTAGGTCCAGCGAATGAAGGATATTTGCCCACTGGCCCACTTGGATTTTGATAGTTGTTGTTAACTTGTAGGTTGTCTTCAGATGTTTACCAACTCGGTTAATTTCTTGATATAATTGTTTGCGGTAAACTGCTTTGAAACAAGTGCTAAGATGTGCTTTCAATACACACACGGGCGCCTTACTAGCCTTGTATTTTTCTTTTATTTGAAACTTCTGTGGTATGAAAACGAGTTGCAGATACTTTACGTGTAAAGCCATTTAAATCCTCGAACGCTTTATTGTGTGATGTGGCTATGTGATGCAGAAAAAATTGTCAGACTTGAAAATTGATCGGCGATGCTTCTTAAGCGAACTGGGAGTTGGAGGACGACATCGTTCGTGCGAGGCAAAGCTCCTCCGCTTACCTTTTTCATTATGTTTTCTTTCATTTCTGGGTTTTCTAATGTGCGAATAATTGAACTTGCCTTGACTAAGAGGCAACTGCTAGTAATATGTGGTTACTTTGAAACAGTAAGTAAAAACCGTACGTATGAACCTTTTTCTTTGTACCACACCACTTGAATCAACGTTTAAGCTAGGGTCTCGATGTGTAGCTAAACGTGCTCATGTCTATTGGCAGCCCCCAGAAGCCTGGCAAAGAAGCTGGATCACAACTACGACCTGAAGATCGACCGATTTGGGGAGCTCGATGTTGTGCAAATCAACAGACGCCAAAGAAGGTCTATTGTTCGTCACAGATATGTAGAAACAATGATTGTGGCAGACGACTCGATGTACAAAGCATTTGGAGAGCAGGAACTTGAACTAAGGAGCTACCTCCTATCCATGATGGCGATCGTGAGTCTCGAAAAGTTTTTCTTTAGACATGAATCGTATCTGTTCATCTCTCATTTCATCATGCAATTAGCTACTTAAGGAAGCCTACCAACTTATCGTTCTCAGTTATCAAGCTATTTTCGAAGAAAACAGTCCATGGTTATTTGCATACTGTCAGAATATCCAAAATGGTAAATTGCCTGCTTTTCTAATATATTTCTAAGAATAATTCACCTGATCGCCAAAAAGAATCACCGAGATGGCTTGTCTTCCATCTTAAAAAGATCACCAGTTGGCTTGGACGCTGCGCATTTTCTTTTCATGTGTAGCATTCATTGTTATATATGTTTCGTTTTGCCAAGGCAAGAGATTGTTTCAATGAAATTCACCCCAACCATGCACAGTAACGTGTCCCTGGGTTGCAGCAAAAGCAGTCGAAAGCAGTATCACGTGTTTGTGGTCCACGCCTTTTCATGTACAGGAAGTTTCCAAAACTAATTTTAGTGAACAGTTCTTAATCAGTATCACTCGCTCACATATCCAGGCTTTGCTTATCAGACTTTCACTGATCTTGTATCTTGCAGGTTCGTAGGATCTTTCAAGACGCCAGCCTAGGCCATTCCATAGAAGTATCTGTTGTTAAAATGGTTATCCTGAAGAAACCTCAGGTGAGACACGCTGTCCACTTTCTAGCTGATCTTTTTGGTAGAGTTTCAAGATGCAAAGAATAATCCAACGAATGGAAGTTGAAGACGGAGGTTAGGCGGTATTCCTGTGCAATCCTTATTTGTCCACATCAGTTGAGTCAAAACGCAGAATTCTTGCAATTGGATTGATCGAAAAGCTTTTTTGTAAACTTTGAAAATCTCTATGAAAAGAGTCACTCATTTTATCGTCGAATAGTTTGAGGTTTTTATGATCTGAAGACATGACTAATTAAGCGTAAGTGAATTTTCATGCTAATTTTGAATGATAAAAAGATTAATCTTCTCTGTATTCCCAATCTTATAAAGGGCATACGGGCATTTTCAGTTCTAGAAGCGCTTTGTGTAGTAGGTATCTAGATAATAGGCGGCGGTCAATGTGTTGATTTTTAAAAATGTCTTGCGTAAAGCAGCTATTCTTTGCCTCTGTTCGATGTCGGATAAGTCTCGCTTGGATTCTGGAAAAATAGAGAACTTTGCCGCGTTCGATCACAAGTTGCTGTTGAATAAAAACGTTTAATACTGCACTACAAATGCATCTCAGTGTAGAAGAATTTACTTTGAATGATCTGATCTGAATGGCTTCAAAGCCGTGGAAGTAGCCTAGATTTACATCTCGTCTACACATTTCCCATCCAATGTCATCTTTCATCGTGGAACAGCGATGAATATTTTTAACTAAGAGAATTTCCGTTGATCTTGTGCCACTGCGTTTACGTTTTCACAAATAATCGCGTCTATTTGGTTCAATCTTGAGGTTAATCTTCGCTCCCAGCTCCAGGTGCTCTCTATTTGCCCATTTCCTTCTTAATTTGCTACGCCCTTGTTTAATCACTTCAGAATTTGCCTAGGGACTTTTACAAGGTCCTACTGACACAAGCCTGGCGTATCCAATTGACACCAGCGAATGTATAGCAGATTGAGGTTGCTATTAACTCCGCAGAATTTCAAGATTGTTGATAGTATTAAAAGTGAATGGAAGACAGCTACTGCACAACTCATCCACTTTAATGTCAGGCTGCGGAATTCCGAGCAAGGGGCACGCACTTTGTCGATCCAGCACTTCATGTGAAAGTTTAATTTATGCCCCTCACTTTCTCTGTTTACTTTTGGCATAGGATTTCTCAACAAACTTTAAAGTATCGAATTCTCTTTCAGTCTGACCTGGAAATTCCCGAACGCGGCAAAGACAGTGCTGATGTTGCACTGAAGAACTTTTGTAAGTGGCAGAAAAAACACAACGCCCTTAACGACGAAAGCTCCAAGCATTACGATGCTGCCTTCCTCATTACAAAGTGAGTTCACGCCTTGAGTTTTATCTTGAAGCATTTGTAAGGCAGATCAGTGTGATGGTAAATTTACATGCGATAAAAATGAGAAATGGGCTTGGTAATAATGAGGAACCAGTGCACTTGCCAAGATGCTAAAGCCCCGGACATATGGTCCAAGCGCAAAAATACTCAATTGCCTCTTATTGACACAAAACGTCAAAAGCTTCGTCAGCAAGCCTCTTGGGCTACGTTGGCTTCTCAACGTAACGTGAACAAGCGTAGATTAAGTTAAGTATGCCTAGTTATTTTTAGACTGTAGGCATGCCCGCTAAAAGGTGGGGGCAGGCAAATAGGATAATCGCGAAGGAAAGAGACGACGAACCAGGCGTGTCCCCGAACCTGGGGCACGTGACCTGTAGGTACGTTCTTCGAAGTGTAAATGGAGGGCAGTGGGTGTTAGGTCATTCTTGTGTCGTTGTCCATTTATTGTGATGCAGCGATTTTGCTGCAAATCTCTTATTGGTGGATCTGGCAACTGCACAGGGTTCCAATGACGAGAATGATATACTGTCTCTTATGACAATTAGAGATTGTCTTCGATTCTCTGGAATGACCTGAACAAAGTTTAGCTTTAATCGGCTGATCGTGTCTCTCCTGTTTAGAAGAATTGTGCGGCCTCCAGGCTATAGTGCGTTTATCCACTTGAAGTGCTCTTGTGTGTTCAAGAAACGGCTTCTTATCATTTATCAGATCTAAACGTGCCTGTTTTACTAATTCATTTCCAAAAATTTCTGATTAAGATGTAGAGTGGTAAGCCACCCAAAGATGACTGTCTTTTCTTGAGCAAAGAAGTCACTGTGCATTTATTGGCAGGGTACCCACAATCTATCAGAGCCAATTCTCCATACGTCTGATCCTTTCAAAACATTTTCATTAAAATCTTGGGAATAATAAGGACTGGCTTGATTATTTAGGCTAATATTTAAATACTAAGACACAACAGTGAGGGCCCGACATGGTTGCTACTTTGGTTGCGTAGATTTGCTGTTTTATTTACAAATTAAAAGTCCGGTTATCCCGCGGCTGTGAATTTCTGATCAAAAACATGGCGACAGTGAAGAAAGGAAACGATCAAGGAAGTTTCCAATCGATCCAACAGAACATGCAGTTTTCGAGGCTTTCCCAAATACAAAGAGGTTGTCCTTGTAGATGATTAAGCTCTTCTCAAGCCCTTCCTTGTCGCATTTGTTTACGACTACTACGCCCATCCTTCGCTATGATCCCATTTCCCTGTCTATGATAAAGTCGTAAATATTCTCTCTTTTGGAGAATTAGTACCAATAAAACCGTAGGTATGCCAAAAAATCACAACTAAACACGAAAGAGTATTCTTCAATTGAAAATTAAAGAAAAGAGTACGTAAAAATGGACCTCAAAAGAGCATTTTCTTTGATTGGATGGCCCAGTGTAAAGACGGAGCCATGCCAAGTACGGAATGACTCTATGTACAGAAGAAGAATCGAAGTTCATTTTTTGTAAGCATGCTAAACCACTATAACCTCACACCCACACAAAGCGTTGTTTTTAAAAGATGAGGAAACACGTTCAACCAAGAGTGACTAGAGGCCGATAGCTTTTGAATAAGCCAATATTTTCTTACTTTCCTTCCGTGATTTTCTTCAAATGGAATACCGGAGTTTTATTTGCTTAAGCCAATATTTTCTTTCTTTCCTTTCGTGATTTTTTTCAAAAGGATTACCGGAGTTTTATTTGCTTAATGATGCGGATTTGAGCTTTTCACGGCTAGCTACGTATTAACTTTGTTTCTCAATTTTAGGAGAGACATTTGCTCCAAACAACGGGGATGCGATACATTGGGTTCGTCTTTTTGATAGCAATTTTCTCCCCTATTTTTGTATGCTTGTACTATTTCTAAATGTTTTCATGTAAATTATGATATATATAATTGAGTTAAACTTGCAAGTCTATCATTTGATATGCCGAAAAAACAAGATGGGCGTGAGCATAGGTTAGAGGCAAGTGGCGATTGCCAATTGAGTATAAAAGTTGTTGTTTACGCTTTGAGCTCTCTTACACAAAGACAAGAGAAGTGTTTTCATCGAAGGCAGGCTTATCGAAGAAAGTCAGTCTTTGAGTTGACCTCTCATGGCTACCCCCTATTTTACAAAAAGTTAGGAGCATAATCCTGTACCCTTGAACTCGTTTTAAGGTTTTGTTTCAAGACACTCCTTTTTGTAAAAAGATTAACCACGGCCTCTCAATCAACGTGTCTTTTTCTTTTTGATCGTTTAGCAATTTTGCAACTATTTATGCGCTTAATTTTTTAATTCACTAACGACAAACCACCTTATAGAACATGTTTCTTCTAATCTCGTTTATCTTCCCTCCCGCGTGATATTAAAATTTTTCATTACACGTAAATAATCCAGAAATGTAATCTAAGGGCCACCCTTTCCATTCAAGAGATAAATCAAAGTGGAATCCTTTGCAATAACAGTGGAAGTGCAAATGATTTTTATTCGCTGTCTAATTGAATCAAGAGCTTTGATGTTTCTAAATTGAAAGTAGGAGACAATGTATTGGTTTGCGAACGAAGCTGAGGATGTGTGTTGGCTCGCAAACGAGGCTGTGGTCCTTTTACTGCGTACAAGTCTGGTTTAACCTTTTGCTGTCGTCTTTCCAAAACACCATGAAGTTCTTAATTATAAACTCCAGCCTTCTTCTGTTTCCAGGACAGTGGAATCCTCAGCTAATGTGTTTGAACCTCTAATCTCATCAGTCCCCTTTGCACTGTAGTAAATGAAAACTCCACCAGGACCGTATAGTCTTGTTCTTCATTTGCTTCACAATAATCAAAACCACAAGCAAATTAACGTCGAGTTTCTGTTTGGTTTCTCTATTGCAGGATTGGCTGAAATCGGCGTCATTTGCGATCCACAGAGGAGTTGCGCCGTAGTAGAAGACAATGGTATTGCAGCCAGCTTCACTATTGCTCACGAGCTGGGTCATCTGTGAGTTGTCTTCCACGTAAAAATCTATTTTGTCTTCACCTGTGCTTTACAGCTTTTCTTTAGTATGGTAACAAATAGAGCCACTAAGACTTGCTAACTCGCTCTTTTTAATTGTATGGGTTCAAAGTTTGTAATTTTGCTTTACTTAAATTATAGCACATGACGTCATTTATGCTATATATCGTTGAATCTGAATTCAAGTTGGGGATTCTTGAATTTCTTCAAATTGTTGAATTGGGGGTTTCAATCTTGTACCAATTTGATAATAACCGATTATAAGATGAAGAAGTTGGTGAATTCTGAAATTGGTTTTGTTCAGGTTCAACATGGCACATGATGGCATGCAGAATGATTGTCTGCCAGAAAACCAAGGACTGCACATAATGACTCCGTCCTTCAGTCTGAATGCCCATACCTGGTCATTCTCGAATTGCAGTCGTCAATACATCACCAAATTTTTGGAGTACGTATCACTTTGTGTTTCAATCATGCTTCAAGGAGCCAATCGTCCTTCCTCATTACAAGTAATGGGGTGCAGGAATATGCAGGAATAAATAGATAAAGGGTGGGTGGGGACAGTCTATTGGAGAAGTAGGTTGTGTTCATGGGACAGGTCACGTGGCAGGTGTACCATCGCATGAAACTGGGGATGCACCAATTAGAAGGTGGATAGGGAATATACACGGTGTACAGTGTCGGGCCTACGTTGGGGAGAAAACAAAGTCCTTTACTTGACATTATATCATATATGACATCGTGATGCGATCATAGAAACAGTACTTGGAAGTACATCGCAGATATGTTGTTAATAATTACATGGTGTTCGCCTATTTTCCATTTGCTTTACGGTCACATATGGTTGAAAATGAAGCATTTGTTTTTAGAAGTGGTGGTGGCAACTGCTTAATGGACAAGCCAGAGTCGAAGGTTGTTTACAAGATGCCAAGAAAGATGGCCGGCGAAATGTTCAACCACGACGAGCAGTGCCAGCTTGTGTTTGGAGCGCAGTACGAGACCTGCTCTGTTATTGTTCGTATACTTCTTTTTTCTTTACTTTTGTAGTCTAGCTTCTTATTTTAATTTCAACACATTTACGTGGCTATTGCAAGTTTAAATCAAACTTGGTTTGATGTTCAATCATCAACAATCGAATAGGCAGTGATCCTTTCCTGGTAAATTTCGAGCCACGATTGGCTAAACAATTATCCAAGAAGTTTGTCCAAGAAGGTCATTTTCCTTGAAAAAATGACAGGTTTCACTTTTGTTGAGTGCAGTGGTTCGAAACAAAGTTGGAAGTTCAAAATTTGTTGAAAAACAATTTTGTGCCAGCAGTGGTGAGTCGGTTTGAGATTGAGTCGACTTGGAGCTGTCGTCTGAATCGTGGTTCTGAAATATCTAGGTTAGCAATTGCATAATGACGGCCTTCAGTCCTATTGAATTCCCAGCTGAAATACAATGAAACCATTCATGGGAACCATAACATTTTTAATAGTTATTGAAGAAGATTATAAATGACTTTTTGTCATCCCAGTTCTTTAGACCATAATAGAAAAGCAAGAATTAATTCTTAATCCCTTAATGCGGGCAACATCCTTTACACAAAATCCCCCAAGAAGTTCAACATCGTATCGCGTTAATTCAACTAATCCTAACATCCTTCAATTTCACAAGAAAATGAATAATCAAAAATCTACTATTAGCAACAAGTCATACATCTAGATAAATTGATCTCTTTTGCCTAATGCATTCGCAAGGCTGCTATAGGTGAATCCAAACATCCGCTTCTTGGATTCAGTCTCAGCAATTGAACTGCGGCCGACGCTGAAATCTTCTTTTCCCCATCTTTAGCATTAGTATGACGTATAGATGGCTCATGTTGAGGTGTGCCAATGCTTTTCTTATTGACACTGTCAACTGCTTCCACAGATAATCGACTGCAGCAAACTCTATTGTCAAAAGAAGGGTGGCATGGTCAACTCAGATGGTCACCCCACCTGCTCAACCAACAACATGGCCCCCGCTGAGGGAACCAGCTGTAACCCCAACAAGGTTCACGGATTTTCATTGTCTAAAACATGAATCCTTACCCTGCTGATGGGTCTCTTTCCACTCGCCAAATTGAGCTTGGTTTTGAAATCAAAGTCTCGTCCTAGTCTGTGACATTTAAAAATTTTCATCAATTTTTCGGTTTTAGTGGTGCATGCAAGGCAAGTGCGTGGAGAAGCAACAAATTACGCCTGTTAATGGCGGATGGGGAAGTTGGTCTGCATTTGGCGGCTGCACCAGGACATGCGGAGGAGGAATAATGAGCTCCGAGAGAGAATGCAACAATCCAAGGTCAGTTGCATTTCGCCTCGTTCTGATGACTTCCCACTATCCTCTCACCCAATTCAATAGCCAGAATGGAAGTCTTTGATCCTTTGCCGTAAAACAGGTCCTTTCTTTTCAAGATTAGTGCGAAGCCGGCAATGCTTAGAAAAGTTCTCTTTCAACGAGATAAGCCAAATATCGTCGTCTGGAGATAAGAAAGTTTAGTTTAGTTGGTGCAAATAGACTTGCCATAAACGAAGAGAAAACATTCGAAACGGAAGCTTCTTTCATAGTACGCCCAGCTAAAGTACACTTGGTTCGTCTCAATATTCCATTAATCAAATGCAGCATTTCTTGTTGTGTGTTGGCGTGACTTCCTTCTGTGCGACCTCGTTCAAGTGTCCGGAGAAGCCTCATTTCCGGAGCATTTCACCTAAATTTCCTTTCTAATTCATGGCCCGATCATTTTTGTTTCATCCTGTGGTTTCTTTACACTTAGCGAAGGACTCGATTTCTCACATTTAGCCTCTCCCAAACCGGTTTCCTGTTGCAAATCATTTTTGCCGTTCTTTCAATGTCTTGTTTCCGAGCACTTTGAAGATAAGGTTTCGTACACCTCCCGGATTATGATTGGCCATGAATGAAATCGATTGTAACTTACTTTAGGAAAATTTAGAAAAAATTCAGCCATGTTTTAGATTTGAGTAGTTATTTTATAGTGTTAAGCCCGGTTTCCATACGATTGCAAAGATCGCAAATAACGATTGCAGCAATTTATGATTCGAGCGCCTTGCAATTTTTGCTTTTTAATGGGAGCTGCTCTTTTTCGTCTGTTACGATCCTTGCAATCGTATGGAAACTAGGCTTAAGGCACTTGCACAATTTAGTATGGCCTGAAGACATAGGGCTTTGTTTACTTAAGTTGCAGATGATGTGTTAAATAAGAAACTTTAACATAGAAAATTGCGTAGGCATTTTCTGTGTTATTTATAAATTCGCCCCTTGATCCTCTTTTTGCGTTCATGAATACGTAAACTGCATCGAAGCCGTCCAGACAACTCAAGCTTAAATGTCAACAATTTTTGTTTATTAACATAACGGTTCGTGAGAAAGCCATCTTGTTTATAAAAACATAAATGTATTTTGTTTGTATAACTATGGTCATGTTGCTAAGGCCGGTAAATCAGCGGCAACTCGCTGTTCTGGCTCCGTAAACTCGCACCATTGCTGACGTCATTATGTGGCAGGAGGTTCGAGGGTGGTCGAGTGTACATGCAACCTGAAGAATTCAACCCTCCCTTTTCTTCGCGTCGTTTTGGGCGTTTCCATTTACATGGTGTAGTGGCTTTTTAATAATCTTAATTAATGTCTGTAGAAAGTGTTTATATTAAAGGGATTGATTGAGGTGCTCTTTTCAGTAACGAATTACTAATTGCAAAGTGGTCTTAATTCAAACCTCTGAAAATAACGACACTGAATTGACTCTCTCTTGCTTTTAGACCAGCGCATGGAGGACTATATTGCACTGGAGTGAGACGTATATATCGCTCTTGCAATCCACAGGTAACCTATTTAATATGCCTTTTAACTTGAGTTTATTTCTGCGTTTCTGTCTATTGCTTCCCTTTTGGTGCCTTGCCGATTGCTACGTTCAAATATTGATTTTGCAGCCATGTCCGGCCAATTCAAAATCGTTTCGAAGTTTGCAATGCGCCCAGTTCAACGGCAGAGCTCTGAAGATCAACGGGATTCCAACGAGTGCTCGGTGGATACCCAAGTACAAAGGAGGTACCCATTTGCCTGCTTTCAAGTTGCTCTAGCTACTTGTAAAAATTTTTAAAATGTAATTTGTCACTAAGCCAGATGATATGGACTGTTTATAGCAACAGCAAAGTAATTGTGAATCCAAATCCGGCCCTCCTTTTCTTTTTCTTTTTTGCGACTTTACAAAGTTGTAATGACAAGCAAGGCGGGGTAATGACAAACATTTCCTGGATTAACGTGAAAGGCTTTAAATTAAAACTCGAGTGAAAAGATAGACGGCAAGATTAGTTTTAGGAGTTTGACACCAAATATCTTTTAATTTCAAATTTCTTGACTTTTTCTGGCTATGTGCTAAGGTTTTTACCTGTAAACCTAGCCTCTAGTATGGGAGCATTTATAAATTCCATGTTTATAACAGCTGACCCCTTCAACGCTACTAGATACTCAGGGAGCGACATCTTACATCCTGTATTGTCCAGTCTAAGGCATCCATTACGCTAGAAGTGTTTATAGCAAGAGTTTTTAGCTGCTTCGTGCAAATGTATGCCGGTCACACACCTTACCAATACTTTTGTCATATTGATCATGTTTTCATCATCTTATTTGCAGTGAAAATTGAGGACTCTTGCCGACTGTTTTGTCAAATTGAGGGCTACAATGTCTACTATGAGCTGGCAGCCAAATGCATTGACGGTACACCTTGTAGAAAAGACTCCTTTGATGTCTGCGTCGAGGGCAAATGCAGGGTACATATTTCTATATTCTTTCCAACAATGATCCATTTTTCAAACTCAATATTTCTATGGCGAAGAATACGCAACACTCTTACAAACTCTTTGGCGAATGCCTTCTTCCTATTTCTCATCTAAGTCAGTTTTTGTAACTAACGGACTTGACTCGTTTGGCTAATAATTAGTCTTCTACTCGTTTGGCTGATGATATTTCTTGCATGTTTAGCCTGCAGGGTGTGATCGCATACTCAACTCCAAGGCAAGGCTGGACCAGTGTGGTGTCTGCAATGGGACAATTCCACTTGCACGTCAGTTCGTCGACAAATTAAAATCACAACAATCGGTACGGTGCTATCTTCTTTCTTCTAGATTGCGCGTTTCATCTAAAACTTTCATAAAGAAAACCATATTGACACCATCAAGATATCTCTTTATTTCGCAAAATTGACAGTAGACGAGAATTGAATAGTGGTTTCTAAAAGAGATATAACAGGGGCATTGCCCCAACTCTTCAAAGCAATATGCTGTTGTTGATTTTTCTTTTTGGCGTTATTCTGCTGCCATTCTGCAACTAGAGATCTCTCAAATCAGGCTCAGGTCAAGCCCTGATTAAGACGTTTGTATTTATTCGGCCTTGTCAAAATGCCAGACATGAAATCCTCATTTTTGTTTTCCTATCTCAAGGATACTACAACTTTGTGTTTCGGGTGCCAAAAGGTGCGACCAACTTCAGGATTGTGCAGCGCTCAGCAAGCGCATCCCCAGACACTATCGCCCTCGGTGAGTCTCCAGCTACACAGCTTCAAGGCTGCATTCGGCTCTTACCACTGAACAAGCTCTTACCAGTGGAAGGGTGACTATGGTCCACCATATTGTTGTTTCATGCACTTGCTCTCACATGTTCCATTTCATAGCAATTGTGTGTAAGGTGTCTTTCCCGTGACTCACCTCGACCATCTAGGGTCATCTAAGGTCACATAACACGTCTAAGTTATCCAGGGTCATCTAGGGTCACATAACACAATAAAGTTATCCCGGGTCATCTAGGGTCACCTATGTTATCTAGGCCATCTACCTATCTAAGTTATCTATAACCTTTCATTTCGTCTAATTCCTTTTTGTTTCATTGCGATTCTAAAGCGATGCCCCTCTTCACTTCTCATCTTAACACACCTTTTTTACTGCATACTGAGCATGTAAATATATCTTTCAGCGCTGCTTGATCACCAAATGCACTATGTCTTCAATGGAAATTATGTCCTTGGTCTTGGGAAGAAAAACTTTGTTTCAAGTGGTCATCACATTTATTATTCTGGTCTCAACGTCGTTAATGAAACAATCTGGATCCCCGGGAAGTTAACACAGCCGTTCGTTGTTCATGTAAGTCAAGTTGCCATAAAAACATTACAAACTTAAAGACGAATCATATTCGTGCCTGTAGTAAAATTTGAAATACGCAGAGCTTCCTTGGGAGTAAATTTTTCTGTGGCAAATGCTCGCGGGTTTGCTTAATTTCTGGTAGACTAACACAAGAGTCCTTGGCCTCTCCCTGATTTTACCTCAAAATCTTAACATCAAGACTACATTCCCAAGCGGGCTGGCACCAAAATATTAACTTGATCAATTTTCTTTCATTTTATCGTTCCTTTCATTGCATTGAATAAAGTCACACTTTAGTGTTAGGTCTTTGACGGCCAGTGCCTTTTTCTCACAGTGACACAGGAGAAGGCTTTTTATTCTTTAAAACAGTTAGATCTAGGTCTTGTTCTCGAAGAAAAGGTCTTTTCGAGTAATTACCAATCAGATTTGTTGAGTTAGTCGGCGCTGTACTAATTTGACAGATTTTTGTTCTTTTCATTGTTCGCAGGCTATAGCCAAGGTCTAGACTGTTTTATTTCACCTGATTTCATCGGCAAACCTCAATATTTCTCAATTCCTTTCTTCATTCTATTCTACAGTCTAAAAATTCAATTTTCTTGATGACCATCTCAAAGCAACCTTTTGTTTGCTCCTGTGTGTCTGAATTGCCTGTGGCTAATCCAGTGAGTTGCGTGGTTTTCGGGTGAACTGAGTGAGTTGCTCTGTCCTTTCTACCAACGAATAATTGCCTTTCGCAACAAATTCGTTTATGGTTTTCTGCTTTGTTAGGTCCAAAATCAAGGCACTTTTTGCAGAGATCCTGCTCATCATAAGCTTAGGTAGAATCTCCGTTGATCCCTGATAAACTTTTCTCCCACAATGAACACTAGCTGCTATTGCAAGACAGTTTTTGACAAGTTTTTTTAGGCGAGCAAAAGCCAGCGACACGATTCTTCTGATCTGTATCTGCAAAGCCAGTTTCCTTGACATTTTGCGACCCTTTGATTTCAATTGTGTTGCAAATGCATAAACTCGGAAACGCTGAACTTTGAGATCTACATGTAGGGTGTACGTGAAGTTTCGGCTATGAAGCAGTTTTTTGTTTTTTTCAAACATTGAGGAAATGAGAATACACTTCGCAGTCATATAACGGTTCAAATTTTGTTCTGTGTGCACTTCCTATCGCCACTTTCAATAGGAAGTTTATGTCGGCTTTAAAATGTTTCTTTGAAAATATTCAGATGCAGTGATAATTGAACAACGTACAAAAATGAAAAGGCACATTGAAAATTGTTCGATTCATAGGATAGAGGTGGTTTTGATGCGATATGGATCATCGCCATGATGGTTTTAAAACAGATGCCATTTGGCTCTTTGTCCCCTTTCAAAGCATAATCCTGTACGCTGCCTTTCATCTCATTTCGGTTTCGTGGCTTAAATCAGCTTTTGAAAATTTGCACCGGCTTTAATTTGCTAACCTTATGGTGTCCCCCGGACTAAAAGAGTCAGGCCTTCTCGGGAGGTAATGTCTCTTTTTTTATTGTCCTAAGGCTCAATATCTTCTAGTAGCCGTAGCCTTGGGCCGCCATGATGCCATTTGATGGCTATGTATCATGGACGGGCACTGAATCCATTTCTTTGGACCATCGTAGTACTTGCTTCGATAAGCAATCATGTTCTCCAAAAGTTGCTGTTGTTGTGTACGTTGTTGTTGTTGCTATTTTAAATTGTAAGTTGTTGTTGTTGCTGTATTCAAATGTACGTTCTTGTTATTGCTGTATTCAGATGTAAACTGTTGTTGCTGTATTCAGTTGTAGGTTGTTGTTGCTGTTTTTAGATCCAAGTTGTTGTTGTTGTTGCTGTATTCAGTTGTAATTTGTTGTTACTGTACTCAGATGTACGTTGTTGTTGCTGCATTAAGCTTTTTCGACCTGCTTATCAACTGTTCTGATGTCTTCGGTTTCAGGCATTGGCTGTCGGTGCACATCTGCCCGTCAATGTCGTGGTAAGCTATATCTTGCCGGCAGATGGGAGGTACAGGTACATTTGGATGCTGAAAGACAACTGGAGTGAGTGCTCCAAGGTTTGCAAAGGTGCGTACTCCTAGCCAGTAAAGGCATACCGTGTCTGATGCTTCTGTTTATGCAAAATGTTGGTTTTGCTTATCAATTTTCATTATTATTAATCTATTTATCATTATTGTCCATCGTGACTTTTCAGGCGTCTTTTTGGAGGCATTTCTTGAAATGATTCTGTTTACCAACGCCTTGCTTACGTCATTTTTCTCTTTTTGACCAAAGGTGTGCAGTATCGAGAGTTCTTCTGCTTGAGAGAAACAGATTCCCAGAGAGTGGCAGAGGACAAATGCGGGAAGGTGCTCCCTAAGCCCGTCGTGCAGAAGTGCAACAGACAATGCGTCTTGAGGTAATGTCGTCTTCTAGAGAACTACGTGTCTTGGGAATGTCATCTTGCTTACTACTGCATTTTTGCTGTTCTCTATATCACCACACCCAACGGCGATGCTTCTTCGGGGTAATAACACTTCCACCTTAGAGCCACTAGTCACGCTTCACTTTGTCCTTTTCAGCTGGAAAGTTAAGGTGGAGCAAGAATGTTCCGCTAGATGTGGAGATGGATTCAAAATTCAGACACCCTATTGTATAAAGGTTTATGGCAACTCAAGCGAAGACTTGGAGATAACTGACAATGCGCATTGTTCTGAGCTGAGGAAACCCCCAACGAAAGTACCCTGTCATGTTTCCTGCACAGAAACGCGCTGGAAGTACACTGCGTGGGGAAAGGTAATCACCTTCAGCACAAATTTGTTCCTTGGTGACAATATTGTAATTGATTGAGCCATTATTTTACGAACAAAGAATCAATCCACCAGAGACACTCTGTTTTAACAGGCCTAAAGCCCCTCCTAACAATTTTGATTGTTGTAGTTTAATTGGAAATCTTGCTCAGCGAATAATGGCCACCCATATGTCGTATGAATCGAACCTATGGGAGAAACAAGGGCAAGAAAGAAACAAGATACAGTTATAGGAAAGATTATGTGTTATGATGGAGTACAACAAAATTTAAAGTTTGCATCATACGAAATCTATGACACAAATAGCTTACTAGTCGAACCTGGTTCATGCTGATTATTTTGTCATGTTCCGGTCTAGTTCTGTTTGGACACCAGTAAAAGGCAAAACACCAAATGAATTGATTGTTGGAAACTATTGTTTTCATGATGTCACTCTACATTTCAACGCAACCAGCGCAGTTTTTCTTCGATTTCAAAATTATTTTGGAATTTCTTAAGAAAGAAGCTGTTGTTTACTAGAGCACCCTTGGAAGATAATTTTCCCTTTATTATGTAAAAAGTGTTGCCTTAGTATGCAAACAGTGATCTCAGGTCGTTTGCAATAAACGGATAAACTACAATGAGAAAGATTAATATCTTTGAGGTAAAGTGTACCATATTTCATGTTACCATGGTGCTGCAAATTACCTGCCTTTTATCGATGTCTTCACATTCAATCTTTAGTGTTCAAAGAGCTGTGGAGGAGGCATCCAGATCCGTAAAGCTTTTTGCGTTGACTACTTGCTGAAGAAGCTGGCAGATGCCAAATGCAACTCAACAAAGAAGAGCGTTCTCCAGCGGTCCTGCAACGAAATTGGATGCCCTCAGTGGAAAACGTCTGAGTGGTCTATGGTAAGACAGAATGATTTATTTTTACATACCACATCTTAGAGCTCGCTTTGCGTAAGACGGGAAACATTCATGAACCAATGTTGCGGAGTTAGTTAGGCCCATGCCCAATTTGCTGCTTGCTTTTGTTGAGGATTTTTCCAATCTTCGTAAATTTTGATACATATGGTAAGGCTGCTTCAGCTGAAAGACACCCCTTGCATCGAGCAATAAGAACTTGCTTGTAAGATCTATTTTGTAAGAAAGATATAACTTATATTTCCAAATGCCTCTCTCTGCCTCTCCTTTTACAAGTACTATATTTAGTACGTGATGAAGGCTGACGTTCGACACGTGGTAAGCTTCTCATACCTCAGCTTTGATTATGATGTTTATCATTCACAGTGCTCGGTAACCTGCGGCAAAGGAAACCAGGACCGTTCCGTGTTTTGCGTCGATGGTCTGGGGATCGAAACCCAGGACCAGTCCCACTGTAACCAGACTATGAAGCCAGAGATCGTGCGACCCTGTATTTTGCGGGCCTGCCCTGCATGGAAGTTTGGCGCCTGGTCAGGGGTAGGTTACCAGATTTGTGTTCCCTTGTGTACTGCATCTCTTTCTTGATCAACCATTTTTAGTTGTGTATTTTTATTTCTCTTTCTTTTGGTTCTTCATTTGCTCATTCTAGATTTACATTGATTAATGCTACAATGTGTACTCTTGTGGTTGTTTCAATGTATGCTGAAGTTTCAGTTCTCTTTTTGAAGACTGTTTGGCGCAACGAAGTACGTAGGGTATAGCCTAGGGCAATGATGATGTACTTCGCTGCTCGTGATACGTAACTGATATTGTTTGTTGTGTTGTAGTGTTCCGTTACCTGCGGAGTGGGATATCAAACCAGAAAGATCGCGTGTAGACGCAGCGACGGTGAAAACATCGAAGAGAGGCAGTGTCATGCGCCGAGTAGGCCCGTCGACCGCCGAGAATGCAGAGCCCGGCGTTGCCCAGCCGACGTCCATGCCGCCATAGACGCCCTTGCCAACGAGGGCCAAGCGATCTGGATGACGGGTGCCTGGACCAGGGTAAGTCTCACCTCTTACTTCTACTTACCTTCTACTTATCTTCTACTTACCTTCTACTTACCTACTACTTACCTTCTCATTTCCCTCTACTTTCCCTCTACTTATCTTCTGTTTACCTTCTACTTACCTCCTACTTACCTTCCACTTACCTTCCACTTACCTTCCACTTTGCCCTTTTCGCGTCATCGGCTTTGATATGATGTCTCCATATGGCCTGTATTCTCCGAAGCGTGTTATGATAATTGCTCTCCGTTGCTCCTCCACAGTGCAGCGTGTCCTGTGGCCACGGGACGAAGCGTCGCTACGTGAGTTGTCGCTACCGAGGTGGACAGGTGGCACCAACCAAAGAATGTGACGCTCAGAAGGAGCCCAAGTCGACAATGTCGTGTAAAGAGAGGCCGTGTCCTTTGTGGAAAGTCGGTGAATGGAGCAAGGTATGATGAGAAATTGAAATTTGTTGTGTATGATGGAAAGGAAAGCATTTTTAGTGGCCCCTCGATGCAGATTTTTGTGTCTGCTGAATTACTCGCACTTATGTACAACGTCTTTTCACAGCTGTTATCGAGTTGCTTTATCATAGAAAATATCTAATAACACTTTAAATGATGCTTTGCATAATAAATTGCTCCAATTAAACGCCGGCTTGAACTATGACGTCAGGTTGAACCTATTATGGTGATCGTATTACGTTTTTTAGTGCTCGACAGCCTGTGGAGGAGGTTTCCAGACAAGAGTCGTGGAATGCCGTGCTGGAGCTCACCAAATAGCCACGCAGTATTGCGAGAAAAACAAGGAGCCGAATGAGAAGCAAGCTTGCAACACCCAGAAATGTGTGCCCAGGATCAACACAAACAAAATCGTGGCAAGGTCACCCAGGCGGCGAAATCACGCTGAAGAGGAAGAGCAGGGAGTCTGGCAGGCCGGTGCATGGTCGAAGGTTCGTTGACTTGCTCTTGCTCGCTAGTCCCTGCTAATGAACTACCCACGGTGTTCCATCCTCCATCTTATCCCTCGTCCATTCTTATCTCGTTCTAACTAGAGACCGGTTTGCTTTGCAGTGCTCTGTTACATGCGGGGCTGGCCTGCGAAGGCGTTCGGTCACGTGCAAATCATCAGCGGCCTCATCATGCGAAGAAGCCAAAAAGCCCACAGCCACCACAACCTGCAATGAAATGCCTTGCCCGTTTTGGAATTACGGACAGTGGACGATGGTATGTTGCTCACGCAGTAAATAATCTTGTCGTTGCTTTCTGCCTTAGCCTTAACATAACCTCAAATTTGACTATGTTCTGCCAGGGCGTTTTGATAATTGCCAGACATTAGTGCGTTGTTATTATTACCAAAATTGTTCAAGTTCAATCTAGGCCTAAACACGGGTACACCTTAGGTGAGCTGGTTCCTTAAACATGAGCTAGGCCCGATGCAACCCAGTGTGTAATGCCCATGCTTACAACAGCCTCTTGTTGATTTCAGTGCTCAGCCTCCTGTGGACAAGGCGAACAGCGTCGTCTCGTTGTCTGCCAATCAAACAACGGCACCTACCTCAATGACGAGGCATGCGACGCCCAGTTCAAGCCGAAGAAACGCCAGATATGCGAGAATCAAAAGTGCCCCGAAATTGCAAGATGGGCAACTTCGGAATGGCAGCCAGTAAGTGGACGCTGCTTTATCGCATGGAATGATAGCATTGCAATTTAACTCACGAATTGGGATTGTATAATTGTTGTATAGCTTTGTTTGAGCATGAAATGATACAAATCTACAGACGATCTATTCAGAAATACCTTGGTGGCTGACAGAGAATCTTTCTGTTTTCCAGTGCAGTGTCTCTTGTGGGCGAGGCTTTCAGTACAGAGACCTGAGCTGCGAAAATGGGGAGGGGACGCGCCTCCCCAGGAACATGTGCCCGTCAAGAGATCGACCCACGCAGCAAAAACCATGCGATCTTCAAGACTGTCCGAAGTGGATTCCAGGAGAGTGGAGTCAGGTACATCTCTATGAATTTAACATTTTGTGATGAATTTAATCAATTAGCTAATTAGCTGCCAATAATTTAAGTCCTTGGTAGGGTGAGCAGCAATTAAAATTCATTAACTTTCCCCAAACAAAAACTTGGTTTCTCTCTATCTTCATTTTGTTTTGAAAGCAGTTTTTCACTTTTTAGTGCAACGATCACTGTCAAAAGACAAGAAAGATTTACTGCACCATCGGTGAAAAAGTCCTTGACCATTCGGCATGTGGTATTGAGTCGAAACCATCAGAATCGGATGACTGTCCCTCGCAGAATTGCATCACTGCACCGGAGTATTCCTGGAAGGTTGGAGAGTGGGGACCAGTAAGTAGCCTCTGTTTGAAGTGATGTGGTAGTACCGCAAACCTATACTCTGATAGACAGAAATTTTGTCTAAGTTTATATATATACGTCTCGCCGCTTAAGCTTTTGACATGTGTGTGTCTGGCTTCTAATTTGAATTTAACTAACCCCTGCTTCTCGTATTTTTTACAGTGCAGCAAAACCTGTGATTACTCGGTGAGGGTGAGATCTGTATTATGTGTCGACGCGTCATCACAGAAGGAAGTGTCATTTGACTTCTGCACCAAAAAGTCCCCAACGCCGAGTCATCAACAGGCTTGTTTTGGAGGGCCCTGTCCGGCCAAGTGGCTGCCACAACCGTGGAGCGAGGTTGGTTCACATCTGTCCTTCTTTTTGTGTCACTGAATAATTTTGTACCATTTGGCACCATTTTGACACCATTTTGACCTTTTTGTGTATATTAGATGCGGTGGACCACGATTTAACACGTTTTAGCACCCCTTCCAAGTAGGCTTAAAGTCAGTGAAACCAGACTCTGGGAAATACTACACGATTATTGCAGTGGGAAACGCCAGTATATCGTTTCAAGTGATTTGCCAAATGCATATAATGTTTTCTCTGATTTCAGTGTTCGGTGTCATGCGGGTCAGGATATCAAGAGAGAAGGTTAATCTGTGAAGGGGAGCTGGGCAAACAACTTGAGGAGGGTGACTGCAACGCAGAAAACCGGCCGGTGGAAAGGCGAGTCTGCAATCGGGGCGCGTGCCAACAGAAGTATAGGTGGAGGACGGGGAACTGGACTGAAGTAAGTCAACCCGAGATACTCAGTAGCACTTGAGCCTCCAATGGCCAATCGAGGGCCCTGTTTTCAAAATAGAATTCCACTCATGTTCATTCTCGGACCCTAGGGCACCATCGATAAACCGTTCTAGGCGAGCTCTGTTTGATCATATCGAGTTTTGTATTTGTTGAAAACTCCTGGTCCGAGATTGTTCTCTATATTATATTTGTTAACCAAACGAAGTCAAATTTAATTATTGAAAGAATTCGAAAACTTGGATGATGAACACATATAGATCAATCGAAGCATCTTCCTTTGTTTGAAAAGCTTTGAAAAAGAGCGCCTTGTTTTGGGTTATGACGTTGTTGGAACTGAGCTACCGATTTCAACTCATGCAGAAGCGATATTTGACTGATTTATCACTATTTAAGGCGGTGTGACTGGTATTATAGAGCCATGTGGCTTGGAAAAACCCATGTAGCCCTATTTAATAATGTCTAAACGTCCATAGCATGAGAGGATCTACGATGAATTTTGCATTGATCCATACGCTGACCGTGGTGCTCTTCTCAGATGGCAATGTTTCTTTTAGGAACTTTAGATATATCTATGTTTTAGGGCTCAATTTACACCGATCATTTAGCTGTGTTGGTTTTGGAGGCCCCTCTAGGTTTGCATATCATTAAAAAACGTCTCTTGTCTGTTCCAGTGCTCGCGCGAATGTAACACCGGTACGTCAAGAAGAGACGTCTCCTGCGTTGATCTCAGAGGAAGAACAAGCGAAGACTTCAAGTGCGTTGCTAAGAGACCGGCGAGTCACCGGGTGTGCAATAGTCATTCCTGTAAGTATACTCAGCATATGAAAGGACGCAAAAAAGACATTCGAACTAATTGATTATCATGTAAATAGAACCATTTGAAGAGGGAACCCATCAGCCTATTTTTAAGGCTTGCCAAAATCTTATTTTAATCGTGCTGAGAAGCTGGATTAACTTTCATTCTTGGTCGCCTATTTGTACAAAGTAACTTCTATAGTAGGATATGTTTCAGTGTGGACTTTCCTCTTCTGATTAGAAATTTTGAACTCATCAATTTTCATTAATCAAATGGCTATGAACTACCAAAGTGGGGCGGTTGGGCGTGACAGTAAATGCTTCAAAATCAACATTTTTGGATTTGTAAATTTCAGTTCTATCTCAACAAGCAAAATATCTATTTATTTTCCGATAAAATTGATTCTAATATATCATCCTCGTTATACAACCCCACTTTGTAAATGCCATTCAGATGTTAGAGCAAAGATATCCATGATGCTTTAACAGCTGATTTCAGTTAGTGACATTTTCGTCACAAATTTTATGTCACTGGAGATACGTGTCACTGGAAAGCGAAAACAACTGTTCCCAAACATGCATTTTGAAGATTCTTACAATAAGTCAATATTCCAATGAATAAATAAAAAGCCTCATTCCGATGGTTTTCCTACGCCAGAAGGATTTTGTTTAGTCACAGCTCACAGCGTCAAAATGCCAGGCGACCTTTAAGAGATGTCTTTGGGTTTTTGTTTCCGCTTTTCCTGTTTTCGGTTCCATCGAGTTCACTCTGTGGCACCGGACCAGACCGAATTCTCCTCTGAGCAACTTTTACATGAGTCATTTTCACACAACCCTGCATTGACAGCTGGAAGTTGAAAAACCGTCATACTTGGGAAAAAAACATTCATGCAGTCGATAAGACTTCTTCTTGTAAAACTTCACGTCTTTTCGTTGCATCTTCCACATAATAGCGCTCTTATTCAAATAGTTATACAACTTGGTTTCATTTCAAAATATTTATCAAACATTATCGTAGTATTGAGATGACAATAGATATTTGTGAAATTAATAGATGTGCTTTTGGTACTAGCCGTTATTTTGTTTTGTACTTCTTGCAATAGAGGATTCGCTTCAAGACCAAATGCATACACATTCCCTTCAATTATCTTATTTCGCAAGGTGCCATTTCATTGATAAAATGCAAAGCGAAATGTGAGCTACTTGGCCCTTCTCTCCCCTGCAAACTCATTCAAAACTTGATCTATTACGAAGCATAGTGCTTGTAATGGCGTAAAGCTTGCACGAACAGCGAAATTATGCTCTGGCCAAAGTCTTCTCCCCTCTTTCCTTTCATAAGTTCTCCTAGCTATATGTTTTACCATAGGGAACCATTACGAGGCACCTCTCTTTTAACTGAAGCCGAACGAGGCTACAGACAGCCTTGCTCGTTGCCTGCAGGCCAGTGATCGAAAGCTGTGGTCTTAATAGCTAGAAACTATTCCATTCATCTGCGGAATTCTCTCCGCCACTAAAGCCAAAAACAGGATTCAATTACTGCTACAATGAAGAGGATAAGGGTAGTCTGAACACTGGCAAGATGTCAACGATCTGTCTGTCTCTTGTGGGCGAGGCTTCGGTGCGATCGAGGTGGCCTCTCGCGCCATCAGAGTCTGGTTTGCTGCCTGGTCATCTTTTTGTGTGTGGCACTGTTTTTACGAATGTCTGTGCAGTTTTCCTCTGGCTACTCTTTGTCTTATCTTCATTATCCCATAATCACGTCATGCATGATCTTCTAGCTCCAGAGGCCCTGTCTAATCTTCAATTCAAATCAGAGTCCATTACATGCCCAATGGGGAGATTGGCTCTGTGCGCAGCTGTCAATAACAGCCTTGCTTCTCTCTACTGTTGACACAGTCTGAAATAGACAGCCCACATTTCATCAGCTTTGCCCTAAAGCAGACATCGTTGACCGAGTAACGAGTTTCCAACTTCACTTCATCTGTTTTGTTCCTGGTCAAAATATTAAGCCATAAAGCTCCTACATGTCATCTCACATTCTTTTCGTGGCTTTTGCGCTTCTAAAATGAATGGGGAAAGCACAAAAACTCAGCATTTAAAGTTGAAAGCTTTAGAAGAACCTTTTTGGTTTGTTTCGCCTGGCTAATATGATTTTGTATGTTTTCAGGCCCTCCGACGTCATGCCGGGATGTGCAACAACAGCAACGTATCTTCAATGACGGGGAACGTTTGCTTATGTCCAAAGACAAGATATTTGTGAAGGTACTGTCTCAAAATGCAATTGCTGACCTACAGTCTCTGCATTTATTAGCAGTTAGACCTGATGTTTGTCTTAAAAATTGGAATGCCTATGAGGCTGGATTTCTCTTGGTTGCGATGATAGTTTCAAATCTTCAAAATAGCTATAAATAGCGCAATCATTTTTTGCATACTTAAAACGCATACTTTCCCCATGGGCTTTTCTAAAAGTTAGGTGTTAAGTAACGCTGATTGGTCAATTGTAACCAATCATACGCTCTTTCTATCACCCTCTAGTGTTTCCAATCCGCAACTTGCTATTTTTTGTGTCAGATTTTGGATATTTTATCGACGTTTGCATACTTTGCGGTGTGTCGGACGAAAAAGTACTTTCAGTATGCAAAAACTGGTTTCGCTATTTCTAGCTATTTTGTAGTTTTCTCCCGCAAAGCACTTGTTCATAGCTTCAAAGACGTGATGAAGCTTAGGATAAATTCTAACAAGTCTGAGCGTCAGTACTAGCTTCGGAGATACGTTTGACAAATCGATTTGACAAAACTAATAGTAACCCAATAAATGTAATCTAACTGCTCACAATGCAACCCTTTCACGTGCTTTATATTGTCATAAGTGCAACGTCTTCGCCAGTTTACTGTTATCGATTACATCTCGCAAACCTTTTCACGAAATTTCGCTTCTAGCCCCATTGTTGTTGCCTATAAAGCACTGTAGCAACTTTTGTGCGAATAGTTCATTCTTATTACGGTACCGATGCCTTTGCTAAAGCCGTCCAGAATGCTACTGCCGCGCATATTACTAATCATTGTCAGTCTTTACTCAACCAATGCCCATTGTTTGCAAGACTTGTCGCATCCATTGAGATGAAAAGAGATTATGGGCCAGCTTACGTTGTAACGAGTTTATATTGCTACTGCATTGGTAGTGGTTACAATGGAAGAGGCATGGACGGCACTGTACTGTATTTATACAATGTTTTCATTAGTAATCCGCGATTACCGTGTTCAAACAGGATGCCGCTCTTGCAAGGCAGTTTGATGCCTCGACTTTCTTCTTCGAAGCATTGACAAGATATACCAGTTTTTATGACAGCAAAAATCATTTCCAGGTTTACTGCGAAGGCATGTCCACTAACTGGCCGAGGGAGTATATAACGCTGAAGACTGCAGCAACAGAAAACTATTCAGAAGTGTATGGCAAACGGTATGATTACAACTCGTAATTTCTGCTACTGTTTGGTAAAGAGAACGGCTATACTCTAACTGCCCCGAATCCCGTACACGGCTGTTGTATGCAAGCCTCAAGTGAAAGCATTTAATTGCAGAATGTAAAAGTAAATAAGAACAAAATCATTTCGAATATAAACTTAAGTAATTTTGGAATATTCTTTTCATTGAATCTGGTTTCCCAACCGGGTGGTTCCCTCTGTCCTGGGCCCCCAGCGTAATGTGCTACTAAATACTCCCATGTCTTCATCGTTTTCACCCTCTACCCACAGGCTGCGCAATCGGAAGTTCTGTCCAAACAATGGGACCAAGCTGAAGCATTGTCCTGAATGCTTGGATTTTCCTTCATCTGGAACTACATACTTCAGCAAGATTAGAATCGATTTTAGGAGATTAATTTTGATACGTATGTTCACGTTTTTGTTTACTGCTGTTATCCAGACGCGACTCATAATTCTAATTTTGTTGCAATCTGTAATACGATTGCGGTCATTACAGTTCATGGCAATGTCGAGGTTAGGCCCACTGCGCATTTAGTCTTGATAATATCTAATTAAGGATTGAAAGGTAGCTTAGTTTTAAGACACTTTTGTGAAGTTTACTAATCTTTTGTTGTCACTTATATTTGAACGTGACTGTAGAGCCACCGCGTAAAACCATTGTGATTACTACTTTGATCTTTCTAATCAACCACTCTTAAACGGATAATGCGTGTGGCCCGGAGACAATGAGAACTTCGTCTTCATCGTTTAGAAACTTGTGCGTTAAGAGACACCGACTTTTTGCGTGCTATTGCAAGATCGAGAGAGATGCACTTTAGAAATCCGAAAGTATCAAACTATTCTGTTGTGACAATCATGTGATGCCTCACTAGAATCTGCTTGTGTGACATCGTTTGCTGATGTCGTGTTGACCCTTTCTCATTCTAGCGGAAGATACGACGTTTGCGATTAAGTTTGGAAGGTATCCACCTCCTTTGGCTTCCGCTGGTGATTGCTTCAGTCAGGCGTATTGTCCACAGGTTAGAGCCGTGAATGTATTCCATTTATCACCTTTAACACCAGCCATTTATCACGCACCACGAGGCTTTTACTGGACTACGGGCTAACTGCACATTTGTCGTGCAAAGAATCTTGCCTTAAGCGTGCAGGCTAGGAAGGTAAGGCTCCTGTTGCCTAAATGCTGACTTGAGGTCGCAAAGAAGATGAGCCATCCCCACACCTCTACTAAGAGCGACCACACTCCTATCTGCATTGCAAGATCGTATATTTTCTTGGTAGAATTCACTTCTAGATCATGTTGGTAAAAGCAATGCTTAAGGCATTTAACCATCTACTCAGTTTCCTGAATTTTAATTAAGCTGAAGTTGTCTCGGTTGCAAAGTAAATTTTGTTTAAATTGTTGTCTTACTTTTTATCAGGGGTCGTTTAAGTTGAATTTGACGGACACTGGCCTAAGCCTGGACCCATCAGTCAGCTGGAGGTCCAGTGGCTATTTCGTTTCCCAGCAAATTAACAGACAAATGGTAGGTGGAGTTTTCCTAAGCTTTCTAAATCACTCATTTTTGAGACTCTTTGCATGCTTCCATTTTTCAGTTTCTTATCTAACAATTGACTTTTAACAACGTTTTTCTATTCTGCCGAAGATGATCAGACTGAATTTCGTAATCTTGTCATTGTCTGTATATTAAACACTGGGTTGCATATGTCAAATTGTCTCTTCAGTTCCTGTTCTATCTATTATTGAAAGCACTCCCAGATTCCTAGCATCAGTCAGTGGTTCATATTGCAAGCTTCAAACAGGCGTTATTACGATATTGGTGAATGTTCAGTTCATAAAGCTTTAAATTATGAAGTTGCTCTGTAGAAAACCGGGTCACCAAAATGATTTGGAACGACCGCATACTTTATTCCTTCGACTTTAATATTCACTGCTTATAATTTGACATAACATGACTATGTTTTTCCTCAGGATGGTCGGGTAGTTACGGGCAGATGTGGCGGTTACTGTGGAATGTGTAGCCCCAACGAGCTGAAACTGAGATGCACTAAAAGCTGATCAATGGCTCTAGAATTGTGAGTCCATCACTACTTCTAGTTTCAATCCACAAAATCATATCGAAAGCCTTATTTTCCCATGAAGGCCATTTTTCCCTGTATTGACTGTTCAACGTTTTCTCTTCCAGATCCCAAAAGGCTGTAAATATCCCGTCGATATTGTAAAAAGCAACTAATGTCCTGATAAGACATAAAGAATCTCGCTTCGATTTGTAAGCTTCGAAACTACTACATAGGAATCGGTCGATGTCATGGAGAAAAAAGGAAAGATGCGATGGACATGTGCCTACGAATAACCGAACCACTGGACCCGCCACCGCAGGTTAATGCGGAGAAAGCCTCGTCTTCATTAACCCGATTATTTTTTGTCAATCATCCATGGACATGCATTTGATAATCAAGGTTTTAAGTTTTTATTAAAACTCATCTAACATTTGCTATTTATATAAACAACTATGAAATTATATATATAAATATATATATATATATATGAAAAGCCTTTGATAAAGAAGTATTTTTCTAGGTATTTTTGAATTATTTTGTAATTGCCTAATTGAATTTTAAACTAGAGCATAATTAGAAAAGAATTAGATATGCCAGCATTTGACTTGCCCGAATGTTTTCCAGATCAAATGGTCCCTTGTTATGTAGCTAAGGAACTAGCTGGCTTTTAATAATTTGTCAAGACATTTCAGATCCTTTAAAGAGCAGTGTAAACTAATTTAAGAACTGCAAAATGAACAATAGCAATTTGTATATATTATTCTTCAAATGAATTTTTTGCTAACTTTGTGCCGGTCAATTTAAAGGGTATTAGACTTGAACTTTGGGGAAATTCGCTACTAATAAAAACCCTTAAAGGAAGATTTTGCATGTGGTGCATTCATTTTTGCCAATTTTTAGTATTTATTTGGCTTTTCTTCACATTACTACACTTTTAGGTTGGGTTTTTAAGCGTTCAGTTCAGTTTGTTAACATTTGTCAAGACCTCGAATTAATTATATAGAAACCGTGCTGTAGTTTTAATTAAAGCAGTTATAAGCAAGGGAGCATGCGTCACACATGCAGTGGTTTCCATGGCAACTAGGCCTTCTTTGTAACTAGGCCTCCTTGGCAACTAGGTCTCCTAGGCAAATGAGTGTTCTACTCGTAGTTCAGCCCAATATGATCAGCATTCATCTCTGCACAGGCTTGATGGCGAATTCCTTGCATCCCTTGTTACTCGGTTCCAGGCTCTTTGTGATACTTCATACGCGAAATTATCAACGATTGATGAATGTAGAACACACGTCGTGTTAACCTTATATTTCCTTAAGATAAAGAGTTTTCTTTTAACCTGTAAGATATTTTAGCAGTTTCTAATATAGAATGGGTTTGCCTCTCGTTCCTGCACAATTCCAGCTCGTGCAGTATACCAAATCTAGATTTCGTTGAATTGTGTTACATTCTCTAGATTAAATTCAAGTTATTTTCTTGAAGATGCAATAAATTTCATTTTAATCGTATTGCTTATCTTTAAGTTTAATTCGCCATATTTATATAAATACCAATTGTTATAATTACATTTCAAATTGTTTTTGAGTTGACACCAAGTGCATAATGTATGTTAATTTGTTGCAATTTCCTCACACTTTTCCATATGTTTGTATAAATTTGACCGCAATTTATTGCTTTGTTTCCACTTTTCAGCTGAAGTAACTTTTTCAGCTTATATTTAAGATCTTTGGCGACCAGTGAATTGCGAACAGCCTTCTAGCCACATGGTGCGTGCAGTTCCTGCGCATTCATTGTTAATAGTTCATCAAGCCATAAAGAAGCTTTTGTTTATCAAAATGAAAGAACCAAAACGAGACCACTTTTCATTTTACGCCTATGATAGGTTCTTGTTACGTTCACACGCAATTCAATCCAAAATAAACAGATTGCGGTACTTAGGGCCTAATTATGTGTTTCTAAAGATCCAACAACGATGTACCAACGTTTTTACATAACGAGAGAAGCATCCTGTCTTAATGAAACTTGGCCTAAAAGTTTCACCCTTGACAAGTATTATCATTAGACAAAGCAACAGTGGCTAAATATTGTTGAGCAGCACGCGCATGCGCCGTAAAGGAATTATTATGGTATTTGATCTTTTGAGTCAAGACGATCTATAGTGAACTAGAATAATTTTCTTAATCGAGTGGTTGGACTCAAATCACTTCGAACTGTGCCAGGATACACCCACCGATTCGTATGTGCTTTCTCGTAACGCCCTCTCGCTGTACATTCGTCTATGTAACCCCATCTGTTTTCACCGGGTTGAGAATGTGTTCTTCTATCATGAATAATGTTTTTTTACAATGCAAAAAGCACTGTGCGAGTATCTGGGATATACAATCATGTAGATCAGTCCAAGAACGTAATGAAATTATAACTTGCTTGCTGAAGCGGCCTATACGCTGCAGATAAAACAACTTGTCCTTGAAGACAATCTCGAGGAACGCTGTTTTGAACGAGCAGCAACAACAGCTGCATTGCAAGCTTTACAAAGGACGAGCAGTGTCGGTGGCTCTTTTAACTCAAAGAGTCTTCATTTTCTGGACAATGTTGTACAAAAGAAAAATTTTCCGGACGAATTATTCTAATAAAAGCCAAGCTAGCCCTTAATTGCAAAAATCAAGGTTTAAGCAGTCGAAGCATAGCCGGCGCATTCCAGCGAAGATTACAGATTTCCAGCCCAACATCTAATGGGTAATTTTGTGGTGTAATATCTAGCTGTCGAGACTGTATTCGACCGTTTAATAAAAGGGAACTGCATAACTTTTAATTATGTATGCGTTTAAGCAGTAACAACGCAGCTTAGAGTTAAATTATATATTATTTAAGAATGAAAGACAAGCTCATTTCAGTTGCTTTTGCGTTGCTTATGCACTTACTTAATACTCTTTGGCAAGCGCAGCATTTAAAAGTGTGATTTTGTATCCAAAACCATTGGTGTCCTGCTTGCAACAATTTTGTAATGTTTGTACCATTGGTGCCAATGCCGATTAGGATGGCAAAAATCATTTTGAACGCGCATGGAGATGAAAATTAGTAATGGTTGGAAAAGATTTTCTCGTTATCGGTTAATTCAATACCTTATTATTAATAAAATCGTTATCTTGAAAACAAATGTGAAATTCAAAGCAATTATCAAAACGCACAATAGAATAAATAAACACTGCAGAATGTTGCATCGAAACGAGCAATAAAAATTCACACACGGAGCAACTTGTATATGGAAAGCGGGATCTTCAGAACGAGGCAAACTTGTCTGCAAATGAAAATGCCGATTTATTAATTGATATGCCGATCTAACCGGGGGTGGCTGCCTAAACATTTAGGGGTGGCTGCCTTAACTAAACACTTTCGTAATCATCACACGTGCCCCCCCCCCTCGCCACCTCATTTGATTACACCTTGAAATCGGTACCCGATATCTCCTGGAATTCGAAAATTGATTAAGATTTCCGTTCGAAATACTTGCTGCGGTATTGGCGAGGTTTGTAGTTTTCCCACTTCTGCCTTGTTTTCTACGAGCTGCTGTTTAGCTAGTGGTGGATATCTATTGTCAAATTTTCAAGCATCCCTATCTACGTTTCAGTGGCCTCAAAGCTTCAAAAAGATGCTCGCGAATAATGCTGTCATTAACAAGCTAACTAAGGCAACTATGCGGCTTCCAATTCACTAAAAAACTAAAAACCGTTCGTAACTAGAAAACCATTTTAACTTAACCACTGTAACTTGAAAACTCAACCTTGGATTTGTTGATAATCGATATTATCATTTAACATTTATTATCAACATTTAAGTTGATAATCGATATTATCATTAAACATTTATTATCAACATAAATTACATTACATTAAACGATTAGGATGATATAGCAAAATTATAAATACAACAAAAATTAAACCCTTTAAGGTCCATCAAAAAGCAACAAAAGACTATCTGCAAACATCATGTTTGAAATGGTGGTACTCTTAGCTGTTACCACACAATAAGTTAAGAAACTGTTCCAAAAAATTAGTTTCACGAAATTGAACTAAGGATAACGCTAAAACCTACAAAATTTGCTCTAAAACAGCTACAAAGCGTTAACAAATAATTAGAAAAACCAGCTCTACTGTAATCATAGAACCTTTTGAAGTTGAACGGCTTATCATCTAGTGGCATGAGATGCCATTAAGGACATTAGGAGCATTGTTAAATATGTACACGAATAACTAAGTGAAGAACAACACTTGAGGTGCCAGAATACTGGGGCAACTGCTTCTCGCTACCGGACAACAACAAGATGGACGACCTCCGCCATTACAGCTCGAAGCATCGGTGCAACGGGGCATTCTGGGATACGGCTCAAAGTCTTCGGTGCACCGATGTAGTATCTGAAAGGGGAAAGAGACGACGCAAATTAGCCGAAAATAAAAGCATGTTATCAAGCTCAATACAACAAAACGATACCAATCATATCTATGTTAATGCTGCGCTTGGAGCTGTTCTAAAATAGTGTATTTCCAAAGAACGTACAGACTACGTTTTTGAAGGGCCTAGGCGAAGAACTGAGGAATGCTTTACCTGGGGAGGTGGGGGGCGCTATGGCTGGCCTAGGAATATGACATCTCAGTAACAAAGATCTCAAAGTTTTCAAGTTGAAAGGCCAAAAAGATTCTATTCCGACAATGCTTAAGGGGCTGATTGGATGACTATATTTCAGACAGACGACAACTGATATTGCTATTAATATAGGCTTGAATCGAATTTATTGGACAGCTTCTTCCTTAGAGACTTAATGATGACACAGGGATATAAAAAGTCAAGAGGGGTTTACTGTCCGGACAAAACAGATTTATGTCTTGACCCAAGAACAAAGTACTTGACAAGGGATCAAGTGGCGTGTAGTATGTTGCTCCTTTTGAAATTAAATAAGAGAACACTGCTTTTTGTAAAGAAATTGTATGGAATTATATGTCATTTTATCAATTCACGGGATGGCTGTAAGCAACATGAATTTATGCACATGAAGCAAAGGTTTGAAACGCAGCAATCTTTCATTGCTGATGCGAAAGTCAAAGCTGCAGAACTTTCATGACAACGGTTCATTTCATACCCATGAAATAGCATTGTGCACTTCCACGCAAAGAGGAAGTGCCTTTCAGCCACTAGATTGGCCGGCAAAACGAGAAAGCAGAAGAAAACTTAGATGCAGAAAGCGGAGAGGAAATTGACAAAACATTCTTATCTAGGGTGTTGAACATTCAATACGAAAGGGTTTCATTTAGAACCTGGGACTTATTATCATAAAGGTAGATTAGCAAAATTTATCGATAATCACATAATTGGCATCATCGACACTAAACAAAAGGTAGTGTGATACGTCAAAAACTCTTTCTTTACTTGACGCCAAAAAGCAGTGCTCTAATTGTACAAGAAGCCTAGTCAAATTGGAAGGAAAGAAAAATAGCAGCCTTGGAAAATAAGGACAAAAATCTGGCTCAAATAAAAACGTACTTTACATCGTAGACAATTCAAAGGAAACATGATCAGGAATAAGCAAAATTTATTCAATTAGGGTGCATGAAATCTTTAGTAATCAGATACAAACAAAGAAGTGAGATGAATCCTTCAATCTAGAGTAACCAAAAAATCATCTGAACATAAATAAAAAGCATATTAAATGTATGACACTAATAGGACTATAGGTATCTATAAGAACAGGTAAGGACAATTTTAAGGAAAAAAATTTACCCCAAAGCCTTTCAATATAGTTTGATAGCAGCAATTAAAACTGCACTATTTTGGTATTGCAAATCCTATGAATTCTTTTATTTGCTAAAATTCTACAGGGACGCTTCATGGAAAAGCTAGATATGGAGAACGGGAAACACGATTGGGACAAAGCCTCTTACCTGAACTCCTCGAAATAATGATCCAATAAATATTTTGATAATACTGGGCTGTTTTCAAATATAAACAGGAGCACAGTGAATTGCCGATACAATAAGACAACTTCTGAATGTTTCATTGCCAAGTGTCCCTTGTGGAGTCGGTTGAGTATTCTACCAATCACCTCTTGGAGAAATGATTCCTGCAGAATGGTAGATTGTAGAGAGAAAAAAAAATATAACGAATTTTGTCGAGACTTTAAGCAACGTTGACAATTTTTATTCAGTTAGGATTAGAAGCAAGGTAGAACAATCTTATCTCACAAAAAACTATTAGTTCTAATGAACCTGCAAAACGTTGGCTGAGTAAAAAGCAGCTCGTAATCTGAGGAAACTTCTACAACATCAGTCGAAGCTGAATACTCACAACATGAGGATGAGATTCCATAGTGCTTATTAAACTGTGCAAGGAAATCCCCTTTCCTTCACGATAGGCCCATGAACACTGTAGAAAAAGGAATAGAATGTATAAGAACAGACGTGAAAAGGAAGCCATGTGGCCTCTTGCACCATATTCCGAATACAACAAGTCATTGGATCGTAGGACTGGAAATTCTGTTTGCATTGCACAGCTGCTTCGATAGATATTGTATTATGAAGGTTAAACCAAGTCTGACGCAAAACTAAACTTAGCAGACATTATAACTTCCTATGAAGAGGGAGACATGCCAAGCTAAAGAAATGTTAACAAATTCAGGATTTGCTAAAGCTTCAAAGAAAAGTTGAGAATCGGTAGAAGTTCTACTAAAGAGTGATCTACTAAAAACTCTTCATTTAGATCATCAAACTTCAAAGGGGCCGCTTTTATGATGGTCTTAGTTTAAAAACAATTTATGGCCTATTAATACTATATGATAATTGTAACACAATTTCAAAAAAGAGAGATCATAAATTATGATTACGAGGAAGATACCTGATCAGTGGCATTCAGAAGTTCATAAACAATTGACGAGCATGCATCTGTCCATTCTCCAAGTAACGTTTTCAACTGAAAGAACCAAATTATAGCTTTATCATTAAGGAAGATCAACAGACACATTTTTACATTGAGACTATAGAACTTAGACAGGTCACCAAACCCACTTTTTGCAAGATCTTCATTTTTAGCTCATCTATTTCCATGATCTTTATTTTTTAAAACATCTATCGCAAAAGCCAAACTGCAAGAGAGGACACCAACGTTATGCACATTGTGTTTTGGCCTGCAGCAAAACCAAGCACTAGACCCATGCAATAATACACAAACAACTGTTATAAATATACAAACATCAATGGAATTGCTTGACAAATGTTTGTGACGAGTGGAAAACCAAGAAAGAATGAAAAACAAAGAAAGGGAACCTCGATTTCCTTCTCAGTTTGTTTTTGTTCGCGATTGACGCCGGCCAGCAACAAAGTAGCTGCATTGGACAATGGTTGTGACTTTTGCTTTTTCAGCAGGTCTGGCTTGAGAAGGGACACCTTCATTAACTTGTAAACTATTGATCCCCTGCAAAAATCAACATTTACAGAGCTAAGTACTAAACCATTAATTATGACATAAACATTGACACAAAAATCAGAGATAAATTATTGAATATGTTCTATATTTCAAGAAACGTCCCATGATTAAAAACAGATAGAGATCTTGCTAAAACCACAAAGAGAAACAATAAAGTAAATCTGAAGCAGAACAAGTATCGAGTTGTAATGGAACAGCAAATGACTTTTATGCGGTTACAGTAAGGGAATCTCGGGATATACTAAAATGTAACGAAGAGTGGATTAATTAGGAAGCATGATGCTAGGCTATCAAAGTGAGAATTCGATGCTGAACAAACGCGTCTGCTAGAGTTGCGCCAGGATGCGATGCATTCTGTGATGCTTCGACGCAGGCAGCAACCATCTCTGAGCCATCGGGTGGCTAATTGATGCGGGCACAGCCAAGACTAATGCCAAAAATATGCCAAAGCAGTCAAAACTCAAACCAACCTGTGTCCGAAAAGCGTCTTGTTTCGGGTTTGTAAAATTTCAGTATTAAAAATCATACAAATGACAAGATCTGCGATGACCAACATGAAGCTGAAAGAATGAAAAGAATGTGACCACGTGATGTAAATGAAAAGTAGCCTGCTGCTCTACAAGTGCAAAAAGGGCGATCCATCACCATTGCATCAGAAACATCTCACGTGCATACGGATACCTTACAATACATTGAATATGCATACGGAGACATAACACGTGCATACGGAGACATTGCAAATGCATACGGAACATTACGCGTACATACGGAGACATAACACGCGCAAACGGAGACATTGCATATGCATACAGAAACATTATATATACATATGGAGAAAATTCACGTGTATACGGAGGCATTACATGTGCATATGAAGACATCACACAGGCGCACATTACGGAAAATTCTATGCAGAATGTATCATTGAATGCTAAAGAAATTCAAGAGATTAATGTTGTTCATTGTATTAATATATTTGAAGCAATTATTATGCAACTGCAGCAAAATTACTCACTCAAGTTCATCCGCTTCGTCTCCTCGATACACTATTTTGGTGTGGTTAAAAAGATACGAATCAAGAATTGCGTTGTAGTGATTCATGAGTTCTTGGGTCTAGAAAGCAAGGAAACCTTTAACGGCAAGCAATTCAGCACAAATTGTGAGATAGGATGTCTTCAAATAGAGAAGCTACGCAAAATATGAAATGCGGGCGATTAACATTAAAATCCTAAATATTTAACAAATTTACTCATTTGACGGAAACTGTGGGTCATTTCACCCCCTCGCCCCTAAAAAACTATCATCTAACCATTTTAACCAGGTTCTGGCACACTTTCAGTGCACAGTTTCATTTTCCCAATATTTACATTTTAGCTTTTAACTCGTCTAGAAACTCTAGAGGATGAAAAGAAGAATAAGGCATTACCTTCCAGAACAGAATCTTGATCAGCGGTCTTTGTAGCCCCTGTCAAGAGCTCTTTGGTCAAAATGAACGCTTTTTCGATGTCAGTGCAGTTGAGAATGTCCTCCTTTAAAAGGTTGAACTCCTCTAGCATCTTGGATCTGAAATGCAACAGATCCTTTGACAATACACATTCACAGATAGAAGTTTTTTTCAAGATAATAGATGGCTTCAAAATTACAATTTATTGTTTCAAATATGCAGATAAATAGTCAAAAGCATGCTCCCGATAAAGAGTATCTTTCATTTGGAACACTGTTCTTAAAGTTAAGGCCACCACAACCAACTGTTTACCTGTGGATACATCGATTTTTGGTACATTGCCTAGGCTCTGGTTGAAACCTATGACGTAGAAATTGCACAACCTGGATTGCACAAACTTGCATCATGTAGAAGCAGCCAATCACAGGCAAGACCATTGTCGATTGTTTAAAGATACTTAACAATAGAAAATGATTGATACCTGTCAACAGTCGAAGACCGCTCATTACCACGACTGATTTGCAGCGTCTTTGACTGTAAAAAGACCGACATAACTTTTATTTCAAATGCAGCCTCCAGCAAAAAGATGACACCGAAAGAATTTACAATTTTTTGGCATAGTTCAGAAGATGAGTATTATTGACGTGGAAATAATGTGGTGTTACTGTAAAAGATATTTACCAACCAAACATAGTGCTTGAAAACAATTTCGACTTTATATTTACTCAATAATGAGTCCTTTTTTATGACGTCACTAGTCTTGGAAATCTACCATTGCAGAATGCTTGAAGTGTTGGAAATGGCAAAGTAACATACTGGCTATTCATAAACAGAGTTTTTTACCAAGAGTCGAAAAAGAGATGTCTACATATTGCAATCAAAACACACTGTGGTGCACGTACCATGATAGAATTTATTCTTGTTGATTTCAGAAGTGGTACAAGCTGTGAGTCGCCATTAAGAAGATAGACATCGATCATGGCCATACTTTTCTCAGAAGGAAACACTTCTTCTTCGAAGTCGTCTGACGCTGTGTTATTTACAGTTGGAAAAGCGCCCTTCGATGTGCCCTTGTCGTCTGACTTTCCAAAAAAGTTCCCAATCCTAGCAGAAAGGCTTTGGCTCAAGATCTTACTTGACCCGTTGTTTTCAGTAGATAAGACACTAGTTGAGCTAGAAGCCACTTCGGACGTTCTAGCATCCGAATACCGGTCTTGTGGAAACGACCTGTGGCGAGCGGCTGGACTTGACTTGGGTTCGACCCCTCGAAGACACGGCTCTGAAGACGTTTGCCCGGCAGCCGCTCCTTCTGTCGGCCCGCACTCGCCTGCTTTACGATCAGCCGCTCTTCTGCGTCTCCCTGACACTCTCAAGTTAGGAGAACTCTTAATCATCATTGCATTCGTCATTTCTGTTCCGGGTGCGGGCGGAGGCAGCGGCCGAGATCTGCGGCTCGATGCTCCCTTGTCTGAGATAGGTGGCTCTTTGGTGGCACTTTTTCTCAGTATACTTTGTGAGGTGCCAAGTTTAAGCGGGACGGCAATGGCAGCTTTTGCCGTAGCAGGGAGGTCGGCGACTTGCAACGGATCACTATACGACCTTTCTCTTCCCGCGCCGCGAAGATCATCATATTCATCAATCCTAAATCGTATTGTCGAAGTTCTTTCGTTCTCATGAGCAGCTTTGTCTGACGCGCGTGAACTCGAGTTCTTCCCTGCAAATTGCTGATGCTCTACATCATAAGCTGTCCTAGATCCAAACGAGCTCCCGTACAAATTCGGGCTTTTTCTCCCATTGCTTTTTTGTTCAGGCTTCAAATTAGCTTGTGGATTCAGATTTTCTTTCTCGTACAGCATACAGAAATGCAAGGCATTCTTCTGGAGTTCACCCGATAAAAAGTCTGGCACGTCGTGAACCTGTGTGATAGCAGTGAAAAGTAAGGAGCAGAATGACAAATGAAGTCTTTTGATTACTGAAAGACTGTTTGATCAACCTTTGGCAATACAAGCTACCGTAAATACTGTAATGAATGCCTCCCTCCAATAAACGCCCTCAAAATAGTCGTGAATATTAAGCAAACGCCTCCCGTTTTTAAACGCCTCCCTCAAAGGGGGTGATCATTAGAATCCTAAACATACCTATGGGGCAAGAGAAACTGATGGTTGGTACATGACTTTCACTTATTCTTCAAAAATAAACTTTCAATAAACATTTTTTTGATGATGAATTTCTAAAAGACCGTTTGACAATTATATAACAATCATACATTGCCGGAAAGTTTAATGTTTTCTGATCGGGGATTAATTGTGCATCTGTTTTTTTTCATTTATTACAGTACAGGATGAAAGAGATTTTAAATTTTTGAAATAAACGCTACTCTCTTATTAACGCCTCTCTTTAGGCACCTATATACGGTAATTATCTAGAGTATTTTAGTGGACAAATAATACACGTCTCAGTTAGTTTTGTTTCCAGGGTGCTAACGAGACAAAGACCAGGCAGAATCTCTTGTCTTGTGAAATTGATGCTACACCGCAAACAATGATTAAAAATTCTAATATTGCCCATGACGATCAACTTTCAAGGACAGCTAGTAAAGATGATCGATTTGCGCTAAACAATAAAAACGTCTAGCTCAGCTTTATGAGCCCTGCAATTGTGTTTAAGCAAGTTGAAATTATAATCAAGCCAATTTGCACTGTAAAATTACAGTTCAAGATTGTTGAACAAAAGGCAACGTGTGTCAACAATTGATTTTGCCTAGCATGTGTCAACTGCCCATGAAAGATTTCCTATTTTAGTGCCTCAGGCAGAGCCCTGCAATTTGCCTTACCACCAAGGCTAAGAAATGTTTTTTCCACCACTGCTAAGAAATGTTTTTTTCAAAATTAAGTCTAAATTTTATCCGATGTTACAAATAATTTCCTTCCTTCGTTTTTCAGTGGAAGAAAAAGTTACTGCTATTTTTTCTCAATGAAAGTAGAAAACAATTTCAAACCAAAAATCAATTTTTCTAACAAAATGCAAAATCTTTAAACAAGGCACAAAAATGAAAAACAAATTCCAAGACCATCAAATGGACAAGCATATCTAACAGGCAAAAGTCTAAAAAATAGAAGAAGCTATGATTCTCAGATTGTGTTCAATTGAGTTAAATATGATGATTCAATGAGTCTGTCACAACATTGCTCAGTTCTTTTATTATCACCCTGAGAAAGGTTTTTTAGCAGACACGGAAAATAAATTTTTAGTTTAAAGCTGCTTCCATAAAATGAAGAACCGTCCCAAAAAGATCAGGAAACATTCATTGGATGTAGGATCACTTCAGCATTTTTGAGCTTGAAAAGTATATCACACACATTACAGCAAAATGATATGTGCTGATTGTTCAGTTAATATCAGTAAAAGGTTGAAAATGCTTTCCAAATACCAGCATTTGATTCTTGATTGCTACAGGAAAACAGCAAGTGAATACTGGATTGGCCAAAATTAGATATGTAAACTGAAATAACATAGTGCACGGTCAAAAGGTGAAATATGGAAAATGATCATTGGATAATGATGAAAAATGAACATACATTATTTATTTCTTTGATTTGCTGCAGCTCGATTTTCCTTTCTATATCAGTGTCTGCTTGTGGAGGATTTGCCAAAATGAACACAGTGTCATCAGTCAGGACAATAAACTTAAAGGCGTGTGCATAACTGTCACCAACAACGATGCATGGCTCTGAAACTCTCAGACTGTCACAAACTCTTTGTCCTAGGTGTCTTTTTACAAAGCACTTTACTCTTTCATGTGTTCTGTAACCTCCATCTTCCATTGGGATGCATTTGAAACTTGCCTCCAACTACCTAATAAAATGGTTAAAATCTTAGGTTTCTATAATAATCTTTCTATAATACTTTCACTTCAAATTAAGTACTTTTATACATGATTGTATTGACAAGATCACTCATTTCTATTTTCACTTTTTCCTATGAATTATTTGGAGCTGTACATCAACACAGTTTGTAGTGATGCAGCAAGAATGACAATTCAGCTACCTAAGGAAATGCTTTTCAGCATGGCATCACATTTGTTAATTCCTCTTTTCACTATGAAGATACAAATGCAATTAAAATAATTTGCTGCTATTTATTTACAATCTTATTCAAAGATGTTGCTTTAATTAAATTCCCATTTGTACTGAAAGATGGGTTACCATGTAGTCAATCATTGGGGTATACCAAATTTTAGTTAAGTTTCCAGCATGTTTGCATTAACATTTTTTGTTAAATCTATTTTTTACAAGAAGTGGAGCTAAATATGTCTAAGTTGAAGAAACAACAAGAAAACAGTGTCAGGACTCAGAAAAGTACATAAATACTAAAAGGTTCAAAGCAAAAGAAACTTGCTGTAAATTTGAACATAATTATGGTGTGTGATGAGTTGCTAATGGATTTGTTTGAGAATGCCTCAGAATAGAAAATAACATATGAACATTCATATTCAATAATCACACAAATCGAGATTTTCCAATAACCAACTACTCTTATCCATGGATATCAAAGTTTCACCCTTGAAGGAATTCGCTCCCTAGGATGCCTGCAGACTTGTCGGGAAAAAACTGAATCATATGCAGAACATACAAGTATTTTAAAAAGTGTATTTGTTGCGAATGGGTGCTTAATGGAAAATGTACCGTGAAATCCTAGGACAGTTATACGCCCATTGTTAAAAGCATAGCTTGAGCCATTAATGATGTAATGGTGTCGTTTTATCTCCTGCAAGAAAAGCTGCCATGGTCTAGTGTACATTTTTTTAGGTGCTTGGAGCCCCGACCTGACAATGGTGAAAATGGATACAGCGCTACTGTCGTTGAGTCCCTGGCCTTCAAGAAAGTGGGCAGAGCTGCACTACCAGTTCTGTTCTCTATCAATAAAACGATAAAATGAGATGGTATAATCATCAATTCGTACCTCCTGCGTTGTTCAACTCTAATCTATCTGGAGAAACAAAGTTATACCCAGAGAAACCTTTTTATCCATGCAAGGATTAAGTGTATTAGCTGTCGGCGCATTCCAGTGCAGAGAGCTTCCTTACTGATATCGTAGGTCATCAAGCAACTACTAGAATCCTAAATTGTTTATAAGGAACAATGCATTGCTGGTATCATTGTATTTCTTACCGAAACAACACCCAAGTTATTGTGTTCATTCTCAAAGCTGTTAATGTTTCACCTGTTATTTAGGCCATTTTGGCTTCAAGCCGTTACTAAGCGAAGGAGCAACAACAACCTTACCACCCAACCTTGAGATTGCTGACAATGCGAAATATCAGGGCGATATTGACGTACCTGTGGTTACCACAAGCAACAATCAGCTCTACAATGCTGCAAAAGCTTTGCATCAATGCTTATCTTCTACCAATTAGAACGGCGAACAAATGTTTCTCGAAGAATCATAGAGAGTGCGGAAAAATAACCGACCCGAGTGTGACTCGAACTCACGACCCCTGACTTTGTACTCTACTCTGTACTTTGACTTTGGCTTTGTAAAGTACTTTGCCAAGTGCTCTTCCGCTAAGATATCGGGTCATGCTTTCAATACCAGCACTTAAGGCCAAGCCATTTATCCGCACTGCCCCTCTCTTTTACTGATTGCACGGGGGAGCCATTGCAGCCCCACCACTGGATAGGATTGATGAAAGAGAAAAGGTCATAGGCAACAGGTTTACTTACGAAGAATCATAGAATTAAATGTTTCTCGCTAAAGAAATGCACAATAGTACGAGAAAGCGGAACCATAAATTATGCCTACCGAACCTATTTCTTCGTTGACTGTCTTCAGAGTATGCAAGCGACAAAACCAGATAGAGGAATTGTCCAGTTGCGAATCGAAAACCAATGAAGTGGACACAAAAAGGAACGCATGATTGGCTGTGCTTTGTCCAATTTGCGTCCCTCTACACCTTCTCTCAGAAGAGTCTAAATGAAAAGATGGCCTCCTGCTTGCACGGAACGAGGCTTAGCATTTATACCTAGGCAGACTCAGAAACTCCTAGGTAAACAGAGGACCTATCTTGATGTAATAGCTTTACTAAAAAGGAAAGTCCCGTATTAAGATAAAGGGGAAATTACAAGCATTTTGTAAAATGAAACAACGGAAGTATTAACAGAGTTATGTTATCTTTTGAGGACCATGTCTGATTCTTTGTGGTGCCTGATTGAAAAGGGTTTTTTGGTGATCAATCATATCAGAGTATTCCTAAATGGCATTGCGAAATTGAGGGCGTGTGGTGCTACATATCTATTCATTGCGATCAGTGAAAGGCACATTTTATTCACGTTTTCTAAAGGACATGGCTCATTCAATTTCGATTTCTGCTTCCCTTCTGCCCTGCAAAAACACAACCCAAGTTGAACTGTCTAGGGCTTTCCGCATCCTTTTTTCCTTTACTTTGCATTTAGTTGTTTTTTACCACTGTTTACCACTATTTAGTTGTTTCCTTTTTACCATTTAGTTGTTCTGCTTTGTTGAACTTTTGTTTTTTCCAGTCTCACGATTTCAACTGTGAACAGCATTTATCAGCTAGTTCCATCGGATCTTAACAGCTTTGTTTACTAACTTGAACTAGGAGCAAAGATTTTGTTGCGTGACTCTCTCAACGGCAAAATAGAGGAAGAATGAAAACGATATCGCTCAATCAGCTTCGTAGCATTTGATTGTAAAACAATAAGAGAAATTCGTGTTCGCAGCTAGGCTTTCTTTTTTTCAAATCTTCAAGGTACTTTGAATTTGGTTACCTTCTCTGGCACCAAGGAACTTGTAGCTGCCATTAGCCGGTTGAGGAAAGATAAGATTTTTGCATTTGCATGATCTCCGGCCAGGGACACAAGTTGACACTGACCGGCAGGGGCCTATCCTATAGCAACATTTCTCAGCAACCATCGCGAGAAACTCAATCTACTTTCAGCAGTATCGATTCTACGGGCTTTTTAGATATTCAAAGAGAGAAAGTTGGTAGAAAATCCATTTGTTTCATTTACTTTAGAAACTACATACTACATCAATTGTGTATTTCCATTAAGGAAAGAACAGGATTTGGAATTTTCTCTGCATAGGTTCTGCTTTCTAATGTGATATTTACAACTGTAAAGTGATTTTTTATAAGTTATCTTTCGTTGCAGGCAATGGATATTCTCTTAATTGATCTTATCTACTAACACCATTATATTAAATTTATGTTCTTGATTTTTCAGAGAACTTTTACCATTTGTTGCTCATAAAACATCTCATCGTCAACCAGTTAGTTCTATTGCTACTAGTCGTGCACTTCGTTGCTCAAAAGAAGGGTGATATCGAAAAGGTCTAAAAGCTAGTTAATGAGAATTCAAAAATATCTTCAAGTGAATGCTAGGTCTTCACATCTGTCTTCTGGGCCATTTCTCAATGAACACATTACCAGCGTGAGATTAACTTCCAGATTGAAGATTCCAACTGGTAGACTCCCTTTAATGACACTGAAAAGGAGACAAGTCAAAATCCAATACAGTGACAGGACAAACATTCACAATTTCCGTTTATAACCAATTGTGTTAATTTGTTGAAGTATTGCGCTGAGACGTTGGGACGAGTCGACAACCTGGTGAATTTCATTTAAGAAGTTTCAAATATTCCTTTCAATTTTCGCAAAATGCTTTATGAGAATATGTTTTTATCATGAAGTAGGCCGTGTACTAAAGACGACCCGTGACATGGAAAAGGAAGGACATGGAAAAGAAGATCACATTAAATAAAGAACTTTCTACTTTGTTCTGTGCACTACGTTTTTTAGGAGAGGCCCCTTCTCCATTTTAGGTAATTAGACCTGTGATAAAACTTTTAGCGAATAAAAGTCTACCTGCAAATCCGGATGACAAGTGAGCTTCGGGGTAATCCTTGAGAGAAGATTCAAGTAGATTGGTGCTCAACTTGATTCCTTCTTGCCCAACAGCAGAAGTGAATGTCGAATCATCTACTTGGTCAGCGACGAGTGGATGTATACTCATTCTGACCTTCACGTAACTCTTGCCCTGGTATCCGATACCGTAAAGCTCTGACTTTGATGCATCCCATGCCTTAATATTCATCAAATTGACAGGCAACGCTGTGATAATACAAGACAAGGTATGATAGCTTCAACCAAACATGAAGTATGGTGCGCTGTACTGTTCTGTGTATGTGGGGAGAACATTTCAGAAGACTGATAACATTTTAGAAATAAAACTACACCCAAGACGTTTAGAGGATGCCAACTAAACGAAAGGTACCAAAAATCACGAGGATTTAGTTCACCTACCTTTCACTGAGCTAGCATAGGTCCCGTTCTTGTAGTAACATGATGGTTTTAAGCTGAAACAAAGTGCAAAAAGTATTGACCAACAAATTCCACATTGCAAAAGTATTGATAATTAGACAAAAGTTCTAGAAAACTGTTGCAGAAAGTGTATCAATTAATTACTATACAAATAAATGTACACATAATGTCACAACATCTCAAAAGTTATCTATTTCCACTCCTCTCACGAGGTGATAAACATGAACTGTATGCATAAATTTCACTTCTTTGAAAGCATAACATCGACCTCGCAATTAAAAATAGAAAAATTGAATGCAAGAAAGGAATGTTACTCTTTTGCTAATTACCTGATTGTAAGGGTAGGGAGGCATTAAACTTTCAGAACTTGGTAATATAAACGTGGCCTACAGAAAGGAATATTCACTTACAAGTTTGTTTGTCTGTTGCAGTAGAAGAATTCAGTTCCTCCTGAGTGCAAAACAACCCTTCTAGCCATTGCAAGGCGATTACTTGCTTGCAAAGCTAAAAAAGGAAATTTCTACAGTAAGCTTCAATTACTTGACTTTAAGAATCTCGCAAGAAAAATTAAAGAGAATCAATGCGACCTAAGTTTGTCATTAATGGTAATCACTTGCTTATGTAATTGCAACTCCCCCCCCCCCCCCAGGCTTACATAAACTTGTATAAGGAAAATTTCTAACAAACATTTGACCATCCTTGACTTTTGAATTTTCCTTACACAGACTAGAAAGAGTTTCAAGGATATCAATGGAAGCCCATATGAACAAAACGTATAAAATGTGTAGTCACACCATCAACAAACTTGAATTTCGAATCTGTATGGCATGCCAATGTCTTTACAATTTTCTCTCCTTCATTCCCTGTGCCCTCAGGAGCAAGGCAACTGGTTCTCCAAAATGTTCTCTGCAGTTTTTTTTCAGGCGACATATATAAAAAGAGAGGTGAGTCACAATTTGAGGACATCTGAACTTTGAGATCTAAAGCTATATTGAAGCACTTTGACGTTGCAGCATGCTTCAGGGCTCCACTGTTATCAAAAGTGAATACTGTGTCACAGGCTGCTTTTAGTGTTACAAGATCGTTCGTAGCCCCATTGGCATAAGACCAGCACCTTCCAGATGCAATGTGTTTTATGTAGAAAGTATCTGTGAAGGAAATTGTTGGATAATTAACAAAGAAAATTTTAGTGAGAATCGAATAGGGTCGTATTTTTTAAGGGCAAAAAGGTTAAGAAGAGGCCTGTTAATTACATTGAAGTTACTGGCAATTAGACGGATCCTAGATGAGAGACGATAATGAAAACAATATGTTCACTGCTTCCTTACCAATAACCGTGTTTCATTTGCCATTTATTATTGACATTTTATGTCAAACATAGATGACAAATATAAGCCATCAAACACACACACACTAAGAACAAAACAGAGCTGATCCTTTATCCTTTATTTTCATTTAGTAGCTGACTTAGCTTTCGTTTAGAGAAGGAAAAGTTAGACACTTGATCCCTGTAAAACTGTTCTGTTGTATTAGAGACTAATCCAAGTAGGTATACACAAGGGGGTGGCTTTAAGAATATGTCACAAAGAGGGAGACATCAGTGCAATGCCCTTATTCGTGTGTGTTGTGCAAGTCTGATTAATTTGGTGACCAATGATGATTGATGCTTGATCCTTTTCTCGAATTCAGCTTCATTCAGCTCTTCAAAGCAAGTGACAAGTGGAACGACTGTCATATTACCCTTAGAAGCAATGAGAAGCAATACGACCCTACGCACCTCTATCTTCGCGAACTTTAAACTCTTTGTTGATGACTCTCGTGATCCTTCTGGTAGCCCCGTTCGGCGAACAGTTGCTGGTGTTGCAGTATGTGGCAAGGAAATGCACTGAACCCTTGTAAATATCTCTTCCAACTAGGTCCAATTTTTCACCTTTGAACCGTAAGGCAAACTTGAAGTCTGGCATATCCGTGATTCCAATTTTTGGGTACTGTCAAAAAGGTTCAAATCAAATTCACTATCCGATACATTTAAAGCCATTGAATTTAGCTGAAAGGAAGGTTTATACTGGGCCTGACTGGATTTATGACGTTTGCAACATTCTGTTCTTTCTTTCTTCCAATTTACCCTACTTGTTGTACAACTAGATGAGATCCTTTTGCTATGTCACAAGCTGGTTTCTAGAAAGCATTCTTGTAACAAATTAACAAGCGCCATCATCAAACTGATACTCACCGTGATTGACAGCTCATTTTTACTCTCTAGGTTGTTGTAGTCGATGCTTCCATTCGAGTAGAGGAATGCGCTTTCGTAAGAACCAGCTACGTATTCAGCATATGGAGGAAGGTAGAACCGCAGCTTGACGTTGTAAGCATTTATGCGCGATACACTTGTGTGACGTAATGTTCCATTGAAGAACTCTTTAGACCTGAAGAGTGAAAAACCACTAAACTTCTGCAAGCTTTCGTAGTTGTCCTGGCTGTTTTAACAGATCAAGTTCAAGATCAACAGGAGGTCCATCTAGACTCACGACATTGTACTAAATCACTAGCCCTCTAGCCCCCTCTAATTTCAAGTATCATTCATAATCATTTTGTGTTACTTGCACGTGGGCTTGTGTTTTTAGTAGCATTATTTCTAAGCTTTGATAGTCCCTATAAAATCTTCTCAATCAAATGCCAACTCACATAGATAGAATCTAATCTGATTGCTTGCTAATACACGACTTGAATAAAGGAATGCAAAGGTTTCTAAGTATAATTCGAAAAGTGAGATTATTGAAAGACTGACTAAAGTCATTAGAGCGCAATATTGAAGAGGTTTTTTACCCAGATAGGCCCAAGTTTGTGGTTAGAGGTTTCGCTAAGATAGCAACGTCGGCATTGTCTCCAACAGATCTTTTGATTGTTGTCGCCTCTTCGCTTACCCAAACATACCGGTCGCCCATTTCTGCTGATGCCCAGACCCACAATGTGTCACCAATGTCAGCACCCGGCTTGTCGACCGTCTGTCAACGGAGCGAGAATATTTTTACAGAGGAGAACAAGTTTGTTGCAGTTAGCAAGAGTGGCTCTTAAGTGCTCATTAAAGTACACCCGTCTATTATATGACAGTTGATTTGTCAACAATTGGAGTAGACCAATATTCGAGTAGTTAAAGCGTAGGGTAAAGGATTCTCCCTTAAATTGCATCTTGTACCAGTAAGGCGTCAAGCAGTTGACAAGGAATGTGAAGATTTCTTGTTCCTTGAAAATGTCTCAATTTCTAGTTAATGATGTAGGTCAATGCAAGCACAAAGAACATCGTTTAAATTTGAAAAAGCTACTTTGAAGAAGGGCCAGTGCAAAAGGGATGTTCGGTGATGAAAGTGAGCAGCTTGAAGGGAAGCGGTAATTTTGCAAAAGCTTTTATGTAAGGTCTTCGATGGCATATATAACCTGTGGTTGGGGCATAAGAAGAGTCTTTTTCTGTTCGTGTTAAGCAGGAACGGATTAATCGGAGGCTGTGGGATGTTACAAGCCCCCCCTTGACTATGACCTCTATTTGATAAATCACCATTTCATTAGGTAACACGATATGTCCGTTGAGTTATTCAGCTGTGAAATAGTTATCGAGTAGCATTGGCATTTTTTGCACCCAACCACCCCCCCCCCCCCCCCCCAAGAAAAATATTGCTCAGTCCGCCCCTGGTAACAAGTTTATTTTCATTTTGTTGGAAGACACGGCACAATACTATAATATTTACGCATGTTGAGGTGGAAGGCAAGACATGAGACTTCATACAGCAAGCAAACTCATCTATTTATCCCACACGAGGTTACATCGTGTCTACCCGTTGCCCAGGGGGCCTGGGGCCTACTCTACTACAAATACTAAGCTTCATTATTGACAATATCTTCAAGGTTTTCTTTAACATTTAATAGTTGGTGCAAGATTCCCTTACCTTCATGAATGCTTTCAACGTCAATAAGTTGTTTGCAGTTGTTGACATGCTAGGTTCGGTTCTTGAAACCGCAGATAAATTTTTGTAGATGACATCATAAAGTCCATCATTACCGGTGGATGACATCTCGGACACTGCTGTTAGAAAATCTGGTGCCGCTACGTTGGAGCCTTTGCTTACAGATGACATGGATTCAGCAGTCATGCCTGCATGGATAGTCAGTTCGTGACTAAATGATGACACAAGTTTAAGGTTCCAAATGGAATGCCCATTTACAGTAACAAATACAATCTATTGTTGTTATCAATCAACTGATACACATTCAGATATACCAGAAACCAGTAGGCTGCGACACATGTCATAACAGTGTCGGATTGGCTACATCCAAGACGAAGTAAACTCTTTTTACAGTTGCTTTTAGAAATGATCATTCATATCTTCTTACTACTAAAAAGAAAAAGTTGCAGCTATCATGCCAAGCTTTCTGCGATTCTTCATCGTGCAAGTATGTCAGAAGAGTATGGAGTAATAATACTTCAATGGAAGGTAGTTCAGAAGTTCTGAACGATAATTTTAAGTGGAAGAGAATTTCCAATTCTAAAAAGTTGGTAAGGTTGAATCCTCTAGTGCATTGTTATTGTGAAAAAAATTGAGCGATGTATAAGCCACGTCTGTGGTTAGTCAGTTACAGCGGTACCCCTGTCCACTTCATAACCTGTTTTTGCTGCAAAGCAATCTAATTTGAAACAACGTGAAATGCTCGAATTACCCGCGTGTCCATCTGCGAACGGTCCATTTACCGCGATTACTGTGCTGACAGCTGGGTTAGAGCCAACCTCCATCTTGACTTGGAATTCAGAGACATGCTGGACCAGAAGATCGCTGAGTGAAGCCGCCGGGAGGAATTTGAATTTCGGATCTATGAGAAAAGATGTCATTACTTCTGCAGTAAATCTAGTAATTAAGACCAGATTCTTTACAAGACACTTTGCAAGGGATTACAGTTTTGTTGAATACTGAGAAACATTCGTAGATCGTTAAAACAGCACCCAGTGATGGACAAGTTAATGAGGAAAATGCAACAAAAGAGAGTGCAAGGCATCATGGGATATGCTGAGTGAATAAGTGGCTAGAGACATACCCGTGGCAAAAGCTCCCTCAAGAACAGCAAAGACCTGAAATCATAAAAGGCCGTTAACTCTACGTAAAATGTTACAAACGCTTCTACAGTATTCAATAGAGTAAGTTCCACTTGTAAATGCAAAATGTGACGTAATGCCTTTGAGTTTTAAAGGCTTCAGATTCCTCTGGACATCATCACTACAGTATTCCTACCTTGCTTGGCCTGCAGTTGCTAGTTTTTCTCTAGCTTTTCATAGCGAAGGTTCTACCTCCGCCTCCTTAAAGATTGCATAGGACTCTTAGGTTACTGGTGATGTTCGTATCGATGTCTTATAAAGCTTCAATTAAACCAAAATATCCTTCAAAATAAATTGGTAGATGATAAGCGTGAGCTCATTTACTTTAAACATTTGAAGGAAAATTGTGAATTATGGAAACCCATAGTACAATACTTAGCGTTTCAGGCCAATTGTGCAGCTGGCCTCCAAAAAAGTATTTTATTCGGTTACTGTGAATATTTTTCCTTTCATTAAAATATGCATATCCCATCTCTGTACATGAAGATTGCATTAGTTTTTTCAACAGCGGCCATTTGCAAAAGAATAATTAAGTGCTTGCATGTCTAAAAACTTAAACAAAACTATGTTTGGTACAAATTTTTTTTTAATGTGTGATATACTCTTCACTCAGTTCTAAAGTATGTTATCACTTCACCATTCCTTAGAAACCAATGGTTTTATGTTAAGATGCTAGAAGCTGCTTTAAATTTCTCTCATAATTTGCGACCACGAGGTCCAGAAAAGGAGTTGAACGCTCCCTATTAGGATATTTTCATGCAAGGTAGGCCTGCAATAGTGGTATCATGTGCTAGCAGGTGACTTTGCTTTCATTTTCATCCGTTATCAATGTTACCCAGCATCATTTCCTTCTTCTCATAAAAGCAAAGATAATTTGTTCCAAGGCCTTGTATTGCTCAGAAACTTGATCCACGGCAATTACAAACGTTGCTGTCTTTCATTTTGTAAAAATGCTCGCTTCAATAATCGTCAGCACTGGTTATGTTTCAAAGCTAGGCATTAGCTGGCTCAGCAACTTTTTTCAAGTCACTTATAAAGCTAATTAACTATCATTTAATTTACATTTCTGCTGTTGATTAGGTATTCATCTATCTTAATCAGTTCTTCCTTGTTTCCAAATTTGTCCTTATTTCTCGGTAATCACCGCTTCGTATTTATTATCAATTTTGCTCTTACAAAGAAAAATGTGCGTCAGTATTGTCAAAGCATCAAATTTGGAGAACTTTTTTAGAAAATTTGGTTCTATTTCCATTTATGTTTAGTGCAACGAGGATGCATTGGTTTCTTGACCGCTTCGTACAAAATGTCAAAATCAGTGTGAGCCAGAAAGGTTCCAGAAACATTCCAGTTAAAAATAGTGTCTAGGGATAAAAACATTTTACATAAGATACACATAAAACGATGAGATCCCACATACCACCAAAAGGCCAAGGCTAAACATCTTTAGAAGTTGCATCTGTAAAACTCTCTGCAGAGTTTATGACGAACTGATGTGAGAGAGAGCGATATGACTCTATCCTGAATAGGACCCTGAATCAGGACGGGTGATATTTACTTCAAACTTATTCATTTTGCATCTCAGCCGGCATATCTATGGAAACTGTCCTGTTTTCCGAAACAGAGTTTGAATAGGTAGACAGGTGGGCCTAGTCACCGTTAATTGCAATTAGATTCAGCATTGATTGCTGCATTGGTGCAGAAGGAATTCATCAATTGTAAACGCAGCGATGCGGTTTTGGCCCAGGATACAACATAACAAAGTCCCTTCACGTCCAAACTGTGCCACGAATCAGAACATTTATGAATATGAAGGTACATAATAGAGGCTTATTAACACCAAATCTCCTAGCGGAATGTGTAGAGCATTCATCGTAATCAGCAGAAGGCTCACCTGAAAGAATGTGAAGAAGATCCACCCGCACATTGACCGTTCATCGCAATTAAGGCATACCACATGAAAGGACTTAAGAGACGTGGTTTTCTTACTAATACCCCGTAAGCTTCTTAAAGTGTGTTTATTGGCCGGGGTGAACTTCATTAACTACCCTTGCTCAACCATTAACCGTAGCTATGATTTTTTCAGTTAAGGAAATTTTGTGTCAAAAGATGCAGGTAGATATTCTAGCACAATTGCCTCGATTCTGTTTGATTACCAGGAAGAGGCAGTTAGCTTGGAAGCAGTCGGTGTTTTGTGCTGATGGGGGTCTGCATGTTTGAATCGACGTGCTTTGATTTGAACAGCTTTCTGTGCAGTCTTTGTTCACCATTCTGCCATGGGCTTCATTGCGAAAACGTGAATGAGTAGGCAAGCAAGAATGGAAGTAAATAGGCCTATCTTGTATCACTACCAACAGTTATCATGAAGACATTAATAGTTTTTGACCTTGATATTAACTTTGCATTTGTTTTTGTCTTAATGAATGACTCTAGATAACACTCAAACTAATCTTAAAAGGTATATACTTTGAAGCTTTTGGCCTTGTGGTCTTTTCACCCTTAATCAGAAATATGTTTATAAATGCATGCTTCTTTCTTCTGATCTTCCAACCTCTTCAAATAGAGCGGCCTAAGGCAGTGCCAGTTAGTTTCAGACTTTTTAATCAACGGGTCTATTGATGCAGAGTGGTGAATGTAAGCAATTGATGCGAGCAGGTAAGCAAACATTTCAACAGGTAACCAAGATTTCATATGGAATCTCAGCAGCTCTTTTAGGTAATCTATTGCAAGGTACCTCAATACTCAGGAACCACAAACATTTGCAATCTTAGCAGCCAGACGGGAACCAGTGGCGATTCTAGCCTGAGAAAGGTGGGGGGATCAAATCTTTATGTTTCAAAAGAATTAACGAAGAATTGATGCATGCATCAGTTTAGAGAGAAGGTCCGAGCAATTCATATTATATAAATCAAGCAAAGACACCTGCAGAAAGGCCAAGGAGACCCTCGCAGCAAACTGGTTCTTTTCATTAACAACAAAGTTTATAAGCAACAAAGATACAAGTTTGTAACAAGTTAGAAAATTGTGCTATGAAATTGTCTTTACTGTCTTTCCGATTCTGATTCAGTGTAGTTTAATACGGCGATTATCATGTCGTGTGTCAAACTCATCAACAAACTGTTCTAGGTCTATTGACTCAGCTAGAATGGATTCAATGGAGAGAAGTGCCAAACGACTCAGACGATCGTGGCACATTGAATTTCCCACAATTTTTTTGACAATTTTCATTTTTGAGAAGCTCCTCTCGCATGATGCAGTGGCTACAGGAAACGTTACCGAAACCAATAATAAATTATATAGGCAACAGAATGCTTGCTTGTAGGGACAGATTTCCAAGAAAAACTCTAAAGCTGTTTTGCAACAAGGCTTATTTACATCGACATCGACAAAAGGCTTATTTACCAAAGGAATCTCATGGACCAATCCATCATAACATAGCTAGGTATATGCCTCAAGCTGACACACGTGGGTGAAAGTGCTAGGATTCCTCGCAAGATTTCTTTTGCTTCACAAGAAAATCTTCTCTCAAGTTGGACAGCATACAATCCAGAATTGGAAGAGGGATACCAGCATAGAACGGTATCTCTGAATTTACTGACTTCCCAATGGCATATTACTGAAAAACCTCTAAGAGCTTCTGGCAATATGTTAGACCGACGCGATTTCTTTGCAATGTCAATGTTGCATTTTCTGCATAATTCCTCAACATCTTCGCTGTAGTTGACCACATCTGAATTCCTTGGACATTCTAACTCTTGTTTAAGCGTAGAAACAAGTTGGCATGTCTTCGCCAAACCTAATTTCGGATCTTGTATTTGCTTAGAAACTTTATTCATCTTAGATAGGATGTCTGCAACGAAGTGGAGAAGCAGCAAGAACTCAAAATCCTTCTGGCCAAGTAAACCCTTTGCGATAGTTGCACGTGCACCTTTATCTTCATGTGAAACCTGCCGCAGAAGTCTCATGTTGCATTCAAAAAGGAAGTAAAGCGTTGCTGCAGGACTTTTCTCTTGCCCACCATCTGGTCTCACTAAGATTTTGGAGTTCGTGCATTTTCTCTCTAGGATGCATTTCTTTTTGCAGCGAACTAAAGCGCTCATGGACAACGGAGTTGCTAACAAAAATGTATAATTGTTCAAGAAGGGAAAAGAAATCGCCTGCTTGTGCTACAACCTTGACTGTTTCAACGAGTACAAGATTTAATCTATGTCCATAGCAGTGCAAATATTAAGCCATTGGTGCCTTATCTTTTATGAGTTTTTGGATTCCACCTAGCCTCCTACCCAACATTTCCTCCATCAAACGACACACCTATTAGACATCCTTTACAATTACATTTCAAGCCCATCTGCTCAAGTTCACTTCTTCACTTACTGATTCAGCATCCAGTTCCTTCATTGCCACGAAGGTTATAAAGCATTCCTGGATGTTTTTTGCATCTTCTTCGAAAAACCCATTACCAAAGACAATTTTTCTGTTTTTTTTCATCTTTCGATTCATCAGCTTGTATCGAGAAAAAGCGTGACTTTTTAACACTCTCCACGATTTCCTCAAGCACCATGGTTGCCAAGGTCTCTATGACCTCATTTTGTACCGAGGAGGAGGGAGTATATTTTTCATTCTTTGGCCCACTTTTTACACGGTCGGCTATAACAGGGCCATGTTTAGCGATTATTCGAAGCAACTTTCTGACATTACCTGGATTGGTAACATCGTCCCCATCTCTATCTCCTCTCTGTGCAATGTTTTGAGTGGCAGTGATAAGAATGACTTCTCCAATGGTTTTCATATAGTGGCGATTCTAGGTGACATTTTTACGATGGTTTTCATTTAAAACCTTTTCTATTGATGTTTTGGCAGCTTTTTTCTCTCATATTCACTCCATGACATTATTGAAGTTTTGTGGCATTGAGAGTCGATGTGCTTTGTTATTGCACCCTCTTTTCCGAGTGCTTTTTTCCATCGACGAAATCCAGTGTTGATAAATGCCTCTTCAGCGTTACGATAACCAGGAGGGCAGAAATGTCGACAAGAAAAGCAAAACATTGCATCAAATTCTTGCGAATACTCACGCCAGCTGTAGCGCTCATACCAACTTGCTACAAATGATCTGCCTTGAGATTTCCCTTCACTTTTCTTTGGATAGGCCTTAAGCAGTGTCCTAGATAATTTGTCTCCAGCGTGTAACGTGTTGAGATTTGTCATTTGGCGTCTGTTTCACTCTTGCATCTTCCATTCTTGTTCTTTTTAGCTTGTAGCCCCTATCATTTATGTCATCCTTGCGTTTTCTGAAACTTTGAAAACCTATCCACAATGGGAAAGCACAATCTCTGAGGAAAAAATCGATGAATAGCAGTAATTAAGATTGAAAAAGACAAGTCCCTAGGACCCTAGGAGCCTGCATGAGTCTGTATAGGTATTATATTCCCTGGGTACCAGACTCACTATGCGTTATTTTCTCGTCGAGTCAGTTGTAGCTTTTCTTTCAATGTGATAAACTACTTGAAATTGAAATCGAAGAACGCTTCAAAGTGATGTCAGATGAAAAATGGGCGTTTCTATTATTTCCCAGGCACCTGAAGGGTGTGACACTAGAATCCGATCATAAACTAACACCCCTCAACATTGCCTCTTAAATCCGCCCCTGGGGGCAAATGAAGTGGCAGACAAAAACTTTAGAGGGGAAAAGGCCCCCTTGAAATGCAACTGCGGGTTTTTCTTCCATTCCATATCAAATCAAAGCATTTTCTTCTATAGCAAACTGGTCTTTTTGAATCACAGGAATTAGAAACAGTGATGTACATTTACAAACATTTCTTATAAGAATACCTAATTTTCTTCCCCGATAGAAGCCTCAATATTCGCAAAAAGTGTTGATTTTGAGCCCAACTTTTAGTTTTATGATCATGGAAAAATATTAAGCTTTTATGATTTGTTGCTTCATCATTAATTTCTGGAAAAAATTAATCTAGTATATATAACGTCAAAGTGACAGTTGTTTTGCCTAGAGAAAAATTCAGATTAAGGAAACAACTTTAGTCTTGATGACGTTTGAGCCTGGCATTATTCTTAACTTATTCGTAAAACTTAACAATTTTGTGCCTCAATATTCATATAAACTTTATTCTTATAAAAAGTATGTAGTTTCCTAGCTTGCAAGTCGATTCACACTCGGAGATTATGACTTAGTTTCGTTGTGGGAAGAATGCATACATGAAGAGAAGAAAGCAACTTATTATTTCCAGTGACCTATTTACCTAGGGTCCACTTAAGGTTTTTGATTTTGTAGAGCTCCAAAGAACATTTTGCTAAGTTTATACAATGTATTGTTGATGAATCGAGTTAAATGACACGAACTGCACTACTGCTCAAAGATTCTTGGAAAGATTCGAAGTTTCGAATCTTCTGGCGAATAAAAACAATTTAAGGCAATTAAAAAATCTTTTGAAACACTACTATTATCCTTGAATGGTCTAAATACCGCAGTAAAAGCATCAACAAGTTGCAAAAATTCAACTCTCTTTATTCATTACAATAAATTATCAGAATTTGAAACCTCTGCGCTTTGATATTTTAGCAAACTAATTGAGATGTATCCTGTTTTTTGTCTCTCAATAGATGGATTCCAGTTGACGTCATTTGTTTACAATTTTGAAAACTGCGCAGGAGCTGTCAGGCAAAACAACAAACGCGACCACGTAGAATATCTTGTCAAGTTTCCGTCAAATTTTTCAATGTGAGTGAATCAGTTTTTATAACCTATTCATCAAATGAGATCATATCTAAAAGCAGAAATCAGTTTATATATCCACAATTCATCGCATCCTTTGAAACTTAAGCACTTTGATATTGAAAAAATAATAATTTGTCGGTGTTTGTAAATATCAAAGCTTAGGAAATCGCCTCTTTACTTCTTTATATATGCTCTTTAAACATACATTCTTTATACATATTGTCGATTGCGTCATCGTTATAGATATTGGTAAACGAGGCTCGAGTCACTATTCACATAAACGAGGCCAAAAGAGCTGCTTGGTAACTGTGTTGCTAGGACGCCAGCTTCCACTTGCCTTCTCATCAGGACGAATTCACCCGTGCTCTTTTCACGAAAGAATATCAAAGAAAATGGTTCGAGAACTTAATATGGATACACAGCGGCAGAACTTTTGGAAGGAATCTATTCATAAAGAAGCGACTGTCCGATTATTGTGGCACATGAAGTTCTCGAAAGAATTTGCCAGGGATCACAATGTGATCAATCAGAACAAATCTAAGCTGGCCCCACTGAAACCAGGAGAAATTTCAAACTCACCGATCAACACGTTCAACCTAGAACGTTATCCAAAGGTGAAAGCGGCAAAAGTTAAAGTTACCTCCTCAGCTGGTGAAGAAAAGTCGCTTGAAAAATCTGTAACGGAGATGCGTCCAGTGACACCTTCTACTCGGGTTTTGCTGTACAAAGGTTTTAGTGCACTGGGCGAGGGTAGGTATCAGTATCTACAACAACGAAAACAAAAGAAACCCGAACAGAAGTACGAATTTCCTATAACATCTGGGTGGGAATATGGTTGGAAAGTCACCACCTCCATGAAGAAGTCTGGTACTAGACCAGCAGAGTTTGGACGTACGAGAATCGTCAAAGACTCGTTTTATCGCACAAATGGGGTCTTACCAATGGAAGCCGTAACTGCTGCCGGTATGTAGAAAGACAGATCACCTGGGCAACTCAAAGTATGCTTAGTGCTATATACTTTTTATTATGTATGTTTATTCTCTCAAGTGGTATGCTTTTATCAACAAGTCATTTTTGTATCGCTGTGTTTGTTCTTGTGTAAAAAATGCCTGGTAGGTTTAAGGTACATGAAATGTTAGAGAAGATGTGCCTATGGTTATATCAACCTATGGTATCTGTTTGTATGCACCTCTTGACAGTCTAGCTTTTCAATGGGTCTTTCCTTCAATGGGTCTTAAATGTTAAGATAAGAGAACTTTTGCAAAGCCATTCAACAGGTCCATGTACTTTGGGAACTTCCAAAAGATCAATCTAAATGGACATTTTCATAAGCAATTTTTGTGTTTTAAGGACCGCCCCTGCTTTCAATTTTTTTAACTACCTCATGTATTTTTTTAATTTTAGTGCATTTTATATTTGTAAATTCAATATTTTTCCTTAAAGTTTGACAATTAGTTTAGATAAGTAGTAATTTTTTTACTATTTGGTGTCTGATAAGTTAACTTCTGTGCAGCTCATGTGCATCAAATAACTGCAGTGGATTATATGCACTTTCGAGGAATATGTTTTGAACCATACTTCTTGATCTAGATTGCATAGATGCTTTGCCTCTGTGTTATGTTACTTTTTGGTGAATTTCTGGCAGCTTTCTATCCTTCTCTTCTGAAATATTAAAAGTAAGCAAATACAAATAATGACAACTAAATACAAAATACAGTAGCACTATTAATGCCCAAAAATTTGAATATGTCAAAATGTGTAAGTATTAATGTTTCCCAAGTTTATTATTTGATGGCTCTGAGAGAACCTTATTCTGGTCCTTTTTTGTCTGTTGGCAGGATTCTTTCACTTTCACCTATTAACAGTGATTCATTTCCACTTGCATGGAGAATAGACTGTTAAATTATAAGCTCAAGATGGATCTTAATTATGAGTCAAATGCAAATATCCATTAAAATTCAGATGTTGCCTGCAAGTAATATGTTACAGACATGCTAGTTGAGGAAAACCATGAGATTGCTTAAAACACTCTGCTTCCATTTTGAAGCCTATTATAAATATTCAATGAATTTGAAAGGCACTCTGAATTCGCCAGACCAATAGGTTATCGTGCGTGCAACCCAAATTTTTGAAGAAAGTGGTAGTTATCCAGATAATAGAAGGTTACCCACATTTATACATTAGCAATCTGCTCAGAATGGACGAGCTTCCTCTATGAGCTTTATGTTAATATAACAATAAAATGCTGCCTCTATGAGCTTTAAATCGATGTAACTCAATTAAAGGAAGCTCTCTCCCATGCTAGATAGCCAACTGTTCTGTCTGTGTTGCAGCTAGCTCTTACACTGGCTAATAATTCTAGAGAAGCATGTTTATAACATCTACATTTAATGCTGGGTGGCGAATGCATGCATCTATTGTATTATGTTATGAGTTAAACAAATGTTTTGCAATACAAAATTTCGCAATGGCAAGTAATAGTGCAAACATAATTTCAGCATAATTAAAACACTTTTTCGTCCGACCACCTTAAAGTATGCAAACGTCGGAAAATAGATAGAATTATGAAGGAGAAAGCTGACAAAATAAACAGACAGATGCGGATTGAAAAGCATACAGTTTTTCAGATTACGAGTTTAGAGTTTTTTCAACACTAACAATGCTACTAGATCCGAAAGATTCTTTCTTCACTACCTTGTTGAATATTTCCAAACTTACAGACGTATTAATACTTTTATTTGCATAGCTTTCGCTTCATCTGAGTCAAGATTTAAACAAATCCCCCATAAAAACTGGCTAGAGCTGGTTTTTACCCGAAAATGTTTCGACCTATATCAAATGGAAGAATGCTGTTTCAAAGCAATTCCTAATGCTGATCTTTGAGTGCGATGGCTATGTCTTGTATATGGCCTGCTCTTACTGTAAGAGCTAGCACTAAACTTATGAAGAAATGCTACCCTCTCTGTAATTCCAGGCATAACGAATCACGAGGTGTGGTCACATCGAGATGAAGGACCAGGACACTGCTCGATAAGCTTAAGCTTCTCAGTGTCCTAAAACTACCTTTGGATGCAAGGTAGAAACAAATCAAAAAAATCAAAAATCAATCACTTACTATCGTAAAACATCTCGTAACCTCATGATTCGTTGCCGAGAGCACCTGGGAATCAACAAACACGGGCAAGGTGTCAAAACCCCCAGCCCTTCCTCCAACCATGACCATATTTCTAAAACTTGTCACGTAGCATCTGTTGAAGATATTGCTATTCTCTCCAAAACAAATAACTCCTTTGATCTACTTATTCACGAGAGCCTCCTCATTCACCGCGACCGGCCGTCTCTTAATTCCCAACTGTCCTCTATCCCCATGATATTGTTCTGACTTTCTTTTCCTTCATTGTTTTTCACTGATGTGCCTTTATTCCTGGTCTTCACTCTTTAGGTTGTTTACTTTTTCTTTCCTGTAGCTCCTCACACGTCCATTTTGCTCCTTTCAAATACTGCTATAATCACATGGTTTTCGACCCCCTTTGTAAAGCTTATGTATTTCTCGCCCGTTCTATTCACACTTAAGATGACTCTTGACTGAGTCGAAACGTTTGTCAGTGTCTTAACTGGTCAGTGTCTCAATACGGATATGTCGAATGCTTAGCGTCTTATTGCAGATTTTTCTATTATTTATGTCATTCATATAATTGGATTCACCGAATTTGAATCTGTCGATTCTAACATGAACTTTTTATTTGTCGCCGTATTTATCATAAAGTTCTTGAAAAAGCTGCATTTCCCGAAATCGAAATCCATCAAGTTTACAGCACAGGACGAAGCAGCAAAGTTGCCTCTTTAAGCAATAACAGCTTATTGTAATATCCATAGGTTTATTATAAACGGTCAATGGCGCTATCGAATAGGCGCTTCTAAGCATAAAGTCAGGTTTCACGAAATGCTTCGGTATAAAGGCCAAGTCTACTTGTGGCAGCACTTCAACTAACAGGGCTGTCACCCTTTTGCGCACTGTTGCAGCAAAAAATATGCAAAGAGAAGACTGCTTCAACCAAATATTAACATCAAAGAAATCTTGTTCCAAAAGAAAAAGTGGCTCTTTGACGATAAACACAAGCGTTTAGTTCTACTTTATGAACTTGAATTCTACCAACTAAATGTAAAAACGTCATCGAAGTTACATCGAATGTTTTCAACTTGGTATCCTGTACCGTTGTAGTGTGCTGTCGCACTTTTTCGTGCAGTAGTCTAGTGGAAATGAAAGAGCTTGAAAAAAGTTGATGAACGCGATGCCACATTGTCAATCTGGCACACACATGCTATCAACTGTACCTTTCAGAGGCTCAAAATTGTACAAAAGACACCGTAAGTCCTCTGCTGATGGTCTGTGCGTAGAAGCGAGTGAGTCCCACTTCGTAAGGTGAGGCCGAGAAGGAAATTCCCTTTAGCTGTCCGTGCAAATAGAAACCTCTGTCTGTCATTTGTGCTGCTGTGGCTCACCAATGTCATCATCCTTAAACGCATTCATCATCTCTACAATCTTTTCGAGCCTTGATAGCCTCTGATGCACCTACAGTTAAGAATAAAACAGATATGAATAAATATGCATTGCAAAATTTTATGCATATCGAAGAAACACAAAAGACAGATAAGCATTTCTTATCTCTGTATATGTTTCCTGATATTCACCCGTGTTATTCATTTGTTATTTTACTCGTCTTCCTCTTTAATATACACAAATATATACATAAATATACATAAATACATATATATTCATGTGTTCTGCAGCTTCAATGGTGGGAGATGCTAAATATTTGTAGTTACTAATAATGTGTACCACATATTTTGAATCTCTGACCTCTGATGAAGAATGATTACAAATATTCGTCACAATCATAGAAGCTTTGCCTCCCTTTGATCGTGTTAATCGCTTTGTAAATTCAGCAGTCAAAATTGACAATCAGATGTAAGTAAGCAGTCGGTGATTAAATCAAAAACGGTGCTGAGCCTACTTGACAGGTTGCATCTCTACTCAGAAAAGGAGCAAAACTAATCGCTTTCAATTCAGCAGATCCATGCAAATGAACCAGAAATGCGCCTTTGGTTTCACTTACTGTCAAATGTGGAGCGGATCTGTTCGACTGCTTTCTTTTTACGTTCATCGCTGATGGCAGCAGAATTCCTTCTGGTGTTGAGATTATAGAACATACTGACAAGCATATTAAAATTGCTGCAGCGCAAATCCTGTCCATTTTGTCTCTTTTCACTACGCGACTGGTGATGTACTAACTTCTATCACAACCTGACCAATACTTGAATCGGTCAACCAGCAATTTAAATGTTCTTATAGTACTTGGGCGTGTATATATGGTCTTGAAGGAAATTGAAAAATGAAAACGTTCCAACATGGATATTTTGAAAGCAAAATAGGTGGAACCTGGACCTTAATCTTATCTAATTTAAATTTTATTTCTAATCGTGCTGCTTATGCAGTTTAACCGTACAAAAAACAGGCTGATTCCAGCGAAAATGCCCAGCCACGCCTGGGTACCGAAAAGAAAGACGTTTTCCAGCAATATAAGCAGAGTTTAAAGAAAAAAATTTTCCACAATGCTTTGATCTCAAACCCATTAATTATTTAGATTGTGTAAAGCACAACAAACTGAGCAAACAGCTTGAGGAATTATTGATGATTAACGAATATTGACGCATACCATAGCCACTACCCTTAAGGCTTGGTTTTCTCAATGGACAAGTACAAAGAGCTGAAATGAGTCGGAAATAAAGAATTGCAACGACACACATTAGGTACTGTATGTTAAAGATTTATAATCTTAATTATTAGGAGTGCAAGCAGTATCACGAAGAGAAACTAGTGCTTGGTACATTATCTGCCCAACATATTTTAAACTTCAATGTTTTCTTAATACTCTCCTATATGTTTGACAATATTTTTTGGGAAAATATCAGATTTCGTTCAATATATCAAGCGCATTTAAAATAGAGCTCAGTGGTGAAAGTGCTAATCTTAAATAGAGTTCAGTCTTAAAAAACATTTGATCATAACTTTTCCTTTATCGCAACGATTATGAATACTTGTTTATATCTTCCTCTGACTGCTAGATCAGAGATGACATTTTATGATAACGCACGACAGAAAGTAATGGAAGAATATTGCGAATTTTTTCAAGATTGATCATCATTACATTATGAGTTTTCTTTGTTTTCTCTACATGCAACGGCATGCCCAGTGGTGTGTTAGGGACGAGGTTGCAAGGGGGCAACGGGGAAAAATGCTGCCCCTCTTTTGTCACCTTCACAAACTGCAGGTTTAGCGAATTTCACACATCTTCGAGAAAAGAGGATGAATTGTCAAGGATTAATTGACTTATTCGTTGCGATCATTGATCTTTGAATGATTTCATTCCTTAGGTCCATATTTGAAAAAGTTTAATGTGAAAGAATAGATCAAACTTACATTATCAGATTCTACTTTGGAACAGGCCAATTTCTATGTTAAGCTAATGATATCGTAACACGAAAATCACTGGGGTAGCTGTATAAATAGTTAATAAGATAATTATTCAAATGCAGGGCTACTGAACTTTTCATGACAGGTTAATTGCTCTAGAAATAGTGATCTTTTCTCACAAGCAAGTCTACGGTTGTCCATGATCAATGAGCTTTTACAAAATTGGAAGATCTTCGTCCCAAACAGTCAATGGCCTTGTCTTTTGCTATAAACATACAATTACGGAGAGAGTGCGGGAAATAGCCTACCAGAACGAGACGCTGGACTGTGGAGTTTTAGTGTAACGAGAATTGAGCCTTGTTATGTGCGATTCGTTCACTTATAAAACCATCCATCGACTATCGTGTCATTTCCAAACCCAGCGAGTCTTATTTTACGTGCAGAGAACACGGAGACAGAGAGAGAGACAGTGTGTTGCTTGATTGTAACTGAACTCTGAACTGAACTGAACTTACATAAAAATTAACATGCTTATATACAGAAATGAATATCTAAAATTAACACGAATGATGTAAGGAAAACAAAGGATAGGAAGGGCGAGTGAAGGTGACGAGTAAATTGAATAGCGTGGCAAAGATTAAGTAAGGACGTAGAGGATGCCTGTGCTGCGATGTGAGAATGTGGGAAAATGATGGAATGAATGAGAAGGAAAAATTGATGTAAACAGGCCTAAATAGAGTCACTACAGAGTCATCTTACCCTCTAAAACTCTCTTTTGATGAATATGCTACAGGTCAAATTTTGAAGAGATTTCCCCTCAAATCTATCAGTGTGCTTTTGTCTTGTGAAATGAGCTCAATTCATCTTGAAATTTATTTCATTTTAAAAGATGAAAAACATATTCTATCATCCATTATCACCCTAAAAATTAACATTTTTCATCACAATTTTTTCAAGTGTCTAACAGGAAATTTTTCACACGAATTCTGTATAAAGAATTAATTTTGAATATTACTTGCTTATTGATACAATGGAGATCGATTAAGGGGCGGATCAAGCGTTTGAGTTTTGGGAGGGCCATTTAAGAAAGAAAAGGGGCCTGGGAAAGTAAGGGCTTAATCCTTCCAAATAAAGCCAAAATGGCAAGGACGATAATCGATAAACGATAATGTAGTTTCAAAATCGTTTAAAAAGTCTGCCCGGTTAGGAGGGTTTCTCAAAAATAATGGAATTTTTCTGCTATTTTTCTGTTTTTGAGACAATTTGAAAAAGTATAAATAATTTTCTAAACAATTGACAATAGAAATCTAGGAAATCTTCGATCGTATTTTTAATCTTGCCTGCTTTTAGTAGCATTGCATTATTTTAAAGATCAATTCATTTTTGCAAAGAGTTTGGCCCCCTGTGAAAAAATTCTTGATTCGTTGAGCCTACAACCCCCCTTAAAATGAAATGGATTTGCGTCCCTGCTAGAGGGGTTCGCCCCCCCCAGTCCCCACGTATTCGGCGCCTTTGGTTTGATACCCTGGGTACCAGACTCACTTTATGTAAAATAATAGAGACCGTATTTTATTTCTTATATTGTGAGTCCCACCCAGGGTACAGAGATTCAAATTTCACCTTCCCATATACACCTTAAAATTTTCGTAACGACGTGTTGCGAAAATTGTAGAAAAGGAGTTTTTTAAAGGAGAACTGACACGCACCACTTTTGGGAACGGAACGATGTCATTTGAAGCGTTTCCGTGTGAACACAACCCCTGAGCGGTACACTTTTCGGAATGGAGAATAACGGAACGGAACGTTTGCGTTCGTAAACGGCTGAATTTGCCGACCAACATTCATCTAATGTTGGTCAATGTACAACTTATTTTACAGTTATTTATTTTGAATTTTAACTGTTCTATCAATATGTGTTGTCATACGAGCAAATTAGATCCTTTCATGTGCTATCCCTAATGTTTCCTACGGGCTTGAAATATGCTGTTATATATAAACTATACAAAGTCAAGTCACACATCTAACGACAATCCAAAACATTTACCGACCAATTCACCACACCCCGTTAGGTAATAGTCTCCCTTAATAGTTTCGTATATTTCGAATACTTTAGCGGTGTTAGAATCAGGGGCTCAATGGATTTAGTGTATACCATAAATCCTCGAATAGGCCCCCCCCTCGAAAGGCCCCCCCCCTCGAATAAAGAAAGCCCCCCCCCTCGAATAAGCCCTTCAATAAGCCCCCCCTCGGTCTGTTGATCTTTGACTCCTGAGGTTGCCTTTGGCATTTTAGTGAATTAACACAAAAATTTATGTTTTTGTTAATAATTCGATCATTTGACCAAAAATGTCAAAAATAAATAAGCCCCCAGGGGGCTAATTCGAGGATTTACGGTAATGCAAAGCCTGATTTTCGGGACCATGATCGCAAACGCTTACTGGATCAGCTTGAAACTAACCAACAACCTCCGCCCCCCCCCCAACCCCCTTCCCGCCCCTGGCTGTATTAAATTTTTGGGGAAATCTCTAGGACCATTATGTTCAAATGTATGTATGTGGAGGGAGGGGTCCGCAACCAAAAACCTCCACACCCCCATGGGTATGCCACTGGTCAGAATATGCTTATGAATCATTTCTTCCATAAAAATGAGTTCAATAATTAAAGGCCTCCCTGTTTCCAATGTTACTTTTGAATAACTTCAAGATTTGTTGTTGTCGAAGTTGTCGTTGTTGTTGGTTGTTGGTCGTCCTGCTGGTTCTTCTCCGAAGGGCCGTTCAACGAACGCACGTATTAGGTAGAGTAACAAATTTGCTATGGACCCAAATTGTTTAGCGTTTAGAAACTGCGTTATAAGGGCCTTTTCAAACATTGGAAGAAAAGTATGGGTCCCTTTACTCTTGGACTTAAAGTTTATCGAACTGGGTGTAAAGAAAGCGTTGTTGTTTGACTATGTAGACGTACCTATGGGTGCACTACAAATGTTATTATTGGATATTAACAAGAGCTGTCCTGGTTTTTTATGTCGGTTGATTCAATGATGGTTGTAAAAATTGGACAAGATAATTTTATAATTTGCTGCGAGTCATTTTTAACTCATTTAAAAGAAATGGAAAGTGAGTGTTCTGTAAATTGTGACGAGAACGAAAATTATCGGACCTACAATGCCTGCCAAAATTGTTGGCACATTTGCGACAATTCTTTGACTCGCGTTCACTCATCCCCCTCCCCCCCTTCGAACAATGTTGTGTTGCTGCTAAACGAAGCGTCGATTTTACACCAAACTTTTTCCCCAGATTGACTGAATGCTTTACTTTGTTACCAACATTGTTTTAGGGGGGAAGAGGGGGATTAACAGCTTGTGGCGTGTCAAAGAAATGAAAAATACAAAAACCAGAGAAAATACTGAGGTGTTCCAAGGACTTTTGGCAGGCATTGTACATTGATGTGTCAACCCAAAACCACATGCCCTTAAAATTAGCGAACTGGAAGAGATTCAGGGAGCCTTTTTTAGAAATGGTGCATAGAATGGAAAATATGAACAAGGACAGTTTTCAAAGGAACGTTCTGTTGGAGGAATCGCCAGACACTTGTATTACTGCAATTTATGGAGCCGTACTCAATTATCCTGTAGTGTATTGGTTTAACACTGAAACGACAAACCTTGCAGGTGAAGCAGTTGTCAACTATCGATTGAAGGTGAAGGAAAAAGAGCTTTTTGGGGTCAAGATTCCCAAAGACTACACAATCATGTCATTTACAGTACCACAATGCATTGACCATCAGAGGAGTATCTCAGGCTGGGAAACCTCAATTGCAATCTTACTGAGGTCAAATTGCCTAGATGAAGACTTATTGCTACTAGATAAGGAATCAAAAGTTCTATTACAGATTTCACTATAACTTGCAGTGAATCTGTACATTCAAATATATCTACAAATATGTATAAAACATTTTATATGCATCTGAAGAAGATGATGATACAGTTTAAAAGGGAAGATCAAATTAATAACATAATGTCAATTTGCAAACTGCATGGGGAGAAATTTCAAATATCTTAATACAATTCCTATTTTAATTCAACATAAGGCATGTTGCAGCACTCGGATCCATGTGTTTCCATTAGCTGAAGACTGCCTGTATATACAACTAATAAGTTAATACTCTTCTAGTCTTCCATTATCACACCCATAGAGGAAATTTATATTCTTCTATTCTTCAGTTTTCTCATTTGACAAGCCCATAAATTCTGCAAGGTATGATCCAAAAACCTCAGGTCTTCCTTCTTTATATTTCTCAAGTTTTTCCAAGTCTTTTTCCATGACAGTAGACTCCAAAGAACTAAAAAAGATAAAATTTTGTCTTGTTGGAGAAACCAAATGCAATGTAAAATTCATGAAATTCAATACCCACTTACTTACTGAATTGAGTCATTAATCCAGAATCAATGAAGAACTGGATTTTTGTACTCTTGCATTACCTGGTCTTCACATTAGCATATTAAGATGGGTAAATGTTTGAATAGCTGCAAAACTTTAAAAGTATATTAAGTATGCCAAAACTATGGTTCCACTGTTCCATGTAATTGTAAGTCAAATAGAGATTAGAAAAATTAACTCATGTTGTAAAGAAGGATCTTCAGTCATTAGAGTGCTAATGAAATATGCAGCATGTCCATTCGGAGGCCCTTAAGATACTGCCTAATTTCACAAGATACATTGTATAATGTTGAACAACATAGAGAAAAAAAATTACATAAACAATTTTTTACCTGCATGTGCAATAATAAAGGTTATTCATTTTATGAAATGCCTCTGCCAATTCAAACTGATGGTTATCCATCAAGCTTTCATTTATGACAACAATCAAAGGCCTCCTTGCTCTTAACACTTCTAGAACACTACCAGCCCCTGTAAATATAAATTGTCATACACCAATAAGAGTGTTGTAATCCTTGCAGCAAATCTTGTCATTTACCCATTTCTCTGAATACAGACAAAATTTTCATTTTACATTTCAAAATTTAATAGAAATTGATTGGGAAGCATCTGAGTGTTACTAATGATATTTGATTTGAGCCATGAAAAGTCATGAGAATCCATGGAATGGAGAATACTAATGGCAGAAAGAAATTATAAAACCTTACAATTAAACAATATATGCTGATAAAATAACTGATACAAGGGCATTCAACCAATCAGACTTGTCATGAGATGTCTATAGTCACTGCAGGTCTTGTGCTAGCAGAGGTGAGTGAAGACAGGTTTACCAGCATGACTTATGACCAAGGATGAATTGACAATGTCTTCATGAATAGACTTCTTATAATCATATGAATGCACTTGTATTCCAGATAGTGCATCTCTTTTCTGGACTGTTACTCCACTTCCAGTTTGAAGCACAAGTTTATTGTAGCCACATTTTCCCAACATCTATAAAAGAGCAGTCAATAAGCAAAAGTAAAAAAATAGAAAGGGAGTACCTAAATACTAACAAAGATTTCAGCTTCAGCTCAAACTTAATGCAGAATCCCTCAAGACAATCTAAAAATATAATTTCCTTAAAAATTTCTTCAAAATGTAGGTGTGTAGGCAATAGTGGTATCTTCAAGCAGCTTTTATTTGAGAATATTATCTCAGCAAGTAGCAAAAAAGCATTTTCAGGCACAGCTAAAGAAAACATCTTCATGTGGAATTAATTTCATTATCAAGGCAGCACAGTATTACATTACATGTTGAAGAGCTGAAACTCAAAGAGTCTCAATGGATTTAGTATATAATGCAAAGCCTAAGTCAAGTCAGGCTCATTAAAGTACAAATATTGGGTTTTTCTAGGAACATAGACTCACACCCAATTATGAGTTTCCAACAATGAAACAAGAACATTTAAGGTTGTACCAAAAACATCTATCTCCCCTGCCTGCAAGTCATCTACAAGCAAAATCCATGCTTAACTTTCCACCAACCATGCTTCCCTAACTTTTTTTGTGCTGCTCATTACAATAACTTGTTTCCATGGCTTTGAGTCAATGCTGTTAGTGAACATGCAGTGACTTCAAATCTTTTTGTATGTGTTTTGAGAATACAAACTTCAAGTACTGTGAAGCAGCCATTCATGCAATTTGCATTGGAAAGTATATAAGCCTCCAACTAACCCTAAGAATCCTGTGGTAGAGTTTTTGCTCTGCCGAAAGTTAATGGAATCATTAAGAAAGGTATGCAAAATTACTCTGTGTGTTTGTTGACATGATGTCACATACACAGCAAAATAAATTACTTGCATGACATGTGGGATAGACTTGCTGTAGCAAGTTGGCAAAAGTGATAAAATTTCAGCTGGTATAAAGACTCATTAGCTTTCATTGCATCATTTCTGGCCAACTACCTTGCTTGTTGTAGAAATTTCTCTCATAACCAACTCTTTAGGGTTGACACTTACCAGTGTCATGAAGACAAATTGTTATCACTCTCCATGATAAAAGTAGATGAAGTTACACTTATGTATATGATCAAACAAAATTATCATGTCATAGTCTTTATGGACTTAAATGGCTAAAAAGACCACCACTGAGTGGTCATTTAATCCTATACACAATATCAGAAAGATTTAAAGTGAAAATTTCTGAAAAAAATTACACACACAATTAAATTCTAAGAAAGCAAGGTAGAAATATTATGTAGAATATTCTTATAGTCTGTTTATGAGGGCTAAATCTTAATAGGTTGCTCTTTGTACCTGAGAAGCAGACCTCATTTCATTGAGCTATACATGGATTGAAAAATAGAAGTGCATAAATTTAGAATGTCTAAATCATCATTGCATGCACCTAGTTTCTGAAGGTAGATTCAGATAGTTCCACTTCCCTTTAAACTTAAAATTTTGTAATATGTCTTAGAATACAGCTGTCAAAGATCACTTTATAAAATTATGAATTCTTTACAAGATATATCATGGGAAGACCGAAAGGTTAGCAATTTTCAATAAATGCCTATGAAAAAAGGCTAATCAAGTGGAACAAAAGGCATCACTTATGCAGTGTTACCTAAGTCTAAACACATAATGATGATGAAATGTTAGCCAATAGTTCACCAATAACATGATGAATAGAATAACAAACTATCTTTTCAACTTTTCAACTGTTCACCTTTTCAATAGTATAATGGATTGAATTCTGATGTGTTTTTGTCATATATCATCTATAATTCATTTTTAATAGTATAGTATAATTAGAACATGAATAATAGCGTGAAGCTATATATTACAAAAATTAAGTTACTGTCTCTCAAAGGGAAAAGAAGATTCTCCCCTTAAGCTTTCATAACTGCAACCTTTGATTTTTGCTGAAAATGATGACAAATATTTCGCACAATGCGCTATTGATACCCTAGAGTTAGGCAAGTCAAAAGGTGCCTTGAAGATTGCCAAGTCAGAATCATAGTTCACAAAAACGTCTTTGGCTAAATGCTCTTGTTATTAATTACTTTCACCCATTATTAATACTACAGCTTGAACATAAGACTATACTAGGATGCTATTCACGATAACATGATAGACATGTATCATAGATGTTTTTGAAGTCTGTTAATTTGTGAGTAGTGAGTAATAAATAAATTGGGACATAAATTTGAAACGCTGGCTTCATAGAATCGGTATAAAATATTATTAAAAACATAATTATGCGGACACAAAACTTAGGTATACCTCCAAGAAGCTTTGGCTAGAAACTATCCGTATAAGCTCTTCAAAATGTGTGGTCCCGACGGTTACAAAGACACTTTTGAGTTGAGAAGAGGGTTCGCGGGGGATTTTCGTTTCACCATCCATTATGCCCAGAGTCAATGCGACATGTCAGCTTGCGATCCTTCTGGTTACCAGTGCTTTGTGGGCCTGATGAAACTTTTAGAACTGACGCTGAAGAAACTGTATTGGCGTCATAACTGTATTGTTTTTAGGTACGTAGGAGGCATCTAAAAAGTTTGGGGGGAGGTTGATAAAAACGGGCATTTGAATGTCCGCTCCCATTTCTTATTTGGAAGACGCACTTTTGGGTCTCACAGGAGCACTTTTGCATGGTTTACCAAAAAGTGAGGCGGCAATGGCCTATGCGTCACTGAAACCAAAACTGTCTTCAGCCTGAAGTAATTAGCAAATGAAACAAAACAAGACCTAAAAGGAGGCGAAAAGGCACTCAAAATATCTCACACTGAAGTAGGGTAGGGTCCCTCTAGTTAAAATGTTATGACTGCATCCCTGGTTATAACCGGAGGGGCATTTCATTCACTACAAAAACCTCGTACACGGAAATTCGGAAAAAATCCGCAAATTCTCAAAAATTCTTTGTAAATCCCTTTAAATCTACTGTCTTATATAGGCCTGACGATTCGGAAACTGAAAGGCTGTTTTGCCCAAAATCGAAATTTCGCTAGTTTTCAAACGCCGTCGTGATGTTAAAAAAATATGCGATCTTGTAGACTATGAAAAACAGTTAACCCTACGTTTACTCTTCTAAAGAACCTTAAAACAAAATTTGTAGCTTGCATCTGTCGAAAGTTATAAAGTGTAAACTGTGCGGTTGTTTTGGTACGAATCGTCAGAGCGAATCGTCTGAATCGTCAGGCCTATATAAGACAGTTTTAAATACTGTCTATTTTCATGTGATCTTTAAACTATTCTAATCTTTTAAATGTTTCACTAGCTGCAATCTTTTTGCATAATTTTAATCAAAGTTCGGAAGGTGTATTATGAATGAACAAAAAGTGCCATAACCATAGACAGCGATGCCCAATAAATACAGATATATGGCTCTAAAGTGATGACGTCACAAAAAAACTATTTTAGGAATTCTTGAATTTGGATCCTAGAACCTGAAAGAGCCTCATAACACGGCCTTTCAAAGTTTCTTGATATTGTTTTTGACGAGGATACAAAAATTCAAATTCAGCTTCACGCATAAGCTATTTGGGGCCACTTCAAGGGATGCTCGAAAACTGTATTTCGGACGGTTTCTCAGAAAACAAGTGTCAGAACGTGTATGCTGAGTTCCATTCTCAGAAACGCTAAAGTTTTCTGGGAACTTGCACCAATCATAAGTCTAAAGTTACGTTTTCGATTATGGTGCTAGTTTGGTACTTTGTTTCGTAATAAACGACGTGCATTTAGCTTGCTTACATTTTCCTCAGTCATTTGCCTGAATTTCAGAAGATCCAAAAGTATTTCAGAGATTTTGAGAGGGTTATGGGCGTAGTCCTTTATACCAAGGAAACCTGGCTCAACGACCTGTTTATCGCCACGATGAAACAAAGGTAAAGTTTGGAGTTGATCCATAACAACAGTTTTGTCTGATTGTCGACTGAGAATTTCAGAGTGCTTCTCAGAAAACCAAAGTCAGGAATGTGCGCTAGTCATATATATATTCTCAGAAGTGTTGACGCTTTTTAGGAAGTATAACCTCCATTCCGTGGGATTCTGTTGCAACATAAACGTGACAAAGTATTTTTATCACAAAGGGGAATACCCTTTGCTCAGTTCGATGAATATATGTCCCATCGTTGCTCAAAATTTTATTAGTCGAGCAGTGTAACGTAAGGGACAACGCTGCGTTACATAAACAATAATAATGGGCGGATTTGATAGAGCCGGAGGGCTTTTAGATTGGGTAAATTGGTATTATGACAAGTTGAAGGTGACAAATATGGACGAAGCCAAAGCCAATGTATTGCCTATCGTCCAGGATATAATTTCCGAAGTCTACAGAATTGACCCAAGGTTTGAGATGACATGCGAGGCAAGAGGCAGTGTTTATGAGAAGCTTAAAGTCGGTGGTGCTGATGAATTTGATTTTGATTTGAAACTCAAAAAGCTGGAAATGGAGCAATTGTCAAGGCTATACGAGGGTGGTAAGAATAATAAGAAGCCATTTTTGCGCATCGGTAGCAATGTTCTTAAGGAGTGCACACTCTTTTTAAAGTAGAAGCAATGTTTGAAGCTTCATCGGCCCGATTCAAGGTAGAACCGTAGTAATATTTCTACACATATCAGGCGCGCAACCAGGAATTTCAGAGGGCAGGGGTCCAAGACACAAAAAGGGCACAATGGAAATTTTACTCCTTTATTACCTGACTTCTACTTTTATATTAAGAAGCAGAAAAAAATGTTACAAAAATATTCCTGAAATTTTTCACTGCCTTTTAACGTCGAAAGATACTAAACATTTCTACTAGCATAATTCGAATGAAAAGCCTCATTGCAATTCAATGCGGATATACTGAACTACAGAAGTTACTTCATTTAAAAAAAAATCAGATAAATTGTAAATGATTGCTTGACTTAATTCTTTACTCCATCATCACTTTAAGATTTTTGTTTCCAGGTAAAGTATTCGAACTGACAAAAAAGCAACCAAAATGAAATGAAAGCTACGTAACTCTATTTATCTGATTATTTTCCATACTCAAATCAGTGTCACTCAAAAAGGATAGATGAAGAAAACATTCGCCTGGGTTGCTGCTTTATAAATGCGTCTACAACAGCATCAGATGTTGGCAGCAAGTCGGACCGCATTTGTATTAGATTCAAGTCACTTTCACGTTGTGACGTCATTGTACTGCGATAGGCTGTCTTCAATCGTCTGACTCCAGAAGCTGCTCTCTCTGCTTCGCAGGAACCTATGGGTGAAATGCAGCCTATCACAAGCAATCTTCGTATTGAAGGGAAAATGTCCCGGTCAGCAACACGGAGAGCGTCTAGTAGACTGTCTGGTGGCTCGGCAACAACATAAGCCTGTTCACCGTCACATCTCAACCGTGATTTTTCTGGATTTCTCTTTCTCTTGTCATGCATATATTGTAGCGCTTTCCTTTGCTCTTTCTGTCGTCTTTTTTCTTCAATCTCAGTGGACTTCTCTTTTCTGACCGCCATCTCTTTTTCCCAGTGCCTTTTCCATCTTAGGAGCTCACTTTTAAAATGTAATCCATCATCTTCCATATCCAAAGAGAACTTGCTCTTTAAAATTTGAACGGCCTCAAGAACATCGAATTCTTTGCTTAGCATTACAGATGGTAGAAGGTTGAACAGTTCCACCTGATTTCTGTCTGCGAGCCTTGACCTAAGCTGACTTGTAATGCTGTCAAGGAATGGAACTGCTACAGAGCGACGAAAATATTCTTCTATGTCATCACTTTCGACGTTATCGCGGAATCTGCTCCAACATCTTGTAGTTCTGGGCTTGTTTGGCTGAACACCAACTGATTGTGCCATCTTCACTGCTTGCTCATACCAGTCTGCGAATTCTTTCTCTATATTCGCTCGTTTCATGGAAAGGTCCTCTATGACACTGTCAATCATATGGTAGGCTTGAAAGATGTCTTGGTTTCTTCCTTGTAACTTTTTTACAAGTTGTCTTAGAGGCTCCATCCCGTTCATTGTCGAAATAAATGAAACTATATGTGCAAATGAACTGCACGAAGAATACAAGCCTTGTGCCTTTGATTTGGTTTCGGAGTCCCAGGACCATTCTTCTTCAAAATCGGTGCGTAATGCGTCATAGAACTCGCTGTATAGTTGGGGCTTGAAGATAGACTCCATAACTGCAACATTGGCACGATAGAGCAGATAATATGACTCGAATGCACGATGACGTTCGCCCCAACGAGTGCGTGCCAGACTGACTATATTCTTCCTCTGTACTTCTGTGTGGCCCATTTCTTCGCCGTAATAATTTAAGAATTTTTCAAAGTACCACTTTCTTTTTGGAGAGAATTCATAGAACAGGTAAACTGATGAAATGACATCCATCATGTTACTGATGCTTCGATTCTTACATGCAGCAACAATTGCAAGATTAATGACATGACTCCGACAGTGCGTATATGCTGCATTTGGGGCCTCTTTCCGGACTTCAGCTTGTGCACCGCACCTATCACTAGACATTGCCGCAGCTCCATCATAAGCTTTCCTCTGCAATCAGCCATAACAAGTTCGTTGCTTCTTAATATTTCTATGATATTCTGTCCCAGGTTTTTTCCAGAAGTGCGTCCTTTCATGTGCATGGACTGGAAAAACGTTTCCTCAACTTTCGGCTCACCATTAATTGAGTTGAGAAAACGGAGACAAACGAGTAAAACTTCTTTGTTTGCAAATCTTTCTGTGACCTCATCTCCAATTACCGCATAAAAATTTTCGATTGATATCATATCCTTTATCTGGTTCTTTATAACGAAAGCTGCATTGGCAATAATGTCATTTTGGGTCTTCCATGATAACATCTTTGCATTTCGCTGACCGTTTTTCAAATGTTCTTTTACAATGGGGTCATATTTTGCAATCAGCTCCATTATCGCAAGAAAGTTTCCTCTGTTTTCTGTACTTTCGTCCATGTCATTCACTTTTGTATCCCTGTGCCCTCTCAGTGAGAGCCCTTGTTTGGCACAAAGCAAGACTGCATCCACTATTGCTTCTAGTATGTGCTTGTTTCGCTGATAGTACTGCTCTGAAACTTTGTCAGCCTCAACACTGTTTTCTGGATGCATGAATGTCCTCATGAAATCGGAACCTTGGGCAACTGCAGCTTTGTGGTAGTCGGTCTCTGCATGAGCTTTGATCAGTTCTGATCTCTGTAGCTTTTGGAATGCCGAAGCAACAAATGCCCCTCTTTGGGCCTTCTTGTGAGGTTTGTCAAACAAGACACACAGTTTGCACAATCCTCCGTTCAATTCCGGACTGTAAACATGCCATGACCTCTCCTCTAACCAAGAATGTTGATAAAATAGCGTTTTCTCTTTCCCATTCTTACTTATCTTCAATGAAAAGAGTTTTTCAGTAGCACTTGGCTTAAAATGATATTTCAGATAGTTGTACTTGTCTTCATCCGTTAGGTCAGTCAATGGCCTTTTACCAAGTACAACATCTGCTAAATCATAAGCCCGCTTTATTTCTTGCTGCTGATTAAAACTGCCCCCTTCAACAACACGTTCCCCGACTTCAGTCGATTGGCTGTCTTCGCTGCTGCTGATGCTTTTGTCATTGTCCTCGCTGCAGTTCTTTTCATTTTCATTTATTTCTTTCCTTTGTGCTTCTTGGTCTATACCACTACTTTCGCCAAAAGACTCTGCCACAGAAACGGATGTTGCATTTCTCGACTCTTCTGGATCTTTGCGGGGTGTTTTGAAGAAAGAAAGTTTGATCTGTTCCTTGTCTTCCGCAGCTCGCTTGAGTGCCATCTTTTTGTGCTTCAAAACTCTTTCTTTTCTAGGCATGGCTTACTATTAAATAAACTTCAAGAATACAGGTGGAACGTCGTTTTGTATGATACAAATCAAGCATAGGCCAAGACAGAATCTCTTTATTCAGTTACGTACTACTTGGTCGCAAAATAATTTGATAAGAAACGGAAAAGGCAGTTGTGATCGACTCTCATTGTATAACGGAAATGAAATAATAACTTGAAATTTAAATTGAATGAATGCCATGTCGACCATTTATCAGGAGAAGCTATTGTCTTGAAATGCATATCCGGAATGTGTCAGTAATGGCCATCCCTCTTAGCTTGATAACAAAAAAGTTAAATCAGATCATTTCCAAACGGAGATTTTAGCAATTTTCCAAGAAAAAGGGCACTTTTCCTCTGTTGTGAAAAAGGGCAGGGGTCTGGACCCCCAGGACCCCCCCCCCCCGTAGTTGCGCGCCTGTCATATATAATTATGTATATTAATAAATTGTTGATAGTGTTTTTAGCTAAAGGAGTATTAACTGGCCAACGACGAGGCTGGATTTGGTCAGCGTTGCTCTCAAGAGAAAGAAACCTTTCTTCCATACTCAATATTTTTATTCTTACATTTTTTGAAGTCCCGTATTCTGCATTTCTATTTTTTCATTTTAGTTGTTTTAGTTTCTATCCTTTTGTTTTATTTTTTATTACTATTTGTTTTTCAACTTTAAGCTAAATTTCAAGAGTGGATAGGATCTTTACCTTAGGTCTACTATTTACACTGTTCCGCTGCAATAAAGGTATTGCAGATGTGATTGACATTGAGTCTTGAATCCGAATCAAATGGAGAGGTCTTCCAAATATAAGACACTGACCTATTTCTTCTTGGAAGCAGTTGTCCTTTACGCAGTAAAAAGGTGTCTTGCAGAACTCTAAGCAGAGCAAAAGTTTGCTAACTCTAGGGCTGTTCGTGTAAAACCAATATATATTGATTTTTCATTTTCATTGCAGAGTTCACAGTATTTAACACACCAGGGTGGGACGAGTTTAAAGACCGAAATAACGAGAAGATCTTGACAAAAAAACTAATCTTGAAGTTTGCGGAGTACGTTCATGATGCCTGTCAGAAGATTCAGGCAAGGAGGCAATGCGGAACCTTCAGGTAAGTTGTTTCACGAGAGTTGAATATGGCTTCTAGCGCCCATCGCTTAAGTCTCTACTTGTAGTATCTAATTCTATATTTACATTTCCCAACTAAATTTTCACATTTGGTAAAAAATTGTGTGACCTTGATTTGATTTCAGAAGCCCTTAGCATGAAGCTTACTTTGAAAATTCCTCCCTGCCCAGCCCCCCTTTATATACTTTCTTGCGCACAAAGTCATATGATCAGGCATGTTCAGCTCAGGCCCGTTTGACGTCACTGACAGCCGTGTTTGCATTGTGCAGGAACAGTAAGTCAGACTGACCAAGGGTTATGCCACATAATTTTGAAATACGTCTTAGGCTGCAGTTGTCAAAAACCCCTAATAAAATCATGAATTCCTCACAAGACATATCATTAGCAATTTTCAATAAACCCTTATAAAAAGAGCCTGATCAAGTGGTACGCAAGGCATCGCTTTGAAAAGATTTTTATGAAAACTCCAAACTTTTGAAAAGGTGTGAAAGACAACGAAGCAAGTACACCTACTTTTACGAACAAAGCAACTTAAAATCGAGACTTTGTACCAGAAAAGCAGAGAGCATGGCAGGGCCGGATCAAGACACTCTCAACTTTCTCAATTGAGAATGTCAGATTCTCCCAGTTTCATTATTTTAATTAAAATGCTACAAGTGATGGGTGAGCTGAGGTATTAATTTCTACACTATCGTCGTTTTTGGTATATCTTACTCCGTTCTAGCACGGTTAGCAAGGGGCTACCTTTCAGAAAGAAGAAAAACTAACAGAGCTGTATGTTATTTAGAATTTGAAGTAAATTTTGTGAAACTTTTTTATATTGTCATTAATTTCTTCCCTTTGATTCAGGTTAACCACGAAGTTGAATCATCCCGCAATAACAGTGAAGATGGAAATTGGTGACAAAACATACGATGTTGACCTAGCCATTGTCATTGAAGTACAAAATTGGCCAGAAAACCTTACTCAGGGTTGGGAAACGCGAAGGAAGCACGGTACTTTCGTTTATGTAGCATTATTACTGTTATGTTTCCACAATTGTTGAGAATTCGTTCATTTGAATCGTTGCTCAAGTTCTAACATAACGGTATTCAGTATTAATTGTTTATAATGTGCGTTTACAGGTTTTCCATCCGACGATTGTGTGAGCAAGATCAAAGCAGGGCCGATATGTCTCGTTGCTAAGCCCCCCAAGTTTGATGTATGTAAATGTGGATCCCTGTGTTGCTGTGAATGTAAAGATACTTTGTGGCGCCTTTCCTTCAGTCATGCCGAAAAACAACTTGCTTTGGACCCCAACTCTGTTGTCCCTAACTCTTGCAGACGACCTGCTCTCAGAGTCCTGAAAGGCTTCAAGGAAGAATACAGTTGGCCCTTTTTGAGATCCTACCATTTGAAAACCCTGCTGTTCTATGAATTTGAGTCACACAAGCCCTCGGAGTGGGCTAGAGAGAAGCTTGGGGAGAGGGTTCATTCAGCACTGCTGCGTTTGAGAGATTTCGTGACGACACGTCACTGCCCGCACTACTTTTTGCCGGAAGTCAATTTGTTCAAATTAATGTCTCCGGCCCATAAAGAAGAATTGCTGAAGCATATCAATAATTTGTTGGGAGAACTCCTGAGCACCATGAGGAAACTGGATCAAAAGATTGGTAACTAAGAATATCTCTTTAACACTTGAAATTATTTGGTAACCACATGCAGTTTGACTTATAATATTGCTTTCAGCCCTACAACAAATTAATAGAAGTAATTTCACTGTCTTGTTAATAAAAACGATCAAGGCCACCAAGTAAGACTTTTTGTCTCAAAGTCTAAACGGACACAACTTCCAGGGGACCAAGGAATCAGCGATGATACCTTTATGGGGCCTGCCTATTGAGCTAAGTTATATTAAGGACTTGGTTTTTTTGTTGATTCAAAAAAGTAAAAAACGAAGTATGAAGCTTTGTATATGAGACTAGACTACGAAATGAACGGAATATAACTTTTGATCCTCTTGCGCCGTTCCCCTTGATCGCTTAAAGTGCGATTTTTCAAGTTCATACTACTCTTATTGTGCTCTCGTTCCGTCTGCTTACCTGCCATTGCTCTCACGTCTTTTCCAAGGCAATCTTTTTCAAAGCAAGAAATTAACACTTTTCTTTCAGACTTCTATCTACGTCGCACCAATGGAAAGCTCCAGCAGTTGTCACTAAAGGGTACAGACTTGATTGAAACATTAGAGCAAAAAGCCGCAGATATTGAGGGTGAGACGACATATTGCTTATAGATGTAGTAACTTTGCACTCATAACTGATATACTCAATATGGAAGACCCATTAAGAAGTATCACGTTATGGTAGCGGGACCAGACGCATCTGAACGCCCAGTATAGAAGGTCTGTTCCCAGTGCACCAGGTCCTTTAATCAGATGTGCACCAGGTCCTTTCATCAGATGTACACCAGGTCCTTACATCACATGTGCACCAGGTCCTTTCATTAGATGTACACCATGTCCTTTCATCAGATGTGCACCAGGTCCTTTCATCAGACGTGCACCATGTCCTTTCATCAGATGTGCACCAGGTCCTTTCATCAGACGTGCACCAGGTCCTTTCATCAGATGTACACCAAGTCCTTTTATCAGATGTGCACCAGGTCCTTTCATCAGACGTGCACCAGGTCCTTTCATCAGATGTACACCAAGTCCTTTCATCAGACGTGCACCATGTCCTTTCATCAGATGTACACCAGGTCCTTTCATTAGATGTACACCATGTCCTTTCATCAGATGTGCACCAGGTCCTTTCATTAGATGTACACCATGTCCTTTCATCAGATGTGCACCAGGTCCTTTCATCAGACGTGCACCAGGTCCTTTCATCAGATGTGCACTATGTCCTTTCATCAGATGTGCACCAGGTCCTTTCATCAGATGTACACCAGGTCCTTTCATCACATGTGCACCAGGTCCTTTCATTAGATGTACACCATGTCCTTTCATCAGATGTGCACCAGGTCCTTTCATCAGACGTGCACCAGGTCCTTTCATCACATGTGCACCAGGTCCTTTCATCAGATGTACACCAAGTCCTTTCATCAGACGTGCACCAGGTCCTTTCATCAGATGTGCACCAGGTCCTTTCATCACATGTGCACCAGGTCCTTTCATCAGATGTGCACCAACCAACTTGGGCATGCACACGCACAAGGTAACCTAGAAATAATTAACAAATTATTAACATTATCAATTACGAAATATACAATAGACTGCTACTATTGTCAAACCAAATGTTGCCTGTAGGCTTTTGATTATACATCTAGAGTGACTGTTCAACGGAATTGTTAAAAAGTTAAAAGTTTATTACCCTGGGTAACAGAACCACTATTTTTTGATACATAATGAGTCTGGTACCCAGGGTAAAACTTAATGTGAGAGGGCAGAGCAAGCTGTCATAAGCTATCATCACAAAAGAAGACTGGCCATGCATCAGATTGTCCGGTGCATATTGCCTCCTTTTCATTCTGGCTAAACACATCTGAACAAGCATGAACACATCTGGGCGCATCTGAGCTAATTGGAATTTCCCATCCTAGAGTGTTTTGATGAGGGATGAGCAGTTTCATAAAGATGGGAATGCGGGAAGGACTGTTATGAACATCACGTGACGAATTTCCCGCCACAACATAACTGGTCATTTTGCAGAAATTTATGCAACATTACATTTACAAGCAGTTTACATTCATTATTGATAAATCTGCATTCAAAAAGTTTTTTGACTTGGACTTGATATTACATGGATAGAGAAAGGTTTTTTAGGGACTTAATACACCATCGTTTATTAGTCTTTAAATTAGCTCAATCAATTTAAGAGACATGTAAGAAATTTTTGCCAGCAAGATGCCTACAAGCACCGGATATTAGATTCCTATAAAAGCCATCACTCGTGTGAAGGAAGAACATTTGGCGCAAAATTTAGTGGCATGAATCCTTTTAATGTCGTGAAGTTCCAATGCGTTGGCTGCGAACAAGCTTACTGAAGCGCCCAATTTCTCTAAATGTACATTTGATCGTTAAGATTCCCCGAAAGCATGGAGGCAGGCTTGCGCGGGCGTTCGCTACTTGTTTTTCCCTGTTAACCTGATTATTGTTAGGGTATTTCAATCGTAAGCTCTGCTTTGAGCGACGTTGCAAACAAACAGTGGAGTAGCTATTCAAGGTACTCATCCAGTTCATACCCCGAGATTTCAGGGTAAAATATTTTCCAAAGTAACCTTTTTCACTCAATTCAAAACGTAGTCACTACACTTAAATCTCATGAGAGATCCTTTTTAAACTTATTTCAGCAACTTCAGTGGTTGTTTCCTGCAGTAATTTCTGAGTGTTTATACGTGTTCACTATTGTTTTCTTTTGACTCCTTTGTAGGGCTACAAAAGTCGCAGTTTTACTTGTCATTTCAGTCTCGAAAAATCGAAACTGGAACGATAGAGTCGAATGGAATAACAAGTGGTAAGAGCCTTTAAGATGCTTTATTTCAAAGATGATATATTCCAAACTAGTCTATGCAACAAGAGCCCTAAATCAACTGCTTGATCTTTTAAAGCAGATTACTTTTTTCCAAGAATAGGTGGTATACTTTATTTTGTCTTGTGCTTGAAATGGATTCGTAATCGTTCACGATTAAGTGTTTCAGGCAAAAAGCAAAATTTGCCCCCTGATTTGTTCTTCCACTTTGAATGGTGGTGAATCATTTCTCGGGAAACAAGGATTGTTTCCTACGGAAGAAATTGCTCTCGCGGTAAAAAGGGCATGGCTAAAGAATTTTCCGTCACCCCCACTTTTTAAAAGCTGGAGCCGCCCATATCTAAGCTAGCAATAACAGTTAATTGGCTTACTTCCATAATCAGCAATTAGCAAAACTGCACGTTCCTACCAAAAAGAATAGAGTCGAATACGCAGTTTGTCTCTCTCAAATCAACCATAATTGATCCCAAGTAAACACTCGCTTACACAAGTTTACCCAAAAAGAGGGAAGTAGGAAGACATACTGTTTCTCTCTCTCTCTCTTGTTCATAGCTTAGAAATCAAGTCGGAGAAATGCTTGCTTCTTTGCTTATTAATAACAATGATTCATAGATGCAGTTTATGCTATGGTACATATATTTTCACAGGGAGCACAGTCGAAGTGATGGCGAGGTTGCGGGGAGGATCGAGTATAATTTGAGCCCAATGCGATTTTGAGTTTCGCAGGAGCCCAAAGACATTTGCCTTGACTACTTATCTACTATTCTTGTTCAGTAATTTTGCTTGATTTTAGTTTTACTAAAATTAGTTTCACTTCTGGCTTTACTTTCCTTATGCCTCTTTATGTCAAAATATTAAGAATAGCAGCGAACAGTAGCAAAGGAGAAGTTTGTAAGGGCCATCTTCAATTAACTTTCAATCTTAGAAGAATTGGTCAGATTCCTCTCTTCATTAATTATTATCAGTATTTGGAAAGTAGTCCTCTTGCTTGCGATAGGTATTTTCAGACTTTAGAGAATGTGAAAAAATAACTTTGTTTTTGGCAATACCATTGTCAGGGCTGTCAGTCTGGTATTCACACACGTAATCAGTGGTCATAAAAGCATTGCCCAGCATGTTAGCATTCACCCGCAACGCATGCCCCAATAATGTATGAACTTATAAAATTGCCATGAATAAAACAAAATTTATGCAAAACACAAACAGGTATTTCTGATGGCCAGTTATGAAACTAATCATTATTATATATGATAATTACCTTATGTCACCTAATTTTGATTTAACCAAGCTCACGAGCAATTAATTAGAAATAGTCGTAGAAGAGTTGTTTTTCAATGATAACGTTAAGTCGGAGTTAGTGAATGTTAGATGGTAATTTGAAGTTAATACTGAAATGTGGACCTTGTAATTTGATTGTCTTGTCAGTGGACTATGTTGATTGCTAAACAAACAGCTTTCAAGAGAAATGGGGGGGGGGGCTGCTGAAAAGGATTGTGATTGGGAAGCAGAGAGGCAAAGATAAAAATATATCCAGTTTTGCGTGCACATCTAAAATGAGCAGCCACATGCTTAAAAGGAGATTCCCATGCTTAAAAGGAGATTCCCATGCTTAAAAGGAGATTCCCATGTTTCAGAAGGGTCTACTGCAGGCAGCTGTGTTTCGCTTAGAAAAAATGGAGGTACATTAAAGTTGTTAAAACATTGTTATTTGTTTGGGTGATTTGTAAGAGAATTCCTAGAATGACACGCTGAAAAAACTTTCCTTATCGTCAACCATTTTCCCCCAGTTTCAAATGCAAATCGCCAGCTCTTGGAAGTTTACCAAGCAAAGTGTAAGAGCTCATAGCCAGCATCAGGGGGACCATTGCCCCACCTGCCGATCAAATCCGAGGGGCCCCAAAATGAATGTTCACCCTACAGTAGCGAAACTTTCCAACGTCCACCATAAACTGATCAAGATCTCAGGAAGTAAAAAGTTTGTAAAAAGTACAGCATATATACAAGTCGATGTGCTTCAAACCTCTTGGCATAGTTGCCTCATTTTAGTATTTCAGTTTGAAATTATGATATTTGGATGGAAGACCACGCAGTAATAGATCAGGGCCTCAGTAAGCATCAAAGTCATACTGATGAATCAGATGGGATGAATAGAAAGTGAACTGGAGAAGGTAGCTATATGTCATCCTTGCAGCTACTTTGCCATTACACGAACCATCCAATGGACGTACCATTTCACGGATTCTTTTCGAATTTTCTTCCTCCTCTTCTTTTCTTTCTTCTAACTCTTCTTCTAAATCTTCTTCTTCTAATTCTTCTTTAACTTCATCTAATTCTTCTTTTCCTTCTTCTTTTTCTTCTTTTCCTTCTTTTAATTCTTAATTTCCTTCTTCGAATTCTTCATTTCCTTCTTCTAAATCTTCTTCTCCCTCTTCTTTTTTCTCTTCTTCTTCTAATTCTTCTTTTCCTTCTTCTAATGCTTCTTTTCCTTCTTCTAAATCTTCTTCTCCCTCTTCTTTTTTCTCTTCTTCTTCTAATTCTTCTTTTCCTTCTTCTAATTCTTCTTTTCCTTCTTCTAATTCTGCTTTTCCTTCTTCTAAATCTTCTTCTCCCTCTTCTTTTTTCTCTTCTTCTTCTAATTCTTCTTTTCCTTCTTCTAATTCTTCTTTTCCTTCTTCTAATTCTGCTTTTCCTTCTTCTAATTCTTCTTCTCCCTCTTCTTTTTCTCTTCTTCTTCGTGTACGTCTTCTGGGCCCCATGCTTATGAGCGTCGACTACATCTATCCCTGCTCTGAAACTCTATCCCTGGCTGCGTGAATAGCTTCAATGGGTGCTTTTTGCAACCATCGACTCAGGCAATCGGTGATCTTCTCTCGTTGCCTCTCTCTACTTCTTCTTCCTTCAATTCTTCCGTTTGTGACCAGATGTCCAATGTTATCTCTCCGCATGACATGCTCGAAGAATGTTGCTCACCCTTTCTGAATGACTTAACGAAGTTGATTACTCATTACCGCTCTTCTCAGGACTGAAACACAACATTTCCATTGCATCTTTTCTGCTCGCTGTTTTGTTGTTTCTGCAGTACTTCAAGATCGGAGTGGTATAGCACTCCAGTACTCTTTCCCTAGCTTTAAAGGATATACAGGGGTTTGTGGGCATCTTGCACAGGTCAACGAAAGGGCTGTTCACTTGAGCGATCCTAATACTGATCACTTTGGGTATCCATCATAGCTGATGATAGCACCCAGGTACTTGAAACTCTCCACCTGTTCCAAATGGGAACCTATCAGTTCTACCGAATTTGCAAAAGCTTTCTAACCATGAAAAATGTAGACTTTAGAAGTAAGGTACCTTTTTATGAACAATTAGTCCGGCATATAGAAATTCGGCCAACGTTTTTTTTATTTTACTCACTTGACTTCGAGTAACCATGAATTTGCAGAATTATCTTTTGACCTATTTATATTGTTACTCAAGTCACACTGTTTGTTGTACGATATTCGTGGCTTTACATAAGAAATTGGCATTTCCAAAAAGGTCAATTATTGTCAGCTGAATCTTTTACTTTGCATTGCACTTTTCATTTTTTAACGTAGACGTTAAGAGTGAATTCAACTTTAAAGATCTTTTAGTCACGTTTGCAGATATAATGTTAAGTTGTCAACTTTTTACTAACTTCAATTCTTCGTGGCCATGATAACTTATCAGTGATGATTCATTCTCTCTTCTTTATGCACAAATGATAATGTGAAAATTGGCTTAACATGAATGCTTAACTAAAGAGGGGTGGCATTTTGACCCTTTGTTGCCAACCTGGTACCTCATCACCAGCATTATTTACTTTAGCTAGAGGATAAATGCTTTAAAAATACATAGGCTTGGTTAACGAAGAGTTTATGCAGCATTATGACACGGATAACTTGATATTTTGTTTGGAGCTAAAACCATACGCAGTCAAGGCAAATACGTTAACAATTTTTTTGCCGCCAATAGCTTTTTCGTGAAGGTGGATTGGACTTTCTTGTACCTTTAAATCGTGAATCGGCAAATTTAAGACGTGATTTCATGAGTTAAGGTTTGCTCGTGAACGTGAATACTCACTCTCTATGCACGGGAGTTTGTGAATCAGTAACGTTATCGGGCAAGGTCAGTAACGTTAATGTGTGCTAAGACAGTCCATTAGTCCTTTTGATATCAAGATATATAGGTCGATCAACTTCACTGACCACCAAACTGCAAGAAAAGAAACTTGTCCACATTTCAATCGAGCATTAAATCTAGAACACAAACCAGGTTAAGGTGAACATTTTTGTCAAAAAGCCTATGCGTGAAAACATGAATTTCAAAAACTCCCCCCCCTTGAATTCTTGATTAATAGCTATAATTCATTGAAAGTACGAAAAATCATGTTCACACGATACCAACTTTAGCCTTTATTAAAAAACTTTTATGGTCAACGTGTAAATCAAGCTTTTTCAAAAGGGCAAGTTTATAGAGTTAGGAATGGGCAAATTCTACCGGGCCCTCTTGTGTCCGTGCGTGATTGATGTATCAAGTTTTGAGAAAGAAAAGTATAACTACACTACCGTTCAAAAAGTCTTGGGACAATTCGAAGTTTCGAAAGACGCTTATGATAAAAGCTTTAAAAAACATGCATTTGTACCCCTCCTTTAAAGTACGACAACCAGATATCTCCATGAAACTTTCATACGACATTGTTCATGCTTCGAAGTATTTCAATTTTGCAATATTATTGGAAAAAGATTAACCGTAAAATTTGTCTAGGCCAGAAACATGAACATGGAGGTTATCAAACGTCGTGAAATATCTTATGAGAAGCCTCTGGAAATTATCTTTTATAAAAATAATGGTAAAGCTACCAAGAAACTGCATCAATTGTGGGCTGCTCAAAGAATGCAGCTTTCGCTGTATGCAAAAAGTTCTTCAAATTTAGAATCGTGAAAGATTTGCCAAGGGTTGGCAGACCGAAGAAGTTCCAGACGCCAAGACATGAAAGGTCTTTATTGAGAGATCAAAAAACAGGATACATTTGCTCGAAGGTCAAAGGGCAGAGGTTTCAAATTCTGATAATTTATTGTAATGAATAAAGAGGGCTGAAATTTTGCAACTTGTTGATGCTTTTACAGCGTTATTTAGACCATTTTAGAGGATAATAGGATGGTTTTCAAAAGACACATTTATTGATCGCCTTAAATTGTTTTCATTCGCCAGTAGATTCGAAGCTTCGAATTGCCCCAAGACTTTTTGAACGGTAGGAATACGCTTATAAAAAAACGAACGCTAAAGGGTTTAATAGGCCAATGGCCTCCTTATCCCTCATTACATGATTGTTATAGTTTTTTCTTGTAAAACCAGGCTAGCCAATTGCAAATTACCTTGTAATAGTGAGATTTGTAGTTGTAGTTTAAGTTGAATTGAAAATGAAATGTTTCCATTATTATTATTAATATTATTATTATTAAAGAAATATGACCAATCGCGACCATCACCCATCTTCGAATAACCTCTCTTTGAAATACCACTAATGAAGCCTTCACACGGATGACATGGACTAATGTCAGTGCATCGAAACTTCCACTCCACTTTCACACTACCTGGATTTCCATTTAACTTTACTTCCTTATGCTATATAAGAAAACAAGAACGCATTTGCCTGCTCTTTGACTCATTATCATTGCCTTCTTCAGTTTTTGTCTGCGTTTTAATGAAAATAACAAGGTTTAGGCCGATGTTTCGCAAGAAATTTTTTGGAGAGAATACCCAAATCAGATAACTAATTGTCATATCTTTGAAGCTGATTACAGAAGATCTACTCCAAGGGCGGCAATGATCTCGGAGGACACAAATTTGACGTAATAAAGAAATCCTCGCCTAGGTTGTCTACAGTCAATGGAAATACACAGAAATGTCTAGTCTTTGAAAAGTAGCGCTGTCATAAATCTGGAACAGCATTTTTACCTAGGAAGGGGGATGCAGGGAAATGGCGTATGCTATACTTGGTGCAAGACCCAACTCGCATCCGTTTCAGGAAAGAAAAGTTTGTCTCAAGGAGCCCATGAAGATAGGACGAGCCGTAGCAAAGTGCAAATCGGCTCAGAATAATCTGATTTTCGACTGCAAAGTACTCTCTCGGAGTCATGCAGTTATTTGGTACGAGAACGGCAAGGTAAGTCCCTGTTATAGATCTGCTTTTGCCTAGGCTTATTCGTTGAGCATTTTGCGTCGTCCCAAACGATTGATCTGTGGCTTGTTTGTATTGTTGTTTTTTAGAATTTATTTACTTTTGATGTAAAAATTATCTAACTTTTAGGTTATTATCGGAACTTTAATCTTAAAAGCAGGAGGAGATATTTAATACTGCGAGCACGACTACTATTTGCTATTTATACTTGCACGATTACTGTTTGACACCTATTCAACAACCGGATCTAGAGCCTTGAATAGGAGGTTGAAATGGGGTATATCAGAGGTCTTCTATGCGATGTTTGCACGCAGTCTGGAACTTAAAATGAGCCCAAAATATACTCTTTAAAATTAACTTTGTCTTTACAAAGTATTCTTAGAGATCTTGACCACCGATTTTTTTCAAACTCATTTACAGTTCATGAACCCCTTTTTCATATTGTGTATCCTACAATATCTACTATTTGTTCTATTTGTTCATTTTTGTTTTAAATGCAGGAATGAATAGGACATTGCTTTTCTTGAAAAACACTGTATATAATCAAATTTTTGAATTTATAAGTTATGCCTGTCTCCAAAGATTCAACCTTCAGCTAGCTATCTCTTGGTAAGAATATAAAAATCACCAAGCTGCTTTTGTAATTGAAGAAAAATACTCACTTTTGACAGTTAATTGTTTATTGAAAAGAATTGCCCTTCCAATACCTTACCTGTTTTCCTCAATTCCTGGATTTCCTTTTCTACCTCTCTTTATTTTGTTATGTTTCCAGCTACAAGGCACATTCCAATATCATATCAGATGGCATGAACAACATTTGTCAATGTCAGTAGTTTACATGTCAATCATCTCATACAGAGAAGTTGAGCGGATTTCCTTGCTCTATCAATTGACTGTTGCCTAGCAATCTCTTTACTTTTAAGTAATGGGACTTCAGTATCCACTTTATAATGGCTAGGGAGGATACTGCCACAATAACTTTCTCCTTCTTTCACATACAAGGGAGGGTGGATAGGTCACTAGGTAGGTGGATTGTTCAGGTGCAAACCTCTATTTTCCAATTTTTAGTTCTACATTCAAGATACAAAAAGCAGTAATGGAACTTATGTGAACAATACTCAAGTAGGAAGAGGAGCAGATGACACAGAATCTGTTGAGATTAGATCTGGTGATACTCTGCAGTTTGGTGTTGATGTGGTTGAAAATTCAAAAAAAGGTATATATATATATATGTATCAATATTTTTTGTGTTGTTCTATTTCATACATTAATAGGTCTATATATAAAAGCTTGGGTGCCTCTTTGTATTCCCTTGTGCCCCAGAATTGCCCCAGGATTATGCCACAAATGAAAATTCCACATGACTGTAAGATTTTTTTAAAAGAAGTCAGAATATAAATATATTGGTTCGTTTTATTTTGTGCTTTTGGTTGAGAGTTAATTTAATGGACCCTAACAAACCTCTAGCCTCTTTCTTGCAGTGCTTTTATATTTGTGTTTTAATAGATGTGCTGATAGCCTTATAAATTTTTGCACACTTAATTTTTTCTAAATGCTTATGTTCCTAAAGCATAAGTTGATCAACTAAATAAGTGTTTAGTAAAGTTTGGGCTAACACAAAGAAGCAAGCAGAATTTATATGGGTTTTTTATGGAAAACATTTGTCATTAGAGAAATACCAGACAATGCATCCTGAAACATTTTATTGAAAAGAGCCAGATGATAAGTTTGCTCACTGTTTAGTTACACATGGCTGCATCATTGCTTTGGTGACATTAATTAACCCAGATGGAACTGAAGCTTTAGGGTAAGTGTGTTGGTCATTTGATTTTGTATTGTGCTAATAGTTTACCACTATGGTCCTATCAGGTTCTCCCTCATCTTCCCTTTTCATGCACTGCACCACTTCAATTGTGGCCATCTTCGCCATGTTATTCCCAGGGTTTCATTTGACATGGCTTTATCTGATCACTGTCATTTGTGTCAACTTTTCTAATGGGTATTTTGCAAAAAGATTTTCATGTCAGTCTTATGTTTACTTACAGCATATATCTTATAAAATATAAGGATTTTGAAAATGTCTATAAACCTATTTTTGGTTTGATAAATAGGAATTCTGTTGTTATCTATGTACATAATATCAAATATATGTAAATTTCATTGAGCATCATCAAAATGTTTGAAGTTTAAATTCATAAAGCTGTGTTCCATTGTTTTGGATTTGAAAAAATGTTGCTTATAGGTATTACTTACAAAGCTCTGCTTTGTTATTCTAGAGAACCGGAGAAGCCCACAGGGAGAGTATTGCCTTTCGTAAATGTATGTGCTGCATCTGTATGGATATTAGAACTCTTTTTATACATTAGGCATCTTATTTAATAACTTTTAGACCCTTTTAAATTTTAATGTCATTCAGGCAAGTTTAAAGATATCACTTATCTTAATGCTCTTAAGAATACTGATTGTAGCATTACTTTGTTACACCCTTTTAATTGTTTACTGCAACAATTTAATATGTTAGTCATGTTTGAATTAGTTTGATTTGAGTTTGCAGTTGATTAGCCCAAGTGAAGGTATAACAGATTGTTATGATTGTTCATAAGGAAGCCTCGTCTTTCAATCATCATTGATCGGCAGCTTACAGCAATCAAAGGGCAAACTTCATTTTCTAGGCTGATTGCAACCTGCGAACTCAAGAGTTATGGCAACTATCAAAGTACTTGCAGGTCAGCATCATCGCAACAAAATCTTTTCTTTGATGCATCCTTATGTATTGGAACATTCTCTTTCTGAATGCCAGAGATTTGATGTCATGATCCACACATTTAAGAAAGGCAACTTTGTATGCTGAAGCTAATATAATTCAAAGAAGCATGTCCAATAAGCTATATCTTTAATTATAAATGTATACAGTCAGGCTATGCTGGGAATAAAATGGTAGGGGTGCAATGAATCACATTCCTTGTGGTGCCAAGGCGTGCAATGGTGTGCAAGTACTTGATGGCATAGAAAGCTGTATAAAGAGTTGAGAACCTAACTTTATCATAAGAAAACATAAGACAATGCTAGTCCAATCTAAACATTTCTCTTAAACAAGCTTTAGAATTGTCAATTCCAACATATTAAGAGGACCATATTAACAATGTTGGATCACTCGACCACCTCATCCAACATTGTTGGCTCTGCGCAACGTGTAAGTTACAACATTCATGTAAACGATCAGTTTATACTTTCAGCCTCTCCCTTGAAAGAGATGCGGGCGTTAATCTCCCCTTTGAACTTTATGTGGAGGGGATCTTTTTTCGAGGGCAAGGATTCGCAAAATAAAGCCCGTCGAGCAAACTTAATTTTTATCAGCGTTCGGGAGGCAGAACCAAGTTCTTGGGATGTTACGGCCAGTCTATACAAATATCGGAAGGGAATGAAACAGAAGTTTGGAGAGTCTAGTAGATAAATTGAAAGGTCTAATTGATATCACCTATCTACGCTCATCTTTGTGCTTACAAAGGTTTTTCCTTTCGTTTTGAAATTCTATTTTTTCGTTTTAACACCACGGCTATAACTGGAGCACCTTTTGTGTCGCCACCACCATAAAATGAAGAAAAATAATACTTGGTCGTTAGTTTTGACGCATCGATAAGCCAAAGCTGACGAAAAATGTCCATCCGTTAAAACTGATCAGTTTTAACTGGCCGCGTACACGAAGAAGGAAACCAGCATATCACAACAACTGTCTCTGTGAAGTTCAAGCTTGTCGTAATTTGCGTAAAAGATCAAAAAGGCGGCGACTATCCTGCTTCTTAAGGAAATTATGATATTCTCCAAACTTCGTTGTGGTGTGATAAAAGCACAACATTGAACATTACTGATCGCTCTAGAATGAAATGTTCAGATTATTTGAGCGGGCGATGAACTGCACTCCTGAGCAGAGGAAGTCGTGTACCAAGGCGTGACTGTATACATGTGTTTATTTTAATTTATGTTAACTGCCGACATGATAAGCCTAATTTACTGCAGCCTGTATAGACCCTTATATGTTGCATCTGTTCCATTTGTTGCCATTTCTCCATTTCGCAGGATGCCATGAATCGAGAACAACTTTTGGAGCAGAAGCTCGCGACAATGCAGAGAATGATAGCTAACTCATCAGCTTCATCTGACGAAACATTTCAGGTATGAAGTAATATTGTGATGGGCCATTTCAGTTGAAAAATAGGGGCTGGCAATGAGGTTGAATCTGCTGTTATTCTTTTATTTGCAATTTACTTAATATTTTCTATGTGACATCATCAAAGTACCTTTTTTGCAAATCATCATTAATGTTTGACCACACAGGTAAATTTTTCCTCGTGCTTTCTGCTGCAGATCAGAGCTATAAATTTCTATAGTTAGAAAAAAGCAATTCGCTTACATTCCTACCTAATTTTCCTTCCTTTTTAGGCGTTTGTCAAAGAAGATGAGTTGCTTTCACGGCTTGATATTCTTGAGAACGAGCTTGACATAATCACAAAAGTAAGATTATTTACTTCTTTTCTTTTAATTTTTTATACTTTTGTAGATTAAAAGTTGTAAAATTTTGAAATCGGTACTTTAGAAGGTAATGATATTGTTTTTGATATGTGAAATCGATTATTGTTCTATGTATTCTGAAATATGGGTTGAAACATGTTTAGATAAGTATATTTTCTAGGATTTGGTTAGTTTTTTGCCTGTCATCAAAGATCCTAGTTAGTTATTAAAGTTGGTAATTTTATTTGATTTAGCATTAATTTAAGGGTGTTTATTTCGAAAGGACATATCAGAGGAAGACTGCCGGAAATTGCTTATCAGCTCGCAAGAAGAAAAGGAAATCTATGAGACGAAGGCCAAGGTAGGCCCAGAAACAGTTGCTGCAATCGTTTTGTTTTTTTACTTCAATGATTGAAACGCCAGAAGGTATTTCATTGCATTGTAGAGCAGAGTAATTTCATTAGTGGATTCTTCCTTATTAGTTTGGTTAAAAAATTTCTTTGACAAACATGAATGTGCAGTGTTCTTGCTATTGGTCATAGCCCTTTCATATTGTTTTTCACATTTTTTTCTTGTAAAAAGATTTCTTCAATTTGTTTATTGTTCTCCAAAGCTGTGTTCCTCAGGCTAAGTTCACACTGCACCGTTTACATTGCTCCGTTTCCAAATGAAAACTCTATGGAAGCGATATGCAACAGCCTCGAGACAAAATGCAGACTACTCTTTTCAAAACAAATTTATGGCTTATAAGACTGGCGCTAAGAAACATCAAACACCAAGCTTAGGCAATTCTCAACATTGCATTCACGAGTCAAAAAGAGGTTGTCATCAAGATTGAATATGCAGAATGAAAAACAAGAAGGTGTTACCACAGATACACAATGAGGCGGCTTTGCTGATCAATGTTACAGCTTAATTCAAGTCTCAAAGGGTTTCGTGTGGTGTCAACTGGGAAAGTGCTCAAACCAAGACTGATATACCTTCAACTGAGCTCTACGTTTATCGTTTGCGTTGCAATCGATCTGAGTAAACGAAACTTCTAGCCATTGAGAGTCTTAACTCAATCTTCTTCTTTTATGCCCTCTTATCTTAGCAGGATCTTCTTCTTGTATGCCCTCTTATCTTAGCAGGATCTTCTTCTTGTATGCCCTCTTATCTTAGCAGGATCTTCTTCTTGTATGCCCTCTTATCTTAGCAGGATCTTCTTCTTGTATGCCCTCTTATCTTAGCAGGATCTTCTACTTGTATGCCCTCTTATCTTAGCAGGATCTTCTTCTTGTATGCCCTCTTATCTTAGCAGGATCTTCTACTTGTATGCCCTCTTATCTTAGCAGGATCTTCTTTTCGTATGCCCTTTTATCTCAACACGATCTTCCTCTGATTCAGCGGTTGCTATAAAACTCCGAAACAGAAGTGATAGAAAACAAAATCGCAACATAATCACTCGTAATCTATCGAGTTTAGCAATTCTTAAACGCACTGTGATTTGAATTTTGGCGCCTTCCAGCCTGGAGTGTTGATGCTGTTATCAGCGCGCTGAAAATATCTATGACCTTTCGAAACTATGACCTTTGGATTGACATTAAAACCACTCTTTTAAAACCCTAACGTTTTCACACTTATGCTTTTTCATTTGGAAAACCTTGTTTTGACAGTCTCGTTTTGTAATCATTTATACTTAAGGCAAAGGCGAAGATATTTTGCTTATTTTCTATATGAAAACGGAGCTGGAGGAAATGGGCTAGAACACCTTTGCATTTCTCACTGCTCTTATCCTTTTATAGGAAACAATTCAACGGCTAATCGAGGAGAAATCTGAAGCGCTGCAAAAACTCACTGATGTCCAGGTGCATTTCCTTTCTTTGGTTTTTAACGGGAAAGTCTTGCTCACCAATATTTTTTGCTTTATAGCTTTAAGGCAATGTCGTGTATTTTGCCCGTGGAATTTGCTCCTGTAATCATAAGCATTTTCGTGGCCATATTTCACATCTAATTTTGTACTTCATTTTGTAATCTAGTTGTAGCTAAATGTAAGCGCCTGATGTCTTTCTTTTTTTCTACGAGATTTAAAATCTACACTTTAATGCAAAACTCTTTGTGTTTTATCCTTATCTAGCGGTCATTGAGTTATTCTGAGGACGAGTGTACACACTTCAAGTCGTTGTATGAAAAGTCAGAGGATGATATCAAGAATCTTATGGACCGCAACGAACAGGTTTGAAGATTTGAATACTCTTCAGATTCTAAATTGACTACATTATGGTTCTCCTTACCATTTTTGTGTCCATCCTACTTTCAGTTAAGTAACTGACATCACAATATTAGATAATCATATGAGAAACACCTGTTGTGTGTCGATAAAAATGCCCATGCTTAAGTTTATTCAAAATCTTTCCTTTTTCTTTAGCTTGTTCAAGAGTCCAATGAGTTTCGTGAAGAGGTGGAGTCTGTTAAAGCAAATAGCAAGTCATATGAAAATAAGGTATGCACCGAACTCTTCTTTCTCTACGTTAGTTATTATTGAAATATGCATGGACACTTACACAGTGCTTTCATGTCTACTCGGAGCGTAATCTTCACATTATCAGAATCCTGTGATATCCATAGGCTATTGAAGAGCAGCAGAAGCTAAAACATGATGTCGAAGATGCCGAGAAAAGAGCAAGCACACTCGCCGTTCAGGTGATTGACAATTTTAATCCATGAAACCGTCAATCAAATTAAACCCTACGTCTCGTTCATTTGAGTGGCTGATTGAAGCATGCAGCCTATATGGAAGTTGGCTTTATTTAAACATTAATGTCCTTTCTACTGTACAATGCCTAGTGGGCTTTCTTGTATTTACTTTTATGTACCTGTTAATGTACCCTTCAGCGCTGCCACTTGTATCAACTGTTGTACTGCTCTTTAGACTGCCTTAGCATATAGGCTGCTCTGCACTTTTCTCTTTGCTGTTATTTAGGCCGCTTTGAAAAGAGTTGTGCCACCAGTATATTCAGTGTATAGTATCAGCTTCTCCGGAGGAAGCAGGTTAGGCACGGTCGAAGCAGTCGGCTCATCCTTCATTTGCTCTGAACATTGGCCCTAGGTAATGGGTGGTGTAGGCTGAACTGTTGAATTTAATGTCAACAAATCGAAAGCCAAAGTTGGTTACCCTGCACACTATTCTAAAATGTAATAACCCAATGATATTGATGTTTAGGGTCATTTCCCGTATGTTTAAATCTCAAGATCTGTCTTTTTCAAGTAATTATTCCTGGAATTGTAGATTGAATCTATGCAAGCCGAGTGTGACTTCACTAAAGAACAACTCTCAGCAATGAAAGGTATTTAGAAGGGCTTTGTTTGTTCCTGTTCTTTATTCAACTCATTGGCTAGTATATTCAATTTTTTAAATTATTTTTTTTCATCTAGTCTCTAAGAGCCGTTCGTTTGTGAATTTGCAATTCTCTGATTCTTAGCTCAAACGCAGTTGTTTCGAACGCATTGTCGAATTCTAACGAGCTCTTCTTTCTGTTTTATTTGAGTGAATTTTAATATTGTTAGATTTATTTCGAGAACAGGCCTCAGGAATGAGTTTATGATGAGAATGATCTCTCTCTTAAATGTCCACTATTAATTTTTTTGTTCGTTCATATGAATAATTTGTTAATCCTATTTAATTTGGATATCACATTGCCATATTTATTTACAGAAAAGTTGGAAAAGCTGAATTCAGACTCCAGTGTACTTTCAAATGAGAAGCGTACAGAAATGAGTAAGTGAAATCGTATCCTCTCGTTTGAGGTAGTTTATATTGTTCAACTTACAGTGCTAGTTAATAATTGTGTAGTATGCAAATTTAACATTTATTTTATTATAATTGTATATACTAGTTATAAAGTTTATTAGTTTAGAAATATTTAGGTAATTTAGATGATTATCTAGATGAGATTATTTTATTAATTGAAATCAATTTAAAAATATTAACTAATAAAATCTGGTTGTATTGTTTGTTCTTTCTTCTTAGATGACGAAACTACCACCGACTCTGCCGAGCAACGGCAACTATTGGAGAAGCTTCACGGTATGGCTCCCTCAGGTCAATATTTTGAATCATCAAATTTTGAGCTTTATTCTTTAGAACTTCATTAGCACTTACATTGAAATGATAACCAACGTTTAATGCCTAATCTTCTAAAATTCCTGTCAAGTTGACGCAATTTTTTTAATACTTTTTAAGTTTAATATTATATATCAAAATTAAATATTTAAATATTCAATATTCTTAGTATTGATAATCCCCTGATATGTGATTTTCCGACTCATAGAAAGCCTATCAATTACCAAACAGTACATCAAGAAATTGGCTGGTGATCCTAATCAAGGTATATTTTTTGTCGTGTCAGTTTCTCTTGCAGGAGGAAGTTTTTCGTGGAAATATATCGTTCTCTTTATTTCCCTAATGCGTCCGATAGAAATACTGCTTTCTCGATATCAAAGATCTCTTATTTCACATGAATTGGAACAAAATTTGTGTGTAATATTTGTTTTGATTGTTAATTCTAAATTCATTTTCTTTCATTTGTTTAGATGACCAATTGCTTGAACCCGATGGTGGCTCATTGGAAAATGGAAGTAAGCCATCCATGTTTGGTATTTCTGTTTTCAGTTTTCTTCTATCTTTTGTGGGGGTATAAAGAAAGAAAAAAATATGTACCAAGTGATAGGAAGTATCGCTGCAACAGAAAACAGTCTGTCATTAGCGTATTTTAGAACAAAAGAGGAACACTCTAAATAGGAGGTCACTCTGTAGTTTTAGAGCATCGTTATATTGTATGAACGTGTTGTGATTGGTTTCTACTGACTACGTTACTCAACCTTTATGGACTACCCGAGCCATCGTTGTCTTATTTAACGTGCAGAGAACACGAGGCCAGAGTGAGCATGAAAGAGAGAGGCGATGCGTTGCCTATGTTTCTGACTCTGTCTGTTTTAACTCAACTCTAAAAGTTACATTAATTCTACTATTCCAAAAAGTAAGTTTGCTAACGAGGAATGTTTGAGGATGGTAAATACTGATTAAATGGGGATGGAAAAGTCTAGCTTGAGCAGGGGGAGAAAATGAGTCAGTTAACATGGTGTGACAATGTAAAGTAAACAATGTATCACTACAATATCACCTATGTTTAACAATTGCTTGGCAAACACTTGACATGTTTATTCGGTCTGTCGCAACCCTTTGACTGCTGCAAACTCTCCCTCCTTATTTGAAACTTTTTGCATATGGCAAACTGCGGCTGGTTGAATGAAATTTCCCTAATTTTCTTTTCAGTTTATGACGAGTCACCTTGCTCACTCGAATCCTGCGCAAAAGCTGTAAATACCGTTAATGGTAAGTTTGTCTATAAGCTTGTCAATGCCTATCTTTCTTTTCTTTTCACGTCTCCCTTCGCTGCTCCTAACATGTTCTTTCTCGTATTGAGACCAGAAACATGAGCTGCTTTCCTCATTTAGTCGAGAAGGAATGTTTTCTAGTTGCGTGCTTTCGATTTTGTTTCTGTATAAACGTTTCCTTCCTCTTTTCAGATGAACTTGTGGATCTAAGTTGCTGTTTTGATAAATGGAGAAGGAATGAAGAAGAGGGCCTAGTTGGTAAGCAACCCTTTCTTAATCTCGAACGTTTTCTACATGGCATTTTTCGTGTAGATTTCGGTGCTTAGAATGATTCAGGAAATGTGTGATGATTTTGATTTGGTGTGTCAACTAACCGTGGGCTCTTCTATCCTTGTCAGGCCGATTAACTAGTGCACAATCAGAGGTTCTCCAGGTTCAGGGCCAGATTGAAATACTGAATGGTTTGTCGATTTTTGTCCTCTTTACATCATCGGCAGTTTTTTAGAGTATCGTTGCAGTTTAACCGGTAATATCCTCGCTTTGAAAATGCAACCGTATCTCATAAGGGTCAGAAGTAAGAAAGTCTTAAAGATAAGCGAATCTTCGGAATTTTTAGAGTTAATTGCATTTATGGGCTGGTACTTAATCTAAATTTTTGGGATTTGTTGAATGACACAGATCAGTGACACAAATCAAACTTAGTCTTCAAATGATTGTTTAATCGAAGATTTGACCAACAGCTTTGTCGCTCAGAAAAAGTATTAGCATAAGATTCTTACCCCCTGGTATACAGGCGAATCTTTGTTTTTTCAGAAAACCTTGCAAATGAACAGGCTACGAGTCAAAAGTACAAAGAGATGGCAGCAGAATTTGAGGGTATGAAGCGTCAGCCATTAATTTGATGAATCAACTTGTAACCTGTAATGCAGATAATTGTGCTAATGTTTTGCAGTCAGATAATGCAAAACACACAGCAGTAGCGTGCCACGGGGTAGCATTGTTTATTTTATTTTGAGTATCATCATACACTTTTGTCTTTATATTCTGTACAAAAGTTTAGTGTAGAATGACCTTTTTGGAATCTAGGCGAAAATATTTGGCTTGTTTTTATCAGATTGTTTCATATTTTGAAAACGCCGAAATGACTTTTCTTGCGAAAAATGTAGGATATTTAGTTAGGGGTAGTACAGAGAAACACGGCAGGGAACGCTGGAGAGAGCTGAGGTTCGCTTATTGTGTAGAATCCTGGCCATTCTGGTGAAGAAAAAGCTGGACAAAGCGTAGTGCCTATTGATGTCTTTCAGGTCAACGAGACATTTCATGAGGATTTATACATCTTTCGACTTTCGTGACTGTTTTCGTTTGGATAAGTTGTGTGCTGTGTTTTTCGTGTTGCTTATCGATAGCCCCAACAAAAGCTTCTTGCTTTTTCAGTAACACTCGGTAGAGAGCAGCTCAGAAGGATTCAGTTGATTGCCGCATTTGACGTGTTACATAGTGAGTCAGTTTGTTAGCTAGAAGCAGTTCAGTCAGAGTATACAGTCGAACTATTCCTTACATTCATGCTTCTAGGTTAACGCAGAAATGTTTAGTGTTTCATCAGAATTCAGTTTGTGTAGATTTAGCTCTTGCATCCTATTGTGTAACGCATTCTAACAATCAAGATTGGCATTAATCGAGCCAGTTTATCGTGCTTATCGAAAGTTCGCATTCCAAAGCCTCGTTTTCATGCAGTTTAGAGTTCGACATTGAGGCTCATTGTTTATACAGTTTCTATGGTCATTCATGTTTACTGTATCTTTAGATCGACTAAAGGAATTGCAAAGCGTCTGCAAGAAAAGGAGGCCGTTGATGGTGGAAGTGAAGAAGTAAACCAAGGACCTGAACAATGCGGTAAGGGCATGTAATGGTTCGTTTGGCAAGAGACGTAGCCGAATGTGAATTAATCAGAATGGTTTTGGCATATTGCAGTGGACCATGCCCCCCATGCCTTGTTTTAGAGAAAAATATTTTTTAAGGCCATGTAGAAAGAATAAGATTTGTTTATAAGTTGAAGAAAGGAGGTCAAATATTCGGTAATTTATTTTTCTCTGACTGCGACTTTATATTTAGGAGTGGCCCTTTTCACATTTTGCTCTACCCCTCCCGCGCCAGAATATCAACATTAAGGAGCATCTGACTGACATGTCATTAGTTTCTGTTTATTGTTCAATTTCGAAATTTGTTCAGATTCACAGCATGTTTTGCTTCTCCTCTCCCTTACAGGTGTAATTAAAGAAGAAGAGGTATCAACCGCGATAGAGCATGTATTGGGGTAAGTGTTATCCATAATACGCACCTACTATCAACCTGAACTTATATATACTAAATGTGGCGTATTATTCGGCATCGTTATGCATCTCTTTATCCAACAAATTGGAAACAAATGTCTAACCAGTATACATTGAAAAGCGATCCCTTTTATGGAAGGGCCTGTTTCTAGAAATACCAGAATATCAGATAGAATTGCGATTAATTCAATCCTTCTCTTTCTCATGTCTGCAGTTGTTTACAAATGTAGGAAATCACATGTTCCAAATTATTAGAGAAATGCAAGCATCACAGTGGTAGGTTCATGGGAGACAAAACTTTAGTTTACTTTGAGTATGAAGATTTTCGTGTATAACTGTTTTATTAATCTTTCGTGTAGGTCGTCAGAAGCCGAGATAGAAAATAAAGAAGTCAGCTTTGAGCATGCACCCTTGGAAACTGTCGAGGTAAAATTGTTGCAAGTACAAGATTTTGAAGGTTTCAACGGAGTTCTAAAGTGTGACGTCATCAACGATGTTACTACACTGTGCTTGACAAATCCTTCTATTTCCTTTAGGTTAAGAAAACAGGGCACAGATATGTGTACTTTTTTAAACTTGACAGAGCAACAAAATCATGGGGCCAGCCGTGGTTGTTGGGAGCAGGGACTAATTATGTGGAAACAAAGTTTTATAGCAATCTTTATGCCCCTGAATGTTGAACAGTTTCTGTGCGCGTCCAAAGTGCATTACCATAGGGTAACACTACAGTAATTTGCCCAATTGGTAATAACAAAGACCTGACTGTACAAGTATGGCTCTGGCACTCCAACAATTTTCATTTTCGCAAAGCTTTATCTTTCCCCATTTTTACTTGAGATCCGAAAATTTTTAAGAAGCTTTCATCTTTCCCCAATTTTACGTGAAGGTATAATGAACGTTAGGCTGATGTTGTATGTAAATTCCATCCTGCGTTTGCTTGCTAATTAAAAGAAAATTCCCGGCGCTTTCCAGAGCAACGATGAGACTAGCTTAGAAGAGGACCCCGAGAGGATGAAGTTTATGAAAGAGCTGAGCGTGACCAAGACCCAGAAGAACCAGTTGGTATGTATTGGTTTGAAGTTAGCAAATTCTCTGTTTACGAAGATTCAATAGCTTGTTATCAGCAGAGGCATTTGCAAACATTGTCTGCCCGTGAATTTCGCAAAGACGTTTCGCATGTCACTAGTTGCAGCTGCACCGTACTCTATCCCATTGACAACGGTCTCTCCGACTTTCCAGCTTTACATGTTGGTGGCGCTTGTGGTGGTCTTTGTTGCAATTGGTGCCGCTTGGTTGTTGGACGTGATTCAAGTTTCAACTGGGGGCCTCCCCATTTTCAGTTGGAAGACATGGAGGGAATTTTACGAGCAGCTGTTTTAGGTTGAAGATGTGCTCAGAAACCCTTATTCATCGTGACAAAACTTTACTTTTTATGAAAATTTATTTTGTAATAGATTACTTAGCAGATGTGGAATGTTGTAAAATGTAGCTAAACAGAGTTTATTACTTTTGTAATTTTAAGGCAATGAAATTGAACTTCTTTTTGTTTTTCCATTGCATGATGTTTTGGTTCATCGCGGTTCAAATCCGCCCTGTTTGTTGGACACAAGTGGTCATTTACAATCAATATTCATCCTATATTGATTCGTTCAACAATATCCAATTTGAAACAGGAGTATGGTAAACGTTGAACTGTTGTCTTTGTTGGCCAGTTAGAGCGACAAACGTTTCCATTCGAGATTTCAAATCGTTTAGAACAACTAACTCGGTTACGCTTGTGTTTTTTGGCACAAAAGCATCACCAGAAAGAAAGACAACAAAATTCAAGATATATTACAGCAGTTTTTCACCATTGCATTAAATCCTTAAACTATTGAAGAACATTCGTGTCAAAAACTCTTCAGATTCACGCCTTACGTTACGTCTCGCTAAAAATCTTTCGTAAGAACAAGAACGCCACGAAAACGTTTATCTCGAAATACAAATATGCCAAATTCCAAAATACTATTTGCTTTGGAACGCAACATAGGTATTAACGAAACGAGGCGTACAAACACGTTTTCAATGCATGTCATGGTTTTTATGAAATACACCACTTGCGATAGAACACCATATCATTGTTAACGGGGAATAACCGGGCAGGCCTCTGCCCTAATCACTTCTTAAAACACATTTCATCGGTTTCAGAACTGTCCTGTAAATTTAAAAATTACTATAATTCATCTTTAGCTTCCGCGGGTGTTTCCTTCGTTTCTCCTTCTACTGTGTCTTCAGTGGCGTCATCTACTTTTGGGGCATCGTCTTTCTTCTCCGTTGTTTCGCTTTCTTTCGAAGTCTCTTCTTCCTTTGATTCGTCCTTTGATTCGTCTTCTTCCTCATCAGAAACCTCTTCGGCCTTCTCCTCCTCAGCGGGCTCATCTGCTTCAACAGGGGCATCTATGTCCACCCCAACACTTCTACGCAGCATCCGCTCAATGCGCTGTGCAAAGTCCAGCGAATCCTTCAAAACGAGACAGAATTTTTCAGTCATCTGAAAGCAAGGCTTTGAAGTATCACGTTAAAGTAGAACTGGCAAAAAGACAAATCCTCAACACTTTATCTGTACAGCCACGATGAATTTAATCCAGTTGTTCATCAAAAAGTTTACAAAGTTTATTTAACTATGTAAGTATCCTGTGTAAGTACTTGAAGTTGTTACCTTAACGGCAAATCCAGATCGTAGTGTTGCAGTCTCAAAAAGAACTCTAGCCAAATCGCCTGCAGATTGGTCCTTATCATCAGCAGAAACACGTTTCAGCAATTCTTTCACCAATGGATGACCAGGGTTGACCTCCAAGGTTTTCTTTTGAGTCGCATAGAAACTGTCAAAGAAGAGAACGATTTCAATAAACGCCACTCACCATCAGTAACATTATCAAGAAGGTTAATGAAAATTGCACTAAATGTATTGAACAATTTCTTACTCGTGAGAGGGATCCTTGCTTTTGGCATAGGCCTGTGATCGCATAATTCTTTCCATATTTCCAGACCATCCATATGAGCTGGCAACCAAAGCACATGGAGATTGGGTCAAACGATCTGAGAGAGTTGCCTTCTCAATTAAGTCCTTCAATGGCTCTTCTTTTAGCCATTTGAGAAGTGGTTCAAACTCCTTTTCAAGAGCTTCTTTCTTCTGCTTTGCCTTGTCATCATCATCTCCCATTTTAAGCCCTTCTTTTGCAACATTTTGGAACTTCTTTCCTTCAAATTCTGGCAAACTCTAGAAGAACGAAATGTACAGAGTCAGCAAGTGTAGAAGCACAAAGAGTGTCCACATAATGAAAAAGAAGAGAAGAAAATAACAGTAAAGGAAATGTTGAAAATGAACAAAAAATTTAAAATTCAAGCTTTCGCAAAGATTTTTACCATTCACATTAATATCAACCCAATTTGTGCTAATAACTTAAAATTTGATGGAAATGTGGGCAAATTTCCTTTATGGCAGTTTGGTGGTTAGTAACATTGATTGACTTATATCTTTACATCAAAAGTGTTGTAAAACCAGCAAAAATTGAAGTGGCCATTCCCTGGTGAATCCAAATCTACAATCCTGTAGAATTCTCACAACATTTACTTACAATTTATTTTATAAAACCCCAGAAAAGCAGTTTGAAGAATCAATTATGAGAAAGGCAACCTTTCCTGATGGGCAAAACATTTTTTCTGTGATATGCAAGTTCACAGAAGCCTGTTTTCTATACAGTCATCAGCTGATTTCATACCAAGCATATGTAACAATCAACAACGTTTAGGATTATTGGTTTACTGGAAAAATGAGGACTTACCTGAATGCAATACTCGTCAATTGGTTCGGTCAAGTACAAAACTTCATAGCCTTTTTTCAGAAGCCTTTCAACAAATGGTGAATTTTCCACTTCACTCCTAGAAGTACCAGCTATGAAGTAAATTGTATCTTGCTTCTCCTTCATTCTACCAACATAATCTGCCAGACTTGTGTATTTGTCACTTGAATTTGATGAAAAGAATCTGAGCAGCTTGGCAAGACGAGTACGATTGGAGTGGTCCTCAATAACTCCCAACTTAACACTGAAATTGAAAAAGAAATATGAGAAAAGAGTAGCTAGGAAGTGTTTTCAAATTGGGTATACAGGGAAACATAAGTGCATGACCACTTAACTTGAAAACAATCTCACTCAAACAATATTTTGCCCTGCTTTTTAAAAAATATGACTCATTGATTTATCCACAAGTTAGAGACTAAAACAAGGTACTGTGTATAAAGGGTACCAAAGCACTCCAGCATCAAGAAAAACAGAAAAGAAGAATGCCGTTTAGTTGGCAATGTAATACATACTTTGTACTGTATTCCTTCCAGAAAGTCTCCAAGTACTTATCATCTGGGATTTTCTTGATCATGTCAAGTGCCTTCCTCACAAGCTTCTTCTTGATAACTTTCAGGAGTTTGTGTTGCTGAAGGGTTTCGCGAGATACATTCAGTGGTAAATCATCAGAATCGACAACACCCTTAATGAATGACAAGTACTTGGGCATCATATCCTCGAAATCATCAGTGATGAAAACTCTTCGCACATACATCTTGATGTTCTCTTTTCTGTTTCCATAGTCTTGGAAGGATCCAGATGGTGCAGATTTTGGAACAAAGAGAATGGACCTGAATGTTACTTCACCCTCAGCTGTAAAATGGATCTTTGCAAGTGGCTCATCTGTGTCCTATCAAAAGATAATACAGTATATATATTAAAAGAGGGTATTCAGAACCAATAAAGACTCAGAGGCAACCATAACTAAACAAGCTAGAGGAATATTGCTTTATTTTGTGAGAAACAGGGCATATATAAATTGTACTAATTGAAGCTCTTGCCTGACTACCTGAGGTCTTTATTATGTTTTGACATCAGAGTCATATCACTTAAGAAATACTTGAAAAATAACACCTCAATGTATATATATAGATAATCAAGGTAAAAACAGCTACATTGAAAAGAAGTAGTGAACATACCTTGCTGATTGCCTTGTAAAATTCATTATATTCTGCATCATCAACCTCCTTTGCCTTTCTTAACCAAATTGGCTTACTCTTGTTGATCAATTCCCAGTCCCAGGTGGTCTTTTCTACCTGAAAGTTGGATGAATTGAAAACACTATGATGAAAGGGACAACAATTGCAAGGTTCAAATGTTATGTACTAATAGTTTTTAACCCTTGTTTGTGAATCTATTGAATCTATTATAGAAATATTTTAGGCTTTCGCACTGTTTTATAGTCATAGAAAAGGAGGTAAACACTTAGATCAAAATTATTTCAGTAGAGAGAATTTTTGGAAGCAAAGTTAAACTAATGGAATTCTTAAAGTCAAATTTAAGCACTGGCTAGAAAACATCTTCTAAAAATAGGTTTCACTCAAATACAGAATGCAACTAGTCCAGACTTCTCAACAAAAAAACATGAAAATTTCATATCACCTAGCCTTAGATAATGGTATCACAAGTGTTATTAGGTGCTAACACAACAGAAAAATGGCTAACCTTTTTGGTCTTTGGCTTCTTTTCCTTTTCCTCCTTATCTTCTTCAACTTTTGCATCTTCTTCATCATCCTTCTTTTCATCATCCTTCTTTTCATCTTTCTTATCATCAGCAGCCTCATCCTTCTTTTCAGCCTCATCATCTGGAATAGGTTCTTCCACTTCTTCAGTTTTGCTTGTCCATAAGAATATGTTGAAGTTGATAAACTGTGAATATTTCCTAATCAAATCTTTGAGTGTGTTGTGTTCCAAGAAGTCCCTGGCTTCTTCCTTAAGATGTAAACTGCAAAACAAAAAACAAATCTGAAATTTAAAACTTTAAATACTTTAGTAACAATTATTCTCAAGTACAACATCAACCAAACATTTTGTAATAGTAATTTTTATATATAAATAAACAAAACTAAACAGGAGAAATTAATTCAATCTTTGGCCTTCTTGGAGAGAAACACTGCCTGGTATTTAACAATTAAGGGTAAGCAAGGAGTAGCACATACGTGATCTGTGTTCCTCTTTTCAAAGTGTCACCACGGGGGTCTTCGATTACAGAGAAGGAGTTTGCATCTGATTCCCAAATGTACTGCTGAGAGCCATTCTTCTTTGATGTGACAACAACTCTATCAGCAACCAAAAAGGCAGAGTAGAAGCCCACACCAAACTGGCCAATCAAATCTGAAGCCTGTGGGCCTTCTGTTGCAGCTTCCTTTAATTGAATATCAGTTGAATCAAATGTGAATCAAAACTACATGAATGAGATTAGAAATTATCAAATCATTTAATGACAAAAACTTTATAGGGCTTGCCATTCTTTCACAAAAGCAGTTTCAACAATACCTTATTAAATTCGGAATTCCTTCCATGCACATACAATGGTCATGTACTCAATCTGCAGAAAGTACTCAGAGCTAAAGCCATACATCCATACATCCACAGTGAGCAATGCAATGATCATACATCATATATATATATATAATATATATATGCTCCATATAATAATTTCTAAAAAAATTCATTGGCTACATACCTGCATCTTCTGTAAGAATTCACTTGTGCCTGATTTGGCTATAGTTCCAAGCTGATTAATGAGATCATCTTTTGACATACCAATACCAGAATCTGTTATGTGCAGCATATTGTTATCTTTGTCTGCCTTTATTCTAATGGACAGTTCATCATTAGCATCAAGAGCAGACTTGTCAGTGAGGGAAAGCAATCGAATTTTATCCAAGGCGTCTGATGAATTTGAAATCAGTTCTCTTAAGAAGATCTAAAAGTAAGAAAAAGGTACATTAATTAGTTGAGAATAAATGCAGACTGAAAATTTAAGGAGACAACTTCAAGTTGTTGTGTTGATACCTGCTATATTTGATGCTTTGGAAACAAACAAGAAATTCAAACAAACAAGAAATGCAAACAAACAATTAAAAACCACATTGTTCTTTGTGTGATGGATTTGGTTCAGTTTGAACCTAATTTCTAGTGTGTAAATAATATTCTAAAGAGAAAGCAATTCTACTGCAGTGTTTTTAAAAAAATTTAAAAATCTAAGTGATTTTCATAGGACTCATTCTTATCACACAAGTCTTCTAAAAATAAAACTTTATTTGATATGGTCTCATGCAATTTTTGTATCAAGTGCTATCGAAGCTTTCTCTAAATGGAACAAAGAAGTTTGTGTGCTCATAAATAAAAACTTACTTCTTTATTCTTGTACAGAGAGTTGATGATAAGTTTCATCATTCTATTGACCTCTGCTTGAAATTCGTGCTTTTCAGACTTTTCCCTAAGCTCTTTCATTTGAGCGACACTAAGACCATCTAACTTTATGGCTTCCTCTTCACGCTCCACAACTTCATCATCTGTTTTTGATCCATCTCTGCTTTTTCCTGGGTCTTCTACAACTTTTGGAAGATCTTCTTTATTTTCTTCAGAGGTCTCTTTAGTTTCTTCCTCGCATGAGATTTGACCTACAAAGTTTGAGGGGCGCTTCTTATAAAAGATACAATCAGAAAAGTTTGGCATTATTAAAATGACGCTTGAAACACCTACAAGACCGTCGTCCCAATCAAAAGCTAGTATAACGCCTAGGGAAAGGCTGTCTTTGGTCGGCTTGCCATTTTACAAAATACGGCATTAAGCAACAGAGTCAGAATGGAAGTAAAAATACCATCGGCTCGACATTGGCTTGAAGAAAGTTCGTAGTACTGTTATATGAGATGCTTTTATAAAGCAAATATTAATTCCCAACAGATATATAGCAAAAAGTAGCATAATTATAGCACTTGAAATGATTAAATGTTGTCTGGTCAGCCATAAAAATACTCTTTCTATGATTGGATTGGTCGACAAAACGTATGGCCTAGCACCCCCACATTTCAACTGGGCACGTGCTGGTAAAAATACCGCTAAAAAGATATTATCGGTGAAACAGAATTAAACAAAAACTTACTGATGAATGAGAATGTTAAAAGTAGGCCTACTAATACTGTCCACTTTAATCGAGCCATTTTCTGTGTCTACGTTTCTGGTGTATCCTTCTCTGTAATTGACAATTGACGAAGAGGCCTAACTTATAAAAGCAAGAAATCACATTTCGGGGAACCCTGCGACTTCATCTCGTGGATTCGTCTGATTGGTCAATATTTTTCAAAATAAGACATGTTATTCGCTGATTGGTGAGATTCATGTGAATGGAGGAAATGGTGATGTCCTGGAGCAACTTGCACGCCTCTGATTGGCTTGAGCCATCTACCCGCAGTGAAAACTTGACAAAAGAGGATTGGTTGTTTCTGCTTAAAAAAACGCTTTATTAATAATGAATTTACCAAGTTTAAGTATAACTGATACTTAAGCAAAACATCATTCGAACACAGTTTGCTCGTTTATAAAATTGTGCTGGAGACTTCGCTAAGGCTTATTCATGGTCCATATCTTGCCAGTCCAAAAGGGGATATCCAGAAATCTCGTTTTCAATCTGAATGGTATCTGGAATCAAAATGGCGTCCATTAGTGAGTGAGTGACTCTGTGGAATGAGAAGTTGATTTACCAAGTTGATTTGGCAGTGAAACAGTTAACGACAGCAAAAGTCACTACATTTGATTTATTTCACCAGCTGTTATAACTTCTAGACATTCCTAGCAATAGAATAATTATTTTACATAGCAATAATACAGCAATATGAATTTTGGAAATTTTCTGCTTATTACCACTATATGGTTGAAATCGTTTATAACTGAATCACGAAGTGATATTTCGACAAAATGTTCCACATGCAAGGATATGGTGGATAACTTTTTAGAGGTTTGTATGTAGAAAGTCTGTAATTTATTATAACTTTCAGAGTTACTTTTCAAGTTAAAATCTTGAATGTTTTTCTACCTTAGCGTCATCAAATGAAAAACATTTTAGAATGCTATCATTTAGTATACCTTAACTGTTTCGTGATACTTGTTAAAAATGATGCTTATCATTTTAATCTTTTTTGAACACGAAAAAATATTTGTTGCTGTTCATCAAAGGTAGCCCATGATAGACTAGAATTTAACTTACTCAACTTACTTTTAGACTAAGTAGCTACATGCCTAATGAAAGCAGCAAAATCCTTTAAACACCATAGATCTTGCCAGAAAGCTCTAAACTCTTTAGACCTATACATCTTTAGACTGTCAAATCAAATCCTCAAAGTGTCAAGGGAAGTCTTGACAGTTGTCCGAATCTCACTGAACAACAGCATTAAGCATTTGGAAAGAAAAGCAGGGCAAATGTCACACCCCAGATGCAAAAATTCTTCTGCCCATGTGGAATATGATAGAAACCCAATTTTCCTCTCGCTAACCCATCCAGGAAGAACAAGTTCTGAAAGTTAATCAAAAAATGTCAAGATTTGCTCCTCCAGATGAAATTTCTGTCATATTAGTAAACAAGATTTTTTGGCAATTGTAGAAAATGTCGAAAACCGAAAAACATGGTTTTGGTGGAGGAAACACAGACTGGGAAGAGTCCAGACTTGGGACATATGCAAAGAGGTTCAAAATTTCCATGCTTGAAACCTGTTTTTCTAGCTAATTTCACTGTGATATTATGTTTTCAGGAAGAATAATAATAAAAATGTATTATAAACAAAGTATACATGCTTCTGATTCATTTTCCCCTACATTATTAAGTATTGGATTTTTAATTGAAGCAATCATGTTTCTTGAATCAATAGGCTAAATCAGTTTCCTAATTAAATCTATTGTTCATTTATTGACCACTTTAATGAATATATATATTTATATATGATATATATTTATATGTAATTTTTTGTACAGAAGATATATTTCAGTGTTTTATAAAATAGCTTTATCAATGTGTGTCTTGTGAAGCATGGAAATAAATAACTTGATTTCTAACTTTAATTTTGTGTGTGTGCCATTTTTGCACCATAAGAAAGCTAGAAATTTAGCACTCTAAGATTTGGCAACTTAGAAATCAATGATTATAGATGGAATGATGGCACATCTCAATTCATGTGAGGAATATAAAATCCAATTTTGGACTTTCTTTATCTCAACTGATTACCACATCTGCTTTTATTTAGTGTCTCAATCAATGAATTCCATAATTCTCCTTTTTATGTTTCTTGTTAACCCTTTTGCAGTGAATCAAGGTTGCTTGAAATATTAGATGAAGTCTGTTTGAAAGTATCAAAGGAAGTATGAAATTGTTTTTCTTATTTGATGAAAGTTTTGCTACTGTCTGATTTTTTTGAAATTTTTCTAAGTTTTTTTGGATATAACTATAATTTTTATTTTGTAATTTAGGTTTGGGGACTATATATGAACTTGTTTTTTATAAACATCTTGTCATATTCATAAAGAAGTCTAGCCCATCAAGAAAAATTTTATATTTAGCATGGTGTGTATCTTTATCAATTTGAATGAACTTACTAAAGCAGATGATTTTTCAAGGTTGATTTCTATTGTGCCACTTCATAAGCATAAGTTGAAGTCCTTTCAAAGCATGCTAATTCAAATCTAATGGAAATAAAACTGTTTGACTGTTTTTTCTAGTCAATTTGTCATGCAATGATTGAAGAGTATGAAAGTGACATATATGCATGGTGGTATAAAAAGTAGGTTTCATTTTGCTGGTCTTGATTTAAGCAAACATTCCAAGATCTGGAGAACTTTCTTTATACAGCAAACACATATGTAAATGCCAACAGTTTATAGAGAACCTTACTATTTAGCATCTAACATTTGTATCCCATATATGGCATATATATGTAATATTTTAGTATAGAATATTACACTGATAGAACCTGTTGAACCTAGTAATTTTTAAGTAACCTATAGAAATTCACAAATAATGCATTGGTTTCACATTGACAACTGACATTGTCAGCTGGCTGCATCGTTATAAGTTGTCTATGAAATGCCCACCCAAGTTTAACATTTTAGTCAATAGCATGGTTCTTAAGCTTTCTTTTAACACTCAAAGACCAATTTTCTACTTAATGTCTTTAGTTAAATCTTCTTTGCCGAATGAATTGCTTTAAAGAATAGTAGCCTAGGAGAAAATCATTATTGTTTAGAATTGAGAATTAGAGGGAATTGCTATGATGAAAATCATTTTTCCCAGGACTGAAGAGCAACCTAATCTAAAGGAACACTTATGCACCGAGAAAATTAAAGGTACATATGAAGCATTATTTTTGCACCAGCATACCCATTTTTGAACTTTAGATTAACTTTTTAAACTTCCTTGAAAACAAATTTTAGATGATTGGTGTTTTATGGTATGTATGTGATAGACTGACTTAATATTTTCCATTTTTAGTCTGTTGTCCTGATAACACATATGGCTCTACTTGTAAAGGTATGATTGAAGTTTGAACCATATAGGCTTTCTTCTCACCGTTCTTTGGTTTGTTTGCTAAATTCACCACTGACAGTGTAAGAAGCCATTCACGACATATATAATACATCTTATGTTGATATGTTTATGCAGTTCCTCAGGCTTTGTACATGATCATTAATAAGCATCTCAGTTACCAAGCACCCCATTTGCGTCGTGGGAGATATGAAACCTTAAATGATTGTTTGAAAAAACCTATATATATTACGATTTTCATTATTTCTCAGAATGTCCTGGTGGCAAAATATCTCCATGTAATGGACATGGCAGCTGCAAGGTAAGTGTTTATTCAAAGTTTTTGGAGGCATTTCTGCTGCTTGTATATAGATGAATGTAGTTTGTGCTTTTCATTACTTACTTAGGTATCAATGTCTTAGCGATAAGCATGCCAATAACTGGTCATTGTTTCCCCGTTCAAAACCCCGACTGCAATAAACTTGTAAACTTGCAATACACTTAAATAGCCTTGTCACATTGTTATTGTGTTAATCATATCTAAGGATGTCTTGTGAAAAATCGTATCTTGGGAGATCGGGTGAATCTTGAAAGATTCATTTCACTGCAGGAAAAAGTAGTCGAAAAGCTGGTTTAGGTTTTAACTGAGTTTAAAGCGTAGCCATGTTGACATATTTCCTTCATATTATTAAGGTGTACTACTTTCATCTTTGAGGCAAACTAGGAAACTGAAGGCTATATTCAGCAACATTATGGGGCTTGGATTCATGATTGTTTTGGGGGCTGCTTTGGCCCGATAAACTTGCATTAAAAAACTGTAATGTTCTCCCCTTGATAAGAAAGAGTTAAGTTATAGTTTTTCTTGGTTTTATTGTTAGTCTCTGTTCTTTTCCTAAAGGGTGCCGGAACTCGAGGAGGGAGTGGCAAGTGTAGTTGTGACGATGGCTACGAGGGAGATGTTTGCTCTGAATGTCAAGATGGGTATTACGACGATGGAAATTCTACTTGCAAAAGTAAGTTGTTTTAGTGTTTTTATTTTAAGCTATGTTGTCATCTGTGCAATGCGTGTTCATCTTTTAAGGAAGATTTTTCTCACAAAGATCCATTGTATTTCAGCTTGCCATGAAGCTTGCAAAAGTACTTGCACGGAGGAGGGGGCAAAAGGGTGCGATGACTGCAAAGATGGTTGGCTAAAAGATGAAGAAGAAGGCTGCAAGGGTATGGTTTTTGTTTTAGTTAGCATATCTGCAATGCATATTTAACTGAAAGTTGAAGTTTGGGGGGTTGAATACATAGATAAAGTCTACTCAAGAAGAACGATCCACTCTTCAACGATTTTACAAAGAAGACTTTTTTCAGAGGCACAACTTGTCGTATTTATTTTCCATGGCGAGTTTTTCATTTTCTTGCTCGCAGTAATAACTCATGCGTAATCTAACTGATGCTGTCATTTTCTTATCTAACCCTAAGTCTGTGTAAAATTTAGCTTTCTTTTTCCAGACGTTGACGAGTGTGAGACATCTCAGTGTCAATCAAACGAATTCTGTGTCAATAATATCGGATCGTACGATTGTAAAGGTACTTGTAATGAATAATCATGTAAATGCACAATTGTAGTTTATGGTACAGTTATTGGACAAAGCATTGTTGTCTGTTGAAAATTTTGGAGCTCTGAAGTTATCATGCTGAAGTATCCGGAAATGATAAAGGATTTAAATAACTTATGAGACTATTTTTCTTTCCTAAGTTTTATACATAACAAATGTAGATGTTTATTTGCTTGTTGCTCCAGTACTGGGTGCCATATAAACAGTCTTTGTACCCATAAGTGTAAAAGGAGACTTGGGTTTTACTTGAAGTTCGTCGATGGATTCAATCGTTAACTCGTGTAAACGACTGTTAGCTAGCTCTTGAAATTTTAGACATGTGATTTTTTTGAGGATATAAATAATGTTTTTTTACTGCAGCCTGTGATCCTGCGTGCAAAGAGAGCTGCACTGGTCCAGGGTCAGCCAACTGTGTCGAATGTGGCCCAGGATATGCCAGAAACGAGGCTGGAGAATGCGAAGGTGTCGTATAGATTTTGTTTAGCCCCTTCTTCTATGAGGCAAGCCATATTTCAAGTTGGAAAGAAATGTAATTATTTTAGAATTAAATTTCAACTGGCCTCCTACTGCTCTCAGAAAAGCGTTTAAAGGGGACAAGTTTTACACCTGACAGAAAAATGCAAACCACACAAGTAAATAGAATGCTACTAAGTATACAGGGAGGAATTTTTAATGATGGAGCCTTAAATAAATGAATAAATGAATTATCAGGTCAACTCTATAAACTAGTTGCTTCTTTTTCAGATGTCGATGAGTGTTTAGCCGGCAGTCTATGTGCTGCAGGGACATACTGTATGAACACCATTGGATCGTACACATGCGAAGGTCAGTTGCTTGTTTTTAATACCCCTCGCTTACCGTGAAATTCCACGAGAAGCGGGAAAGGCTTGTTATCAAACACTAAAGCTGGAAGCTAACAAGCAGGAAAATGGCGTCATCATTTTCTATGCATATTTGCTTAGGCGCTCTCCAACCAAATCTGTTTTCATGACTACGAATTCACCAATTTAAAATCCAGCAGTCTATAGCGCTAGATGTCATCGTTTTCTTTTTATGCGTTGTAGCATTTTTGTTTCAATGACCCGCTGTAAAAAAGTATGCAGAGACAGGAGTGAGAGATCGTTGGACACTTTACAGAACAGAAGCGCTTTATTCTTCTTGGTATTCTTTTAAAACGACCCCTGCCTTTGAAACTCAGTTAGCTGCTTAACACAATAATTCTACCCAGATTCCGATTTCTAAATGCTCAGGTTCCCGTGCTACACACTCCTTTTGCCAATGGGTAAAGTTTTCTGCTTACACTTAGGCCTCTGTCCCCTATCTGTGACCAGTCCCACTGAACGGCGTCTTTTTGTCTGCAGCTTGTCATGATTCTTGTGAGCTTGAGTGCACTGGGCACGGAAACAAGGCCTGCCTCGCTTGCAGGAATGGATACGAGATGGTTGATGGTGAATGCAAAGGTTAGAAGTGTTGTTATCTTTAAAGTCCTGATTAAGCATACCCTTCTAGCCCACATGGTCATGACATTGTCTCTGCAGTCACTCAAGCTGTCACGGAAGAGGTCAATGAACCCCAAAACCTTTAAATGAAAGGACAACCTAGCTTTCCTAATGATATGACAACCGTATTCAGTATATGTTTTGGTGCAATCTGCATTTGGATTCTGTCTACATTTCTAGTCAGCTAATCATGCACTCTTCTCACGACCCTGTTGGACTTTTTGACCCGGAACTGGCTGTTTATTTTGTCAAGTTTTTCTTTCTGTTTTGAACAACACTTTAGGTCATGCTTGGTTTTTATCCATGAAGTATCGAAATTGTACTTAAAAGTTCTGTTCCTTTTTGAGTAATTTTCATGAAGCCAGTAGGTAATGCTGCCTGTTTTCTTTGGAAAGTACTAAGTATCTTTAGCTAGGCGAATGAAGAATCGATTATTTATCCTACCTAAGGGACATTGCAACTCCTGAAGTTGCAATAACCAGAATCAATGCTCAAAATGATTTATTTTTTGTCTGATTTATAAGACATCGACGAGTGCAGTGCGAAAGATGGCCTGTCGCTGTGTACAGATGATAGTCAATACTGCAAAAACACTGAAGGAGGGTTTGAATGCGAAGGTGTGTGATACAATTTAATGGAAATAGGTGGCACCATGTTAAGTATACTTTTGCTTTGCTTTTGATTCTGTGCTGTACATCTTAAATGTTACACCGGCCTAATTACAGTGCCTGAATATGATTTTTTCAGCCTGTGACAAGTCATGTGATAAGTGCATTGGTCCCAGTGATATGGGCTGCACTAAGTGTAAGAGAGGATTCAAGATGGAGGGCAGTAGCTGCAAAGGTTAGTTGAAAAAATTTTCAGATTCATTTTTATGCTGATGTCGCCGGGAGTTGCTTGAAACCCAACTTGAAATTCATCTTGAAGCTCAACTTGAAATTCATCTTGAAGCTCAACTTGAAATTCATCTTGAAGCTCAACTTAAAAGTACTCCTTTCAATAATAACAACAAGGCTACTTAAATTTACAAACGGTCTAGAATTTATCACTGATGTAAAATAATTTTACAGTGAATTACTTCAACTATAGCAAGAACCCGCAAAATAGCAACAAACTATAAGAAACTTCAGGTTGATATTTTTTGAGAAATAGTGCCCTCATATGAGAAACTTGCACTATTTTTAATAGTGTAAAGGTATTTACGAGAATAAGTTTTCAATATTACAATATGGCATTCCGATTATTTTGTATTTTATTTTTCAACTCGATTGAAAAGCCAAAGGATCGTACTTTGTAAGGTTTTTGGCCTAATTACATATTAAAATCATGCTTTTTAGGCAAATTGATAACTTCCAAAATTGTCTACACTAATGATGTTTCGAGTTAAAATAGTTCCTAAAACATTTTTACTTTTAGATGTAAATGAATGTTTAGAAGAAAGTAGTTGCAACAAGCAAACGGAGCAATGTGAAAACACAGAGGGAAGTTACAAGTGCTCATGCAGAAGTGGATTTAAGAAAGAAGATGGGAAATGTGTGAAAGGTAATAAAAAAGTTAAAAAACAAAAGAAAAAAGTTAAGAATGAACGTAAGATTCAGAAGGACTCGCTCGAAGGTCTTTTCGAGGAAGGGAAGCTGAAAACTGAGTTCCATCTTAAAATTGGCACATTGATATTTGTTGTCTTTTTTGGAGCGATCTATGTTTTGTTCCGAAGAGGTAGCTGGTTTGGAATTGCAATAACAGTCATTCTCTTCGCAATAGCTATAACCTGGTTTCATAGGACCTTCTCCAATGCGGATGTTTTAGATGTAGCCTAGTGTCTAACATACAAGTTGATTGTCGAGAGAGGATTAGATCGCTTCCCGAGAGAAGGACAATTGTGCCTTGCCTAATGTGAATTGTGTGTTTGTTAAAGAAAGCAGCTTTTTGTCTTGTAAAGAATGCACCATTTTGACCGCACCATATGTAATATTACAGTGTCGAAGTTGGTGTGTGAGTTGACTTTTAATATTACAGTGTTTGAGTTAACTTTAAGATAATGAGCAAGATAGGCGTTAGAATAGTAAAATAGCTATATTAATTGCACAAATAATGCTTAAGCAACTGCTAGTAAAATGTAGCTTGCAAGTGTATTAAACTTAGATTAAAGATAAGATGGTCGAAAGTGATGTTGTGACATTCCAGATTAATATAAAACATTGAATTCCTTGTTACTACAGAAATCAAAGTTACCCAAGATCTTTTGTTTTGTACCACTTTGCACTAAGTTATTTCTCTATTTAATTCGGCTTAGCATAGACAGCTCACTGTTTTAAATGTTTGGCCTTTTTTTATCAAATGACTGTAAAGGGTAGTTTTCCCTCTCACTAAATTTGGCTGGGGTTCCAAAAACCTTTGTTGGTCGAAACCGTTTGCTTGATGACATTTCTAAAAAATAAAGAAAAGTCTTCCTGTTTATTGTTTTGAAAATACAATGCGTTTTGGAAGATTAAAGCTATAAACCACTTTTTCGCAGCTCTTACGTACGTTTGTTGGTCACTCCTGTTGTCTCTCCCATTCTCAATGGTACCATTTCGCAATGGTTTTACAAATAGTCCAAAGTTACATCACCATTTCTCTTGAAACTTGCACTTTCTTATTTTTAAAAAACGTATGTATGAAATTATAAATGCGTGCTGGGAGATTTTATCGTAGATTAAATTGAATTATCTTGCTTGTTTATATCGTTGCATTTTCTTTAATCTTGTGAGCATTTTATGTGCTGGATGTAGCAGACTCGTGGTAATGGCTGTCTTTTTGCTATCCTGCATACGCTATATGAGAACGCTTGAACTGTGCATATTAAAAGGAAGACCTCTCAGTCTGATTCATTGGTCTCTTCACCCCATTCAGGAGACGATGCGGAGGAGGATGATGATGAGGATGATCACGATGAGTTGTAAATAGAGAAGAACATTGAACGTTAGAGAGAAGTTGGACTTAGATATTTTAAGAAGAAGTTGTTTCTCTCATTTAAATGGAAACCGTGCCTGTTGACCGTAGTGCGGATGACAAATTTTGAACCGACTTGGTTGTCTTTGTCAAACACTCCTTTGTCGTGAATCCAAGCACTTTGGCTCCTTTGCCCTAGCGAAAGCGAGCAATTAGGCCTAAGTTTGCTGTTAAGAAAGCAAAAGGACGAGACACTTATATAGGATTACCTTTATGCTATGAATTAAACTACAATTTGCAAGGGCATTTCGAAGGCCCTGTTTTCATCTTGCTGGGTACAACGTATGTTCTAATTATTAGTTATACGCAGCCTTGGCAAGGTTCTTTGCTCACGATTAATGTGAGTATATTTATAAACGCATACACGCTTTTTTCATAAGGAACTTACCTCAAGGCCTAGTTCCAAAAGTTTCTTATTCATAGACTTCAAATCATCAGATTTAGTACCAAAAGTTCCTTAAAAGTTCCTTAGTTTTTGCTGTACATCAATAAGCCTTAGTACTTAATAGAGAGAGGGGCGAGACAGCATATGTGGAAACTACTCAATGAAGCACTTGACACACGAATAACAAACAATATATGCGAGTATTGGCTGCAGATGGAAGGAGCCGGCTTTTTAGTTATTCATGCTTGCAAAATTTCAAATTAAAAAGTTCCTTAGTGATTTCGCTTTTAGTAGTATAAGTTCTTTAAATATTTCGGCCTTCTACATGTAGGTTCCTTATAAAGTGGTTCCATACAAAAAAGCGTGTATATCATATGTTACAATAACATATATAAGCAACTACATTAACGTATATTAATGAGAATGCAACTGAATCAAACTTAGGCTGAAATAAGGACCCTGTGAAGAATAGGTCTCCATAAGACAATGGGAGGAAATCCTGCCATCCACAGAGTCGATCAGTCCTAATTTTGTAATTGTTCGTATAGTTAAAAAAAGGATAGCATTCTGCTTACCAAGAAACATTTCTATACGCCCTGTATTTTCCAGATTCCTTTTTGCAACTTAGCTTTTTCTCGGTCAGATGATTATCGAATATTTTTATATTTCAATATAATACATTTCAGAAGAGCTGATATATTTTTTAAGAGGTGATGATTGCTGCCACGGATTGATTGGCAGGTCTTGCTTTTGCCAGGCTGCTGACTTTAGGTGGTCTTCTTTCAAGTTATTTTGCTCATTGTTTCCTAAATATATATTACGGATATAGAATATTTGAATAATTATCAGTTTAAGTCGTAACATTTAAACGGTGCAAGTTCTTTCTGCAAATAAAATCATAAAGAAAGAGATACACTTGACTTGAGATATACGTTTTTTGTAGAAACTGGTTTATAAGAAACCTAGTACTAGTGCCCCACAAACTTGTAAAAAAATTTAGAACCAAATCAATATTTTTAAGAAATTCCAAAATGGTGTTATAGAATGAACAGGAAAAATAAATCCTACATTTATAAAGCCTTTTCTATTCACTAACTACATTCCAATAATGGGTAGTGATCCGAGAGTTGACTTCAGGGGTCGGTCTGTTTTGTTATAGAAGGATTCGATAAATGTGTTGTGCTTTGTTGATTTCAAGTGTTTTTCAATCAATGATTCAAGTACTTTTGGGAAACATTGCTTTATGATGCCAGGAATGTTATCGAAGCATTTCACACCTGACATTCGACACCATGATGTGCGGTAAACATTCTGCTATGGTTAAAATTACTACTTTGAAAGTCGAACGTTGATGCTGATGTAGTGTGGCTATGATGTACGGAAAACAAATTCGAGGCAGCAAAGTTCCAAGTTCGTCTAACAGTTCTAAAAACTTCAACTGAAGAAGGACGTATTGAATTTTGATAAATTTAAAAGACATTAATGAGACAGCTTTAAAATCACAACGTCGTGTGACTGGGCTGGAACAAAATGCTGCACTGAGAATGCGGTCTGCTGATTCAGTGCATGGCATCGTGGAATCTGGTGCGCCAGGCGCTGGAAACAGCGGTAAAATACAGTCTCGTGCATAGGCTATGGCTGTTCTGTGTGGCACCCTTCAGAGTATGCAGAAACGTCGAGGAATGAGAAAAGGTGGCATTTTTGGTACAGATTAAATTGTTAGAAAGACTAATTTAAGTAGGATAGATACTGCTAAGCCTGAAGAAAGTTGATCTCATTTTTACTATCTGCTATCAAAAGTCCTTTGGATTTTCATGCACTTTCATTGCATTCTGGTGTTGATGGCAAATGACCATACACTTGTCTTGAAGTTTCATTGAATCAAACGAAAGATTCACCCTGGTCCCTACAAATACACGCTATAGTATGCATCTGAAATGTACTTTGTCTCACCCTTTTTCTGAGAAATTAAAGGGGCCTTAAAATACTTGAATCTACAGTTGTTAACAGTGCCTATACTTGTTGTCGGCAAATTTTGAAAAGTTGTTATTGCCGTGGAAGAAAAAACAGGTGGTTGGATAATGTCAATGGATTTCAGTTTTAAATCGCTCATCTTGTGGGAAGAAATGAAAGGACTATTTTCATTTACAAACAGAGCTTGTGGGTTGCGTTTAATTGTACCTGGCATTGCTGCAAAATATGAGAGAACTATTTGCAGACTCGATAAAAGGGTTGTATCAAAACCCATCTGTGCACTGCAATAGCAGACCAAAGATTGAAAGCATTGATGACTTTATTTTGCGAAAAGGAATTTGATTTAGTCAGTAGCTGAGGTACGTTGATAGTCACAGAGTTGAATTCTGATCCATATTTCGCCACTTTGCACACATTATAGATTTTCATCAGCTTTTAATGTCAAATACCAGTTTAATACAAGCTGACTCGCTTTTGATTTTCATCAATTTAAAGTTAGTTAAACCATTCCGTCAGTACGTATTGAAGTTTAGACGCAACTTTGGCTGTGAGACTGTCCTGCGGTGGAGCCATCTCACTGTCAGAATGCAACCCAACCCATAATTCCCTGGAAGCAGCCATCTTGTGAACGATAGGGTTCTCAGTTTCCTGTTTCCTTCTTTAAAGAACTTGTATATTTCATTTGTCGTAACCCAGATTTTGCTAGTGGAAGGTGTAAAAAGTAAAGTAATCATGGCAGACTACGATGAAGTAATCTCAGATGACGAAAAGGTAAGTCAAATCATAATTAAGGCCTACCCTACTTCTGAATCGATGGACTCACCGTCTAGTGTCCTCAACTTCCCCAATAATTATTCACAAAATGTAAGGCATTAGCAGTCTATCATTCAATAAAGCTCCCTGTGTATGCAAGGAATTCTTCTCTAGGAAACTATTAATGATTGTGCTTTGGAGGTTATCGTATCATGACACCTCGAGAAAGCGAAGTAGACGAAGATCTATAAACTCGTGACATTCACTAGCGTTGTTGTGTGTGAAATATGTATTAAATTGCTTGTTGTGATTTCTCCTCGATTAATTGCTTGTGATTGTGTGCCAGATATCCAGTGAATTATCTAGCACAATGCATTTATTAACATGTTATTTCGAGTCTTTTTTCATCTGATTTGGTAAAAGTAAATAAGACTTTTTGTTTTGCTTTTTAACGGGTTGGGCTCTGCATGGAGGCATAAAATTGATCCATGATTGTTTGCCATAGACATCTATATTAATTAATTTTGTGGGTAAATCAAAAGTGAGTAATGTTAGGTAACACCTCTTATATTTTCATTGGATTACTGTTAATTTTTTAGATCAGAATTGTATCAGATTTCATCAAACATGCACCTCCTGGAGAATTTAATGAAGTCTTCAATGGTATTTACATTTGTTACCTTTTTCTATTGGGTTATTTTATATTGTTTTTGTCTTCCAATCTCTTTTGTTATGACAGCTCCTTTGTTATGTCAGCTCTTGGAGTATAAATGAGTCTTGAATGTAAATGTTTGGAGTTGGATTACAAATGTAGGTAGTTTTGTAAAAGTAGTTATCATAGATACAAGCCCACCCACATTTTTATATAGATATTTACAAGATCCTAAATCCTTATAAACCTAGATTCAATATCAATCTTAGTTTAGTTATGTCATACAAAGAGGTTATATTATCAGCAGTACAACATAACACCTCACAATAAGTATAAATTTTATGCAAAGAATTAAGAACATTAAAGCTATGGACATCATTTTTATATTCCTTGCATGAAGGTCAAGCGAGCAATGAATATTGTAGATCCTCTAAAAACTGCTTTTGAAGAACAGCAAACACTTTTGTTCAATATATTAGATTGCCATAGAGAGTATCTTGAAAGATAAACTATGGTTGAATTAACATAACAAAACAACTTATATGATAAGGATATAATACTAGGCCACATTTCATATTCAGCGAAAGGATAATAAAGATTGACTTAGCAAGGCTTAACCAAGGTGTCAAACAATGATACTATGAGTCAAAACATGATAATAGTAAATGTCTTGTCAAAATCCATTTATTAGTGCATAAAAAGTTTTTATATATTCATGTAGTATTTGGTGACCATTTTCAATAAGATAGGTATCTATGTTTATAAGAAAGGAAGGTGATATATACATATTAAATTATACCGATTCATGTCATATATATACTACAATCATCCACCTGTCATTGGCTGTGTGATCAAGATTGAAAATTCTTGAACTGGCTCCCAATAATATGCATGCATCTTAAACTGGCTGCAAAGCCTGATTTTGGAACGATTGCAAGGAGTGCAAGTGAAACAAGGATAACTAAAATTTGTGAAATTTATGAATGTTGGGTCTGTTATGAATGTTGAGTTTGGTGTAAGAGCTTTCATTGAAAGGATGAATGGGGTAATGAAATATAGCAATGTTTGTCATGTGAAGGAAATATTTATTAGAAAGCCTTATCGGTGGAAACAAAAAAAACCAGCAGAGGCTTCACTTCCTATGCCAGCTTTCAACTTTCACTTTTAGAATGCAGTTAACTATAGTTTTTCTGTTAAAAAGTCATCATATGATGCCCCCAGGTAGTTGCTTGGGAGTTAGCGACTGCACTAAACATGCCTTTCAGCCAATTTTCAGTCCTGTAAAAGTATCAATGACAAAATTGGGCTCTTAGGTGTATGAAAGAATCCATTACAGAAATGTTGCAGTTGTACTCGTAGTCATTTCATCTCTATTCTGCCAGGTGGATATGGAGAAAATTAACTCTCATTCAACTAATTTAACACTTCTCCTAGGTTGTTCTAGGGAAACTTTCTTTAGGGGTGCAAAAAACAGGCACCTTAAGTTTTCAAGGAGCTTGTTGTGGAGTGGCTTCATTTTCCTTAGAACAAGGCTTGGTTTCATGACTTTTTTTATCAGAGTTAAATTGATTAAGTTCCTATAACTTACTGGAATGATTTCAGCTAATATAGATTTTATGATTTTTTCCTAAAGTACCTTTCTGCTGTGCTATTTTGTCATGAACCACACCTTTTCAGATTGCAGAGTTATCCTAGACAATGATGCTTTGCTTAAGGAGAATGGAACTGGGTGAGTTATGACATTGTTAATTTTTCTGTAGTATCTTATATAAAACCATCTATTCTGTCTACTTTTTTATCTTATTTCATGGCAGGATTAAAAAAATGGCATGTGAAGGGTGCAATACTTTAACTATTTGAAATATTTTTATATTGTCATTAGATTTTTTAGTTTGAAGTATACAGTTACATCTCTAATGTTAGAGATTATGAGATTAGCTGGATGTATTTTTTGGAATAGCAAGATTTCTGTCCTGGTATACTATTTCAAAGAAAAGGATCTTTGTAGTTCAAAGTAAAATGAGCCTATGATGCCTTTCAGAGCATTTTCTCAATATAATATGGATCAGTTTACACCATGCAAGGTTGATGGTGCAGAGGACCAGGTAAATTTCACTGGTTTTCTTGTAAAAATTGTAGATTTCTAGAATATGTGAGCAGCTAGAAGCCACCCACTTGCCAGCAACTAATGGTGTTTTCCCAGCTTTATAACTAAGAAAATGTGTTCTTGAAATATTTGACCATGATTTCAGGTATATATTTCCTCATAATGTAATAATCTCATACCTTCTCTGTTTTTGACCACATAATGTAAAATACATGTTAAGTGAATGCCTTCAAATATTTTGACATAAATATTCTTTTCTGATGCTGACTGACTTGAAACCCTAATGCATTGAGGGTCACCTCTAGGTTCTTATAACAAAGCATGGTCTGTTGCCAGATGGTGCCTTTTTTGACCCAAAAAGCAAGCAAAAGTTTGTATATGACCACCTTAGGAAGGTAAGAGTGGTAACTGCTCTTTTTTGTTTTTATTTTGCAAAGCAATAAAGGCAATTATTTTCTGAATTCCTTCCTGTCTTGAAACTTTTTCAAACAATGGTTTCAGTTATTTTTAACCACTAGCAAGTTGTTTTGTCAATAAGCTTTATATTGATATAAGTTTTGAACAGATTTCTAAACCATATTTTAGAATCATGGACAGCAATTTTTGTCCCAGGGAATATTTTGATATTCATAATTTTAGACTAAAAAGACCATTTTGATAATTCAATTTTCCAATTGAATTTTTGCATTTATATACTCAAATAGCCACAGCAAGTACTTAGATTTCAGTATGTAATTAAAATTCTTTAGGAATCTAAAAACGTTGAGCCATATGAAGCAGATGGTAAAGCAGAATCGTGGAGATCATCTGCAGAATCTGAAATGTTGTCATACGTGAAGAACCATTATCCCCATGGCATTTGTACAGTTAGTATCCATTGTTGTTAAAAATATGCTTCATTCTGCATCAGTCTCTTTGTCTTTATGTTGGGGCTTTCTGTTTTTGGTTGTTAGTTTATTTGAACTGATTTCTGCTTCTTGAGAACAAATATAAGTAGATTTTTCTTATCGAAATATATCCAGTGGTGTTTTGATCTCACATGGGAAACAAATTTTGTTTGTCATAGCCAGACTAAAAGGTTTGTTCAGGTAAAATACAAACTAAGGAAAGAGCTCAGTTGTCTCTAAACTCTGCTAAACATGACTGAGTAGAAATAACCCATTGTTAACGTATCTACATGTTTTCGGCGTTTTTTCAACGAGTAGATATTATGGTTTAATGCTTTTGCATGTTATTCCCACGCCTTAATGTGAAAACAGACAATGAGGAAGAATGATTTCCGTAATAATTTTAACAATCATTTTGCTGTGAAATTTCTTTAGAAGTTGACATCAATTTACAAGATTAATAGAAGCATATCAAAGCGACAATGACTCTTGTAAAATTAGTGGTTAGAGAAGAAATACCCATTATGAATATGTCTAAAGTCAAAATGAATTCTTTTAATCTTGATCGTTTTACTGCATATGCTGGATTAGTTTCAAGACATTAATCAGGCATTTTCCTAACATTTGTATTTGTAGGTATATGGAAAAGATACCACCGAGGGTGTCACTTTAACCATTTGTATAGAAGATCATCAGTTCCAGCCTAAAAACTTCTGGTAAGGCCTTATTTTGATATGTGTCTTTCTCTTTCTGAATATTTATGGCTAATGTTTCGTAGATTATTTGATATTTCTTATGACCGAGATTTCATTGCTACCATCTATTGGCAGTTAACTCTTGCTTGGTTCTAAAAGAGACGAATGCCATGAAAGTAAAAGTTATATGAATCCAATTTGATTGTCTCATTAAAGCTGTCTGTAGTTGAAAAGCGACTGAATTTTAATTACTCTGTAACAGTTCCTTTTTAGTCAAGTTAGTAAAAACAGGCACTGTGTGTCCAGATGTGGTAGCAGATAAAGACTGGTGTCCTTTTGTGCCTTGTCACCACCTTGTCAAAAGTGAGTGACCAGCGAGATGTGCCACTTGATATTATCATTTTTTCTTGCACAGGAACGGACGTTGGCGTGCTGAGTGGACCGTTACCATAAAACCCAACGCAGTTTCTGAGCTGAAGGGCCTTATTCGTGTTCAGGTTGGTTCTATTCCCATTCATTGTTCAAGTCAAAAGCGCTCATTAGCCTTTGTGACGTATTTTGGAACTTCTTCTTCGTTTATTATGCATCGGCCCTGGTTGATGTAGTTTTGTATGAAATTGATGGCCCTGGTTGACTTGTTCCAGGTTCACTACTACGAGGATGGGAATGTACAGCTGGTGTCTCATAAGGAAGTAACCAAAGATCTGAAAACCACGGTAAGTAGTCGATTGATAATCCTGAAGAAGAACTTAAGATGAGAAATTATCGTTTGCAGTTATATTTCAGTAAATTACTAATTATTGTCTACATCGACGACAAAGCAAAACCTGACCGTCTCGAAGAAAGTTTTTTAAAAAGGACTATCTACAAGAACTGAGCCAATTCTTATTCATGCACGTTCCTGATAAAAGTTTCGTTTTATTGGTTTCGTAGTTTTAACTCGAAATAGAAAGGTACAATTAGCTGGTTAAAGATCTTCTGTTCTCTAGCAAAAGTATAATTTTTCCATAGCCATAATATAGCTGTTGGCACAAGATTTTGAATTCTAACAATCATTCATGTGGTTTTGAGAAACAGTCTTTTAATGAATTTGCGATAGTTGACCTGTATTTCTTTAGAAGCTAATCCTTGTAGTAGAGATGTTATTTTATCACCAATGTTTGGTTCTATAGGACCATTCTGCTACTGCCAAGGAGCTCAGGAAACTAATTGAAAGTGCAGAGAGCGAATACCAGGTAAGCTACCATCGTTCAAGGTGTGCCTTACTTTGTGGTAAGCTCAAAGCTCATAGGCACCTACATAAACGCGTGGCGTGTCCATAGCAATTACAATTCTTGCTGTCAAGGAAGTATGTAACTGATAAATCCTTTGACTAATTGGGAGCCAGTTTAAACACAACAAGTATTCTAGCCATGTTAAAGCTGAAATTGTGTCAGTATTTTGTGTTTTTTGGCGTTTTTATCACAAGACCCCAAATATGAGCCCACTCTCGAGGGAGCCAAAATTCATTCAATGGGTGCTTTCAATGTCTTCCGTAATTGATTGCTTTAGTTCTATCCAACCCTATGATTAGATTGAGTAAGTGCCTTCTTACATCACTGTTATTGGTGACATATATCTCTCACCCTAACAACTTCTGTCCGTCTGTATTCAACAGAAGGCCATTGCGGAGAACTACGGTGTCATGTCGGAGACGACGTTCAAAGCCCTCCGAAGGGTGTTGCCGCTCACCAGAACAAGAATCGACTGGAATAAAATCGTTAGCTATCGGATCGGGCAGGAACTTGGTGAAATATAAAACACTCCGATTGGAATATGGTTGCAGATTTCTATTCGCTAGTTGATTCATCTATTAGTAACTTGATGATCTGAATCGCTGGATTTTGATGGGACTATTTTTATAAACGTCAATTCATCGGGATTTCCATACTAACGTGTCTCACGTACTTTCCCTATCAACTATCAACTTGTTCATGTAAAATGTCTTGAGTTTCATTTTTAATTGTCATTAGAGTAATCCAGTTCCATGGCACAAGTTGTCATTTTTTTGTCTTTGTACGTATCATTTTGTTCAACAGTGCAAATTCACGCGTCAGAATGCGTGCTGATAATAGCTCGTTATTTCTCTCTGACAGAGGTGTTGGTTGTTTCTCTTTCCGCATTTCAATTTTCTGGCATTTTAACAGAATCATCGCTGTTGCCTTTTGTAAGTGTTGAAGTAATACGACCCAGAAGGAATATTTGCATTAGCAAGAGTAGTAGCCATCTAGCATTCCCACAGCAACTTTTTCTTTTCTTCACTCACCAACAGCCGCTGATGAATTTTGTCAATGGGAACGCCCGCGTTGCTTCCTGGGATGAATTTTGATTTGTTGATAGCTGCTTCAAGAAGCTTATTATAGCCCTTGGTCTCAACGCAGCTCAATTATTTCCTGAAACCTTGGCTTCCTCCATTTTCCCGTCTAGTTTTCCAGTTGTTCAATGTCCCTTATGCTTAAGTCTGCATCAGTAAGAGTTTTTTCTTTAAAATCTACTATCATTTTGGATGTGGTATTTCTTGCTTTCTTCTCTGTTTAATCAAACAGCACTCTGAAGTTGTTGAAAATGCTGGCAAAATGCTCTCGTGAGTTGTAGGAGCCCCTAGCATCGTTCTTAGTTGGTAGGTACAGCAAATGATCTTTGATATAACTCCTAATCCAGTTGCAACTGTTAGCTATTAACTTTTTGTGTAATTCTATACACACCTTTACAGCGATGCGTTCAGTCAGTTTCTCTTTACCGGATCTAAAGCGAATATTTTGTGCTGTTTTGGACATTGGACATTTAGGCAATACATCGAAAAATTGAGTTATCCTTTTGCGAATGCCCTGGAGAACGGTCTTCTAAAACTGACAGTTACGTTAAATTTTTTTGCTGGAAATCCAGCTAGACTACTCCAAACTTGAGTTTGTTGCTGAAGAGAAAAGGATTGTGCTTAATTTATCTTCCAACCCGTACATTGTTGACTCCGTTCCCAAATCGTATAAATCCCCTATTGCGGAAGCATTTTTTGCATACTTAAAGTACTGTTTCGTTCGACTCTGCTCAGAGTATTGAGATTGGTCATCTGACAAATCTTTGAAAATTATATCATGTAATAAGAGATATTCACGGGCTCATCTCATAAATGGGTACTTTCTATTTCGTTATTTTTCAATCATATTAAGTTGAAATGCACAATCGGTCTATGTAGTGGAGTGCTTCGAAGTGTCCCGGGCCAAAAGACTGGAACTGGCCCGCAATATGGCCTAACCATTGTAGCTGAGAGTCACTTTCAATAGGGCTTTCATGTCGAATTAAACGTATCACATGATTAGACAGGAAGAAACCTTGACCAACAGAATACGGGTGTTGTCAAGGATATTTGACAGTTTCACGAGAGAATTCGTAGACCATCAGGTGCGATTATCAATTTTTATTATAAGGTAGGTCGCATCACAGAGTATCTCTAACAGTCAAATAAATTTAAATTGAGATTGTTGAAAGTAGCCCTTGGGAAAGTACAAGGAAAGCTATATACAAGCAGAAAAACAGGCAAGTTTATATCTTAAGAGATATGTACTGTTAAAGCTCTGCTTGTTAGAAAGGTTGGACTTTGTTTTATATGGGGGTCCAAACTGGATTAAGGAAATGAATTGGGACAGCCTGGCCATTTGCGAAGATGCTGTTTTGGTCCTGGGCTAACCTTCCTGTTTTGGTCCTCTTTGGCATCATATGGTCGCTATGCAGACAGCCTCGAAGTGAGAAATGACGTCAGCAGTCTCTCGTTGAGTTGCGTTAACGTGTACTGGTTGTTATCGAGAGTTTTTACATATCAATAATATATATTTGTAATGTCTCTCATGGAATAGAGCTGCTAGGTTCAGAAAAGGAAGTTGGCGTTAGTTTAAAAGTATGGTGACTGGACTGACCCTTCGCTCGATATTGCTTTCATTTTTCATAATTGACGCCATTTTTAATGGTTATACAAGTTCAGAGGCTAGCGATGTGGGCAAAAGCATTCTCAAAAGCCTTAATTTAGAGAGGTTAGGTAGATTGGAAAGCCCCGTAAAGAGAGTTAGGAGAAACGCCCAGGAATGTCCAAGTCTTGCGGGCAAGCCAAGAAGGCATCAGGTAGGTGGATACTTGTTCATTGTTAGTGTATTATTGACCAAGAAAAACCACACTTCAAATGTTAGCAAACCCTAGGTAATTTATTTATAGTGGGGATATTATTAATTATGGAAGCAAGCTCTATAGCCCTCTTTTTGTCAAGCCCTCTATTTTTCAAGCCCTCTAGACAGTCAACAACATTCAATATGCACTTCCTTGTAAGGCGAATTTGATGGCCTTACTTTTTGAGATGATTCAATGAACTACTTGTATAAAATAATTCCTATAAAAGGCTTATTTTTTTAGCAAAGCACATTTCTAATCTTGAAAGTTTAGAATGTCAAAAGTATGAATTTTCATGGGATAAAGTAATATATTCCTTTTGTTAACATCAATGATTATGCTTTTAACAAGATAAGGCTCATATTTTGCACTCCTGTAAATGTTTGATAATTTTCAGATTATTTTATTTATTCCCTTTGTTGAGAATTGATGCTCTAAATACATTTTATATTGCCTCTGATTAGCAAAATTTAAAGCAATGTGTTTGTTGTAGTACCCTCTCAAAGATGATGCAAATACAAACATAAAGTTATTTTGGATAGGGGAAAATTTTAAGGTAAGTGATCATGGTAGCTGTTTATGTAGTTTTGAATTAAATTGCAGACTGCCTTTTCTTGTTAAAAGCTTTTCTGCTAATAATTTTGGTAAATGCCAAATTGAAAACCATGATGCTCTTTCTTACAGGTTTTGTGTATTTTGATGGCTTGTAAATATCCCAGGTCTGGTCATAATGCCAAAATTTGAAATAATTCTCTTTTGTGCATGCAATATATTAAGATAACAGTGTAAAGAAAACACAACTTGTATCTGAACACAACACGATGAAGCAGTCATCACAATACAAACTCTAAAAGTAGATTTATCGTACGGCAAGCGTGAGGGTCACAAGACCGGAATACGCAACAGGAACATAACAGAAAAATAGTAAACAGCCTGATTAGTGATAAGTATATAGCGGTGATCACAATAGATAATGATGAGTTCTCAACACAATATACTTTCAAATTATGTACTTTTAGGCCAAATACTCTAATGCAGGAATATTGAATCATATTACTATCAAACACTCAAATGAGATTTGATTGTCAGTTGTTGTCTAGACTTGTCAGTCAATTTCTGTGAATTTTCAAGTTTTCAATGGATATCTGTTCCTAAAAGTCTATTGTGACTACACTTAAATGCAACTTCAATGCACCGACTAGTGACAATAATTCTTCAAATTGATGAAAATTCTATACCATATGTGATTACTTAGCAAATCATTGTTTTTCCTCATGGCATCAATAGATGTCTGCAACTCTTCTGTCTGCTAAGTCATTGTTTTGACACACAATGTGCTCATACCAAAAGGCACTCAATGAATCCTTTATGAGAAGCTCTTTCTTAGTTAAACATCACCTGAAATTTAGCTTTGTTTATTGCGTTCCTTCTAGCAGTATAATTGATTTAAAAAAGTGTTAGTATTTTTATCACTTAACTCTTTATTCCAGACACAGCTACTTCTAACAACATTTCAGATGAGGTTTTTAGTTTTCCGTGTAAGAAAGCAATCAAAGCTTTATATTAGGTATGTTGTTTTAGCTATGAATTTTAACAATAAATAGTTCTATATATGTTCTATATATGTTACTACATGCTGTTTTTCCTTGAGGTTTGTGAACTACAGAACCCAAATTAAGCATACAATTATAGAATTTCAACAAAAAAAATTTAAAGTTTCAGTTTATAATCAGAATGCAAGTGTAAGTGATTAATATCAAGTGGAATATGATAGTGCCCAAACACAATTGACTTTTATACTTTTTTATTTAGAGTAAATGATTAGAGGGAAGAAATGCAAAAAGTAGAGTTTTGCTAACTCTGGTTGACAACTTTTGTGGTAAAATCTTTAAGAGTTTTTGGCAGATTACCATGAAAGCTTTTCAACTTGGAAATGTTCAGTTGGGGGAGAGATAAGGCTCAATGCTCAAGAGTAAAATATGATTGTCAATAGTAGCAATATCAAGTGAATTTGGAGTGCATGGAATTCTTGCAGACTCGGCAAGGTTTAGCTCTGTTGACGATGTTCGCAAGACTGTTGCGGAAGATATTCATAAAAGGACTTCTAGAGTGGACTGCCAAGGGCATTGTGTAAAAGAAGTTGGACTTTTGGAAAATTTAGGCAGCTGGTCTTTCTTAAATCATGCACATGTCAACAAATCAATCCTTCAGCTTAAACTGCTACAGTTAATTCACCTTAGTATGTTTTTGAAATGCTATACAGAGCTGGGAAACCCAAGAGTGTGTATTTTTGTCTAATTATTTAGTTATAAATATTATTTTGCCCCTCACAAAGCAATGATGATGGAATGATGTTCACGCCAATTCTTGGAAAGTTAAAGGATGTTGACATAAGAACGAACTTTGGGGTTGTGAAGAGTGAAAAAAACCCATTGAAAGTAAGTAGATGAATGAAAGAAATAAACCTTCAAAAACTCTTAAGATTAACTTATCTTTGTTTTTATTCAGCAGACATAGTGGTCAGTTTTTATTGTTAGCCCTTTGATAAAGAATCAATCTAGATTGACAGTGATGATAAAAGTGATGGCTTTTTCAGGGTCAAAACATTGCCCTTTATTTGATTTTTCAGAATTTCATTCTTCAGATATGAAATATGAAATAATTGACAATAATTTAAAGAAGTAATATATAATTTAAAGAAAATTTTTAAGGAAACTGAGTTCCTTGTTGCAGGTTCTTCTAATCGGATTCAGCAAGTCGATTGAAAGTTCTAGCCTTTTCATAAGTTTTGATGGGGCGCAGACATGGAACACAATAAACATTCCGTTTCGTGTGAGACAAGACGAACCCATTATACCTCACCCAAACAAAGAAGAATGGTTGCTTGCCCTTGAAGATGGACAATCAATGGCGGTAGGGGCCTCAACGAGCTCAGCTATTGATTAATCGCTTCACTTTAATTAACTGCATCATTCGATGGTATGAATTCCTAGCCTAATAAGTGTATATGCGATAGACAGGTGCCATTGTTGTAAACTTTGGTTTTACGTGCACTAGCTGATGTTAAGGCAGCCGGTATGTCTGTCGAAGCAGTATATAATCATAAGTGAACAAAGGTTTTGCAGAAGCCTTTGATTTTTCGGGGTGGTTCCGTCGTCAGTAATGCAAAATTATTGGTGAATTATTCTCACTTCTTCTTTAAGGCGTGGGTTTCTATTGACTTCGGATTGAACTGGATGAAAATGAAAGACCGTGCTTACTCGGTAAAGTGGTGAGTCTCTTGCTGTTCTCTCGACTGGCAATTTCTCTTTCACATATCCTCTTCAGTTTTCTTATCAAGCTTTCCGTGTTTTTCATAAGCCTTTAGATGCTTCAAATGCAGATATGCTCTTGACTTTCCTTAAATTATAAAACACCAGAGGGATAACAAAATCGAGAAAGTTTAAATTCGTTCTCTTGATTTTGATAAAGCTAACTTAAATGGAGCGTTATATATCCCTTTCAACATCTTTTGTTCTTTTATAGCCCTTTGCACTCTGATGAATGTTGGATAATATAGTTTGCGCCCCTTCTATGCTAGGATTGTTAAGCTCCGTATCACCAGAAGCTTGTTTATGTGTAAAGATTTTTGATGGTTTTAGCACTGTATTTCCTTTTGAAGGTCTTTCTATTAAATGAAAGACCTCAGTACTTTTAGACTATAAGGCATCGTTCTTCTTGATAAAAGTATCCAGCTTTGATCCATCACACATTTTCAAGTTTTCAAGTTAGTCTTTATTTCGATATGTTTTAATATTATTGAAGATTTTTTGTTTGTTGGTCCTTCTTGTCTTTCTCAGTCTGACGTCATTCTTTTTCAGGGGAGCTGTCACTGGGCGTAAAGCAGACGAGAGGGTGATATTTATTACAGTGAAAGAAAACATGGCAGGTATACCGTAAAAACCATGAGTTATAACGTCGTCCTATTTATTGTTTTTTATTTCCTCCTAACACCCTGGAAAACCATGTACTGGTCATAAATCCCATTGGAACGTCCTCTCTCAATTAGCCAAGCAGTCTGGCATTGATTTTCTACTTTTATCCGTAATTCTAAAACATTTTTGCAAGATTTTATTGCAGTATCATTTCGAGAAAAAAACCCTTGGGTTTACTAATGATTAGTAGATTTTCTTTCTTGTCTTTAACGTCTTTAAAGACAAATAACTCATAATGACTTTGACGTCTTTCATGATTTGCAACAGAACAACATTTTGAAAGAATGTTCTTTTAAACGCTTCCAATTCCATTTTAGGAATTTTCGTTAGCCGCGACAGCGCTCTTTGGAGATCGAAGGATCTGGGGAAAAGTTTTTCATGTACGTAGATGCAATAACTTTTCTTGTTGTTTAATTGAACACCTGCAGCGGTATATTTGTTTAAGCAAGGCAGAGAAGTGAATAGTTTTTGGCTGGTCTTGGCATACATCCATCCATGCTCATTTATTTTTTGGTGTTGTATGCAAAAGACAATCATTTAATTTCTTTCCAGCAACAACTTCATCTACTTATGAAATTATTTACATTGCACAACTCATGAAGTTGCAGTTAAGGCCTAGCCCTTTTTTACCTTGCTTGTAACTGACGCTCTAAGTTTAGTATTTATGAAGTGAATGACGTTTATGTTAATGTGGTGAAGCAATTTCTGCTGATTTTTCAGTACTCCAAAGTCACGTGTACAGTCTTGGTGTTCAGGGAAGTTTCCTGTTTACGTCAGTGGATTCGACCACGGTATATATAATATAAGTTTTAGGTTATTAGATTTATAATCATTTGCTTTGGCATGCTAGGATGGTTAAAATAGTTTACGAAAGTCGCTTCCTTTTATCATAACCAGCTAAATAACATTGTTTAACAATAATGCTATTAGAAATGATATTATTAATTATTACGGCTAGTTATTAATGTCCTCATTATAGCTGTGAAAATTTTAAACCATTATTTCTAAAACCAACTCTTTATCAACATAACTTATTAACGATAGAATTCCCTTTCTTAGTAACGTTACTCGGCATGCATTTGAAAACAGTCCTTTAAATGTGACTTGATTTCAATGGATGCATCTCCTTTTAGAATGCAGGGACACGTGTAATGCACGTGTCTAAGACCAATGGTGATGTTTTTCACAGAGTGCACGTGCCAGAGGTCACTCCAGAAAGGGTAAATGTTCTTTCAATTACTTCAGTGTCAACTTAATACTAAGAAGTCTTAACAAGGCATTTCTCTTAAATTCCCATACTGAAAATCACCCAGCCTGATTGTATGTCAATTTATTTTATGTAGGTTATTTTAAAGGAGCTTGTGAGCTGCTCTTAACCCTGATTACAATTGAAGATTATTTGTGTAGAATACTTAGAATACATATGTAAAGCTGAGTTATGTTTCACCCATCTATGTGAAATGTGTTTCTCTGTGACTAGGAATTGCGGTATGCACCATAAAACCCTTGTGAAATTTGTTTGCAATTTTTGTTTGTAAGTTTTTGTGTTATATGTTTATTGTTATATTTTTTTGGCGTTTTAGTTCTATGCCATATTGGATATGAGCGAAGGCCAGATTTTCTTGCACGTCGATGAACCTTCAGGTGAGTGTATCATTCATCATCATTCATTGATTCATTTCATATATTACTAGTTAAAATCAAGTTTTATGATAAATGATTTCCTAGATGCAGCGACAGGCATCGAAGTGGAAAAGTGTCTTTTCCTGCAGCTGAGCTTAAACCCGTAATAATCTTCATTTCAGATACTGGGAAGGGAACTTTGTTTGTATCAGATGACGATGGAATTATGTACACCCAGTCTCTTGAGAATCATTTTGTAAGTTCCTTTTGCAACGAAATTTTCAATGCAAGAATATTTTTTGCTACAAGTCATTTTTATACCAGTAATAAGCTTCTTCTCTGCTAAAAGGTTTTTTTACCCTTTTGGGTTATATATTAGCTTACTAATATTTTTTCTTGTATAACAGTCATTTTTCGGATGGTTTTTTAATTTTGGTTGAACTGTCTTTTCTCCCTCCGTTTTAGTACACCAACGACGGAATAACCGACTTTTACAGAGTCGAGTCAATGAGAGGCGTGTTTCTAACGCATCAGCTCGAGAAAGGTCAGTGAACTGGATTCGATATTATGAATTAGATAATTTTTGGTACATGGCTTAGACATTGTAACTGCTGCCTTCTAATACTATCCAAAGTCTGGTGTCAGTTGTATCTTATAGAAGTCAACCGATCTTCATACATTATGACTTTTTATGATTCAAGTTAATGCCATGGCAAGTTAATGTTATGCAGGAGATTGTAATGTTTTTATTGTGTTTAAACACCGCTATCAAATCAGGTGTCAGTAAAAATTAAAACATAGATGGTATAAAAAGCAATAGGGCCTTATGATATTCAGCCCAGTTTGATGAGAAGACGAATTTAATATTGCTTTTGGCTGCAAGAAAGATCTCTTTTATCAAGAGTAGCGTCTACACTGAAACTCTCGCAGATAATTCTGATCAGCTTTTCATTTCTTGCGCCAAATATAAATTTATTTTAAAGCAAAATTGGTCGTTGTCATCGTTGAATCCTGACCAGGTTTGCAAAACTTTCATTTGATTTATTCAGAGAAGACCCTGAAATCCGTTATCACATTTGATCGTGGCGCAACGTGGAATGATTTGTATCTTGCTGACGAGCAGTGCCGCGGGGCCTATATAAAGGTGAGCATACGAGTTTTGTTCATCTACCAGAATTCGAAAGCAGGCGGGAAAAGCCCGTATATCTGGATTTGCAGTTGTGAAATATCCTTCCTCTGCTCAGTGGTTAGTAGGTCCTGGTCTAATTAGGTGTCACTACAAGTTTGTCTTTGATCTGTTTCTTTCGGTGCTCTTGTTGTTATTAACGAATTGAAATTATAAGTTAAGAAACGTGGGTGACCGGAGAGAAAGCTTGTCTTGTATTAAAAGATATAGCCACTGTGCAGGGGATCTGTTTGTTCGTCAGAGCCAATTAAATTGAATGAAGCCAGGTAAAGGGGAGAAAAGGCTCTTCAACACTATCTGATCAACATGGCGAATCCAAATACAATTGAATTTTCTTTCAAGAGAAGGACCCCAAAGTCTCGTGTTTTAAGTAAGGAAGCTCTTGGTTGATCGATTTTACTAAGTGATTAATACAAGGTTTGTTGTTTCGTAGAAGGATTCGAAGTGCTCCCTTCACTACCATCACCAGTTCAGTAAGCAGAAGGGACACCTGGTTCAAGGCCCAATGACTTCCGCCACTGCTCTTGGAATAATATTGCTTCATGGTTCGTTACCCTCTCATGTCTCTATGTCCCAAGTTAAAGGGAATGCCGTTGCTTCTTCTAAACTACTTTTATTGTTGTTTATACTATATATGTTGTATGTATATAGTATGTGGTTTACTGAATTGAAATCTTGTTGCGATAAAACTTAACTTTTAAAAAACCTCTCCAACATATTTGATGATGCATTGATAACAAATAGCGCAGGATAACAAAGCTCTCGTCGCTTAAGTTGTTTTTGTTTCAAATGTTGCTCATTTGTATTTTGTCAATCGATCATTGTTCCATGTATTGCCTCCGCATCTGACCTTGGTATAATCAGCGTTAATATTGCTTATAGGTGTGACAGGTGACGCCCTTCATACAAACAACACCAGTGTTTACTTATCAAGAAACGGGGGATATAACTGGACTAAGGTGACTAGACCAGCCTTACATGAGCCTCTTTCGATCGTCATCTATTCTGCCAAATGGCCTTCGTGCTTGAATTTTTTGCACCATTTCATGAAGGTTTTCAAAACGTTGCTCGGGGCCCCCTAAATTTGAAATCTTAGGGGGTCCGAGGGCCCGGACCCAGCAGTCCCATGGGTAAATGCGTCATTGACCAACAGAGGCTATTTATATTCACGAGTGACTAATGTCATTCTCCAGCGATAGATTTTAGTGAAAACCTTAAATATACGGTATGACTTATCCCATCCCATACAGAACACAATCAGGTTTCACTCTGCACTATAACTTGAGTCAACTATCATGAGCTTTGGTATCGGATGGGATTTGTTGCCATTTTCCCAAAGCAGGAAAATCCATACTAAAACTCACTTATCATTAAGTGCTATGGCAAGGTCGTGAAGAATGCCTCATAGTTCCTGTGTTGCCATAAGAGCTGGTAGTCTTCACGCCTTAGTCATGTTTTTCGATTGCAGCCAAAGGAAAAAAGCTTTTCTATAGGCTGTTGATTTTTTTCACTTATCCAGTCGTCTGGTCTTTGAACGCAAATCGATTCAACAGACATTATCAGCCAGACCAATACCAATTTCATTATACTTTTATACATTACTTTAGTACAAGAAGCATGCAACGTTTTTTGTGCAACCTTTTATCTAATTCCTGTTTCTATTTCCAGGTTCTTGACGGACCGCACCATTATGCTATCGGAGACCACGGTAATTTGATAGTAGCTGTATCCAGAGACCTCGATAGCAATGTCACTGGAAAGTATCTAAAGTAAGTGAATCGACTGTCCGCATTGCAATGCTTAATTTTAAAGAGAATCTTGAAATTAAATGTCCTTCTTGAAATTGTCCGCAACACAAGGTTTTCAACAACCATTCCGACTCTCAACTTTCAACAGCTTTTTTCACAAGGACCAAATTTGTTTACATACGCCACTTGCTCCTATTATTTTGTTGACCTACTAGGTATTCGCTGGACCAAGGCCGCTGCTGGAATACCTTCAAGTTCACAGATGATCCGATGATGATCAGAGGACTTGTCACTGAGCCGAACTCAAGAAACGCTCCTTCAGCATTTGGGGAGTGATCGAGGGCGACAAGGAGAGAATGTGGCAGGTCATCACCGTAAACTTTGAGGACATCTTGACTCGAAAATGTGCGTATTCTCTTCTGGATACTTAGAAGTGTGTCTGCTTCGCGTCATTTTATCTATTTCTTATTTTCTGGTAATCAGCTACGTGAGGCTTTGCTTGAAGCCAGTTAAAAGTTGTATACATTATTTGTTTTATGGTAGGAATTTATTAGAAAAACAGACCCTAGCTCTCTACTTGTTTGAAAATATAAATGAAAAAATGATTTCTATGTTGAGTATGTATATCCCACATGTAATGCACTTAAGCTTTGAGTTAGGCAGTGAGATGCGTTTGAGATTATCATCTACTAATGAAATGATTTACACGCACTCATGATGAATGTAAAGCATTTAATTGTCGCGCAACACTAATTAGGGAACAATGAGGATGGTTAATCACAGCAGAGTAAGAGTAAACGCAGGATCGAATAAAGGTCCAAGTAAACATATTTACCTGCACAGAGTCACGATTTCTTCGAATAATAGACAATAACAGTTTATTGCACATATAAATGTGTCTATAGAATATTTTTGCTACAAAATACTTTGAGCCGAAAGACCTACGTTAACTCGTGTTTTCTACTTGCACTAACTTGCCTCTTCCTCTGTGTTTAGGTAACCTTGGCGACTATGAATACTGGTACCCACATGCAATTGGTAGAAATGATGGATGCTTTCTAGGCATCAAAGAGGAATACCCTCGAGTGAAGCAAAACGTCTTGTAAGTGAATGCTTATTTTTTGGTTATCAAAACGACTGAGAAATCCAAAAAAAATTTTGGAGTAATGCCTTCTCGAGGTTTTTGTCTTCTCTTATCACAGAGCCTTTTTTGTATCAAACATTAAATGAGATACAAGGACATCGATTCTTGAATTAAATTTTGAAAGGCAAAGACGATACAATAGAGGCTTTCAATTGACAGATCTGCATTGCAGGCTTTGTCTTTCCCCTTCAAAAATTCATGATGATTGTCATGTGACCTAGTACTTCATAGCTAGATGTCCTAGTGCCTCATCGATGCTTTAAAGAAAGTTTACTTGATGTTAAAGCGTCTCAACGTACTTTGGTTGGGTAATGACAGAAGATGACAAAAGGTGAGCGGGGAATCGACAGGTGAAAAGATGTGATTATTTCGAGCCATGAACCTATTGTGGTGCCAACAAATGCCCGCTGACTTTGCCTCATCACAAAGGAAGAAAGGGGACAATAGTTTAATCATAAGTGCAGGGGTGTTCTAGGCAGTGTTTTCTGGGAAAATGCAGGCTGTTTTCAACTGCAAAAAAAATTTTTATTTGGAAATGAATTTGCGGCGCGATTCAACGGAGCCATGTATAATCTTAGAAGCTTCAAAATGTTGATCATTGTTGGGGTATTTCTAATTATTGGGTTATTAAGACCCACCACCAAAAACAGCCTTGATTGCGCTTTAAATGACTGTAGCGTTTTATTTGTTCTTCTTAGCTGTTATAGTGGAGACAGTTATTCGCCAAAGATTACGAAGAATCACTGCGTGTGCACTTTACAAGACCTGGAGTGGTATGTGTTTAAGTGATAGTATGAAAAATGTATTTCGATTTTGTAGTCTACGCAGAAATTCATTAGATGAACTTTGGAGGATTTATCATAGGAAAACTGTACACAAACTTTCTTTATCGATATATGTAATTGAAACTGGCGAGTGGAACTGAAAATGTGACACTTTTTCTAGTGATTATGGTTTCGTAAAAGATGATCTTGGAAAGTGCATCAGAGATCATTCTGTAAAGCTTGAGATTTGCAGAACTGGTGAAGAACAGAGGATTGATGAGGGACAAGGGTTTGTAATCTCATTAAACTTTTTAGTCAGCAACCTTTAAATAGTTATGCTTAAAATTGAGCACCCTTTTCTGCTCTCTTAATATCATAGGTCCTCGCTTGTATGATGGGTATGGGAGATGAAGGTAAAGCATGTTCAGGAGTTTGTGGCTACTATCTAGCTTTCCTTTGCCAAAGTCAGTACTAAAAGCCGTTAAAAAGCAGAAACTGTCACAGCTCGATCTAACGTAACAGTTTAAGGACTGTGCAGAGGAATATCGAGTGAATGCATTATCTTCAACGACCACTAGAACACGCTGACACTGGCTGTATTTTGAATATTTTGGGGGGCAATATTTTGAATATAACTGCAAAAAGAGATGGAGACAATGTTTTGAATATTACTGTGATAACATGACTATCATGCATGGCAAGAATGTCTCTAGTCTTAGGTGATATCTGAGCAGACTAGTAATGCAAAGTGGAAAAGCTGTTTTCAAAGCTCTGAACCAATTATTTGAGCAAAGCTTCATCCCGTAGTTCTTTCAGTTACATGATGTCCGAAGAGCAGAAAGAATTTGCTAATAACTGGTAGTTCAGTCTCGCAATCGAGGAGCTACTGAAATTATTATAGCACATGATAAGGGAGAATTGCTTACGTGTTCTTCGTGCAGATTGGCACGGAGGTGCTGTTAAAGGCGTATTTCCGATTGGGGCATGGGGTGGTTAGGTTGTTGGTTTTTAGGGACTTTTTGCTGTTTTTTATGCTCCAGTGATTTTCTGCAATACTCATCGAGGGTCAACTGGCTCATGCAAAGAAGAACTGTAGCGGAAAAAGGTTCTGGCATTTGCCAAGTATATGTAATATACCTTCGCCTTGGAAGCAGCTGCTATTGATATTCATACCAATATATTTTTGCAGGTACCGGAGAATTCCAGGTGACCAGTGTAAGGGCGGAAAGGACTCCTTGATTCAGGGGATGATTAAATACATAGACACTAGGTACCATGTAAACCCGATGAATTGAACTCTTACGGGTTATCTCAACATGTGGAGAAGAAAACTTCCGGCAAGGTCTGTAGACTTTACTGTATTTGCTGCTTGCTATCTATTCAAACTTTCTTCTTTTTTCCATTGCATGCTTGTTTCCTGCCAGTCGGTGATTTCAGATTTATCTTTCAGAGCGCAACTAGCAAGGGCTTTCTTGTGTTCGGCATAATCCTCATCGTTGTGGTGTGTGTTGGTCTCGCTGTATTCGGTGCAAAAAGATTCGCACGCTATAGAAGCAGGTTCGTTTTAATTGCTATTTAGCTTATATTATCTGTCTACTGCTCCTATAAGGAATATTCTTGAAGGTACAAGTGTACATTATTCAGCCATCTTTCTAAAAGTTTTGTAAACAAATTGTCTGTGACGTTTGCGTACATACAATTTTAAGCTCAAGTAAGTTTGACAGCACTCCATAAGCGATTTCAATTATAAACAAGAAGCTTATGAAAAATTTAAAAATAATTTCATTTTCGAGCTAAGAGTGAAGTAGCTTTTTATATTTATTTACTTCTAAAGGACTTCAGAACTATTTAGAGGCTGTAAATTCATTTTAACCTTCCTAGAATGTTGTTTGTAATGCTCTTTTAGAATGAGGCTACAATGCTGATTGGTTTGCTAATTTTTTTTTCAGGATATTTGTATTTCTAGTTTGCTTTAAATTATCTGCTGCAGAAATCCATTTTTCATTGCTTAGTGTATTTTTATTGTATTCTTAGTGTATTAGTGTATAGTGTATTAGTGTATTAGTGTATAATACATCTGCTGTATTAGTGTATTCTTAGTGAGAATGGATGTGAAAACGGTGATAACAAAAATGTCTTTCATACTAGTGGAACCACCTATCGCTACTCACAACTGTCAAACAATGAATCTGATGAGCTGATTGAAGAAGTAAACGGCTATGACCCAAGACCGAAGGGCCTAAGGCCGTACCACGATGAACTAGACTTCGATTCTGTAAGTAAAAACTCACAACTTTACTATCAACATTACCACATGCATGTGTTGTATATAGACAGCTGACTTGATAAAAATGTCAGCAAATGACAGTCTGATCTTAAACGACAGTCTGTCGGTTAAGCAAAGTTGAGTTGAAGCTTGAATTGAGTTGAAGCTCGGATTGAGTTGAAGCTCGGATTGAGTTGAAGCTTGGATTGAGTTGTAGCTCGGATTGAGTTGAAGCTTGGATTGAGTTGAAGCTCGGATTGCGTTGAAGCTCGGATTGAGTTGAAGCTCGGATTGAGTTTAAGTTTGGATTGCGTTGAAGCTTGGATTGAGTTGAAGCTCGGATTGAGTTGAAGCTCGGATTGAGTTGAAGCAGCAGTGAATCTAGCAGCACGAGAGATGTTTACCAATGGCTTTAGTGTGGATCTGATAAATCAGTTCTAAGATTATCAGAGCTCTAAATGTAGCTGTTTTTTCAGGATGCTGAAATGCTCAAACTATGACGCACACAAGAATTTCAGAAGATTACGCGGCGACTAAATTTATGATCCTTCAATTGGCAGATTGTTGAGATCGTTATAACTGACTACCCACTTGGTACCCTTCGTTGATTTTCTCGCATTTAGTAAAAACTCATTCAGTAAAAACACGATAAATGTATAATTGTTGCTTTTTGGTGATGTCTTCAGTCATCTGGGACTCAAAATGCTGGTAAGTTTTTTTTGGCGATATTTTAAACATTTATAGAGCCACAGCCAAGACCTTCTGCTATGAAATTGTTCTAAGTTTTTATTGGAAATGTAGAGGAACACTTTAATCTATGTCTTCTTTAGTACCAATCGCCTGATTGAATTTTGTGACTTTTGATTCGTAAGAAGCCTAAAATTCTTTCGCCTAAAGAAATATAGTTTAGAAGCTTTAAGCCAGATGTCCCTTGGAGTCTAGGCTGCTTGTTGTTGTAATTATTTTTCTACTTGCACTGGTTACTAGGGTTGTTTGGTAGTTGTCCTGATGAATGGGTATGTTAAGGCGGTAGTTACGTTAAGGTGACTCGATGGTATCTAGTGAGTCTTGTAAGACAAAGACCTCAATTTTCATCGTTACCTATTTGAAAAGAAAATAATATTTATCTATTATTGCTGTCGAATATAATTGTTCTTACGGCTAAAGAACAGTAGTAAGATTTGTATTCCTATTTGTATACCTGCAGTTTAGTGTGTGAGAATTTTGAATTATTTAAAGTAACGAGCGCTAAATATTGCTTGTGTGTTCATTCATCATTTTTCTTCTGTCGGTGAGTCACGAGTAGTTGTCCAATAGACCTGACCTGAGGGCTGTTTTTTTTTCATACCAATCTAAAGGCTGGTTGTTTTAACCTTTAATTATTTCCATATGAAACAGATTCTCATTGATACGATGCTTTTGGGTCATCTTGAAATCCAGATTTGTCATTAACAAGAAAAAGAAATGTATTGCAGAACCCATGCTGTATATAAATTGTAAATATTTTACAATACTTATTGCATGCAGTCTGATGCTTATAATTTATTTTCAAGGATACATAGGTTTGAAACGTGGGGGGGGAGGGGCAAAGCCTCACGTATGAACTGCCTTTAATGTTAAAATTGTCATTGCGGATGTATGCGAAAGTTTTTGCTGCTTCGTTATGAGAAAAGGGAGGATCAACAGTTGTGAAAAACACGAATCTATGTGTGCAGTTTAGTTGAACATTAATATTAGAGGCCAGTAATAAACTACACGAATGAGTTTCGGAATGGTCGTTTCTTTGATCGGTAATCACACATCTACTATTTCATATACGACAGACAGTGAAGCTCCTCCGCATTGTCAAATATTATGCTGCGTGAAGCTCAACCTGCAGCAACAACACCGTCAGCTATTTTGCGTGTTTATTATCACCAAAGTGTACAGAATACATCTATTTCGTCTCCCAAACCTTTCAGTATGACAAAATGCTGTCCTTTGGCGTTGTCTTGTTGCAAATCTTCTAATGCGCTTGATTGACAGAAGTAGCAATATGAATTTGAACCATTGGCATCAAAGACATAGGCCTCCGCTATAGTCAGTCAGCTTACAGCAATCAACGCGAAGTCTTGATATTAAGAATGCTTTTGTCAACAGAGACATTGCTCTAATTATTCTGTAAAGCCATCACTGCAAGCATTTCATTTTGAATCTTTCATGTCAATTAACTTGCTATGCTTCTAATTTGGAGGATACTCCGCAGCCTAGAATAGATGTATGAATAGATTGTCTGTTTGGGTTAATTGATGGAGGTGCTTATGAGAAATTCTAATAGGTACATCAGTGCCTCTATCAAAGTAGAGGCTTAGCTATCCGTTAGAGTCGCTTAGATAAAGATACAATCCATTTATGTTGCATTCAGTAATTCTACCTTATAAGCTTTTCTTGTGCAACATGACTGTCACACAAGAAAATTGTTTTGATACATTCTACAGTCTATGCATTTATTTTGATTATAAATACAAGCAAGATATTATTTAATAAGCACTTAACCTCAAATTCCACGAAAAATTAAATGATTTCTCTTGGCTTGAGGACGGGTACGAAAGGCGATTGAAGAATATGAGTATTATATATTGGAATCTTTGCAATGGTGCCATTTTCATGTTTAGTAGTGGGGAGTGGTCAATGATGACTAAACACAGTGTGAGCCAGAAGATTCGTACCTAGGGCAGTCTGGCGAATAGCATGCGCCTCATATTGCCATTCATACGCGTACTTCTAAAAAAACAAGGGATTTAGTCTAAAATGTAGACCGAGAACACTGACTGCAAAATTGCAATAGTTAATACAAATTTGACGCCACATTTCAATGGGCATTATGACGTCACTCTGAATTTCAACGTGAATTCTCATTTCACGACGGGCCTACGCAGAGTTTGCTGGTGTTAGTGGACTGGAAGTTCATTTTCTCCTAAGATTCGATATTTTCAATCATTTTGGAAAAATTTCCTGATCAAAGTGGAATCAGAGAACAAGAGCTGTCTCGCATCAAAGATTGCGAAGATTACACTGATCGAACCGCGATCGGAAATATTCACTTGCACCCAGAAAAGAATCGCAGCAAGAAAAGAGTGTGACGAAGTTAGCGAAGATTTCACTGATCAAAGTGGAATCCTACAGAGACATAAGCTCTGAATAGACAGGTTACCTTCAAGAAATCGAAAAGAATTTCGCAACCTTCTATTCTCCATTTACTAGAATTTTGGGGTTTATTGCTTCAAAGAAACTTCAAGCTACGAGCATCAAAGATGAGTTTTGACAAAAACACATTGATTGGAGTTGTTGCTGGTTCAGCAACAGTTGCACTTTGTGGTTATGGGTTATACTTGTACCACGAGAAGATAAAGAGTGACAACAGAAGGGACAAACAGTGCCAAGTGTACCAGCCAACGGTAGGCCACTGAGAATGTTTTCATTTCGAGTTGTAAAATTGCTTCATTGATGTAATCATTTTAAGATTAATGAAAACACTGCAACAGACAGGATTAAACCTAAGTGACAAAAGGTATTTCAAGAAATACATCATAAGAACAAGGAAATAGTCAAAAATTAATCAAAGATCAGTTTGGGCCTCAGCAGGAGACTTGGTTTCTTGTAGAATTAAGAGTCTAGATAAGAATCTCGGTCAGTAAGGTAGTCCCATTTTGTGCAAACTAGTTGAAAAATCCCCTTAGTGAAAACATCCTGTCAGATTTTATCATAATAATATTAAATTACTAATTTAAAACTTCTTGAGCTGACGTTTTACAACCTTGTAAACAAACGGACATTATTTGTGACATTTTGTGATTAAATTTCTGACAGAAGCGCCATAAGGCTACAAAATGTCCCCCTATTGTGACATCGGACAAAGGGGTTCAAGCCGGTCCAGTTCGGCATGAGAAGATGATTCAGGCTCATTTGCCAATGGTATCAAAATCCGCGCAAACTGAAATCGTCAGTAAAGGCCTGGGCATGAAAGATAATTCATGTCATGTTTCTTTGGATGATTTTGGTGGTTTCAAGACGACAGCCAGTCAGACAGAAGAGGGAGCCATGTCATCTGACCTCATCCCATCTTGTGAAAGTTTGGACGGTACATTATGCTTATTACTAATGTCTTTAGGCCCACTTTAATAGCCACTTGCTTCTTGCTTGTTTAACTGTTTTACTGCAAGAGGAATCTGGGGAAAGACGAAAGGAGGTAAATTAGTATCCCTGTTGAAAACTTTAAACCTTGATTGCTGTAAAAAGTGATCCTACGAGACAATGAAGGGCCTCAATTTTAGACAAATTTCGGGTAGTCACTTTTAGCCAAAGTAACAGATGTGAAAGAAACTTTGTTCGTGTTGCTATGAGGAGCTACTTAGAGAGCTTTTCGTTGCGCGCAGACATTCAATAACATGGCTATGAATAAGAAGTCACCTAGATGGACATTTTGGGTGGAGGGTCTAGGTTGTGGTTCCAGTTCTAAATGGACTTCTTTGGTGTTGTCAATTGTGTATGACTTCTACTTTCTTTCCATTTAGATCTTGACGTCTTCTATGATGCAAGAGAGAATCAATCTCAAAACCAAGAAGAACTTTTGAACTGTGATGATGAATTTCCAAAAACATCTTCCATAATAAGAAGCTTGAGGAACATGATAGGAACATTTCAATCGATTGTGCAAAGGATAGTTAGAAATAAAATTGATGACAAAGAACTGGAAAGATCAGATGCGGATCAACAAGTAATAATAAGTAATAAATCATAAAGGTAGGCCGCAGTTAGTTTTTTTCTTTCTCTTCTTTCTTTTTTACTTTCTTTCTTTCAAATTTTTCGATTATTGAGACCCAGCATAAATGTTTTGACCAAATGCCATTTTGCAGAAGTATCACTAGATTTTCAAGAAGGTCAGATTTACATACTCTTAAAGAAGCTTTTTCTTTGCGAAAATGGTCATGAGTTAAATTGTTGGTACTCTTTTAGTACGATATATAAGACTGCTAACAATAATGAATTAATGGAACTATTAAGAATGAATAACACTTTTATATATCATTACTTTTTGTAGGTTTTTTATCAAATCATTGAAGTCTAGTTGCTTCCTTTCTCATTTTTGCAAGCAGATATGATATTGCACAAGTCTTAGACCCGATGCGTTGGTCAAATGGCATTCTAAAACCCTTTACGTTACTGATCACGGTCATTCTCTTTCTAGGTGTCGCGTGGCAGCGCCAGTAAGGGACGCTTGAACAATGTAAATATTTTATCCCAAGCAAAACGTTTTTGTTCAGTTAATATGGAAATAGTGCCGGGGGCTTCTACGCGGTTTTTATTGAAGAAAAAAGGCTCAGAGTGACAACCTTTCTAGAGACCACCACCCTCTGTCGTTCACGAGTAGGCCCTTTCCTGACAAGCTTTCTGGTCAAGCATCTTGTCTTTTGCGAGACCCATGCAAAATACCATAGGCATAAACAATGCTTTTTCAAATGTTTCCTCGTGCAATCGATTTTCAGTGAGTATGACGTCTCACTTTAGCAACCTGAGTCAAATAACTTTGCTGTTTGACCCAGGTTGGCAGAGGCGATGACGTCATCTTACACCTACCTTACTCTTCTCTTGGTCAGCACCACCGCTTGATTCGATCGACCCGTATTTCTTTTGCTGTGGTGAGTTCTTTTTACTTCAATAGAGATCACTAGAAGCTCCCTGTGTGAAGTTTAATAAATGCTCAAAGCAACTGTCTTGAGGTTTTCTGCGTTTATTTTCTGGTTCAATCGATTATCCTGATTTGAATGGGCCACAACTGGCTACTGGAAAATGGAATAGGTTACATCGAGGAAGCAACAGTATACAAAATCAAATTTTCTAGTCGTTGCAAACTTGTCAAGCTGAATTGTCAAAAAGCATGCCATTAAGACGATAGAGCATAAATTTCACAAAGTCCAAATAAATAACTAGAATTCGTCCAAATCTTGGAGAAAATGAAGAAGCAAACTTTATAGTTGAGTTAAAACTCCTCCGGATAATGAAAAAAGCAGTCCCTTAGGAAATTACGATAGAAAAAGCTGTGCAATATTAAAAGCCTTTGGCACCCAAATCAGTCCACCAATAAGTCCAGCCCTCTTGGACTACTCAAGGCCTTATTTCGTTTCCATTTGCATTCCATCTGTTTTACTCGTTTTCCTAACGGCCATTTCCGCTTCCATTTCGTGTCCTAAGTTTGACTGTTGTTTGTGCCAAAAGTGAATGAGAATCATGATTTAGTAAATCAATATCAATGCCACCCAAGGTATTGACTTGCTAATTGTGACAAAGTAGTTAAATAGAAGGTTCTGTACGAATTCAGTAAGTGTTTCCGAAATCAAGTTATTCTTATCCCAAGTGTTTTCAGCTTAAACCTGGAAAGACCAGCAACACCAATAAACTATTACAATCTATTTAGCGACTTTATTAACAAGTAAAGAGCGACGTTCATGAAGTAGACGAGAAAGACTCCCTATGTATCTTATAAAGAAATATACTTAGGAGAGTTGCTCGAATTAAAGAGAATTAAATAGTAAGATAATAAGAACTATTTTAATGAACTTTCTTGGTATAGACATTTGAGAACATTCTAGTAACAAGCAGGATACATTTTGACTTCTATTTGTAGAGTTTTGACGAAATTTTCCTTTCTCTTCTAGTTAATTAAATCTATTAGCCTTCTAGAATAATGTAAATACTATGTAACGAACATTATAGAGCAGCTTGTCCAATGAATACTGTGATACTTAATAACTTAACTTTTCTTTAACTGTTGACTTTTACAAGCAGAAAACAGAAAACATCAAAGCATATATCATACAGTTTTTGCACCGCCATGGGAGAACATTGCATAAACAGTTATCTCTTGTACAATGTTCAACAATGTTCTAAATAAACAATATCTTCAATATCTTCTCTCATAAACAATGTTCTAAATAATTGCACTGCGCCGACATCCAATGTCACAATCCTTTAAAAATCAGTCACCTGATTTTCAATGCCTCCTTAGCACAAGGCTACTGCTCTGGTTGAAAAGTTTAGCAAGCTCCATAGAGATATAGCATAACTCGTGATTCCTTGTGTCGAACTTTTCACTGCATACTTCTTGGCTATTTGATGATTTCACTTTACCGATCTTGGTTACTGTTTCGATATTGTTTCTCCTATAACATATTTGGCTTATAAACCAATCTTGAGTGTTTTTCCTTTTCCTAGTATTATATATACAACGTTATCTCCCTTTTTAGAGCAAGTGATCTGTGATGCTTCCTCCAATTTATTGTATGGCTGAGAGCCGTCAATTCTGATCAGGATTTGATAGACAGCCTACGTACTAAATATGATCTAATAAATGATAATAATCTTTCGAAAATGACTGATATAACAAATTTTAAAATCCATAAGACTGCAAAAAGGAGGACTTTCCTCTTCAGTCAACTCTCCAAGCCAAAATTTTTCTTCTAAATAAGTCACCATTCAATTATATTGATTACGTCATTGATTTCTAAAGCGTGCATTCTTATTGAAACTTCTCTAATAAGGCGGTGCAAAATGTTTTTGCTATTCCTTCTTGAAAGAAAGCGCAAGGGTAAATTGTTTTTCTAGTCGTTCTCTTCCTATATAGCCCAATTTTGCCTCTTCTTTTCTTCCTTCAGGTATATCATGATGTCACTGACAGGACAGGCATGCGGTCAGTTTATTACTATAAGCACAATGATAAAAATTTGACTTTTAATAGGATATAGCGAGGGTTCTTTAGGAGCTTCTATTGAAGAGGAAGAAGATATTTTTGAACAACCATCCTCTTTGCGTAAACGGATGGTGACGTCACTCTGTTCCAATACCTTTGATCCCACTACACATTGCCACGTGAGTACACCATTTAAGTTCGATTAGTCGATTCCCATTGCAATGTTATCTAACGTCAGCATCCTGGGTTGAACCACTTTTTGGTTTCGCCCAGATTAATTTAAGTTAACGACATTGCATTAAATGGATAATGAAGACTGTTTAATTGCCCTCACCCCTCTCTCCCTTGAGCGGCACCCCCTTATTATCATGTCAATTATTTTGCCACTGTAGCGAATCATCTCTTCAATAACGACCTATAGAAGCTGCTTATGTAGGATGTTCGGAAGTCTAAAAAACTCCTGTCTTTCTCTGTATCTGATTTAATCAATTATCAAGGCATGAAATGACTGTCATTTGGAAAATGCAGCATTATAAAGCAAAATCTATGGCAGGCGTTGAAACCAAATGGTAGCAGATTCTATACCAATCTTCCTGAAGTGAGTTTCTAATATAACCAAGCACTTACTTATCAGAAAGTTGCATCGATTATCCCAATGGAAAGGGATATACTAAAGCGGCCATTGTGCAAGCATTTTATTCTTTTATATTAAATGATTTGAACGTTGCTCAAGTAAGAACTTGATTCCTCTTTATGATCGTAGTTAATTTACTAATGATATCATCAATCCTGAGTTGCTCTCTGAGTTGAAGAAAAAACAAGATTTCTAATCGAAGTAGGATAAACAAAGACATGATTTTTCATATTCTTCAAAATATTATACACATCTAGAGGCAATGTTTCACTTTAAACCTTGGGTACCATGAATACCCTCAACTCATCTGCTCAAACCTGTTTGATCTTTGGCAAAACTAGCTGGAACTTTTTAGTATATTCGGCATTAACGAAGACTCCTTTTTATGCCATTGATTAAACGTTTCTCCAACCTCTTCTTTGAAACTGTCGAGATTGTTTTTCAAAATAATAACTTTAACTTTCCATTATTCTTAGGCCTTCTCTTTGATTTAAGATGCTCAGTCGACTACAGTTTTGATGGAGAAAGAAAAAAGGACCAGCCACATGTATTAATAACCTTGCTAGTTCCTGTTGAGGAATCAAATAGTTTGCAGCCAATACTGGTCTGTTGTTTCATATTTCTTGCCATGTTTACTACAACCTAGAATCCTTACGTCAGGAATCTCACTACACAAGGTATTTTGGACTTAAGAGCAGTCTGGTGATTATCATGCGCCCCATATTTTCTGTTAATATGAATTTTTGTAATGCCAAAATATAGGTAACAAGGATTTGGACAAAATGCGGACCACAATCGTAAATACAATGCTTAACCGCAATAGAAGATCCCGGATGAAGACTAGCAATTTGATGCCACACATCAAACGATTATCAGACGTCACTTTGAAATTCAAAGTGAACTCTCATTTCACAACAAGCCTTGTCAATTCTGCTGGTGCTAGTAGAGTGAAAAGAACATTTCCTCGAAAGAGTTGATAGGCAAACAATTTCTGATAGTTTTAGCAAAGGTCTGTTGATCAAAGCCAAATCGAAGAATGAGAAAGGCTCTTTTTAGTTTAGTTACAGGAATTCGTATCAGAAATTGCGGAGTTCTAGCTTATCAAAATGTGATCGTAAGTTTTCGCCTGCAGCAAGTAGAAAACAACATCAGGAATGGTTTAGCGAAGATTTGTTGATCGAAATGTAAGCGTTAGACAGAGTTTGTTCTAAAACGATTGTCACATAACATACTTCGAGGAATCGCAACTCATTTTTCACCCAGGTGTCCACTTTACTCCAGCAACTAGACTTTTGAGGTTTATTGCTTCAAGACAACTTCAAGTTAAAAGTAGGAAAGATGAGCTGTGACAAGAATACATTGATTGGAGTTTTTGCCGGCACAGCAAAAGCTGCACTTTGCGGCTACAGAAGGTAACACAAGAAGGTAAAGAGTGACAACAGAAGGGACAAACAGTGCCAAGTGTACCAGCCAACGGTAGGCCATTTTGAATGTTTATGCTATGAGTTATGCTAGTGTTCGACTGTTCTTACCATTCTTTGACTTAAAAAAAATCACGTCATCATAGAGATTAAACCTCGACGTCCTCTACATTGATTAGGAAGTGTACGATTAAAAACAGGCAAATAAAATATTAGGCTCGAAAATAGACCAAGACATTCGAAAGGTCCTGAATGAGAATCGCTTTCGTTTTAAAGCGACACTAAATAAGCAATGAAGCCCATAATCTGCACAAGAGTGCTAGTCCCTACACAGAGGTAGAAGTAGAAAATCTGTCTATAAGATAACCCCATTTTCATGGCAATTAATAACACAAGTTCACAAAGAAGAAGCATTGTATTTCCATTCCAGATTCATTCTGTTGCTAATGAAAGGAAATGCTATCAGCTTAAGGTCCCTTGAACCAACGTTGTACCATTAGATAATCGTAAGACATCATTTGAGACGGATAATGATCATGTTTGTGACAGAAACGCCATAATGCTACAAAATGTCCCCCTATTGTGACATCGGACAAAGAGGTTCAAGCCGGTCCACTTCGGCATGAGAAGATGATTCAGGCTCAATTGCCGACGGCACCGAAATCCGCGCAAATTGATATTGTCAGCAAAGGTCTGGGCACGAAGGATACTTCATGTCATGTTTCTGAAGATGATTTTGGTGGTCTCAAGACGACAGCCAGTCAGACAGAAAAGGGAACCATGTCATCTGACCTCATCGCATCTTGTGAAAGTTTGGACGAGAACTAAATGATTTCTATTTCTAATTTATTGAGAACTATTGCAATAGCTAATTGGTCTTTCCTTGATTGAATGTTTTACGGCTAGCGGAGTTGTTAGTTTATTTTCCATAAAGGATTGAGTGGGACCCATCATGTACTTCAAATGTCCCATTATGGATGAGGCATATGATGGTACAACTTCTTCATAGCCCAGTTGACATCTAATGAGTAACTTTTGAACGACTTCTAATTGTCTTCCATTTAGGGATATAGAGAGAAATTGGGCTATGAAGAAGTTGTACCATCATATGCCTCATCCATAATGGGACATTTGAAGTACATGATGGGTCCCACTCAATCCTTTATGGAAAATAAACTAACAACTCCGCTAGCCGTAAAACATTCAATCAAGGAAAGACCAATTAGCTATTGCAATAGTTCTCAATACATTAGAAATAGAAATCATTTAGTTCTCGTCCAAACTTTCACAAGATGCGATGAGGTCAGATGACATGGCTCCCTTTTCTGTCTGACTGGCTGTCGTCTTGATACCACCAAAATCATCTTCAGAAACATGACATGAAGTATCCTTCGTGCGCAGACCTTTGCTGACAATATCAATTTGCGCGAATTTCGGTGCCGTCGGCAATTGAGCCTGAATCATCTTCTCATGCCGAAGTGGACGGGCTTGAACTTCTTTGTCCGATGTCACAATAGGGGGACATTTTGTAGCATTATGGCGTTTCTGTCACAAACATGATCATTATCCGTCTCAAATGATGTCTTACGATTCTCTAATGGTACAACGTTGGTTCAAGGGACCTTAAGCTGATAGCATTTCCTTTCATTAGCAACAGAATGAATCTGGAATGGAAACACAATGCTTCTTCTTTGTGAACTTGTGTTATTAATTGCTATGAAAATGGGGTTGCCTTATAGACAGAGATTTTCTACTTCTACCTCTGTGTAGGGACTACACTCTTTTGCAGATTATGGGCTTCATTGCTTATTTAGCGTTGCTTTAAAAAGAAAGCGATTCTCATTCAGGACCTTTCGAATGTCTTGGTCTATTTTTGAGCCTAATATTTTATTTGCCTGTTTTTAATCGTACACTTCCTAATCAATGTAGAGGACGTCGAGGTTTAATCTCTATGATGACGTGATTTTTTTTAAGTCAAAGAATGGTAAGAACAGTCGAACACTAGCATAACTCCTAGCATAAACATTCAAAATGGCCTACCGTTGGCTGGTACACTTGGCACTGTTTGTCCCTTCTGTTGTCACTCTTTACCTTCTTGTATTACCTTCTGTAGCCGCAAAGTGCAGCTTTTGCTGTGCCGGCAACAACTCCAATAAATATATTCTTGTCACAGCTCATCTTTCCTACTTTTAACTTGAAGTTTTCTTGAAGCAATAAACCCCAAAAGTCTAGTTGCTGGATAAAAGTTGACACCTGGGTGAAAAATGAGTTGCGATTCCTCGAAGTATGTTATGTGACAATCGTTTAGAACAAACTCTGTCTAACGCTTACATTTCGATCAACAAATCTTCGCTAAACCATTCCTGTTGTTGTTTTCTACTTGCTGCAGGCGATAACTTACGATCACCTTTTGATGAGCTAGAACTCCGCAATTTCTGATACGAATTCCTGTAACTAAACTAAAAAGAGCCTTTCTCATTCTTCGATTTAGCTTTGATCAACAGACCTTTGCTAAAACTATCAGAAATTGTTTGCCTATCGACTCTTTGGAAGAAATGATCTTTCCACTCGACTAGCACCAGCAGAATTGGCGAAGGCCTGTTGTGAAATGAGAGTTCCCTTTGAATTTCAAAGTGACGTCTGATAATCGTTTAATGTGTGCCGTCAAATTGCTAGTCTTCATCCGGGATCTTCTATTGCAGTTAAGCACTGTATTAGCAATTATGGTCCGCATTTTGTCGAAATCCTATATTTTGGCATTACAAAAATTCATATTAACAGAAAATATGGGGCGCATGACAATCACCAGACTGCTCTTAAGTCCAAAATACCTTGTGTAGTGAGATTCCTTACGTAAGGATTCTAGGTTGTAGTAAACATGGCAAGAAATATGAAACAACAGACCAGTATTGGCTGCGAACAATCTGACTGCTCAACAGGCCCTAGCAAGGTTATTAATACATGTGGCTGGTCCTTTTTTCTTTCTCCATCAAATTTTTGGTCGACTGAGCAAAAAGAAGGCCTAACAATAATGGGAAGTTGAAGTTATTATTTTGAAAAGCAATCTCGACAGTTTCAAAGAAGAGGTTGGAGAAACGCTTAATCATTGGCATAAAAAGGAGTCTTCATTAATGTCGAATATACTATAAAGTTCCACCTAATTTCGCCAAAGATCAAGCAGGTTTGATCAGATGAGTTGAGGGTCTCATGACTTTATTCATCCTACTTCGATTAAAAATCTTTTTTTTCATCAACTCAGAGAGCAACTCAGGATTTTTTCATCATAAGTAAATTTACTACGACCATAAAGAGGAATCAAGTTCTTACTTGAGCAACATAACGTTCAAATCATTTAATATAAAAGAATAAAATGCTTGCACAATGGCCGCTTTAGTATATCCCTTTCCATTGGGATAATCGATGCAACTTTCTGATAAGTAAGTGCTTGGTTATATTAGAAACTCACTTCAGGAAGATTGGTATAGAATCTGCTACCATTTGGTTTCAACGCCTGCCATAGATTTTGCTTTATAATGCTGCATTTTCCAAATGACAGTCATTTCATGCCTTGATAATTGATTAAATCAGATACAGAGAAAGACAGGAGTTTTTTAGACTTCCGAACATCCTACATAAGCAGCTTCTATAGGTCGTTATTGAAGAGATGATTCGCTACAGTGGCAAAATAATTGACATGATAATAAGGGGTGCCGCTCAAGGAGAGGGTGAGGGCAATTAAACAGTCTTCATTATCCATTTAATGCAATGTCGTTAACTTAAATTAATCTGGGCGAAACCAAAAAGTGGTTCAACCCAGGATGCTGACGTTAGATAACATTGCAATGGGAATCGACTAATCGAACTTAAATTGTGTACTCACGTGGCAATGTGTAGGGGGGTCAAAGGTTATTGGAACAGAAAGACGTCACCATCCGTTTACGCAAAGAGGATGGTTGTTCAAAAATATCTTCTTCCTCTTCAATAGAAGCTCCTAAATAACCCTCGCTATATCCCATTAAAAGTCAAATTTTTCTCATTGTGCTTATAGTAATAAACTGCCCGCATGCCTGTTCTGTCAGTGACATCATGATATACGTGAAGTAAGAAAAGAAGAGGCAAAATTGGGCTATATAGGAAGAGAACGACTCGAAAAACAATTTACCCTCGCCTTTTTTTTCAAGAGAGAATAGCAAAAATATTTTGCACCGCCTTATTAGAGAAGTTTCAATAAGTATTAACGCTTTAGAAATCGTAGACGCCATTTAATATAATTGAATGATGACTTATTTAGAAGCATATTGGTCTTGAAGAGTTTACAAGCGTTACCCAATCTATCGCATGGGTAACTTCATGTTATCTAAAGAGAAAAATACTCCTTAAGGACTTGAAAATTTGTCAGATCAGTCATTTTCGAAAGATTATTATAATTTATTAGATCATATTTAATCACTTTGGCTTTCTTTCAAATCCTGATCAGAGTTGACGGCTCTCAGCCATACAATAAATTTAAGTATGCATCACCGTCATCATTTGCTCTAAAAAGGAAGAATAACGTTGTAGATATAATACTAGAAAAAGAAAAACTCTCAGGATTTGTTGCCAAGATTTACTACGTAATAGGAGAAACAGGAATCAAGATCGGAAAAGTGAAATCATCAAACAGCCAAGAAGTATGCAGTGAAAAGTTCGACACAAGGAATCACGAGTTATGCTATATCTCTACGGAGACTGCTAGACTTTTTAACAAGAGCAGTAGCCTTGTGCTAAGAAGGCATTGAAAATCAGGTGACTGATTTTTAAAGGATTGTGACATTGGATGTCGGCGCAGTGCAATTATTTAGAACATTGTACATTCATTGCTGCTCATGTACTGGCGTTTCAAGTCTCAAAATGTACTATATGGCAGTAACAGTAAAATGTCAGCTAAGATAATCACATTTTACTATAAATGCAATTCAAAGTGCAAATTAAATGCAATGACATATCTGCTTCGGAAAGAAAGAGATAACTGTTTATGCAATGATCTGCCATGGCAGTGCAAAAATGCATGTTAATGCTTCGATGTTTTCTGTTTCCTGCTTGTGAAAGTCAACAGTTAAAGGAAAGTAAAGGTGTTGAGTTTGTTGATATATACCTCCCAATGAATATGTCTAACAATGCTTAGCATTCATTTGACAAGCTGCTGTATAATGATAGTTACATGATATTTACATTATTCTAGAAAGCTAATAGGTTTAATTAACTAGTAGAGAAAGGAAAATCTCGTCAAAACTCTACAAATGGTATTCACAAAAGTATCCTGCTTGCTACTAGAATGTTCTAAAATTTCTATGCCATTAAGGAAGTTCATTAAAATAATTGTTCAATATAGCGTTTAATCATATCTTTAATGTGATGTTTCTTTATTTCTAGACCCAGTGCAATCCTTTGAAGCCCCTGAGCTACTAGATGTTAATGAGCATTTGCTATCTCATGCTAACTAGCTCAAATTATCCGACTATTCAGGTTTCCTTTAATTCGAGCAACTCCCCTAAGTACTAAGTACATTTCTTTATAAAATACAAACATAAGGAGTCTTTCTCGTCCACTTAATGAACGTCGCTCTTTACTTGCTGGTCTTTGCAGGTTTAAGCTGAAAACACTTGGGTTAAGAATAACTTGATTTCGGAAACACTTACTGAATTCGTACAGAACCTGCTATTTAACTACTTTGTCACAATTAGCAAGTCAATACCTTGGGTGGCATTGATATTGATTTACTTAATTGTGATTTTCATTCACTATTGGTACAAACAACAGTGAAACTTAGGACATGAAATGGAAATGGAAATGGCCGTTAGGAAAATGAGTAAAACAGATGGAATGCAAATGGAAACGAAATAAGGCCTTGAATGGGTGCCAAAGGCTTTTAATATTGCACAGCTTTTTCTATCGTAGCTTCCTAAGGGACTGCTTTTTTCATTATCCGGAGGAGTTTTACCTCAACTATAAAGTTTGCTGCTCCATTTTCTCCAAGATTTGGACGAATTCTAGTTATTTATTTGGACTTTGTGAAATTTATGCTCTATCGTCTTAATGGCATGCTTTTTGACAATTCAGCTTGACAAGTTTGCAACGACTAGAAAATTTGATTTTGTATACTGTTGCTTCCTCGATGTAACCTATTCCATTTTCCAGTAGCCAGTTGTGGCCCATTCAAATCAGGATAATCGATTCAACCAGAAAATAAACGCAGAAAACCTCAAGACAGTTGATTTGAGCATTTATTAAACTTAAACGTACAGGGAGCTTCTAGTGATCTCTATTTAAGTAAAAAGAGCTCACTACAGCAAAAGAAATACGGGTTGATCGAATCAAGTGGTGGTGCTGACCAAGAGAAGAGTAAGGTAGGTGTAAGATGACGTCATCGCCTCTGCCAACCTGGGTCAAGCAGCAAAGTTATTTGACTCAGGTTGCTAAAGTGAGACGTCATACTCACTGAAAATCGATTGCACGAGGAAACATTTGAAAAAGCATTGTTTATGCCTATGGTATTTTGCATGGGTCTCGCAAAAGACAAGATGCTTGACCAGAAAGCTTGTCAGGAAAGGGCCTACTCGTGAACGACAGAGGGTGGTGGTCTCTAGAAAGGTTGTCACTCTGAGCCTTTTTTCTTCAATAAAAACCGCGTAGAAGCCCCCGGCACTATTTCCATATTAACTGAACAAAAACGTTTTGCTTGGGATAAAATATTTACATCATTCAAGCGTCCCTTACTGGCGCTGCCACGCGACACCTAGAAAGAGAATGACCGTGATCAGTAACATAAAGGGTTTTAGAATGCCATTTGACCAACGCATCGGGTCTAAGACTTGTGCAATATCATATCTGCTTGCAAAAATGAGAAAGGAAGCAACTAGACTTCAATGATTTGATAAAAAACCTACAAAAAGTAATGATATTTAAGAGTGTTATTCATTCTTAATAGTTCCAATAATTCATTATTGTTAGCAGTCTTATATATCGTACTAAAAGAGTACCAACAATTTAACTCATGACCATTTTCGCAAAGAAAAAGCTTCTTTAAGAGTATGTAAATCTGAGTATATAATCTTATTTTTTAAGAGGATGCTCGAGGCATTTATAACCTTCTTAAAAAATCTAGTGATACTTCTGCAAAATAGCATTTGGTCAAAACATTTAAGTTGGGTCTCGATAATCGAAAGAACGAAAGAAAAAAACGTACTGCGGCTTACCTTTATGACATATCGAGTAGAGATTCACTTCGAGTTACGGGTCTCTGAGCTGTCCGTATCTGATCTTTCCAGTTCTTTTTCACCAATGTTACTTCTAACTATTTTTTGCACAATTGATTGAAATGTTCCTATCATGTTCCTCAAGCTTCCCATTATCGAAGATGCTTTTGGAAATTCATCATCACAGTTCAAAAGCTCTCCTCGGCTTTGAGATTGATTCTCTCTTGCATCATAGAAGACATCAAGATCTAAATGGAAAGAAAGTAGAAGTCATACACAATTGACAACACCAAAGAAGTCCATTTAGAACTGGAACCGCAGCCTAGGCCCCCCACCCAACAAGTTTATCTAGGTGACTTCTTATTCATAGCCATGTTGTTGAATGTCTGCGCGCAACGAAAAGCTCTCTAAGAAGCTCCTCATAGAAACACGAGCATAGTTTCTTTCACATCTGTTACTTTGGCTAAAAATGACTACTCGACATTTGCCTAAAATTGAGGCCCTTCATTGTCTCGTAGGATCACTTTTTACAGCAATCAAGGATTAAAGTTTTTCAACAGGGATACTAATTTACCTCCTTTCGTCTTACCCCAGATTTCTCTGGCAGTAAAACAGTTCAACAAGCAAGGAGCAAGTGGCTATTAACGTGGGCCTAAAGACATTAGTAATAAGCATAATGTACCGTCCAAACTTTCACAAGATGCGATGAGCTCAGATGACATGGCTCCCTCTTCTGCCTGACTGGCTGTCGTCTTGAAACCACCAAAATCATCTTCAGAAACAAGACATGAAGTATCCTTCATGCCCAGGCCTTTACTGACGATATCAGTTTGCGCGGCTTTAGAAACCATTGGCAATTGAGCCTGAATCATCTTCTCATGCCGAACTGGACCGGCTTGAACCTCTTTGTCCGATGTCACAATAGGGGGACATTTTGTAGCCTTGTGGCGCTTCTGTCAGAAATTTAATCACCAAATTTCACAAATAATGTTCGTTTGTAAAAATTTTAAATCATCAGCTCAAGAAGTTTTAAATTAGTAATTTAATATTATTATGATAAAATATTACAGGATGCTTTCACTAAGGGGATTTTTCAGCTTATTTGCACAAAATGGGGCTACCTTACTGGCGGAGATTCTTATCTAGACTTTTACTTCTACAAGAAACCAAGTCTCCTGTTCAGGCCCAAACTGATCTCTGATTAATTTTTGACTGTTTCCTTGTTCTTATGATGTATTTCTTGAAATACCTTTTGTCACTAAGGTTTGATCCTTTCTGTTGCAGTGTTTTCATTAACCTTATAATGATTACATCGATGGAGCAATCTTCCGATTTCTAATTACTTTTGAGTCCTTTCCTTGCATTCATCTTTAAGATTACATGGCTTTTATAAAGCTTAGAATGTCCAAATTGGTCAAAAACTTGTATAATTTGAAGTGGAAACATTCTAAGTGACCTACCGTTGGCTGGTACACTTGGCACTGTTTGTCCCTTCTGTTGTCACTTTTTATCTTCTCGTGGTACAAGTATAACCCGAAGCCACAAAGTGCAACTGTTGCTGAGCCGGCAACCACTCCAATCAATGTGTTTTTGTCAAAACTCATCTTTGCCATTCGCAGCTTGAAGTTTCTTTGAAGCAGTCAATTGCAATAGTCTAGTAACTGGGGAACAGATTTAACTTTGGCGCAAATGTGCTTTGAATTTCCGTAGCCAAACTGTATGACAGTGTTGTTGGTGCAAGTACCTCCGTATGAATTCCCTTGCACTAGCGAAGGCTCTCTGAAACTTGGTCGCGGTGTTTGTAGCTCTGCCCTTATAGCTTTCGAGATATATCACTACGATCTCGCTTAGATGAGCGAAAACTTCGCAATCTTTGATGCCATTTTTTAGCAGCAAGGCGAAAAAAAGCAGTTGTAATTCTTCAGTTCTTCTTTGATCTACAAATTCTTGCAAAAATTATTAGAACTTTCTTTCCTATCAACCCTTTGGAGGAGATAGTCTTTCAGCTCTACTAACACAAGTAGACTCCACATAAATCCGTCGTGAAATGGGAGCTATGCTTCAAAACTCAAAATGACGTCACATTACGTTTGAAATGTGACGTTGAATTGGTACTCTTCGTCTAGATAAACTATTGCAATTTAGCATTCAGTGTTAGTGGTCCGCGTTTTAGTGTAAATCATTGCTCTTTATTTGCTCTTTTCGGAAGTACACATATTGACAGGCAATATGAGGCGTATACTATTTGCCAGACTGCTCCTGAGCTCCGACTACCTTGTGTAGCGAGATTCCTGACATCGCAGTATACTTTGTATAAAACACGCAAAGACTTAATGTCGAGATTTGTTAAAAATTCGAATGATTACTGGGTGCTCTACCTACGTGTTTGCATGCAACAGCTTCAAGATGACTTAATAGAATTTTGTAAAACGACTTTCACTTTGTAAACTTCACTGATAGTAAATGTATGGCAAGACCAAAGTTGCATTATGGACTGAAGTACTATCCAAGTTCGTACTTAATTAGTACTACATTGGGAAAAGATCAATTGGGAGGAACACATGATAGATTGGGTGGGAAGGTTGTCAGAACTTGTCTACTCAAGTCTTGGGAGTGCAACAGTAAACAGGTTAGGAAAACAAAGTGTATTTCATTATGAGAATGGCTCTGAATTATGAGATCTGTCCCAAATGATAGAGAAGCAAATCTGAGATTTTGTCCATTTGATTTGACATTTTGCAGTGGATGTGATATTTAATGATCAATTTGATATGGATTGCCTTGATATCTAAGAGCCTAGCCAGTGTCAAAATGGAAGGAATTGTAATTATCACACACCACCGTTCAAAAAGTCTTGGGATGATTCGAAGTTTCGAAAGACGCTTATGATAAAAGCTTTAAAAAACATGTATTTGATAATCTCTTATTAGGTACGACAACCGGCTATTTCCATGACACTTTCATAAGACATTGTTCATGTTTCGAAGTATTTCAATTTTGCAATATTATTCGAAAAAGATTAACCGTAAAATTTTTCTAGACCAGAAACATGAACATGGAGGCTATCAAACGTCGTGAAATATCATACGAGAAGCTTCTCGAAATTATTATTTATAAAAATAATTATAAAAGCTACCAAAAAACTGCATCAATTGTGGGCTGCTCAAAGAATGCAGCTTTCGCTGTATGCGAAAAGTTCTTTAAATTTAGAACCGTGAAAGATTTGCCAAGGGTTGGCAGATCGAAGAAGTTCCAGACGCCAAGACATAAAAGGTCTTTATTGAGAGATCAAAAAACAGAATACAGCTAGAAGGTCAATGGGCAAAGGTTTAAAATTCTGATTATTAATTGTAATGAATAAAGAGAGCTAAAATTTTGCAACTTGTTGATGCTTTTACTGCGTTATTTAGACCATTTTAAAGGATAATAGGATGGTTTTCAAAATATACATTTTTTGATCGCCTTAAATTGTTTTCATTCGCCAGAAGATTCGAAACTTCAAATCGTCCCAAGACTTTTTGAACGGTAGTGTACGTCTTGGCCTTTACTATAAGACATACAGTGAAGTTGCTTATGCCTTGATGGAAAAGGGGCTGCAGTTTTTAGCTCATAGGATAATCGAAGAAAATACCATGTACTGAAAAATGAATAGATGGGACATGTGGAGAATGAAAAAGAGCAATATCGGAAAGACCTTTGTGAAAAAGAAGACTGCATGATATGGGAAGAACAGATCAGGTAAACAGAAGGCAACAAACAATAATAGAAAAACAATTGAAGTGGTACCTTTCAGGAAGGATATAAAATAAGATGGTGAAGACAAGAAAAGAATTTCACATTTATGTGTATTGCAAAAATCTCTCTCTCATATTTTCAAGAAGAACATTTGACTTTTGAAATATGGCAGATAATTGAAAATGATACTGTCTTCGTCTATTAGCATTTATCAAAAGACTAAGAAGACCCAATTTAAAGAAAAAGCACCTAATGCTCTAATTATGGGAGGTTGCCAAGCAACTGTTTTCACTTGAAACGGAACAATGCTTCTTTTGTCAAATGCAATCGCTGCATGAATAGCATTTTGCCTTATTGCAATTCAAACTTTTTTCATTGAAGGAAACCATAGGTAGTTCTGACGTATGTTTCATAGCAACAAAGAGTTAATTGCGCCACAACAACAATCGAACGGAGACCACAACAGCAATCATAGCAGAGAAGGGAAGCGTCGCTGTTGACAAAATTAATATCATAAAAATACCATTCTGTGGACTGCATTGAATAACTAGAAACATGGTATGACTAATAATAGATGGTACGTATTCAATGAGTCGTATATTATAAGACGAAATTGTGTTATGAAGAGTTACGTGAACGTTAGGCCGTTGCGTTGTGACGAATAATTTCAGAACCTTAGGCCAAGTTTTTCTTATTTTTGAACGATAGCCTACATCTCTGCTCTACAATTAAAGAAAACGTAAACGAGTGAAAATATTTGTCGCATTTTAATCTATAAGAAATGTTTGGCTATGAAAATCGTCCATTCATTTTTGTTTGTTTGGCCAATGTTGGTTATTTCGAAAAAGTTTCAAAGAATGCTTTGCTTACAAATGTTATCGGTCACATTTTAGAGCTTCATGTCGTAGTTTTCTTTGTGCAAATTTTTCATTTTATTTTCAGATATAGTTAGTTCAACAAAACCAAGCCAAAAATTGGCCTTTTATGCAAATGAGCCACTTCATTCACGTTTTTGCCTATTTTTGAACCCTTTCCTCAGAATGCAGCTTTTTTGCATATGAGCTAGAATATGCCCAAATGATGACATTGATTCATAAACTTTGTGACTATTTGATGCCTAGATATACATCCCATTTATGCATCTTCCTTTACTAGTTTTTTCTTTGGAATTTGAACATATTGAAATTGTTTAGGATATATCATTATTTATAAATGCTTAGCGGCATTTACCATGTTCTATATTCAGAGTTAAACACTTTCTTGTAGTTGTAAGGTATCTGTTGCTCCAAAAATACATTTCTAAGTACAACAATTCTTCTGTTTTCCTTTAAGCTGGTGAATATGTAGCCAAAAAGATTCGCCAGCTTTTCTCAAAGTCTAACAAGAAAGATGAAGATCAGGCAACAAGGCAAAGTGATGCAACTTACAGCTCCATCCCAGACATCAATGACCAAACCAGTCCTAATAGATTTGGAAGTTCGGAAGGTGATCTAGGGAAAAGGAATGTGTGTGCTGTCAAAGCAAGAAATGATCCCAACAACTGCAAACAATCTTCTTGATAGTTATGCAGCAAGTTGGTCTAGTCAAGATTGGCAATTCTAATGAACTCAAGTTCTATGATTGCTTTGATTGATTTGTGTAGATCTGACTTGCAATTGCTTTCTTGAAACTTAAGAATATAGAAATTTGCACTTAAATGTTTTTGTTTTGCCTTTTTATTTCTGATGAAATAATTGTACAGGCCTGTTAGAACCTATGAATAGATAAATAGTTTGAAGCAAGAGCTGTATTGAAACCTTATTTATTGTAAAGATTTCATAAATTGATGGATAATTTGTTTTTTTCTAATACAAAACTGGAAATATTCATTTCTTTTATAAAAGGCTTAGTTTTTTTCAATTTTGTAATAGCAGTTAATGATTGTTCCTTTTTCAAAACTGTTTTAATGCAGGTAGAGAGAACTTGATAAAATTACTGCGCAAATGAATATAATTGTCATGATTTCTGTTAAAATTCTGTGTATTGATTGTACTTCAAATAACAAAATACCAAGAAGAGTTGAAATTGCAAGAAAATAGGACAGTCCTCAAGTTTGTTATAAAATAGTTTTTGGTTTGACAAACAAATAATCTTTAATTTTAGTCAATAGAATCATTCTCTGTGAGAGTTGCTTCATGATTTACAGCACACAATCATAAATATTTGTTCCATCAATTTAGGAGTAGATTGAAATTTTGATGCTGATTCTCATAGTCTATTGGGTTGCAATAGCTGGTTGTTCTCATTCTCATTTGGTTTTGTTAACAGTTCATCAATTGTTTTCACCTGTAACATTTTGTGTTGTAGAACAGAGGCCTATGTAGTTCTGTCATTGCTTTTGATAGACTTTTGTGGCAGCAGGCAACACCATCCACCAAAACACTTTGAAAAAAAGAATTTTGAACTATTTTCCTATTGGTCTACTTCTGGTCTCTTTCATTCTAGTGTAATTCAAAATAGAAGGGTTGTCTAGTTGGCCAGTGAAGTAAATGGTTGCTAACATTAGCTAGACATATGAGACAATGCCAAAGCAAAAACAAGTGTAGATCAAATAGCTTTCAAGCATTTTCACTGTACACAACAGTTATTAAATACTGATATAATATTAAAACTGAATTCGCAACTATTCAAAAACATTCTATGAAGTAATTTTGACTCATCAAATCTTCATCTCTTTTGTCGGAAATTAGGTTGAAGTCTCTTTCAAATGTAATAAGTCTAAATTTCCTGTGATAATTAACTACAGCCTTGACAGAAAAAACATTATTTTCCTACATATTATCTAGGTTACAACTTTATTTTGCATGAACTTTGATCAGGAGAGCATTATGGCACATAGTTTGTTCAAGAAATGCAAGGCAAATACATAAAGCTCAGGTAATAATGAGAAAACGGAAGAGTTACATTTCCGGAATATAAAACGGCAGTTGATGCAAATATTTATGAGCAAATTTAAGTTTGTACGAAGTTGGACTATCTTGCATTTAACGTAAAGGAATAAAAATGACGAAAAGTTTGGTGAAAATGTACGACTATCTGATGCCGGGTTTTTCCACTCAGGTGTGGGAACTGCAAGGCCTTTTCAACAATCGAAAACAACAATGAAGCTTCCAACCTTTCGAATAGTTTATACTGAATAAAACATACCTTGTCTTCGTTTTCATATACTACAAATGTACATAGCGGGATTTGATATTGGTAATTTTGTCAGCCTGCAATGCACATCTTTGTTGCTATATGCATCGATCCATTCTTTGTTAAAGAAGTGAATCTTGTTGGTATGGCTGCCATTCGGAGTGAAAAATTCACTCATGACACCATAGCTTTAGTGCTAATGGTGTGAGATGGACGACCGCACGAGAGGGAATGGACGACTGAATGAAAACGAGACAGCGATGAGAGCGCGAAAAGAGATATTGCTGACATAGCCATTTCAGGACGACGATTGTTTAATAAATCGTTGATAAACTCATTCTGCCTAAAAAGCATTAATTAACTAATTAATTAAGTAAATTAATTAAGCATTAATTTCAAATTACAGAATTGAACTCTTCAGGAAGATTCTAGATTTCGTGATAGCGCTATAACTTTGCCCATGACTATCTAATGTTGATTGAAAAGGCCTAAATCGAGGGCAAAAGAATGTGAGGCAATAGCTACCGCTGCAATGAGTTCATTTATGTCAGTGTGGACAGATCTACCTGGGAAGCAATGATCTCAGGTACCTGTCCCACCACAGGCCAACGCCCCCTCCCCAATGCTTAAAAAGTTGGTCTCTGAAAAAGTGCAAATCTAAAAATAAAATTTGTAAGGAAAGGGGTGGGGAGGGGCTGTACGGCAACAATAGATATAAGCAACATTACAAAAAGTGTCTTTTATCTTTTTTTCAACTGCCATTACCAGTTTTGAGCATTTATTTCAACTGAGCGATTTAGCTGCATTTCTGCACCATTTTCATGAAACATTTCTGCCGCATTCGAGTTTATGCAGTGATACAGAGAAAGCAAAAACAAGAAATCTCGCTATTTCTCTCTGAAGAAAGATGTCGATTCAGCTTTACTAATCTTACAAATAAGGAAAAAATACTTTGGCTCTTGATGTTTCTAATAACAAGATGAATCAGAGACGCCGTCTTTTCCAATTAACGATACAAAAGAGATAACACCATATATTTATTTAGAGAGCCCACATGCTCCATTATCAAACCCATCGATTGATACTCTAATAAAGATGATACAACAAAGGGGAAATATGAAAAATACAAATCATTCTTATTTGGCTTTTAAAAAATTTACCAAGCTTAAGTCTCCTTTGGAAATAGAAACCAAATATAAACTGTTACTTTGAAAAAATGTAAATGGAATTTTAGGCATTTGTCCTATGGCACTGTTACAAATATTTTTTTGCAGATTCTAAATATTTCTGTAGTAGCTTTTGGGATAATGTAAATTACTGCCAAAGGCAACTGAAGATTACAAGAACTTCAAAATCTAAGTCTCGAAGCTGTATACAATAATCGTAGCATACGTCATCGTATACTTGTGCATCAAAAGCAACCTACGAATGTCACAGGGGACCTTGCGCGATGCAACGTAGCCATGGCTAGGCCCTTCAATGGAAGGCAAGCTTTCCACGAAGCATCTACACGTCACACTCAATAGACCCATTTCTTACTTGAAGATGGTGTCCATTTTGTTGGGGTTTCAATGTGTAGGCTGGGTGCCTAAAGTTGTTTAAATGTGCCTCTTTTTCGTGCTTTAGTAGCATAGCCGTTGTCCCATTCGAGGCCAAAATGGCACCATTACAGCTGCGATGCGGAGCGTCTCCACGATGATGATCATGAAGGTAATGATGATGATGATGCTGGTCAGCTCGGCTCCTTTCTCTTTTACTTGATTTACCAGCAGTTTTGAGAAATACATGGTTTGAATCGAGTGTTGTGTCTGATACGCTGCTTCCACTTGCCCCATCTCGCAACTTGTCGCAAACTAAGAAAATTAAAGAAGCATTTGGTGAAAGTGATTAAAAAAGATAAATCTAATATCGTAAATGGAAACAGTAGGGGCACTCTAACAAAACCAAACAATCTAAGAATTAAGGTGATATTTTGCATTCGAGATTGAATCTTTCAAAACCTTCGTAGTTCGTAAACAAATGCATTGAAAGTATGATAAATGTTTAGCACCACAGAGACACTTCTTTTTGACCAAAAGGCTCTCATAAATTGAAAGATTTAAATCTATAATACGTGAAGAAAATTTTCATGCATAAAACTAATGGCAAAGGCAGAAGAAGTACTTATAACTATCACAAAGTTGTAATCTAAATGACCTGAAGAAATAGAGCTTGAAGTTTGAATGTTATAATTGCTTGAAATGGGAACAGAAAGCAAAGGACCAGTTGGCATTAAAAATTCTACGAAAATACAACAAACTTTTCTGAACTACAAGTGAAAGGACTATGGAATTTAATCCAAAAGATGTTTGTATCGAAAGTATTTCCTATAAATCAAGTTCTTTGTGTGTTTTAAGTCCACAAGAATTGTTTTTAAAGAAGATTTAAAAGAAGGTTCTCCAAGAAATAATGAAAATAACGCTGATTAGAATTATGATAAATACGATAAAATAAAGAGTGAAAAATTAACTTTTTCAAAGAAACTCTGAAACTCCTACCGTTCTCAATGGTTAGTGGAGTCGTAACAATAGCCGTTTCATTGCCACTGAAAATCGAACGAATTAAGCAATTAAATTAAGGAAGTTAGGAAAAAGTCGGGGATCAGAAGAACAGTAGATGCGTCATGACATATAAAAACCATTTCAGTAAATAATTACTCAAGGCCCTTCTTATAACAAAACATTTCAAGTTCAAATTTACTAAAAATCCCATAAGTAGTATTGATTGTAAATATAGAAATTTGACCTATTATTTATTCAAATTATTAGGAAAATGCGAATTCAATATATAGATATAAAAAACAGCAAAAAGTTCGCCAACTCAAATCATGACAATAAAAATCTTTGGAAGAGAGTCGAAGGGCCTTCTTCAAGACCCTTGAAAATGCATTCAACCTGCTTGCTTTCCTCCTCTAAATATTTGTAGTACGTTTTTAAAGTGCTCTACTAAATTGAATCTAGTTCTTGCGGGGGCGCGTAAGCAGTGCAGGGTTTGTCGACTATTCGCTAGAAATCGTAAAAGTTACTAACACAATAATACTGATAATGCAGCTAGAAACCATTCTCTACATTCAAAATTCTGTATGACAAATCATGCAAAACTGCCGCAATCTTTTAGGTTAGAGCTCGAAAATCCATGCCTAGGAGAATATGACGAATCTTTACCTCGTATCGGGTTTGGGTGTCTTGCTTCTCTTCTGTCTCTTTTTGCGACTGCAGACAACAACAACGATAACTATTGCAACTATGGCAACCAGTGCAAGCGCAACAGCAACACCAGCAATGGTGCTCGTCTTATCATCCCGCACAACTTGGCTATACCCAACTCGTCCCTTAGAGTTTGATTTCTGAAAAGAAATATTATTTTGCTTTATAAAAATAGATAGCAACTTTCATCTTTTTTATCTGCTAAATTTTGTTAGTACGAAATAGGACATAAAAATAGAAGCAGGCACCGCCTTCAAGTCGGGTGCCGAAACGGTCCGCTTTTAATGTGAAAAGGAAGAGTCCTGAAAATTAGCAGTGGCGGAGTCTTTTGAGCCGTAATGGGACTGGGTAAGTTGCACGATAACTATTCAGTTCATACTAGACATTTCTTTCACAGTTGAAGAGAAGTCAGTTTTCAACAAGTTTACAAAGCTACGGCTAATTGCGAAATAAGCTGACTGACTGTTTAATGCACTGCCATAATTCTTAGCTTCAAATCATGTTAAACCTTGATAGAACGATATACCTAACAATGTCCCTTAACAAAAATGAAGATTAACTGGTGGATCGTGTTAAGTTTATTTTCAAAACACAAAGGAAGAATTGCCGACTACTGGACAGATTTTTAGTTCAAGCCCCTTGTAAAACTGTTCAACTTTCTCACGTAGAAGTCTAACTTGTCTCGACCAGGATATAAGAGCACGCAACAATATCGTATTTTCAAACATTTTCCATAGCACGAAAAAGCATCAGTTTATGAAATTTTTGAGTAAATGGATCTTAAAAACTCTATTTATAAACACTTTTATTATCTGTATTCTCACTTTATAAGCAATAATTTTCTTGAAGACCACACTTCTAGTTTTCGCTAATTTTCACACAACACGTTTCTCAATATTTGTGGGGAAAAGCAAAACACGCCAATTTCTAAATATCTTAATCTCATTGCGTAATGTAGCATGTTGTTCAATTGGTTAGTGGGAAAGAAAAAGATGTGTAGCTCAATGTTTGCTCAAGCATACATTTAGCCACAAGCAGACATTATTTGCTTTAACAGGCAAGGGTCAGTATTGAACCTTGCGCATCCTATTCCTACGCCTATGACTGATAAAAGACTACTTTATAGTCCAGCTTGCAAGTAACCACATTTGCTTGAAACCATTCCACTTTATTGGGAGTGTAGATACTTAGCACAGACTCGTGATTTCACGTTGCTATTTTTGACAGAGCAGTTAATGACATATTCAGTCGATTCAGTATTCCATGGAACGCCCAACCTAGTTGCAGCATAAGTGTGGTGTGCTAAAATGTTGACCCGCTCCATAAAAGTAGGCTGTTGGTAACTTCATCCAAAAACAAATCTTGACCTATGACGCATTGGTCCACTGATTGTGGCATCTCAGAAACGACAACACGACACCAAAAACTCTGTTAGATACCATCCTTTCACGAAACATATTTCAGTGTTACATGTTTCTCAACACACGATTCTTATGAATATATGACATGCAAGATCAAATAGAAATTGCTTTCTTTTCACTGAGAATGCGACAATGCTTATATTTGGTGGCCAACAGCAGGCAAGCATGCCCGCCAGACTCGTGTGTGAAGTCGACCCAATTCTCCAGAGAGCGATGAATGTCCCCTCGACCAGCCTGTTATCTCGATCAGTACAGTTGAGGTCAAAGTAATCAATGTTGAAATAGGAAAAAATTCCAGCATTTCTATGGAATTAACGATTAAATGATGAATTATTTACAGTTGATAAGGAATAGGAAAGTCTTCCAGAATGTAGTTATAGGCACGCGCGCGAATTTGGTTAGAAAAGATGTCGTTCTGGAAATTCCGTTACAACCATGCATATTTTTCATTTGCCTTCGCAGCGTTTTGTAATGATTCATTTAGGTGATTCACACAATATGAAACTAGGGGTAATTAAATTTGGGCAATATGATATCTATAAATCACTCCATAGAAAGAGACTGCATTGCATTTCAAAGAGTTTCATTTGACGTCCTGATGTTATGATGAGCAAAAGATATTGCTCTATTTAGAAAAATTGTGTTTTTACAGTAGTAATACGGTGAAGATATTTTTACTAGATTGAAATATCACAAAACAATACTTCAGAATGCTGTAATATCATCAATCATATACCACAAATGAGCCTCAGACAAAGAAATATATATAATAGTCATGACGAATTTTTTTCAGTATGCTTTTAGAGCAAATGCAATTGGTATGCTTTCTAGAAACATACGACCCGCTATAACTTTTGCAAACAATCGCTACTTTCAAGCCTTGCAACAAATGCCAAAAGTCATAGCGCAATTTGGAACACATTATTCACAGGCTCTACAGTTTTCTACTTAGAGGTGTTACCAAGATTTGAATCAATGTTGCTTAGCCAAACATGCGCATGCTACAACGCGGAATAATAACTGCTTGGAATACCTCAAATGTAGGGTATTAATGTTCAACACCAGTCACTAACAAACCAAAATCCAGCAACAATACGTCACAAATTGCCATGTGGCCTGGTGACGTCATCTTAGGTACCACAATCAGCATATCAACAGTGATCAGCACTGCAATCAACAGCAGATGGAAAGGCCAAAGATTCCAGCAACATATACTATCAACAAGCCAATCACTTAATCACGGCAAATCGCTATATTCCAGATGAAGTAGCTTCACCACAAACGCTTCACACATCATTAAAATGTGTGGCTGGAGTATCCAAGGCCTATCATAAAAGCAAGTATCGACCGAAGAAAAATAATAAATAAAACTGTACACGATCATGATAATGGCAATTTCCACCTCATTTCATAGTTCGTTCACTGTTAGGCAGAATCTTCTATTATGAAGACTGCGGTCATTCTTCTCTACTTCAGTTAATTCTTAAGGACAAGACACTGGCTCCTTCTCAGCATAAGCAAAGGCAGAAGCAAGCTACGAAGCACCAGAGGCTGCCTAACGGATAATCTCATATCCACACCCTAATAAAAAGATTTCGCAGTTCACTAGGCAACTGGAAATAAGCTTGCAATCGACAGTCAAGAAGCGACAGCCATTGGTGAGAGTTTGGTTAACCATGCTGAGTTCAAATCTACCAAAGATTTGATCGTTTAACCTCAGAATTACATTTTTCGTAAGTGATTGGCAAGATTCCTTGGAAAATATTTTTCTGACATAAGGCGATTATTTGAGATTCACGCTGTGCAATAAATCGCTTGAAAAACCAACGAAAACGCCAGCAGAAAAGAGGCTTAGCGAAGTGCTTCTTGCTGATCAACCTATTTTCCACATTCCTTGATTTTATTTGTCTTTTGTGGTGCATGCCCTTGTGCAGACCTTGTGGCTTCTGTCAAATTACCGGGATGTCTTCAATTCAAAAACGACAGAAACATACGACCTCTGAACGACCTTACAATAAATTTGATACATATTTGTGTTGTTTTCCACGACTAATCCAGTTTCTAATAGCCTCTTTTCTTGGATTATCCCATAAAGAACTGCTCATTACCTAACAATCAAGCTTTGAGCTCTAAGCTCTAGATTCGTCTCCAGTGATCTACGGGTTGTGTATTCATAAAAGGACGATGTGCCAAAACATTATTGCATGATGATTTGCGAAACACCATCTCTTGGTCCGTTCTTAGCATTAGGTTTACTATGACTACAATGCCTGCAAGAAATAGGAACACCATAGTTTCCTTCCAATTTAGCGTCTTTCCCTTCCTCAACAAATGACACGACCCTCTTCTCAAGGTTGGCAGCAAATTGCAGCCTTGGGAAGGAATTCAGGGCGTGAAGATGCAATTTGGCCATGGGATGGATGGATAGGTGTCGAAGAGCTTTCGCCAGTTCCCAAACGCTTCTTTTTGTAGACATTCTAGCATCATTTGGACAAAAAACATGGCTGTAACCTGAATTCGAATACTGTGCAAAGAAATTATTAGGCTATTTCAGTGTCATGTTATTAGATTTTAATTATTAGCTTACAGTTTTCAAGATATTGTTGTTCGAAATTGATAGAGTTATTTTCTCGGCAGATTAAAAGTCTATTACTTCCGAAACCATTTGGCTGTACAACAAAGACAACACAAATACTCTGACCCGAGGATTGTTTACACCGAAACACCACATGGATTTGCTGTTGCAAAACATTAGATGGGTTGTGGCTTTGAGGTTTGTTCCAGAGAAATGTTATGTCATTACTTTACATAAGCAATACCACCAAACACGAAAATCCTTGATTTGCTTAGTAGGTTTTCAAGAGGCCTCGCGCAACTCTCCAATTGTGGTTCAAATTTCCATTAGGAAAGCGATGTTTGCGAAGCTTTTTGATGGGCAAATTTCATAAAATGATTGTCAATTGAACTATAATGTGCTTAACAACAAATCTGTTATAGAATACCTAACTGGGAAGTATGCAAAGGTTGTTCGAATAGTTGTGAGGGCTTAAGATATTTTCCAAACAAATGAAATTTAGCAAATTTTTACTGTTTCTATTGATTTTTGCAATATTTGGTACGAGAGCCCCCCTTTTCTATAACAATACACCAATGTCATCGACTATCCATTGCAGAGTGTCATAGATTTTGGTTTAAGAGAATTGATTTCAGTAGAAAACGACCAGTCCATAAAGGAGGGACATGTTTATAGAGGAGCTAGTGCCTTCCCAGTTTTAAGCCTTGAGATTAGGTTCTCATTTACGCCCCACAAAAGTGCCCTCTCTTGCGTACATGTGCTCCCTTCTAACTTCCTAAAGATATTTTCTACGTCATTGCGTCCGTTCACCAGTGTTCAATAGAGGTAGGACGTGCAGAGAATAAAGTTATGAAAATCTTTGAGCTAACGTCGTCAAATGATCTGCCTTAAAACTTAGATATTCTTGTTTTGGTTTCACTCCGTCCATTACGCTGCCAGACCACGACACAAAGATTCTGGCAGAATAGGGCAACAGAATATGTTTAGCAGACAGCTTCTCAGTTCTGACTTATCCTCCGTACAATCTGTTTGCTAAAATGTACTTATAAGCCTAATCTCATCAAGATTCAGAGAAAAAGTGGATTTCCCGTCAGCTTTTCATTCGAGATTACAGCTTCTTCGATGAACAGTCCATTCCATTTCGTCAATTTGATGGAAGAACGAATTAATTGATGGTCTTTGATATAATAATTTGCAAACTGCAATAAGCAATGCTGTGAACCTGAGCCAGATTGCACCTGCCTGTCCGCCCCATTGTTGGCCACAGCGTGAGGCAACAGAGAGGCGAGACTGGCTTGTTTACTACCTCCAGGTTGTGGCTTGTTCAATTAGGCCCTATTTTCAGCCTCGTTTATGAGCTGGATACCTTCTGTTTTTATCCGGTTTCAGGACATAAATTGTCATTGAGATGAACAAATTTATATATATATATATATATGGACTATTCATGTATTGCCATCTCCGATAGACCGCTTTTTGCCAGTGCATTTGTCATTTGTGCCACAAAAGCTACCAATTGCTAATTTTTCTCTTTGTAAAATGACAATGTTAACAAAACGTTATCCATATTCTACAGTTATCCCAAATTTAACACATTGATGTGAGAATATGAATGAACAGATCAATGAGCGGCCCTGAAAAGCTATAACCAGCACACTTCCAATCCCAATGGACTCATTTCAGGCACCGCGGAGCTTTACCCCCCCCCCCCCCCCCCACTTTTCGCAAAAAATGCGAAATATTAAGTAATAAACTACCAATAAAGCCTCTTTTATAATGGTTTTAGCCCCCAATTTTCTTTAGACCCCCCACTTTTTTCAAGGCTCCGCGGTGCCTGCATATTACGGCTTTGCATATGATCATTCCTTTATTTTCTACCAACACTGTGTACGAGCGTAAGTAACGAACGTAGCGCAAAAACTACTAGCGCTCAAATTGATGCAATTCACTTATAGAGCATTTCAACAGGCACAAGAGACATTCAAGACCAGCGATAGGGGTCTCCAGCAAAACGAGGCCATACAGCTTCGTAAAAAGGAAAATGATTAGAGAGAAACCAGGAGTGCTTCCTTAAAAGCAGCTGTGTTGTGAAACTGAATCTAGGATCTAGGGGGCCATAACTCAGGAGTGCATTGCCTTACTCATGATAAACATAGAAAGACCGCTCTGTAGCATAACACTAATATACTTACGTTTATAGTGGGTTTCCAAGCTTGAAATGTTGTCTTCACTTCTGTGGTATAAGAAGTGCTCTCGGTCCATGTCTTTTCGGTTTTGAATAAAACGTCGCTAGCTTTAGTTGGCAGAAGAAAAGATTTTTCGGTAACTGTAGATGCGAATGTTCTCCTTCTTTTACCTGGAATTTAAAACAAATAATGGAGTTTTATCTTTGTAGTGAAATTTACCCCTTCAGCAAATCTAAATCGGCCGTTGACGAGTGAAAGCCCCGAATGTTTTAGAAATTTCAGGGTCATTAAGGAAGTGGGGTGCTCTTCTATAACATATTTTTCTCAGTCATATTACATGATTTCTATGGGCATACAAAACTCACTTTCATGGGTCATGGTACTTAGAACGTCATATTAAGCCCAATCCTTTGCTTTGAGATTCTCATCCCTTTCTAATTAAGGCGGTAAAGGGGCTGTGTGGTTTGAAGCGACCTCGAAAAATACATTCAAAGTGCGGTTTGCACGGCGAAATTGCCATTAGGGCCTAACAAAGAGAAATTTTCAGTTACAATGTGATTCACGAAGGAGTCATGGATTTCTCACTCACAAATGCTGGCAAAGGTGCAAGTTCTTTCTACAAATGATATACGATTCTACATAACTCTAGCAAATACATGCTTTGAAAGCATTTTCTTCTTTTTACAGGAACAGAAATCTTCGAGGAGAAAAATTCTCCTTCCAACAAGATGGGGTCTTTCATTTCATATCACATACTTTCTTCCTTAATGATAGAGTCGCCTCCTTAATAATAGAGTCGCCACCTTAAAGAAGCCCCTTAGCGGTATGCAAGATCTGTGGCTAGTGTGTACTGCTTCTATAGTGCGTCGTGGTAGACCAAAGGCCCGAGTATCAGCAAGCGGGTCAATTCGTTTACGATAAAATCTTACAGACGTGGGCATCATTTAATCAAATTCTTGATAACCTAGTTTATTACGGAGCAGGCGCACAATACCTAAGTCAATACGTAGCGCTGGTCGGTCATGCACGGTGCATCATCGAATGAAGACAAAAGCAAAGTTGTGTTGGGAAACCACCGAGGCTGTCAATTCGTTGCATATAGCGCACAGATGTGGTCGCACTTAGATTTGATTATTTCGCATTTATACTCTAAACTATTACGTCTAGGGTATGAATAGAATGGTTTATGGTGCAAATGCACTTTAAACCCAGTGACGCCTTGGGATAAGGCACAATATGCCAACATTTCACAGATTCTAATTATCGGTTGGACTGTGGAGGGTCCCTACAGATGGTCCGACTTTGAAACGCAGCAAGCTTTCAATAATTATTCAGCTTTCGCACAAACCAGTACCTCTCTGTATAATTCAAGCCAACACTGCATAAATGGAAATAAAACAGCATTCTACAGTGCCTCGCAAAATCTTTTCCAAGGCACGAAGGACTTTTTCACCTTGACATAAGATAGGTGATAAGATGCTTTTCACATGAAGTGATAAACCTGTCTGCAGAAAGAATTTTTATTATGTTTTGAAATCCAGAGCAGCGTGGGTGGGTCAAAGGATCTGTTTTGAGTTCAATTTTGTCATTATCTACAGCTGTAGTCTTAGGCGGAGAGCCATCCAATTTTCATATTGAGTAACACTATCAGTCGAGGGTGAAGATGCAAGCCTTGGGCGAATTTCGAAAACTCGTCAGAGTTTACTTCTTCATTTCCATATGACTACGTTCTGGTGACAAAAGCTTTTACTCAACTCCTTAGCCTCGCATTAATAGACGCCATCATATTCCATCCTTCCTCGAGGTGTACTTTATAAATGTACTAATCATGCTAATTATAATATCGCAGCCTTTACCAAGATTCTGCTTCACAACGAATGGCGTCCAGAGCAGTATATGATGAATATTCCCAGACACTTAAACATATACTTCTTCCTCTTCAAACTTCGTTCAATTTTACAATCGCTGAAGTATATTAAAAGCAAAGCTTTGCCTACACACTTGCAACAAAATCCCTATATTAAAGTCCTTTAACAACATATTGCTTTGAATTGAACAGTTGCGTTTGTATAAAAACAGGCCTACTCATTTCGCACGTTGAAGCTTCGGTACGAATTTGCTTATTGTGTTTTGTAAAGGCTTCTTCGTACATTTTAGTTGTGTAATTTAGTAAAAAATTACCACAATAATGACAATAAGGACCTCTAGACCATCTTTTATTTCTGAGATTACGTAAGTCGCAGTCACATTGCGAGCCAGGATAAAGATCGGTCTTAGATACTTACATAGAAACAGGTTGTGAGTGTTTTTGGTCGGTGTTGGAAGAAAAATACATCCTTCCTCTACGGTTTTTTTCATGAGTTTTACTCTACGAACGGTGAAAGGAATTTCGCACAGGTCATGTTATTATCAACATTTTTGCAGGAAAGTAATGAAGAAGATCGGATTGCCCAGTATTGGCCGTAGAATATAAAGTAAAAGTTGATGACCACCAATTCATTCTTGCAGAAGAATATTACAGACGACGTGCGATGATGGCTCAGTTGTTAGAGGCGCTGACTGATCCGTGATTCGAGTACCTGGGATGACCAAACTTGCACACAGAGTGAGGAGAGTTGCCAGCTCTCTGTAATTCCAGGTATAAGGAATCACGAGGTGTGGTCATATCGAGAGGAAGGACAAGGACACTCTCGATAAGCATAAAAGCTTATCAGTGTCCTAAAAACTACCTTTGGAAGCAAGGTAGAAAGAATTACAAATAAAGACAATGCGAATGGTGCAACATAAAAGTTTTGAACAATGGAAGATAATGGTGTTTTAGAGAACGCAACTATTTCCATGCTCATTTCAAAATACAGCGTGAGAAGAAAAATAGAAAGAAGTTACACAAAACAATTTTCTGTACATTGATTCAAACAGACCGAATTGCAGATGGTGTGTATTGTTCTGCTACCCAGTGAGTACTTCGACTTATAAGAACAAATCCAATACGTGTCTATGTGTAATAACGAGCTTTTATTGTTTCCAAAACAAAGAATTGGTTGAAAAGGCGACTGCGTTCTGCTAATTGCAGACAGTACGTCAAGCAGCATGGCAGAAGAATACTTAAAGGAATAGAATTAGAGCTGTGCAATGAATCCAAATATTGAGAAAAACGCATATAGTTAAACATAAGACTCTTCTTCCAGTCCAAGCTCAAATCAAAAGGGTTAGGCACAAAGGCAACAAGATAAATTATAGCTTTAAGGAATATAACTTTCTGCTGTTCTTGTCCTGACCTTCAACGCAAGTATAATGCTGATCAGATCTGACAAGAAAAAGTAATATGCATTTATTAACATAAGATAAAGCAAAGCCTCGGTGGAAGGATTACTGAAGTCTTAACACAAGTTGAGTGGAACGTTAGGAGCGCTAAGGTGACAAATAAGACGTGTGGCATTTCTTAGTAAGAGACAGATTGTAGAAGACTTTCTAGAGCCCTTTTACTTGTTCGTTCAGTTTTGATTTGCGTTAGTTATGGCTCGTAAATAAGCTCGATTAAGATCAGTTTCTGTCTTACGTGAAAATACTGGCTAGGTCAAACTTCAATTCTCCGATTTCATCAGCCCTGCTGTTTAAGCAATTCAAACCTTAGATGCGTCAAAGTGGATTTGTCACTTTGAGGTGCTAATTCGAGGCCAGACAGTACATTAAAAAAATGCCCACTTACTCGAGATTGCAATATTGTAATCCATAAGGGATTTAAAGGCGCTGGCAGATTCTGAGTTGTCAAAATACCATGCTTACGTCTTTAGTAGTTCTCGTTTGCTTTTTCGTATTCCTCAAAGATTTCAGCAAGTAGACGAACTCTACTTTTTGCGCAACCAAAATTTTGAATGGTACCAGGTTGGTAACGCAATATCCATTCGTCGTTCCACATGAGGCCACTTTGAGGATTTCTTACATAAAATGTTTGCCTTTTGCTGTTTTATATATCTTGGATACTCCTATACTAGGATCAGGTTGGTATTGTCAATATAATTCAATACCTTTTTTTTGGCAAATCTCACATCAAAACCAGGTCTCAACTCTAAGTTGTAGTTTTGCAGTTGTAGCCCGGTTTATGTAGCAGTTTCAAGTAAAGAGATTAAGGGGATAAGCAAGTCATGAACCGGTAGCGGGGTTTAGACATAATTCAGACAACTGGGAAAGAAGCAAGGAATAAGAAAAAAATCAAAGGTGAGCAAAAAGAGAGAGAAAACTGAATTTTGGAGTTGAAGAAAATGGAAGGGAAAATTCCTTGAACTGATTTCTGAAAAAATATTTTGTAGGAAATATAATGTATCATAAGAAGTGAAGCAAAGAAATCCACGTGTATTATGAAGTCCCTTTTCCGTAAAGTATTTTATACGTAATGTTCTAAGTAAGAAGGTAAGGGGAAAGAGGCGAGATAACCGAGTGATGGGCAAGCAGGTTTGAGAGATAGTCCGTGGATGATGTATGAAAATAATGAAGAACGAGATGGGCATGGAAAGAAAAATCGAAATAGTTTAGAAGAAATCGGGAATACACATATTGCCCAGAGCGCACCAAGGGAATCATGCCGTGCTTTATAACGTTAAAAGACTAGCTGCTCTTCCATTTCGTTGCTCGTTGTCCGTCGACTAGTAAACTTAGTCAATTGGCTTCGCGTGCGTTTTACTTCCGCGTTACGTCACAAGAAAGTCGCCTTGCTACAATGCTTCCTATATCCTAAATGTTGAATAGCCAGTCTGCGCGTGTTTTGACCAACTTATTATACTGACTTGAAGCATGTTAGAATCTGTTGTAAGTGTTACGGAGGAAATTGGATATAAACTTTAAAGAGTGCATCCTTGATTTCCTTTAGCCGATGATATGCCCCAAAACAGTGAGTAGCCAGATAAGGAAATATGGACGCGGGAATAACAAGGTTTTGATTTTTAGATGAGCAAGCAATGAATGAGATAAAGAAAGAGTGGCTAGGGTTGAAGAATCAATGGTTATTTGAAGCTCGTTGATAGTAAATCATCGGTGTTTCAGTTGAAATTAACTGGAGAAGTTCCAAAAGATTTTGCTTTTAAGATAATTAGCAAGCAAAACTGCAAAGAAAACGACCACGGCAGAAGCAAATGAATGACTAACAAATAAAGCAATTGACTTTATAATCTTGGTAAGCTCTCGCTGTCATCGATAAAAGATTGGAAGCTAGCTAGCTGAGAGGATCTGAACCCGATTACAGGCGCGGAAGCTCATGCAATCGCATTGAATGTGGAATGAGATTGGCATGCATAGGGGATGTTTTGAAAGAACCTTGCAGCGTGTAGCCTTTTTCAATCGAAATCGACATGGCTGATGTATTCTCTGAAGCTTTTGCAAATGGTTTTTTAAGCAACCACATTTGAACACTAGTAATCACAATTCTTGTGTAAGTTTGGTGATAGGATTGACCCAAGCAACCGACGGCAAAAGTTGCATAATGGCGAATGGTTGTTTCGAGAAATGTTGCTTCTAGCTTAAACAAATTGGAAAAAAACTTCATTGACGAACTTCAAATTGTAAAACTGCTTTTTGTTGTCCGATTACTAAGAAAATATTACAATTACTTCGCATAAAAAGTGATTAGCTTAACTGAATGATATTTTTGTTTCAGAGATTAAAGGCCTGATAATCCTATGAAACTCCATTAAAGAAATCACTACTTTTCAATTATAGAAAACCAGAACAGCAAAGAAATACTAAAGAGGCTGGTTCTTTGCAAATAAATGTTTGGAAAATATAGGTAAACCTTTTCATTGAAACATTCTTTTAACTTTTCAAATATGCTTACACGAAGCGAAAATAAGACATCGATGATATAGAAACGATCGATTTGCTTTTTATCTTCAGGATGTAATCGGGTAAAAATTGATGAAATTCTGATAATTGGGAAGATTCTAAAGCCAAGGTAGGGTGATAGGGGTTGTTTTCATGTTAAGAAAGGCTCCAAGGAACCAGAAGCAATTCTTAAAGTTCTTAGGATTTTGCCTTAACTCATGTACCTGTAGGTTTATGAGACGTGATTTTGCGGCTTCATGTTTAATTGCCCTACGAACCCTCGAGACTTATTAATTTCAGCTATTATTGTTAGTGATATGTGGCAGATTGTGCGAATTGACCAGTCTTCCACACAAGCATTTCGTAATTACTTTAACATTGCAATGTATCATACAATAGTGTTTATTGATGAGAGGCCCACGCTAAATCAGATTTCTAACGAACTCTTTCTTCTAAATCAGTGGCATAAACCTTGGTTAATTCTTAAATACGAAATCTCATCCATCTTTGATTCAAATCTCCTTTTCGAAATCGGCTCTTTGTGAGAACCAATATTTGTCGCAAAGACTTAATTCCGCTTACCTGCATTCCGCTGGGTTTCTGCCTGTTCTACAGTTGCACCACGGGGTGTTGGTGCAGTTTTTGGCACAGTCTCCTCGCTGGTCCCTGTGTATGTGACATTGGCAATGCAACTACCATGTTCTGGGCTGTAAATCTTGAAATCATCCAAGCAACAGTGACAAACGCAACACCTATAGTTGTTGCAGCACGCGCGCCTCTGGAAACAGTAGTCGGTATGGCAAGCTGGCTTTCTGTATTGGTTATTCACCTTTGGGTTTTTGAACTTGTGCTTGAACATTGTGGATCAGTCCTTGTAGCCGCTTTCCAACTAACAGAATCAAATTATTGCATTCACGGCAACGCTGTTCAATATTATTAATTACTGCCCACCTCTTTTTCCAATGCAGTCACTTGAGCTACACACAATATATTTTGCATACAGGATAAGACGATTTCTGAATCAGTCGTAAAAACCAACTTCGCGGTTGTCCGTCCGCCTCTTAGCCAGCCAATAGCAAAAATGTCTCCTTGTACTTCTGCTATTTGTGGTATTGGTTACAGCTATTCCCACGTGACATGTTTTTAGTAACCAGTCTTTTTGCTTCTATTCTCAAAGGATCAGCGCCACCTTGCTTATTCGAACTCCAAACACGCCAATTTGAATACATTCAAAGCCAGCGACTTGCCTTATACAATTATCAACAATCTCCAAAACAATATTTACACCTATATGACAAAACACAAATAGGCTTCAGGGCTTATCGATCCGTGTGGCTGTAATATGTTGCATCTGACTCTCTTTTCATATAAAACCTGCAGGATAAAATAATAACTATGAGTGATATAATGCCCATACTATGATGGTGTGTGAACATTAGACGTTCTTTAAATGAATGTTTCTCTATTTATTGACGTCCCACTTAAAATTACCGACATTATGTACACTGTTTTAGAAGTTCTAACGGACAGGGGACGATCTATGCGATCTTTATTCAAAAAGCTGGATGACAAAACCACTCTTTCCATTAAAATTCCTTTTGGTTTTACAAAAGTAAACGAGGTTAATTAAACTGTCTTCAAGCGACATCGCAAAGTTTCAGCTTGCAGCGGACAGAGACTACGGCCAGCAACACTATCGCGTTTCCCAGTTGTGTACGCTTCAAGGATAAAGGTTTCCAGTTTACATGGGAAGTTACAACGCGTAGTCAAGGATACAACCCTTTGAAGTAGTTGATTGAAATTCTAGCGAACACGAAGCTGCCACAGCTTCACCAGACTAGAAGAGATTTGCTCACGTGTGTAGTTTCGAAAGATGCTGGTGTGGATGGTCGCAAAGAATGCAGAACTTGATGTGGAGGTCAAGGAAATTGTCGGTCGTGCGCTTATCATACCTGTCCTTCGCACGTCATTCGCTTCGACGAATCGGACGTTAAACATTTGAAAAAGTTTCGATCATACCATTAATCTGCCTCAAGTGCTTTCGCAGGCATGCACCAGTAGCACGAGGAGGCCTCCGTTGCCGCCCAAATACCACTCTTCTGGATAAGACTACAGACGATAAGTATCCGCATACAGCGACTTCAACAACGATGTGACAATCGGTTCGATCTCCATGCCGCTTGTTGTTCTCTGCAGCCGAACATGTTCGCGTATTCCAGCAAGTCCGCAAATTGTTCGTACATGCAATTGTTTCGCGGACACGGAATTATTGTCAGAACAACGCTGACACGAAATGAGATTATTTTGAAGAGAGGCCCTTTCATCCGTTCAGTGTGTACCACTGCGCGCAAAAACTCAGCATTGAAATCGCCATAAGCGACGGACAATAGCGCAGTGACGGCCAGACACTGATAAGGCGCTAACGAAAATAGCTTCGAGCTATGTGTTCCAGTGCAGCTGATAAGCAAACCCTGTGGTATTCCATCCTTAATTCCTTCACTAGGTCACTGGAAATGAGGCTCATCTCTTTTCAAGCAGATTCGCATTCTTCTTTGGGATAACGAAGAGCAGCCGTTTTCAAGACATTTTGAAGCAACAGCTCAGAGCTAAATCTTTTGCAAACGACGAGAAGCGTTGGAAGATTATCAAACATACACCACAAGTGAATATTGAGAAACTATGGCTTTTGATGTCTTTAATAAGCAATTTTATTGTTTCCTTCAAAATCCAGCCTTCAGTCAACAGTACATCTCTCTCTGGCCTCTGCTCAGTCTTCAATAAGCAATTTTATTCTTTCCTTCAAAATCCAGGCTTCAGTCAGCAGTACATCTCTCTCTGGCCTCTGCTCAGAGCTTATCAACTTTTTAGCCATGCAAACCGTGATATTTTACCATGGCCTTAAACGATACGGCTCACTACTTTATTGTGCAGACAATATTATCTTTGGTTGTGCAGACCATCGAAATATTTTCATGCAAATCCCCTTAAATGAGTTATCTAGAAATTCCCAGAATTCAAGCATCATTTCTTGCTCCTTGCAATGGATGGTCAAGAATAACTCCATAGATTTTGAAACTGCAAAATCAAAATTTATTAACGGCAAAATTTAGTGTATTAAGTTGAATTTCCATGTATTCTCGTTCATATAATGCTTCGAATTCCAAGACATCATACACAGTCACCTAAATCGTATTGAAAAATTACATTTTGCAGTTGAAAATTACTTAGAGCTATACCCTTGCAAATGATGTATTGATTATTCAAGAGTGACTGTAGATTGCTAGGCTGGGGAATTAAAGCGAAACAAGTGGCTGTTATACACGGCTTTCAGCGCTTTTAGTTTGGGAGTTGCTTCTTATTTTCAGGCCTAAGACGTTCATAAGCCATAGGTCATTATACTGCTGGGTGTTCGTTGAAGAAAGCATCTCAACAATTTCCAGACACACTGCAAGAACCTCTCGTTATACAGTATCAATAATATCTATGTGATTCAAATATCTCATTTTGCAACCCTCCGCGAGAACCTTTGTGTAAAAAAGCAGCAAAGGGGTTGGTAAAACAAGTAAACCAATTCGAATAGAAATCCAGAAGGCGGTGTTAATTGCATAGAAGTTGCCAACCTGTTAAGGATAACTTTGCGAACGAACTTGAAAGCAGATAAAGCGAGGTAACCAACAATCTGTTTTGTGTTATCAAGTTAATCAGTCGCTGCTTGCTTTAAGCTTGCAAAGTAATTTCCGATATGTACAAAGCATCTTTCAAACTTATAATCGGGATAAATTAATTAACGATTGATTCACGTTTTAGCTGATTTGGAACGATTCATTCTGACACGAGTCCACAGTTGCGTGGCGAAGGAAAAATTGCTATGCCACGCGTCAAACATGATGTTTTGCATAACCAGAAAGCCTAGTAAAACAGCCTGTCTAGAATCAAGGCAAAATGCCACGGAAAACTACTGCAATGGTCCTATTGGATCGTACCTGATAAAGAAAAATTTGTTTATTCAACGTGATGAAATAACCTACATCATTTAGTGTAGTATCATATTGAAGGCCAATAGCAGAGAGGAAAAAGCAGAGTTCTTTTTTGGAGAAACAGTGACGTAACAAAATGCCTCTTTCTGAATAAGCTTGAACTGACCATGTTAACAAAGAGTACCATTGTCGATATTTGGAGTCTGGTTTTTTGTAAGAAACAATCAACAACAATTTTCGAGGCTCCAAAAGTAATAGAGGCCGCTCTCGAATAAAAGCCCCACATGTAATTAGATACTTCTCGAGAACCAATTGCATATGTTAGGGCAGTTAGGGTAGTGGGATGCAAGTCATCTAGAGTACTTTGGTGAACACCTAGAGCTGGTAATTCCCCCCTCCCCCTCCCCCAATTGCCAAGTTTTAATCACTGTTTTTAAAGAACAGGGTATAATTTTCATATTTCACTCTCCTAATATTGCTATTCCAGTGCAAGGTTAAAAATGCACGAGTAACTTCGATAAACGTGCTTTAAAAACTCCTCGACTTCTATAAACATTTCGAAAACTTATGATCTTAGGTTAAAAGGGCTTTGATTTTAGAGGAAATCATAGAAATATTAGTTATTTGTTTATACAGTCGAAAAACCTTTTTACATTAATCAGTATGGACGCCTGCTATTTATAAAGTTAATAAAGTGAAAGTTGGATACAGTTGATTAAATCGACCTACTTCTTCCGGATATTGGTAAAGTAAATTACTAAATGTGTCATGCTGAGTTCAGAATCCCAAATTTATCCGAGTTTCTTCTGAGACTGAGGGATAACTGCAAAGCTTCATTTCGTTCCGGTGGAGCATGGGCGTGTTCTAAGGACCCTACTATTGGACTGCTTAGAATGATGGCCAATTGCTGAATGATTACTTAGAATGATTACCAAATGCTGAATGATTACTAAGAATGATGGCCAATTGTGGAATGATTACTTAGAATGATTACCAAATGCTGAATGATTACTTAGAATGATTACCAAATGCTGAATGATTACTTAGAATGATAGCCAAGAGCTGAATGATTACTTAGAATGATGGCCAAGAACTGAATGATTACTTAGAATGATTGCCAAATCCTGTATGATTACTAAGAATGATTCCCAAGTACCGAGTAATGCCATGATTGACTACTAGAAACCGTTTTTGCTCTTGCAAACATGCTGATTATAATCACATCTTATACACACGCGTTACTGGCACAATGGTAGGGGGAAATGCTTCCTCATCCTTTTATGCCCACCACTGCTTATACTTATTTCTTTCTAGAACCTAGTCATGTCTGCATAGCGATCTAAAAAGTTTGGGTGTGAAAGATTGTAGAAGACTAGAGCTTACAATTAAGATGACAAGAGCCTCTGTTCTAAGACTTTTGTTTAACAAGATTTCGCACCAAACTGAAACTCATTAAGCTTACTAGTGCTATGTCAAATCATCTACAAAAGTCAAATTTCTTAGTGAATTAGGAATCTCCACATCGAAAACACTCAACTATTTTCGTATTTTTCATTGTATTTCCTGTTACTTGTTCGCCCTGATCGGATAACAAAAATGGTCTTTCCTGCCCTCGAAAAGCAGGGAAAATTCAGGTTTTGCTTTTAGCGCTGTCTTAATGCGTATAGAGTAGGATCCACCCCCAATTGTGCTGGGAAATTATCAACAAGACCTTACCTTGGACCGTGCTTACTTCCAATTTGCGTCTGTGTTTGCTGTTATGGAACCTTCTGTTTAGATTTGCGTCCAACTGCCTGCCTCTGCAAGGAAACCGAAGTCTATTCTCAGACAGCATGCATTTAGATTTGCACCAATGTGCCACTGGGAGCCGCAGAGTGATTTATGAGGACGAAGAAATCCGCGCCCCGATTAAGCTCATCTGCCACCAAGATCGCAATCAACCTCTGCGGTGGAGACGCAATCAACCTCTGCGGTGGAGAGGTTACTTGATCAGCGTCTCTCACAATAAGTTTTAGCTAGTCGGTGAAGACTCTTCGCTCTTGTAAGCGCATTGGCATTTACTTTGAAACCACGTTTTAATGAAGAACAATTCGAACAGTTATTGAGTTTCCAAATTCTTGTGCTTAATGAACTTTCATTGTATTATTACATGCTTTTTGCTGAAAAGAAAGCCACAAAATTATCCTACTTAGGCCAAGGCTGATCTCATTGAAGCCTAAGGTATCTGGATATTTGTGGAAATCTAGCCTGAAAAATGAGTAGAAACCAGCTTAATTGTGCCGTGCATGTTACTTTAAGAAGGACAAGACTGAAAGTGTAGTGGGATAAGGATAATGCCTTGTTTCTCAACCAAGTTCCCTAAAGTTAAAATTGACAACATAGAAGCTTAGAGATTTCGTGCGGGTTCAGGGTTAATTCGCAAAAGCATATAAGGGGTTTTAAAGTTGGAGCTGATTACCAAAGACCGTTCTGCTATGATGTTCCGATCAAAATTTTTGGGAATTGAGGGACCGGCCTATATTACAGGTATACTTCCATTAATTCCAAAGCGTCCCGCTTCAAGCGCGTGCACAGCCAATGGCAAAATGATGACGAGCCCTTTTAGCTGGAAGACATGCTTTGCAAATATTGAATAAAAGCATAATTTGATATAGAAGAAAGTGATAATCTTTTTATCTTAATTAGCTCTCTCTCTACCTGGAAGAAAAACCCAGTATTAGACGAAGCAGCCCTACTTTATATCCGAAATGGCAGGGAAATTTTTGATTGGATTTAATTTAACACACCCCAGTTTAAAAGGATCTCTCTGCTGCCGGTCTCTTTTCTAAGGCACCTGAAGTTGCAGTTCAGTGCTGTTAAAAAGGTGTACGCACTCTCTTTTGTTCAAGAATCTTTCAAAGTGCGGTCGACTTATCAGTATTATGGAAAACTGCTTTCTAACGTGGTTCACGATTCAGATCTAATGAATTCAATCCCTCATCGGGGATGAAGTGGGTAAACCATCTTATTATAACATGGATTTACAAAACAATAGGCATCGAGCATGCATTTACTAACGGAAATGTCACAGTGCAAAAATACTATATGCATAACGTAAAATGCTTTTTAGTCGTGGAATTTTGTGTACTTGCCAACGTCAGTTTGCTCCTAAAACAGAATAAGTAACTGATAGTGTAAACAGTACTTTTACGTGACGGAAAGTCGTGGTATTTAGATTGACCTTCTAGCTTAAGGTCACGCGAATGCCTTTGCAGATCTCTTATCCACTGTATCCCTTCTCCTAACGAGAGGCTAATGTTCCTAATAAGAGGCTAATGTTCCTAATAAGAGGCTGATTTGGCTAATGAGAAGGTTACGCTGGCAGTAATCAGAGGTTGAAATATTTTGGCAAGAACTTTAAAAACTGTTCACTTGCAAGTATATCTCAAGTGTTAATATGACGTTATTTGACATGCCAAAAGTAGAATCTGCCAAAACCAGTACTGATGAGAAGTTTCAATTCCATTCAGAATTAAGTCGGCTTCTACTTTACTAATTGTGCTGGTTTTGATTTTCCTTCAAGGTCTCCGAGAAAAAAATTCTGGAACTAACCTTCAAATTGATGTAACAAGCCTTTCATTTTGCTTTTTCGATAAATAATCTTGTTTAATTTTCCTTGCATATGTGGGGCGAAGTGGACTTTGGTGCCGGTGTGAGTTCAATAAATTCTAAACGTCGAAAAATAAAAAGGCAGAACCTTATTAGTAATCTAGAGGAAGAAACTCGTGCATGAAATTATGCTTCATTAGAAGCGAGAAGGGCCAATTTGGTGTCAGTGGGATAGGCGTCAGTGCTACGGGATGTCGCTTCAAAACTGCAGCCATAATTGCCCTAGATTGACTATAAGTCGAAAATCCAACCAAAGTTGTCGCTTCTAGTGACACTGAACATGGGATTGGGGCGGTCGGAGAATCCCAGAAACGTTGATCTGTCAAGACAGTTCTAGAGACCTTTATGTTGGTAGTTTTAAGAAGGATCGTTTGGAAGCCGGAAGATTTCATTAGTCTGAACATGACATGGTTAATCAGCATAGAATGAATGGACGCATTGAGAAGTAAGTGCGAATTCAATGGTCCTAGTGCACCTTATCCAGTAGATAATTTCATTGCTTCATTTAAGAGTAGAAGATTTCACTGCTAACCCTCCAGAATCACCTTTGCAGCGTGATGAAAAGATTACCATTAGAAGCTTTAATAGTACATTGTCGATTTTTGCATGCCTTAGTTAATTATGTCGAAGAATTGTTCACAGAGGCTTGGAGAGAGCTGCCACCAACAGTATCTCCGTTGTTAAAGCGGAATTTCTATCGTACAGTTAGTTACTTGATTAATGCAACTTTTGGTTTGTTGCTTGACACGGTAGAAATAAGGCACACTTAATCGTTTCTATTTACAATATCAATCTTATCGTTATCTACGTGTGTAGTAAGGTAGCCATAGAAAACTGTAGGGGGGCTTAAAAAAGACACCAAGTCTTCACAAAATGTTCTTGTATCCTCTAAAGCTTTCCTTTAAAAGCACTGCTGCCATGGCAACTAGATTTCTATGTCTCATTAGAAGGAATCTTTCTATTGCTGCTTCTGGTGGGACACAAAATGGTAAATAGCAAGTGTGTAGAAATGAGAGTTGCATAAAAGGTGATAGATATTCGACTACTTCGACAAATTCTTATGTGAAGATTCGTCGAAGGAGCCTATATTCCTCCAATCCTATCGCTATCTGATTGTCGGGGCTATCACCCAATGCTCTGGTGCCTGGTGGTACTTTGATATGGCCTAAGACGGGGCCTAAGGTAATTACTTCATGTGCCTGTCTCAAAATAAAATTACTTCAATCTCGAGGAGGCAGAAGCACAAACTTGGGAGACGCAATTCATGCCACCGGCTCCCCTGCCCATGCTGTTGACTATCTTTCGTTAAAAACTTTTTCGATGCGCCCTCAACCCTTCCTTACCCTCTTCATTAGCTTCCTTTCGCCTTATTATCCGGATTTTCCCCAATCACAAAGTTACCATTTGCACAATCCAGATCAAAATACATTTCAATCTTTTCTCAACGACTCTCGACGCACGCGTTTCTTACCCAAAACGAGGTTAAATAAAAATTGACTAGCAAATTAACTCGTCCATACGTATACTTGACCAAAAAGAACGCTTTATCACCAACTTTATCGCCCAGATTATTTCATTTTCAATGTCGCGATAAACAAAGGTCACTCACTGATTAGGATGAGGTAATGACTGATAAGAGATTATTTCTGTCGCAGCTTTCCAGAAAATTCAATCATTTAATAGCCGGTAGACGTCAGATTAGAGCGATTACTTTCGGAAGAAAATTCGCTGAAAACTTTTTTCAATCTAGGTCAGGACATATGGCCAATTGATTCTGTGTTTCATAATATTTCTTGGCACAGGGACCAGAGCACTGGGGAACCAGCTGGCCTGCGCCAGAAAACAAGAGCCATTTTAGTCCAAACGGAAAATATCCTGTTGATTATACTAATAGCAACATGTTTTCAGGCTATGAATTGACAAAATATCTCTTATTGCAAAAGATGCTGAAAGAAAGAACTAATCGTAAGGTGAAAAGATTAAATCTTATGATTAGAATAAACTGTAAATTACCTGGACTGTGTCGTACTTTAGTAACAAGGCCAGCACGCTCTATCCTTGCCATGCCAAAAAGTGAGCAATCTCTTGATTTCTTGCCATTCCTCTTCGCGTCTGTTAGCGAAATCCTTCGAGGTACCTTCAAGGCAGCAAGTTTTTCGCATCTAAACATTAAGTAAATCCTATTGTGAGATTTCAAGAGAAATGTGAATTATTCATAGGATGAGCGCGGTGATTTTTCCCACTGTACAAGACTCAATGGCCATATCTAATGGGCACAATAGGCCCACCTTGTGTATACAAATCCGAGGAAGTAGAATCCGACTGCTAAGAATAGAGCAAATTGTTCGAATGTGGCCTATGATATTCACTGTCTCTTGCACTCAAATAGGCATTATATACTTCGCTGTTTGGGAATTTCTGTACATTGATTTTACAATAGAAGCTATAAGAACGGAAATTTTTTTATCATGAAAAGTGTCGATTGTTATTGTTATCATAAATATGAGAATGCGCCTCTCAAAAAGCAGGAAACTGAATGTTAGAGGAATGTAATGATTCGGGTCTTCATAGGAGGTTTCTGAATTTACGGAATTAGGTATGAAAACACTGTACTCAGCACTAAAAGAAAAAAGCCACGAGTGCGAAAGACCAGAGATGTTTACCTAATCCCATTCCTTTTCCTGTGTCGTTAGGAGAACACAGAAGCAAAAATGCAAACGTTAAACTTGACGAGAAAGATCGGAGCAGAGTTCTATTGAAAGACTTCGATGAGAGTGAACCGCTTGCGATTGCGAAATCTTTAAATTAGGCAGGACGTCAAAGCCAAGTATGTAGCATGCTATTTTCAGAGTCTGGAACCCAGTGTAGGTAGACTCGCCCACTGCTGACGTTCCGTGAGAAATTTGTGTGCATGGGATAAAAAAGGGAGTTGCACCAGGGCGATAACGATGGGATTCTCTCAAATCTGATGTGGGGCTTAGCATGCTGTGTCTAGGAACAAGACATTACGTAGTGTTGCTTTTTCGATAGGCCAACATGCTGTTCCAGCCTCAGATCTTTTGTTGACAAATCCAGCACGTCCTTCTGCTCTATATGATTTGTGCAGCCTACACAGAGTATCGCGAAGTAAACCAACATGTGCTTAATTTCGCTAGACAATCATGCCCAAATGACGAGTATCAAAAACAAAGCTTAACCTTTACCATTGTTTCTAGCTGTTTGGGGGAAGAGGGCGAAGCCGGTAGCAAAGTGAAACACCTAAGACCAAATAATGAAAACCACCTATACGCCCCCTTCTGACCCCCAATGTTTCTGTCTTCTTTTTCTTTTCCAGCTTTTCACCTTGTGTTCATTGATTTCACTAGAACAACACCTTAACCAAAGATGATTTAAGCTTTATATACGTTTCAAACACTGATAATAGCCTTCCGAAACTTCACAAATGTAGAAGATTAATTTGCTTGGAAAATGGTTAACTTCTGCTCTTGTAGCACCGAATTCTATCAAATTTTCAGGTGAAGAACTTCCACGACAGCATCAACAAAAAATACTTCAAATAGGACATTGAAGATATATTTTAACAAACGCCTTTGAAAGACGTTTTAACGATAACAAGGGCATGCCAGATGTCGCAATATCATGTAAAAACATTGATTATCTGTGCTACTTCGTCTTGCTACTTCAATCAACAGTTATCTGTAACAACCCACCAGTCATGTCTCTTCCTCTTCTCCGAGCAATAATCCCCTCTCGAACAATCCCCTCGAAAGCAGATTGCTCAAGAATATTTCTGCTTCTCCTTCCTGGACTCGACTCACATAACATCCCGCTGACCAGTCAGATGCAGATGTTTAAGGCTCTATCGCAATATTTCGCTTCGTTGCAAAAACTGTTCACCTAATTTGGAGTCGATTTTTTCTTCTGATCTCCGGCAAACTCATGAATATTTGATAACTCAACCCATGAGTTCTGGCAACTTTATCTCGATGTTTGGATGATGAAAATGTAGCGTTTGTTATCTGCCTTTCTTCGGCCGTCGTCTTTTAGGCTTTAAGAACTGAGAAGCAGCTGCTGTGTTATACCTTCGGCTTACTTTCAGATCAAGCCTGCACTCATCTCGGCAAAGATACTGGGTGTTCTGGGAAATTCTCGGCTAACTGGCGATGATCTCAACATATTTTGGCTGCGAATTCACTGCACGTGGTGACCAAAGGCTACATTGCAGGCAAAACCGTTTTCGATCCTGTTGAGAGTTCGCGTTCCTTGAAAACGAACTTCAGCCATTTTGTGCATACTTGAAGCTATAATCGTTAATAAACATTTCGTACTGGCCAACTTCCTTCATGGTCAGTGACTAATCAATAATGTTGAATGGTCCTCTTTGCTTTCCTAAGAATATCCTCTCTAATTACCCATCTATCCACTATATTTCTAAGACGCCTTACTGCGATTCTTATCAACGTTCTAATGTTTATATATAAGCATTACACAGCAGACGTAAATAAGTAACTATGCTATAAAACTATCAATAAAAAAGATTCTAATGCAGGCACCGCGGAGCGTTGAGAAAAGTGGGGGGGGGGGGGCTAAAACCATTGAAAAAGAGGCTTTATTGGTAGTTTATTACTAAATATTTGGCATTTTTTGCAAAAGCCCCCTCAGCCCCCCCCTTGCTCCGCGGTGCCTGTAATGTGGAGCAAACAGTTTTAAATCATTAAAAAGATAAAATCGGTACTCACAATCTAAAAGCGCTCAGATGTCTAAAAATTCTTGTGATTCTTATAAAGGATAATTTTGCTAGAATTTCGTCAATTTAACGCCAATTTGAAGCCATGCCATGTGGGTCTGGAAATAATAATAGGATGACAACAGAACGTAGAATAAGTCACTTAATAAATACAATCAGTCATAACTTTCATCTGACTAAAAAGAATTCGTGATTGTAGTGAGGATTGGTTAATATACAAGTCACGCGGTCTCTTTGACTTTCATTAACTGGTGGTTAATTAGTTTTGGAAAGAAGTAAATGCCATGAATTGACTGTGAGTGTGCTAATATGTGAGTGACTCTGTGAATGTAAGAAAGCTTACAGTCTGCCCGAACTAAAACTATAAGCAGAAAGCGTTTTCTTCAAACTGAGCCAGTCCTACACCAAAAGGAGGTGTTATTCGAGATTTCATCATTCCATGCACTTATGCCAAGGCTAACTGGGTTTCTCAGAATTTTCTCAGATAACTTAGATCTTCAGGGTGGGGATTCCTGAATTACAAAATGGAATTTAGAATTTTGGCGGAGAGAAAGTGTCATCGCAAAAACAATCCTTGCCAGTTCGATGCGACGCTAAAAACTTTATATTTAAAGAGTCGAGATAGTCGAGGGTGGTAAAGACAGCTTTCAGATTTTTGGTTCATTTATTTCAGCTAAAGCAGCACCTACTTAGTAATAAGTAGGGTACACACAATTATAAGAATACCTAATATTTTTCCGAGCCTGAATATTCTTAAAATTTTCCGGTTTCGACTCTAAGTTTTTCCTAAATTATTCTTGCCTAACGCAAGGTGTTTGTTTGCCTTGAGATCAAAGAGAAATATCAAATCTTTTTTTATGTGCTGATTCATCATAAAATATTAACAAGAACAAAACAGAACAACGTCAAAGTGACAGTTGTTTACCTTTGAGAGAAAACTCAGATTAAGGAGAAATTTTTTTCTTGATGTTTGAGCCTGGCATTATTCTTAAATTATTCCCTAAATTTTAGTAACTATGATCTTCAATATTCTTATAGATTCTATTCTTAAATATAAGCATAAAAAAGTGTGTATGCGACCATTTTGCTGGTGTTCGTCTCAGAAGCCAAGGGTGGTGTCCTTGTTTTGCTGACCACAGAAAATCAGCAACAACAACAATGCTTCAAAAACGCAACATGTCAATGATTGTTTAGAGAGTGACAGGGGCAACTAAGATATCGCAGTAATTGTAAGTTCTTCTTAATCTGGTTTTGAATGATATCTTGTTAATATAAGTGACATTGCGATTTTCTGAATGAAAATTGCCGAGTAACTAGCGTGTTGGGAACACGAAAATAAAGCTGTCGGTTTATACAGCTGGTGATCTAGGCCTATTTAAAGAAACGCTGTAGTTTTTGACTGATCATAAGCAGGCGACGCAAATATAGAATATATGATGATCTTAAATGTTCCCACCAGTGGCAAAAAGATAGGAACCACTATCGAGAAGTTAGGGGAGGGGAGGGTTTGGCCTAAAGGCCTGGCTCATCTTGTTTGACCCAGAAAACGCCCTTACTGCGTACTGGCAAAAACCCCAAGTTAGGGAATATATTTAACTTAGCGTACTTGAGTGTTTCTTCAATCATCCTTTAACTATTTTTTAAAATATTCCTACTTTATTGGTTTTTTTGAATATTTTTCTATGTTCGCCTAATTTATTTTCTCTGGTACATTATTTTGAAAAATTCTGATGAAGATGATGAAAGCTGTGTTGATTTAATGGCATTAGCATGATTTTTATTAGCTATCAAAATTTCCTGTCTCACCCCGTACAAGATATTCTCATCTATATTAAATGCATGTCAATAATGTTTTTTAAATAGTGAAGGGTATATCACCTCCTAAAGATCAATTGAAATTTGTAAAATTTAATTTAACACCAGGTGACGAATGCAATGAGCCATATGCTGATTGTCTGGAGGAAAAAGTACTAACTGGTGCATTCAAAAGCAATGTTTAGATAAATATAAAGGCAGAGGAAGAAAGTTGATCCCATGATACTAGGGTGGTACTATTTAATGTAGCTTAGATTTTAAGTGACAAAAAGTAGTCTACCCAGAGATACTTCATCTTGATCAGTATATTGATGTATTAAATGTTTAAATAACTCCCTTTATTTTCAGCTCACAAGTAACAAAAGATGAGTGCCCCATATTCTCCTTATCCTTCGGGTAATTACCAGCAAATGGCTTCTGCAGCCCCAACTGCCCCATACCCTCCATCTGGATACCAGCAGCATTTGGCTCAAGTCCCAGAACAAGTTGCAAGACCAGTCTCCCAAGTGGAGCTACACATTTCTTGCAGGTGAATCTTTTTATTTGGTGCTTATTTCATCCAAGGCGTTCTCAAATTAATCAATAAATGCCCTGGTTTTGTTTTTCTCTTTATAAAATCCTCCTCTTTGTGTTCATTTTGTATCATATTTGTATCCTATTTGTATTCTATTTTAATAGTCTTTTCCTATAGTTGCAGTTTGTATTCTTTTCTATACCCTGCACAATATGATGTTAAGTCTAAATGGGAATTAATATCTTTAATTCGAGTTAATACCCGCGGGGAAGGCGCTCACAACTATTTGGAGGTTTGTGTCGTGCTGCACGTCCACCTCCACAAGACTGTCAATCATAATTTGCTAACTATTGTTGTACTATTTACCTCGTGGTATCGTACAAGGCAGTGCCCTAGTTTTTCACCACCCAGTCCCACCCCTCTGTTACTTTGTTTTTCCCTACCTGCCCCTACTACACCTCCTTCTCCCTCTCTTCCAGCTAAGTTTCACACAGTATTCACTGCGTGACAGGTGTATCAGCATGATTGGCGGGTTAAAAAACTGAGATAGTTTTTTCCCTCGAATCAAACACCGACCATGTCATTGCTCAGGCAATTCAAGGGCTGATGCACCGAAAGCCCAAAATGTTTTTCCTGAGATAGGGACTTAATTTTTAGGGGCCCCGGTAGGAATTAATTGTTATAGGATTCAAATGAATTTGAAAGCATTTCAGAGTGCAATCAATAATTTAACATAGAGAGCAACAAAACACCCAAATGTATTCTTTGTGCTTGAAGTTTCTGAAAAAGCATGGCAGATGACATGTTCTCTGATTATAACTTTTCATTCCTAGAGAATTGCTTGACCTGGACACTTTCTCAAAGTCCGACCCACGTAAGTAGCCTGTTTAAAGTTTTAAGGGTTACATTTAAAGCCTGTTTGTATGAATCAGGCATTTATTGTGATATAAATTATAATTTATATAACAATGTAAGATAGGTATTGTCTCTAGATGTCAATGTTGATGGAGATATGTTGCTGGATAAATCTGATATCAATGAGTTGTAGAAAGTGAAAAAATTCTTGTTTTTGTTTTTCACCTGCTTTTAATTTTCACAGAAATGTATATATTCATTTTATTTATTTAAAAATCTTTTCTTCAAGAGAAATTTCTGCTTTTATTATAGTTGCAGTTATGTACATTATGGATAAAGTATCAAGGAACTGGAAAGAAGTAATTGTTGTTTTTCTCATTTTTAATGAATTGGCAAACTGCATTACTTTAAAAAAAATTCTATTTCATCTACTGAGAGAATGAGTGCCTGTTGATTTTCATTTATATAATATATAAATTGTTTTAAATTAGATTTTTGAAGGACCTGTGTTTCTAATGGTTGTTCTCTATAAGCTGTAAACTGAAAACACCCTGATTGCTATTTTATAAATATTCATAGCACATTTATGCATTGTTTTAAATTTTTTCGCAATTCATCAAAGCTTGAAAAGCACAAATAGTATTTTAAATAGCATGTTTCAACCACAAGATTATCAACTTTTGCATAATGTTTATCAATGTTTCAATTTTCATATTTTTGATATATTTCCATTAGACTATTTCATACTTTTGTTTTGTAATTTGCTTTATGTCTAGAATGCCTGTAGGGTACTTTGATTTCGTATTCTTTGTAGTTTGGCAGAACAGAAGTAATTATGAACACACTGAATCCAGATTTTGCCAAGTCATTTGTCATCGATTTCTTTTTTGAAGAGATCCAGAAGCTACGATTTGAAGTGTAAGGATGTCACATATAGCTATGAAAACTAACTTAAATGCTTGAATTCAAAAGTCCTATTCACTTTTAGCCTAGGTTTAGGCTCCACTAGAAAGTTAGGTTTATTGTACAAATTAATGGGAATTTTTTCATAAGATCTGTTTTTCATCAGCCTCTAATGAAGCTAATGAAGCTGAAGCTAATTTTTTTAGCAATCCTCTTTGGTAGGAATTTTTAATGAAAATTGTGTGGCTAGGGCCTCATAATGTTTTGAAATGATTTCAAAAGATTCATTTGTTCAAGCTTCTAACCAAGTTCAGATGAGATTATATATTATTTTTAACGAGTGAAAATTGGCCACCATTTCCCCTTGCAATTAGTTCATTGAATTTCTGTAATTACCAGGTAGGTAATCAAAATTCTTTATGCCTTAAATTTACTCACATATTTTTAGATATGACGTTGACTCAGATACCTCAGATCTAAAGAAGCATGTAAGTAGTTGATGTTCAGAAAATGTTCGCTTTTACAAAGCATGTGGGATTGCATTCGTTTTAAAGATTATTGTATGACATGGTGCAAAGTCATCAATTTGTGATATGATTATTGAACTAAAAAGATCGTATTGAACAAGATCCAAGTCATATTGAAACTAACCTAGGTGGAATGGGAGGCTGCACCACATTCTGTAGGGAAAACCAAGTCAAAAACTGTGCCATGTGTGGAGAGTATGGGTGATTGATGCCATTATTTTTGGGGCTCTTATTAGCATAGGTGATGAGACAGCCACCATCATGAAATTTTGACTTAGAGCTCAAGATATTTAGTCTCTTCAGCTGGTATGCTCCATAGGTCAACTAGGGTCAGTGTTGAAGGGTTGGCATGTAATTATGTAAGATTAACAAAGTAACTAGATTGGTAGTTAGGTTTGTATTTGTACATATGTTTGATTGCGACAGATATGGCAGGAGTTTGGACCAGTGCCAAAACATTACATGCACCAATGAAAATTGGCATATTTTACTGACTACTGTTTCTTTTACCCTATTGAACTTATTCCATAGTTCACACTTTCTTCTAGGATTTCATTGGTTCAGTAGAATGCACCCTTGGCTCAATATTTGGCGAATCGGGTGGTCGTTTTCAAGCAAAGTTAAGGTAAATGGAGCTTGCTATATTGTGCTGAGTCAGCATTTATCCATTCAAAACCAAACAAATAATTTTTGACAGGGGAAAGTCTCTTGGTGCTTTCTTATTATAAGTACATCTCTAAGTAATTAGAAAATTAATTTTGTTTTTGAAAATTTCACAATAGAAATGTTAGATAAAGCAGCAGGGTAAAATACAGGGCAGCAATACTTGTTTTGAGAAAGGAAGGCCTCTTTAAAAGGAGAATCGATTTTCATTTGCAGATTTCAAGCACCACAAAGGATATTTTTCTCACCTTGTCATCTTGCTTGTCCATACCACCCTGGCTTTCTGCTTTCCAATTTGGAACTATCTTTTCAACTGCATATATACATTCTTACATAGATAAAATCCTCTTTATTACAGCAATCCAAAGCATGCAAAATGTGGTTCTATAATAGGTATGTTGTTTTGTGTCATTCGATAAGTTGCAGCCTCCTGCAACCTTTCTTTGCAAAGACCCTTCGTATGTGTCTCTTCCGATTCATTTTCTACCAAAGCTGGCATTTAGTTCTCCAGTTCTGTTCAATTCATCCAACTCTCTATCCCCCAAATACCTTGCCAGAAAAAGTGGCTTTGCCTCGGAGACATTGAACCTCGTTGTAGCAACGAGTTGTAAAGACTTCTTCAAAATTCTTGCCTAATTCTTGTTGTGAAAATGCTAAATGGATGTCGAGTTTCCAGCGCTTCTGGGATTTTCAGGAGAAACAAAGGCACTTTTTCTCTGACACCAGTTCTTGTGTAACATGTTTTGCAATCCTTTTTTGCAATGGGGTCAAACAATGTTACTATGCTTCAGAATACCTTCACCGAGATGTGCATTTGGGAATGAAATTTCAATCCCCTTGAGGAGTGAGTCGTGGCGATTGGCCAAAATAGGCACCAATCGAACTCAACAATTCATATCCTCGTGTTATGTATGGTCTGAATCTGTGCATTGAAATCTATTCCCTTCTTGATATTTTGGGAGGTTTGAAAGATAACTTCTATCGTTATTCAAATTAGTTATCTAAATTTTACTCTTTGACGATTTTTTGCTTTGAAACAGTCGCCGCTGAAGAGCTTGTGTCTTGCAAGGTCAGTTTTAACTTTTGCCGATATTATGATTTTATCAGTGCTGTTTTCCAGCAATTTTTAAAAGTTATTCTACCAGTTGTCTCTTCGCTGTGTTTCAACAGCAACTACGCGTGTCTCTAAAACTTAGCTCCTACCTCAAAGTTTAGTTAATTCTTCTTGAGCTAAACATGCCTATTCAGTTATTGCCAATAACCCCGAAGGCGTGGATTGATATTTCTGCGAGGAAAGATAGAAAAGGACCCCCCTAAAAAGCGAAACGAAAACTCATTGTCAGTGGTAGAAAATAAGGTTCCCAAGAGAAACTCCAATATTGAAGAGAAGTAATTCTTCTCCTCCAGACCATGTAGAGCATGTATCTTAATCTAAAAGCATGCAGGAAATGGCCATTCTAAGCAGAGCACAAATGTGCCCTTCTTGTGTTATGACCTCAAAATCGTTTCTAAGACGGGGGTGAGCGAATTTAAACTTCTAAGAGGGTGAAGTCGTTTCTTAGAGCAGTACAGATGATGTGTATCTTGAACTTAACTTTCGAATGAACATTGAATCCACAACTGGATTCCGCGGTTCCAGCTAAGTAAGAACTGCTTCGGTCACTGCTGATTATGTTACGTAATCTGCACTTGGATTAAGAGTTGTTCTTACCAAAACAAACGTTTTCTTTTTGAAGTCGAATCCGGATTACAGCATATGTGGTCACTTTTTGATGCTGATCAAACAAGGCTATTATTCTATCTCGAGCTTTCTAGGTCAAGGATGAAAGGACTTAAGCCGAAACAAATGAGTTTGTAATCACGTATAATCAGGCAAGTGGGGGTCTAATCCTTTATTTTGATAGCGTTTTGATCCCCACAGCATCAATGAAGCCATATCCCGCGCTTTGCGAATTTCAAAATTTACCTTTCGCGATGTTCAGCTTTACTGAAGTACAACACAGCAACAAATTAAGTCCCTGCTTTGTGTTGTAGGATCAGCCGTACACTCGTGTATTGATATACTTGCTCAACGTCTGGCCATGGAACAGCGATATGTTGATGTCACTTCTCTGCTAGTTCCAGGGCACGTCCTGCTTAAAGCGAAGTGGTGCATTAAGATCCCATATCAGTTAGTGGTTGCATAACTTTATAGTAGTTGGTGGTCTAGATATTCGCCAGAAAGTTATTTAGGGTAGACGTTTTTCTAATAGTCTGTAAACTAAGAACGGATTGTTTTATTTTAGGACGAAGTAACTTTGCAGTTTTCCGGACATAAATTGGATAAAAAAGATTTCTTTGGGAAATCCGACCCTTTCCTAACGATATCAAGATGTAATGAAGACGGAAGGTGAATAGTCTATGTCTAGTTCTATTTTAAACTTATTTTGGTCTCCTTTAGTTGCTTCTTTTCTTCTTTTTATTTCCCTTACTTTCATGACTATTTATTTGACCGAAATGAGCCAGTTTAAGTGGCTAATGTTTACCAATTGAGTCTGAGACATTGGCTGAATTTTTGTCCTTTTGAACTTCCAGTTACTCTGTGGTGCATCGCACAAACGTGATAAAGAGCACATTAAACCCAAAATGGGCACAGTTCACAATTTCCGCAAGAAATCTTTGTAATGGTGATTATGACAGGTAATTTTTCAGTTGTCTTTCCTCTGTAAAACTCTGTAAGTTAGCTTTTGTGCCAAACAAGATTTTGATTACAGCAGGCAAAGAATTAATAACATTTTTTTGATTGTTATTGATAAAAATTTTCCCATAGTATGTTTTAACCTCTATCAATATTAGGCTTTAGACAATCATTTAGCAGTTTCAAGATTTATTAACGATCACTGCAAGTATCTTTGAATTTGGATTATATTTATTTCATTATATAAATTAGAAACATTTAATTGTCAAAATATTTTTTGCAACCTAATTGACACAAATTCACTGAACAAAAAAATTCCTACCATGATTCGATTTTTTCACCGAACTGTTTGTGTGGAAATTTCCTTTTTTAGCAGGACGCTTATGGTGGAATGTCACGATTGGAATAAAAATGGAAGGTATGGTTTAACTTTAAATCTTTTAATATTTCGTTCTATGCAGAAATCACCACATTTGGGCTAAAGAAATTGGGGAGTTGAAAGGAAGGCTAGAAACATCAACTCCCATTATCCAGAAAAAAGTTTCTCTGTTTTGCAAATAGTTGTTTTCTGTAGAGTTGGTATGCAAGTGTGCATGTACAAGTTTGTTACAAGTAATTCATGGTTTAAGTTCAAGTAATGAAAGGAAAACTCAGAATGGACTGGAATGAAAGTGTCGTCATTAAAGCAGAGGCTAGTCTACCGAATGTGACCTTTGGTTAATATCTCATCCAGATTGAGCACAGTTCGTTGGATACTAATTCGTATTTCCCATTTCATGATTCATGTTATTAAATTGTCGTTGCTTTTTTTAACTTGACGGTTCAGGCCTGGATGGTTATTTTGATGAATCTATCATTTTCTAGCCATTCCTTGATTGGAGCATTTCAGACATCGCTGAATGAACTAGCAGACTATCGTAATAGAATATCGTCGTTTGTGGTACAATTTTTCATTGAATTTTGTTTAATTTCTTCCTCATAAGAAAGTCAGGGCCTAATTTTAATATGCTTAAAATAAGTCTCTTTTCGGAAATTGAAAATGTCAGCGAAGGAAATCCTTATTAAAAGATCACGACACATGCCACAGTGCCTTTCGCAAGGCTGAAACATACGAAAGATCAACAGTGCAATATTACACATCACGAATACTTGCCTATTTTTATTTTGGAGTGGTTATTTATCAATATATTGAGAACTCCAGAGGGTGTTTGTGGGGTGGTTTGATTGATTGCCTGTCTGATCTGGATCCTGTCGCATGGGCAGCTGATCGACGATTTTATCAAACATCCTCAGTTCTGCACAGCCATCAGGATATTTGTTTGTTTTCTTTTATTGTATTTTTATTGTTTGTCTTTTGAGTTTAATTCCCCAGTAAATTGTAAGTGTAATTTATTGTGGGAACTCGCTGACTACGTTTCCTTTCATGCAATGAGTGGCACAGTTACTGCATCATTTGTTATGTGTAGTTATGTCTTTATTTGATATAAAAAACACTTATCATAATGCTGGCTACACTTGCACCTCAAATAAATGATTTAACAGTGTTTTAGGGAAATAATTGACCTTTGGTATGAAAGCAATTTGTTTTTCCATAGGCTATTAACGTGCCGAGATGTGCAGTTTTGTAAGTGACTTAAAACTTTCATTTTGTTTCAGTTAATTAACCCAAAATACAAGGCAAAAAAGAAAGGTTACAAGAATTCAGGAATGGTGGGTTTCTTTTTATCAAAGTAGCGCTTCTCTTCGCTTGACGACTACTGTCAAGTTCCTAATTTTAAAGAGGGGAGGTAAACTTCATTTTTCAGAAATTTTGCATATCTATTTTTATTTGTAAGCCCCCCTAATTATGTATTTCATGCTAAAAGTCATCCCCCCCCCCTTATCTTATAGTTACAAATTTCTAAAAATCTAAGCATTTCAATCTATTATGACCCAAAATTTAGGGTTTTTTAAAAAAGTGCTAACGCCCTCCTAATCAGACACCCCCTACCATTAGGAGCTTGAGAGTGTATGTTATATCGAAGCAATTCAATTACAGAAGTAGTCTACGTATTGGTAAGATTGGTAAGTTAAGATCTCTAAAAGTTTTTTGTCATTCATGAATTTTTGTCACCGCGTCTTTTTCATCTGCAGATAAGCGTTATTGAATGCAAAATAATTCAGCGGCATTCATTTTTGGAGTACATACAAGGGGGGTGAGTTAATCAGTTGTTTTAGGGGGTCCTGTAATCCTCCCCATTCTTTATGTTTAAAATTTTATTAAGTGACCAAGGGTGCTGAAAGTGGCTGAATGATGCTTCAATCTAAGCAGAAATCCTCTCGTTATAAAATGATTCCCTTAAGTTAGAAACTGAGATAGAAAGAGATTGAAAGAGAAATATACCTTCTTTTCTTCAGTAAACATTAATTTTTGTTTTAGTCATGGGGTTGGAGTTCCTAATGTTCAGAGATGTGAATCAATCTTCTTCAAATTCATCTTCACCTTCAAATTGTATAATCTCGAATTCTTCTAGCTTGAATATGCGATATAGTAACGATTATGTGTGATTATGATGATTTTTACATATTACCTCCATATGGTTATTGACGAATCTAAGGCAGAGGGCTTCATAACTGCTTAAAGCTTTTGTTAAGAATTTTAGTTTTATTTCTAGTCATCTTTGTTTATTTGTTGTATTTTATGTATTAAAATCAGAATATTTCAAGCCAAAAATCTCGAAAAAGAGATGCACAGGTTTATCTAAGTGAATATATTGCTACGATTTCTTACAGGACAGAGCTTTGCTTTGCTGTTGCAATTGATTTCACGGCATCAAACGGTAATGTTGATTCTTTTTACAGTGGAGGCTAATATCTCTTAGGAAAAGTTGCACTTAAAAATGAGTCGAAGAATTCAATCATTCCTAAGAGTGCTATTTGATGCGCCGTGTAGCGCCTGTTTTGTTGTATTCCGAAAACAGAAATCAAAACGAAGAAGGAGGAAATTGTAGACAAACTTTGAAATATTGTACTGCCTGTTGAAAATGCTTTTTAGTAAAAGCAGGGAGCTTAAACTATAAAAAGATGTTTGATAATATTTTTAAGTATCAAAATCTGCATAATCTACCAGAATATTGTAGGATTTCCTCGTGGTTTGTGGTGTCGGAAAATATATTCACTGATCTAAAAATGGAATTGGCTGTTTTCGAAAATTTAATGTGGGCTTTAAGACACTATGGGTTTTCATAAGTAAGGAGAGGTACTATTTAGCTGCTATTTGTCATCTTTAAGGGGCACCTTCCAACCCATCGTCTCTTCATTACATCAATCCATACACTCCGAATCAATACGTGCAAGCATTGAATTCTGTCGGTGCCATCATCCAGGACTATGACACGTAAGTTCTTGGAGATTCATTATTTGCTTAAGGATATGTAAAAGGGGTTCATTAATACTTTAGATCTTCGTGCCTAAGCCTTTAGTACACGGGATATGCTTGTTAGAAGCCATGAAATCCGCTCCAGGATTGGGACAATTGAAGCTAGACCTGGCACAATTACCCAGAAGGACCTAAAAATATCACCGGATATATCCTTCGTTAGCTCGCTGAGCCTTTGAGATCAAGTGTGTAGCTCTGGTTGGATCATTTTGGAAAAGTGTTTTTCTCTTTGGAAAAATGTTCAATTTGGAAATTATTTTTAACCATGCACTGTTTTAAATAAAAGTGTCAAGTGTTTGTGATCTACGAAGATATGCAAGACTGTTGATTTAATTGCTGGAAGTTTAAGTTACTTAAATGGTCTGAAATAATTTACTAACGTTGCAATGATGGAGCATAAATCATTTTAGACAGTTGAAATAAATGATGGTTTTTGTTAATAAGAGTAGGAACGTTTCAGTGATTTACCAATATTTTTATGATTTTATGTATCTGTTTTTAACTTTAATGGTTGCATTTCATCGTTCTGATTGTCATTCGAAAACTGCATCTTAAAAGTCTTCTCTATCATTCAAAGGCTTGTTGTGAATTTGCAACCTTTTTACAGCAGAAATTTAGGGATGCAAATTGCAATGCAAGTCATGCTTATATTTGTTTGAATAATTGTTCATAAGCATCTGCAATTTCCCTTTTTAGTGACAAGTTGTTTCCTGCCTTTGGTTTTGGTGCAAAGATTCCTCCGAATTTTAACGTGTCCCACGAGTTTCCTCTGGTAAGATCCCGTTGTAGTTTTCAAACGCATCAGAAGTCTATGAAGAATTTTTCGCTTTTTACCTATAGCTATGATTAAAAATTTGCTAGCACTTCATCTTTTACACTTGAAACCTGAAGCTTCAACACTTCTGTTTTTCATGACTAGAGGTCTCACACTATGTCTGAAGCTTCGAAGGCAGAGAAAGCTATTATTTGGGTTGCTTTTGAAATCACGTTATCCTTATTCCAATAAGTATAAGGTTAGCATTGCACATAAAAAAGTAATTTATACCAGACTAATCTCAGAGCATAAACACCAGATCATGATCAGAAGAAGGAGAGGTGGATAATAATTAGATTTGAACACAGGCATTAGCAAAAGCGGCTTGGATGACGAATTTATTGTCTGGAGTCTTATATATTTTGCTAATAACAGTCTACCGAACCAACACAAGTATAGTGCTCGAGTTTTAAAACAAGTGTTCTCCTGTTCTTTCAGATCGAAAGCATTATCTATTTTTAAGAAAGGAATCTTGAAATCTGATTTCTTAATTAACAGTAGACCATGCTTGAGTGATTGTAGAGTTTCCAGGGCTTGGTCCTTGTTTGGATTTATCAAGTAAACCATTGCAACGGGAATAGACTTATTTAAACTGTTCGCTGTGTTTCAGCAACGGAAATATTGAAATTCAACCTTTTTAAAGTCTGCAATAAAAGGTTTGTCTTGTAGAAAGAAGAGCCAAAACAGATAATATCGCAGTCTGAAATCCCTTCTTGAATTTGCAGACATATTACTTTAGTCTCAATTAAAGAATGCTCACTAACGTGGAAAATGGAATGGAAAATGGAATGGAAAATGGAATGGAAAAGTGGAATGGAAAAATGGAAAATTACTGAATAGGAATGACTTAATTAAAGAATACATTATAGGACTCCATCACATCTACTCTGTTGATCTTCCACCTGCCCATATAAAAAATTGTCCCCCTTTTTGTAGAATTTTAACCCTGGGGACCCCAACTGCTGTGGTATAGATGGCATCGTAGCTGCCTACTACAACAGCATCAACAACTGCAGATTGTACGGTATGTCGTCTTAATTTTTCAAGGATTAGTTATGGCAGACAACTAAAAATGTATGAAATGGAGTATGGTATTTAAAACCATATGACATCACGTTATTGGTCCCCTTTAGAGGTTTTTTAATAGTCCCGATATAAAAAGATGGCAAGTAAAACCACTGTCAAAATTGCAATGCCCTACTTTGAGGGCCAACATTGTTTCAGTGGGAAAGGGAGGTTAATTTTCACATGTTTTCCCAGGCGTTTAACCGTGATTTCTTAGCAATTCATTCTGAAAACAAAAGCAAATAATCACAGTATGTTTGTTATTGATACCAAAAGTCTCTGCGAAAGTTTATTCAGCTATTCGCTCTTCTAGGTCCTACAAATTTTGCACCCGTCATTAACAGCACTGCGAGGTATTGAAGCTTCTTCCTTCTAAAGCTTTTTGAACAAACTTGAAAAGACTTGTTGATATTTTTTTCAGTAGAATGATTTTTAATTGCGAATTTATCATTAATTAATCTGGTAAAATATTTATCTTTTATAATCTGGAATAGAACAAGTATTTATTAATTCTCTTCTTTCTAGAAGAAAAACTTAAGCTTTAACAAAACTTTTAATTTTATGTTAGTTAGTAGTTATGTTTGATTAGTTTTTGCTTTTTGAAAACGACAAATTATTGTGATCAGAAAGTTGACAACATTTAGAGTGGCAAGGAATCAATTGATAGATAGATGCCCAAATTGTTTTTATCGTAGAATCGCGGATATGAGCATGAGGAACAAGCGTGGACTCCAGTACGTAAATTACATCGAAGCCTAAGCATCTCTTAGAAACCATTCTGGTAGTCATGGTAATTTGAATTGACCGCCGCTAGCGATAGACATCCAAAGAAATTGGAGAGGGCTAGTGATATTTTGCCTGTCTATATTTAGGGTTTGAAGAAAGAGAGGGTCAGAATGGAAGGGAGTTGAAATAGAGGGGTGTTGAGAAGAAAGATGCAAGAAACATGATTTTTCCGTGCAAGAAAGCATGTTGCTCGAAACGTTGTCACTGTTATGGTTTTAAAAGTATGCAAAGTAAACTTTGCTGTCGACTAACTGAAAATGATCATTATGAAAGGTCAGAAATTACAATATTGCCATGTTTCAAAGTTTAACAAACTGGAAAAAGGACAATCAATTACCAGACGAGAATTGGGTAAACCGTATTAAAAATGAGGCAAAATAGCTTAATCAATTCTGACAGCAATTATCATATTTATTTCCAAATCCTGGAAATTTCCAGAATTCAAGAATTTTCGATTGCTTTTGTATGCTTTGTTGTCTTATTCGCAACCGTTGTTGTTATCAAGAGCTCAAGTTTTCAAATTCTTATAATGAACGTTTCTCAATGTTTTTTCTCAAGGTATTTTGTCCTCCTGATTATTACTGATGGGATTATCACGGATATGGACAGAACTAAAGCTGCCATTGTGCAGGTATGGTGTTGCGCATGCGCATTGATTTATCCCCGCCGAACGTTTTTTTGCCTATTCGAGGTTATCCTGGCATATTCTGGAATTACGCGTGATTCGCAATGCTTTATGGGCTACGTTCTCCGACAGAACTTCCCTTTTCTATTTTTCGCGGCTCCGTGGATTTTTATTCTATTTTTCAAGCAACGATGGTTTAGATTTTCGTTAAGTAAATTGTCATCAGATAATAGATGTTGCGTTTATTTTGGACAAAACCTGTCAATTTGTCTCAATGTGGTTTCAATGTCGGCTGATTCGAATGCAGCATACCGCTGATTCTCTTGGTTACGGTTGCCACGTGCACACAACTGGTTTGGAGGGTTTGCGGGGTATTGTTGTTGGTCCGAGCTTCGTTAACTTTGTGAGTTGATACAAAAGTTCGAAATTAGATTTCTTCATTTGAAAGCAAATGGTTTGGGCGAAATAGACAATATCTTGAACTCTATGCTCATATTGGTGGTTGGAATGAACGTACGACTAACTCTAGTCAGTCATACCGCTAGAACTAGTGGGAGATTAAGAAGTTCATTCGGTAGATTTTAGGTTTACCCTTTTATCTTTGTCCTTGAAATTGTTAGATTGACTGGTTTAGAAAAACTTCTGACACCAAAGCTTGGATGGCACAGTCCTTTTCTCGTAGTCGGGGGTCTCTATGTCCGCCATTAATCGCTCGGCCGCAGTTTATTCCATTGTCTTTCAAGCGCTTGGATTTGCTGAGAAATAAATCAACTGATTGGCCTAAGACATTTTTCTTCTTTTCTTTGCTATGATATGTTGTGGTAGTAAAAATTGTTTGTTTCGTATATAGGCAGCCTTGCTTCCAATGTCCATAATCATTGTCGGTGTTGGATCTGATGCATTTGAAGGTTGGGAAAACTTTTAATGTTAAAAACGGTTAATGCTTTTGCTGTTTTGATTAAAAATCGCATTTTAAAGCTAAAAATCCTCTTAATTCGATATTTGACTCGAATTATCAAGAATTTTAGTTTGGCTTAAACGAATATTTTGACTGGCAGAAATGCGGGTGCTTTTATGGAATATTTTTATCTCATCAAAATTGCATTTTGTTCGTTATCATGCAGCGATGGAAGAGCTTGACGGAGACGAAGTTCGGCTTTCTTCAAATGGAGTAAGCGCTGCACGTGATATTGTGCAGGTAAGTTTTTGACATGGTATCGGCTACATTTTATACTACATGAGTGGAATTACATGAGTGGAAAAGGGACAGAAGAAAGGAAGGAAGGAAGAAAGAAAGAAAGAAAGAAAGAAAAAAAAAAAAAAAAAAAAAGGAAAGAAAAAAGAAGAAAAAAAAAGAAAGAAGAAAGAAAGGAAAGAAAGGAGGAAGGAAGGAAAGAAAGAAACAACAAGGAAGGAAGAAGGAAGGAAGAAAGAATGAAGGAAGGAAGGAAGAAAGAAAGAAAGAAAGAAAGAAAGAAGGAAGGAAGGAAGGAAGGAAGGAAGGAAGGAAGGAAGGAAGGAAGGAAGGAAGGAAGGAAGGAAGGAAGGAAGAAATAAGGAAAGAAAGAAAAAAGAAAGGAAGAGAAAAAAGAAAGGAAGAGAAAAAAGAGAAAGGAAGGAAAGGGAAAGAAAGGGAAGAGAAAGGAAGAGAAGTTAAGAAAAGGGGGAAGACAGAAAAAATAGATAGTACAAGAGAGAGTTAAATAATAAAGTTAGGATATTAAGAATAATTCTAAGAATAATGTTTGGCCATAAAACTGGCAGAAGATTGCCAAAAAGCATTCTTACTATTTTAACATTAATTTCTAAATGAGCACTGTCTTTTCAACCAAAAGTTCTCAAAATGGAGGCCCAGGAAACGGGAAATTTTCGTGAAATAGAAGTATTTGTATTGTAGCGTAAAATACTATAATACGAAAGTTTTGAGGAAGGTGTAAGGAATTTCCTTTTGTCAATAGTTTGTGCCATTTCGAGATTATTTGGGGAGAGACAAGCAGTACGATGTATCAAGTGGGGAAAAGCTGGCGAGAGACGTCTTGGCTGAATTGCCAGGGCAAGTCGAAGAGTACATGACCATGAGCAAAATAAAACCACTGAAGAAGCAGGGATGATAATGTTGTGGCAATTTCGTAGCTACAGTTTATTATCAGCTTTAATATTACCGTATTAGAAAACAAAATTTGTAACCTTTGCAGAATACAGGGTATTTTTGCAATGCATCACTTAAACATAGTATTTAAACCTCGAGCACTCGGCAATATTTTAATAACTCAGTATATATTTGTATATTTCATGCATTTTGCTCCGATTCGTTATACTTGAAATGAAATAGTGAGCATTCTGGCCTAGATAGTATAGCTAAGAATTGGGAACTTGATGTGACATTGCTTAATGTAACTGGTTAATATCGTAGCTATTTTACAATTACCTTATTGATGCTATAATCGTTCTGGATGGCTTAGGCATTTTATTATAATACGACTTAATAAATAATAAGAATGTTTTACAATTTATCATGTTGAAAAATAACAATGTAATAATAGATATTATCATAATAAATACCGGCTATGATACTAATATACACAGTTTTGTGGCTTTTCTTTGGCCACCTTTTTACAGCATTCATGGACGATTTCCTTTTATGATACGATGTAGCATGATGTTATATAGCCCAGTTAACACAACCACAAGCCACAAGCGAATCAAACGCCTATGCCATTCGTCTTGATTAACTGAATTCTTAAGGTGAAGTTGCTTCAAAAGAAGCACCGCCGAGAACTTTACCGTACAAATTCACTGCCAATATAGATAATTTTGTAGCGGTATGAATTAATCATTCAAAGGGAACTTGGGTTTAGAATTTTGATAGTAATGGGGGGGGGGGTTAAACCACAGTATTATATTGCTTTCTTTGGGGCTCAATCACTACGTTGTTTATTTTTGCATAAATATAAGGGTCTTCTGTAATGTTAAATTTAATTTTCATGTAAACTACGAATATCTTACAGGGCATTTAAAAATATTATTTTGTAGCACTTCTGTTTATCATAGTCCGTGCTAATGCAGTTTTGTATTAATTTATGTAAAAGTTAAAACCGTTGCCATACACCTTCATCTTATAATGTGACCTTACTTTTCTTGTTGTCAAATATCAAGTATTACTTGAATTCATCAATGGTGGCACAGTTATTGGTCCCAGTTATTTCTGTGTTTATGGTAAACAAAGTGGAATACGGTGTTTGCTCTTTAGATAATTAGAGTCCAAGGCAATAGAAAGTCTGGGAAGAGGACTTGTACCCTGTACTCCATATGACTACTTTGGATGTTAGGCTAAATAGGTAATCATCAACGTATGTAATTCTGCTCAAAGAACTTCCCACCATGAGATGTCTACAGTGTCTCTCATTCACGGCCTCATTTATACGAGTTGAGTCCCATTAGCAACCATACCAAAATGAGAGCGGTTAGGCCTTCTTCTTCCAACGAGCCCTTCGGAACAGTTGCAAGTGGAATCGCCAGCCGAACCACAACACTCACAAAGTAGAAAGTTCCTATTAAGACCGTTCCAAAACTTCTCGCTTGATCACAGCTTAAGACGCTGCTTATACGAGACTGCTGCCAAAATAGTTCACTTAGGCGCTCTGTTTACACGAGACCAGCATAACCGTATTCATTTGAATTCATCTACGTAAGCTGGATCTTTTTGAGTACGTTGGTGTCACTGGCCAATGAGAATACTCAAAATATCATGTGATTTTTACTCTGTGTTTTGCCAGGCTGCAGTAACCAGTAACTTGATGCTACCATGTGTAGAGTAGCCATTACAATATTGAAATTAGTTCTCGTGTGAACAGAAAGTCTGAACAATTCTTAAAAACGACTCCCGATGCCAGTAACTTGGTAATCAGCAGTTGACGAATGAGGACAAATGCTGCGTCGATTTTTTTGTGTTTTCATGGCTTCGTTAAAAAGTGTTGCGATAGAAAACCTAATTATTAAATGCTAAAGTAAACCTTGATTTGTTTAATACTTTTATTGAAAAAAATTGGTGATCTTGATATTTGTTCATTTTTATTCATTTTTATTCATTTTTACCAGGCACATGAGAACACTTTGAATTGAAAACGCTTTTATCACCGATCAACTATCAACCACGCCTAGTCGGAAAACTCTGAAACTTCTAAGAAATTGAATTGCCAAGAAAATAGCTTGGTACCGGCATTCAATTAAAACAGTTTGCAAATGGAAGGAAGAACCCCCCAGTGTCTTCGTAATAAAGAGAAAACCGAATTTTTTCTGAACTGTTTACTATTGAGATTGCGTCAGGGTTACACAAAGAATATTTAATGGACGCAAAGGCGCTGTTTGACAACAAACGGAACTTCGACGATGATCTTGCTCCACTGTGTACCAGCCAATTTTAGAGTGATTTCGGCCTGCGAGGTAGAAAGACTATATGCCTTTCGCTACGCCATGAAGATGAATTTTTAAGTTACAGAACTGAGTAATTAAGTTCGGAATTGCGCGAGGATGCCAGATGTCTTAATCCAGAAAATCGGCAATGGAAAGACTGGTTTAGCAAAATTAAACCAGAGAATTTCTTGTAACTCTACACAGGACGTAGACCCAACAGTTTTCATTAACAGCAGCAAAGTACTTTCGAAACTAGGATTAGAAACTCAAAAGTCCACAAAGCATTCGGCGATTGAGTGGTGACCACTTGCAAGACGAAAATGACGTCACTTTGCTAGGAGCACTCTGATATTGGGATACGTATATAGGTTGAAATAGGAGCGCCACTCAAAGAAAATTTGAAAATGTGCTTCATACCTGAGGAAGCCTCTACTTCGAACATTACGCGTTTTGAATCAGATTTAAATGAATTTGTTGCTTACCTCCTGTAGGTTAACTATTGGAATGTGTCCCTAATTTTGATTCGTTTTATGTCTACATTCATAATTCATAAATCACATAGAATGGAGAGTTTGGTAATTGCGTATTCTTGAAGTTGTACCAGATACACACTTTAATGTAGTTTGTACTCATAGGGTGGTTACTTTATTAAACTTAAAATGTGGAATGAGTCACAAAGCAGAAGTTTAGGAAGGGTATAAAGCCTTTAGACTTTCAAAGACTATCGAAATCCAGGATAATTGAAAGCAATTTTTCTCTTACTTGGTTTATTCTTTTACTTTACGAGTATAAATATTGAAGTGTAACAATACTTCAAAACTGAAAATTTATCATGATAATTACCAATTTGCATACAATCTTGAACGCTATAACTCACTTCGAATCGTATAGCTATCTAGAACAAAAGGAAGATTTGAGAAAAAATTTTGTGATATCGGCTCGTCGTGCTTATAGAAGAAAGGAAGATGACGGCAGTATTGTCAAAGTACAATCAAATGATTTGGACCTGCTTCAGTTTAGGAAACTTACTTTACTATATTATACCTTCCTCGCGTTCTCTCTTTGCAAGAATGTTTAGCTACTCGAAATGCTAGATAATAAAAAAAGTTTTGGAAAGATTTGGAAAAGGTAAAGCAGGCGCGAAGATTGAAAATGACAAAGAAAAGAAATGACCCTTTCATGCTACAAGAGAATTAGTTTCCATAACAGATATTTTACAATGCCTAGAATAATTGCCAAAATATTCTGCGGATTAATGCGAATTCATACCAAAGTATTCAAGGACAAAGAAGCCGCATAACGTCGACCAAGGAGTAAACTTTCGCAAACATTGCTACCCTGCCTGGTATTATGATACGAGATTCCATCGTGATTACGTGAGAACATATGGAAAATCTCTTAAAAGTCCCAATTATCTATGAGCATAGGAAAGGTAGGGTTAAAGTCTCAAGAAGTCTCCTACGATAATTGTATACAAACAGCTTCAATACGTTATAAAGTGATGAATGAAGGCAGATCAAGTAAACAGAGATTTCCAAATGCTTGGAAACAGAGACTGATGGGGTATTCACACTGTGGAGAAAGGGGAACTTTGGAGAGCTTATCCTTAAGACTTATCCTTAATATTGTAGCTGCCTTTCTCGCTGTTTTTGCTGGTTTATCACATGACTACAACAATATTAGAACCGAAGCTATAGAGATCACAAGCTACGTCATACTGACAACTTATATACTGTGACGTCACTACCACGCTATTGTATTGCATGAATAGTTTGCATGCCTTGAACAGTTGACCGTGGTTCAGAACGGGTTTGAGCTGAAGTTACTTTTTATTTGCTGTAATTGACTGATTAATAACACTGAATAATGATACCAGTAATTTGTTTCTGCCTTCAGTACTTCCCGTTATATCTATCATTATTAGGGTAAGTCCTCCTTAAAATGAAAATAAAGCTCACTTTAGTAGAAATTAACTTTATCAACATTTACCCTGAGTTGTATCATTAATTTATCTAAAACAACTAATCTGCTTAAGTATAAATTATGAATAAAAATTAAGACATAAATTATTTGCTTGAATGATTTTGAGCAGTTGTCAACAAATCAACCATTACGTCATATACTAAATTTGGCTCATTCGAGTTGCGAGTTTTTCTCTGCTTTGCATAAGCATCCAAAGTCGACTTGATGAGGGCCAGAACCTCGCTTTCATCTTGACGAGCGTCCAACCACGCAGAGTATTCGGACAATGTCCGTCCGGCAACCTTGAATCGCACAAAACAAGCGAAACGGTGAGGCTCTTTTCACGTAAACACAAGCAAATACAGAATATTTGAATAACTAGCTATAATCGTTGTTAACTGGCCACAGGAAGGATAAATAGAAAGATGGTTGTCATAAGCAGAATCTGAGAACATTTCATGAAGGCAAATCATCTTATTCCTGGCTTTTTAACACCTGCGTAAATATTTGGGCCCTTACTGTCATTGGCAAAACATCCGAAAAATTCATTTAGATAAGATGCATATAGCAGTATTATGAAGCGATAGAGTTTTGGTGAAAATTTGAAGAAGATAAGAACAAGAACCCTACATTATTATTCTTGTGTTTGGTCCCAATAGTAGAACCAGTTGCCATTTGACCGTATTTTACACAGGTGCAGATTTTCTTCTGCATTACATTCACAAGTATGCGATCCTGAACATCAGAAATAATTATGAAAATGTACGTTCATGGTCCAGGTTGTCTGGAAACTCTCGTACATGTAATGAGATCGAAACTTTGAACTGGCTTTGTTAATGACATAAAGATTGATCAGAGTAAGAGTCAGTTCTACTATCAAAAGCGTGTTCATATTCATCTAATGGCAAAGAAGCTGTGCAGGCCACTAAACTGTCAGCTCATTTACGGGTCGAAAAAACATAGCAACATACCATGTGTGGAGGCTTCAAGTCCAATGGAGCTTTGGAAAACAGAAAATGAAGGACCACGGTGTATGGAAGAGCTTCACCAAGAGCTGGGTTGGTTTTTACTTCGTCCAGTGATTGAAACAACAATGGCCTAAAATGAACAATCGTCAGGTAAGTGAATATCCATTATGAAACGATTCGTGAATGCATTTAGGCCACATTCAACTCTTGTTATTCGACACAGAAACACGCTGCACTAAAGCAGGAATGGAATGCAGTAACCGAGAAAAGGTTCACATTCTAAGGCTTGGTATTTAAATGATTCTGTGCTGATAAACATTTCAGATTTTGACAGTGGTACTCATTATACACCAGAAACGAGTGTAACTTTAGCATTCGACAATTGGTCCCTTCTCTTTCGTGAGCTGCAGCGAGGAAACAAACAGGATTCCACGAAGTAAAGGCTACCAACCATACACGTTACCCTGCCTTGCGAAAGCTTCCCCTACAAAAGCTGGCATATGATTACAGGCATACGGACTCGAGTGCTGCCTGGATTCACAAATACCACAGAACAATGCCATGCTCTCTTGCTTCTTCCAAAAACGAGAGAAAGCCCAACATGGCCGCTTGTTAGTTTGCAAAATGCATGTCCCCAAGGGAGAATCTTTAATTTGCATTCGTGATTCCCAAGACAAAATGAGATTCTCGTTTGACAAACGGGCGAAGCGGAATTCAAAATTCACCAAAACCTAACCCGGCCCTTTACGAGGTACCAAAACTGTTGGTCCGATCCACAAATTCTACTTTAAAACTATAGACTTCGAGAGCTACCTGCAAATCTCTTAGCTACATCACTCCAATTGCATTACTGAGTCTATTGCATAAAACTTTATCACCCTGCTGTGGGTTTCTAGTAGGCTAAATCGGGACAAATCAAAGGTACAATGTTGAGGTAGAATAAACTTTTTACCTACCTGAAAGCCCGGAGCATTTTGTAGGCAGCGCCAAGGTCCGCAATTCTTTTGCAAAATGGAGAAACAGCAAGCTCCAGCTAAAAAGAAAATAGTGTAATTCAAATCCTGTAAAATCCAAGTTAATTAGAGCTTTACCCTGCCAAAACCTACAGCTAAATTTGAACTACATAGTTCTGTAGATTAAAACTACGTGCAAAACCAATAAAGAAACCATACGAGCAAAGTTTATACAATGTAGTCTTCTAAAATTAAACATAGGTTTTAATTCAACGTTCCAAATTCACTCAAATAGACTGATGACAGCCAACGAAATGCCTCAAGATCCCAGTCCAATCAAGAGAAGAAGTGAAAACAGGATAGGCAAAACAGGATTTAATAGAGCTACTGGGGAAATTAAGGGTCAACGAAAGTTTCGTACAAAAACTTTGCACGGAACAACATATTACCATAGCCTTCGCATACTTAAAGCGGCATTTCGTCAAACGCTTCCCAAATGTCGAAAAATGATTACTAGCTGGAGAAACAAACAGCCAGTTGAGGATGAAAAGCCAGGCGAATATCATAAAGTAAACGTTGGTGAAGTAAAGAAGAGAGCAATTTAAAAATATCCGCTGTTGCCAGAATGTTTCTAAAGCAGTGTTCTCATTATCAATGGTAAGGTGAGGAAAAAAGGAAATTTACTTAATTGATAATAAAATTAATAGCCATAACGATAAAACGCTCATAGTAATAATTGCTTGAAATAAAAGAAAGGTTGGTCAATTTCATTTATTGCCTTGGGACCAAGAGGATCAAACTGTGCTACAAGCCACAATGTATCACAAAAGGATTAAAAAACAAGTGAAAGTACTTTCTCTGTAACAAAGTACTTTTTAGCATTCTTTCGCATTCTCTAAAAAGATGATGCAGCAGGAAATAAACAACCTAGCATGGTCAATGAGATTCATTCATTGCTTTACCACAAAATAGCAGTAGCTAGAGAGAGATGTAATTTGAAACAAGGAAAGCCGGTGATCAGCAATTTCGTAGCGACAGAAATATTGCATAGAAATATCGAAATATAGCATAGAAATATAGATATCACAATTGCTAGAAAAAGCGGAACTATTTTTCGCATACTTAAAAGTACTTTTTTCGTCCGGCACTCCTCAGAGTATGCAAACGTCGGAAGATAACCAAAAACTGACCGAATAAATAGCCAGATGCGGATCGAAAACACTAGAGGGTGATAAGCAGAGCGCGTGATTGGTTATAATTGACCAATCTGCGTTACTTAACACCTCACTTTAGAAGACCATCAAACGTATCCTTATTGAAAATGGCTACCCCGACGATATTATCTCGAAGTGTTTCAAACAAAAAATTGCCAGTTTCATCTCTGACAAGCATTTTGGACCTGAAAAGTGCCCTGTTTATCTCAAATTACCCTGGATTGGCGATGTTTCGCTAAAATTTGAAAATCAGGTAAAAAAGGCCATCAATTTCTGCTATTCAGCTGTGAATCCTCGTGTGGTCTACAGTGCTAAGAACATGTTTCCCTCCACCCAAAAGGATTGCGTTCCTGCCCACAAAAGAAGTTTAGTCGTTTATGAATTTTGTTGCCGATGTGAAGCTCGGTATGTAGGACGCACTACTCAAAGATTGGAGGATAGAATAAAGCAGCATGTTCCCACGAGCATAAGGACCAAAACGTCTGCAGAAAGAGAGCAGCCGCGTCGAAATTGTAAAAGACGCAATGCCCAAATTAATTGCGATTCGGCTATAGGACAACATCTTTTAGAGAATCCAGATTGCGCCAAAACATACAGTGACGACAATTTTCGTATAATTGGGCAAGTTAGGTCGTCCTTTCACCTAGGTGTTTTGGAGTCTGTCTATATTTCAATGGAAAATCCCATTCTTTGTAGACAGAAAGAGTTCCTCTTTTCCCTTGGGCTCTTCTAAAGTGAGGTGTTAAGTAACGCAGATTGGTCAATTATAACCAATCACGCGCTCTGCTTATCACCCTCTAGTGTTTTCGATCCGCATCTGGCTATTTATTCGGTCAGTTTTTGGTTATCTTCCGACGTTTGCATACTCTGAGGAGTGTCGGACGAAAAAAGTACTTTTAAGTATGCGAAAAATAGTTCCGCCTTTTCTAGCAATTGTGAAGTTTTGTACCACAAAGCACTTGTTCAAATATAGATATAGCATAGAGGAAAGAGATATAGAAATATAGCATAGATCGTAGAAATAAAGAGATATAGCATAGAGCATAGCATAGATAATCAGAAATATAGATATATAGCATAGAAAATCAAGGACAATTTTGGAGACTTGGCTGGGAGCCTCGTTTTCATTTTTTATTTGACACGTTTACATAACATCCTTCCGCGACAGAATTTTATGCTTTACTCTGGCGTAAGCAAAGCTAGCTTTTGACAAACGTGGAGAGATTCGCGCGTTGAGAATTCTTCCGTGAAGGCTTTCAGTGCAATGGCTTTGATTCTTAAATATCAATAGATAAATAAAAATACAAATAATGCTACGGTTTTACTAGGCTAACTTAAAAATTTAAAGAGACAGATCATCACTGAAAAGCGAGTGACTCAGAAAAATCCGCGATTGGCTACAGCAATCAATTCTAAAGTGATGACCTAACAAAAATCTATTTTAGGAAATTTTGAACTTGGATCCCATGACATGAAAGAACATCCTAAAATACCTCTAAATTGGAAAAATAAGTCCGTTGTGTTAGAAATTTGCATAGATATGGCCATATGTGCACTGGCTCTTTCCCATCACAGCTCTGTTTTTTGTCTCTGTTCCTGACTTTACGAATAACTTTCACTAGCCATATCTCTACCGATTCCAGAAATATTTGGCCGATTTTGCATACTTAGAAGTACTTTGTGGTGATCTTTTATGTTTTTGGTGACGTCACGCTTTACAACTCTATATTCATCTTCTTGAGATAGTTGAAGATTTCTGCAAGGGATTCTTCTACGATTATGCAGCTTCTAAAGATTACTTTAACGGCAAAATCCAGTGCTTAATTGTTTGTCAATGGAAACACAGTTTCATACAACACAGTTGCCACTAGTGCCACGCAACTCCTGCTAATAAGATCAAGGTTGGTAGCTGATCTTAGTATCCTTACCACTGTCGTTAGGTGTTTCTTCTGCCAAAACCGATGCAGTCACGCATTCCTTACCGGATCATCAGAACAAATGATCTCACTTCATTTGATTAAGTTAAATGTTGCTAAAGCAAGCATTTGTAACTAGGAGATTACATGAAAGGTAGGAAGATGCAGAAGTGATTCCTGGTATTGCATTAAAGTGGCAAATTAAAGATGATTTGAGCCTTTGAATTGACAGGCTTTTTAAGATATGGAAAAGAGATTCTTGCATTTCCACTACCTTCTGGCTTACGCCACTCCGTTCTTCGGTATTCATATCAGAGAGAGAAATGACTGGTTCCCGATTTAATATTATCATCATTGGGCCAAAAGAAGTGGTACAGGACATTGAACTGCATAAATTTATTGCAAGGCTCTTAAAGCCACTCTGTGTTTCTGTGTTTGACATAAATGAAAAGAAAGAGGATTGAAAACAAAAATATAAGATAGAGTTGCAAAATTCATATTTGCAAGATGGAGTTGGCAACTCTGCTATGATATTGAAAATAGCAGTTTGGTAAGAGGCATCAAAGGACTTCTGGGATTGTATTGGCTAAACCTGCAGCACCAAAGACTTATGCAGTTACACCAATACCGGCTTCATGACGACTCACTTAGGCTACGAAACCGAATGAACACATGAACAAAGAAATGTATTCATCAACCTTCTACTGATCATCATTAGTGACTTACGTGAATCAAATAAATCACCTTGATGACGTCATGTAGACAAAGAGACTCAGGACAAGACCGGGTTGTGAAGCCTAATAAATAATTACCTGTGCCATATCGTTGGTCAGTTTCATTTTCCCTGATTCGGATATATCGTGCAAAAGACTGGCGTGTCGCACGAACAATACCAAACAACGTGCAGCAACGGGCTTCAACGACTCTTGCAAGATGTCTTTGCATTCGTACATTGAGAAGTAGTCATGCTGAATCCTTTGAATAAAATTCTGCAAAAAGGTGGAAAGGCAAAATAAGCAACAAATAGCTGAATTACTACCAAAGACGGAAGATAATAGGGCTTTAGAAAACTTGAAAAGTTCAACTTTTAGCTTCATTTCTTTTAGGTGCAAGAAACCCATTTCACTTTAGGGTGAATGCTCGTGATAAACATACTGGTGCTGCCTCAAGGCATCTTTCTTTGTGCTTGGAATAAAAAACCATGGAAGCTAAAGCCAGTGATCATGAAATTTGAGTTGATGAAACCTCAAGTAGTTAGGGAAGTAGTTATTGAACAGAAACAACAATGCGTACATGGGAAATGGACTTTGAACTCTAAGATCAACGGTTGGAGATGATATGTACAAAACTCTCTTATGAAGAACAGCAAATTGAAGCAGCGACTTGATTTGAAATATATCAAGATGATCACAGCCATTTGATTGCCTAACGTTTTTAAACATATTCTTCAATAAGGGACAGTTTTCGAGAACTCAGGGTGATTAAAAAATCCATAGAAATTTTGAAAGAGCTGAAATGTGAGTTGAAAGAGCTAAGTGTGGACCAAAGTTGGAACAAAAGTTGAGCAACAGGGATATTTTTCAATATTTGATATAATGGTTAATAAAAATGGGGACAAATACAACATATCATGTGACATATGCTATTGTTTAACATGAATGTTGTACGTTATCACAGCGTTAGAACATTTTGAAGGGTGTTCACTGAACACGCCAAGTTTTCATCATGTGACATATGCTATTTTTTAACATGAATGTTCTACGTTATCACAGAGTTAGAACATTTTGAAGAGTGTTCACTGAACACGCCAAGTTTTCAATCGCTGGATCAAACTATTTCATCAAAGGAATACACAAAGAGAATGCAACTGTTTCAAAATCAAGACTGCAGTCTGCTGCTGAAGACGTTGTGGTTATGAAAATATATGACGCATGTTACAGTTGCCATGTTCAACAAGATTATGAAACTAAATAGCTTACCCTTATATCATTGATGTAGGGAGACGAGGAAGAATCTCCTTGCTCGTCAACAGCCGGCGACTCTCTGCCAATTCATGAAATAATTCCAGCTTTTAGAAGTTACCCATGATAGCAAGTTTTAATCAAAACTCACAAAACGTATCAGTTTTCTTTATGGAAAAACAGTCTACATTATCAGCATAACTCTATATTACTAGCACCTTATTTTAGTCACATATTTTTACAGGGTCGTCGTTTAATCAGAAGTTAAGGACGAGCAGCATTTTCCTGCAAACTTAAAGACAAGAAAAAACTACACTTTTTAAATTATTGACATTGTGGTAAAACACTAATAAAACTTATTATTTGAATATATATACATAGGAAAAATATAAAAAAATATATGTACATAGAGGTGTTTGTAAATTAAGAAAATAATAATCAGACTTATGCAAGAGCCCCATTGCATAACCGTAAGAGAAAGTCAATTATGGTGCCAACTTAAGTGGCCCCTCCTTACACAAAATTCAAAGTGTCTGCTGGTTGGAATAAAAAACTTAAACTAAAGCTTAAAGTCAAATTAAAAACTGACCTGGAAAAGTCCTCTATATGAATTCGCGCCATTTTATTTTCTAGTGACGTCATCACGGCATCCATCAACAAATTCAACGTAGTTTCCATAACAACAGTTACATTCTGTAAACAAACAAGGAGCGTGAGATCATATTATTCTTTTATAAACTATAGCAAGCAAAGACCAACTGATGTCAACTACAGTAAGTCCCCGCATACAAGAAACTCAGATTTTTAAAGCAGACTGTTGAGTTTCCTAAACGCAAGAAAATATTTTCAAATCAGGCTGGCTGGTTTCTTATATGTTCATTAAGATTTTCGTTTTATGGAAGGCTTTCCTGTGAGAATAACATCTTTTTGAATTCAAGGGACATGTTTCATTGTAACAAAGGATACCCTTATAGATGAGTATGGATGAAATAAGTAAAAAATACTGTATATCTTTGAACAAATCTAGTTTCTCAGAAAAAGTTTGAATTTGTTTAAAAGATTTTCCCCATTTAGCATCATTTATAAGAAATTGGGGGAAAAATGAGGCTGGCTGGTTTCTTATAGAGGAGAAAATATTCTTTGTGCTGGCAGGCTGCAGTTTCTTATATGTACGTTTCTTATATGCGGGGACTTACTGTACCAATGTTTGCTATGATGTGAATCAAACAGTTGTTATGATGTCAAAAAGTATAACCCACACTGCATACATATTCCTGGCATATATAAAAACTACAGTTGAATCGTGTAAATTCTAAGATCTTTTTCCTGAAATTGTGCAAAACAGGGGAGTATTTTATTTCGTTGGATACTGATGTCAATAGTTGAATCTATCTATAGGATAGGTACCAAAACCATATAATTTGTAATGTTAGAATGATGGCATAGCTTCAATGTAAGGATCATATTTCCAGGCGATAGCTCACTCTTAAGAGAGGTAAGGGCTTTCCCTAGGAACTCTTCGAAAAAGAAAGGACGTGTAAAATATCTAAGAATTGCAAATCAGAAAAAGCATACCTTGGCTGCCTGTTGGATCGCAAGAACAGCTGCAGTTGGAGCCTCTTCTAATGTGGCCATTACCTACAAAATGGACAGGAGTCTTATTAAAACGATCCAAACACCAAAAAACGTGTGTTGGTCTCTTACGACGTCAGTGATAAGATGGAATACAGGATCGCGCAAAGTCATCAAAACTTCCTTTGTACTAAAATACAGGAAAAAGATGGCTAAATTTTGTCAAGAATTCTCAGAACGCCCTGACGGTAATAGGCATAAGAATTATAACCATCAATGTTTGATGTATCTAGTACCAACATAATCATTTGAAAGGATTCATGTGCAAAACATGGAGCCATTAGATATCATCGTGAATAATTTTCTTAACGAGAAGAAGGGAAGGCTTCAAGTATTCAAAACAATTAAACGCGGTGTTCCAATGCCTTCTGCAAGTTTTATGGTTGGATTTTGCTTAGAATAGCTGCAAATGGATATTAGATTGTTGTGAGATGCCATGTGCACATGTACTTAATAACAGAGCCTAAGATGGAATCATATGTTAGTGTTCATACTGTGCTGGGAATCCTTAATTATGGTCACGACATCAAAATCTCTATAAACATGGCTACGTTGGTATCTCTTGAAGAGGGGCTCTGTGCACTAATACCTCTAGCTACAGGCTTGTAGAGTAGAAACAGAAAAGGCCAAGCAGTTCTTGTTTTGAACACCAGCTAAGATAGGGACAGCCTACAGAGAAGTGTTATCTAGCTTAAATTGTCCAGGCTATATCGTTCAACCCGGGCCATATCGTATCATAATAACTGCCTGACTCTTAGAAACCAAAGAGATAACTACATCAACTACATCTACAACTTTACCTTTAAACTTGATTGCAGATGAAAAAATCATACTTTCGTTAAAAATTTTTTTAGCTGATCGTTCTAAGGCCCGTAACTACAAAACCAAATATTATTTAAGGATATCTTTGATAAGAATACAATACAGAAGAAGACAAACGGATAGAGAAGGTGGCAGGAAAGAGAAGAGTTTAAGATGCACTGATGTTAACATGTTAGAAATTATACGTGTAGTAAACTATACTATACGTGTAAGTATAGAAAATAAACACTTCTAAATGAGATAAACCGGACCCTGAATTGCACGTTGATTGCGCTAGAGCTCTCTTTACCAGATACCTGGGCGCTTAATTACAGTTCTAGATGAAAAATTGCCGCACAACGACTGGCAAGATTTGTGAAATTGCAATACTCGAATCTCCAGATTCCAAGACAAGTCCTATCATTCCAGCTTATTCTACTTTGACCAGGATTTCTAGATTTTGAGCGTAGTGAACTTCTCTCGTAATGGCATACAAATCCGAAACTATACACATAAGAAAAGCGTAACAACAGGAATTCACCTGATTAACAGCGCGGCTGAGTTGATACAATGAATTGGCAACCTCGGCATTGAGAATCTGTGCATTGGTTAGGCCACCGCTAAGCTGACTGGCTTCTGTGCTTGTTGTTATCTGCGAACAAAAGAGAAGACATAAATGCGGCGTCATTCAGTGAATAAGGCCCTAAATGCCACGCACACAAGTTACATAACAAGCAAAAGTTTGGGGAGTAACATCAATTCTAAACAACAATCACAACTGACGATTGAATTAGAATGGAATGGAACTCGAAATAAACACAAATTAGGGTGATGAATTTATCTTAAGAGTTTGCTAAATCAACGACAGTTCTTTAGATAACATACACCTTATATCTGTGCGAAATCATAGAGGTTTGCTAGAAATTGCTTAAAACGAACAGGTGAACTATGGACTGTACATTAGACCCAAGATTGTTTTGATTTGGTTTGATCCTTGGTAGTTGAGTGACGTCAGTGACGTCAGAGGCTTGGGTCTAGTTTCACGTGACAGCCAACCAGCCAATTGGCGACAACATCATTGCGTTGAACACATGTTGATGTACATCAATGACCTGAACACAGCAGTCAGCTACTCTTAGTGAACCTACGTAAGGTGTTGTGCAGTGAAAGCCGTATTTTCATACCAGCTTAGCAAACAATTACGTCTATTGGCGCATTGAGCACTCAAAAAGCGTTGGTCTTTTTTAGATGTAAATCATTTGAAGAGGTAAACTGACGAAACCATGGTGAAAACAATAGCTCTAATGCCTTGCTATTAAGACAAACGGAGCTGGTTAATTAGCAAACATTTTCTCTGTGAAACCAAAAACTGACCATCGCCCTTAACAAACAACTTAAAAACATTTTAAATTTAAAATAAATATTGTTGCGATACTTCGTTTATGTTAAATTTTGAGGAAAGCAGCAAAACCAATCGCAATGGGGGCGAATATGACTTGTTGGTAATGTTCATTTTAAAATTAAAACAATATAAGTAATATATATATATAAATAACAAATGTATTCATTTAAAGTCTGAAAAATGACAAAAAAGACGTGAACTTTTGGTTATTAGCTGCGATTTCTAATCTCCGATGATTTATTATGGCTGGTAACGCTTGACAAATTCCAAGCAACTAGGCGCGAGTTTAAAGACAATGCTCTTCAACACTAAAGCTCTTGTACTTTCCTCAAACAAAAAGAACGATTGACTTGCAGGCCTTTCTCTAAACAGTGATTTCACCTGCAAATATCCTTCCAGTGCTGAGTAGATGCTTCAGGATGGCGCAAAAGTCAGAGTAACATAGTAAATGTGTCACGGATAATGGCACACTGAGAAGGTGCCACAAACATGGTACAAAGAGGTGTCACGTCCAATAGCACGGAGAGAAGATGTCATATAGGTTGACAAGATGGGTTCACATAAAGTTTATAAAATTTTGAAATGGCTATAATTTTTATAGTGTAACATTGGAAAATTTTAGTACCCTGTTTCCAATGCCTCTGCATCTATTTTAATGGTAGTTTTCAGAATTATTTAAATCTTAGCCTCTGATAACACGTATTAACATTAATTAAATGGATTGAAAAACAGCACGAAATTATGCTCAGAAACGCATAATAGAAAAACCATGATAATGAAATGAAAGACATCAGGCTCGGAGCAACACTTTGTACGACAATCGAAGGAATTTTCGTTTGATAAGCTTCATCACGTAGAGTACCGGAATACGATTTCCTTTTTCACGAGGAAAGTAGATTTGTGAAGATGGCCTTCCCAATTCAATAGATAAGGAAAGCACGAAAAACCCTAATCATGAGGTATATTGATCGTCAAAGTTCAGTTTCAAAGATGCTGTCGAAACTCTGCAGACGATGCAATAATGAAGCTCTTGCCAAGAGCGACTGTGACATACTGTTCGCAATCACAGTGGTAGGGCACATTGCAGCAAAACAAACGGAGGCGAGATGGACGGCTTTGATAAGAACCGAGCATAAAACCAAGTGCTCTTTGAACTGTTATAGCCTACAGTCATGCAAAAGCCGCTGAAAAGAAATCAAAGGTGGCCTACATGAGTTATGGTGCCGAAGTGTTGTTGGTAGTTAGTCAATTTAGAGCCCTGAGAAATTTCTCTGCAGAGAGCAGTAATTAGCGACGAGAGATCGGTGCTGAATGTGTTTGAACACATCAAAGGAAGATCTGCAGGTGGATAAAGAATTTCCTAATTCTCTTCGGCCGAGAATAGCCCAGCTTGACAGCACAAACTCAATTTTGCTCCAGCTTCGGATATGAAAATCCTTGTAAAGACAGTACAATAAAGAAAGGCCCTCGCCTAAAAAGCATGTGAAGACGGATTCTATGGACTAGGGTGAAAAAGAACGCGATGGATGGACAAATGATAAACTATTAATGGCGTTAACATGAAAAGAAATGGCGAAATTCAATCATGGCGAAAACAATGTCGTAAATGATTAAGAGGGAGAATCATTTTGGGAAGGATAATAAGAGGTTGACGCAGAAGAAAACACTCGCTAATCGGATGCTCATTAAGAAATGCAATTGAAAAAGGCATCTCCGTTCAAGAAATATTCTTAAGGAGACTGATTGGTTGTTGAATGCATTGGTTGGTTGTGACATTGGGCCCACCTGTCGGAATGAATGTGGGGATTTGCGTGGTGCAGTCTTAACGTAGGGTACTCAGAGGCCAAAGAGGTAACGCGAGGCAGCAATTATCCCCTGCAATAACTGAATCAGAACCTGCTATTTTTGCGAACCCGATTGAATCTGTGCAAAATGCAGGCACAATACCTGAAAGGGGTGCTTCGGCGAAAAACCACTCTGAATGAATATGACAGTCTCTACGAAGGAGTAAACTTCTTGAAGGCACAGAATCAAATTGAAGGTGAGGCGTTTAGTTGAAACGAGTAAAAAAATTTATTTGATTGATTTGAATTGCTTGTCGTTCTAATAGACTGATAAAGCATTGTCAGTGAAACTATAGATTCATGAACGTGATTTAACACAAAAACAAAATATGGCATAAACGAATCAACGATAACATGACTAAGCATTCTTCGCGACCGTCTTCCAATTGCGACTTTGAGTCATGGTTACTGATGGTCAGGACACAGATGACCTTTATGAGGGACACTCCTGAGACATGTGCCAAAGAAACTCTTGGCAATGAAATAAAATACGGTATGATAAAAGAAAATACAACAAAGTAGATACAATGCGAAACATTGCATAAAAGTAGATACAATGAAGGGACTCGATGCAAAAGAAATAAATACAAATACAATACAGTACGAAACCATTCAATTCAATACAAAAAAGCAAAGCATTACAATGCCATGTAATGTTATGTAATGTGATCAAGTGAAATGCAATGCCACACAATGCAAAACCATGTCGCTAACCTAACTTGCAATCTTAATCTGTAATCCAAACTGGCAATCCTAGCTTTAGTGTTACAATCTTAACAATCTTGGACTACATAAAAAACAAACGGGAAAAAGTCAATGTAGAAGGAGTACAGTTGCTACGTATGGTGCAATACCTTGCACTTCGACTTGATGCAGCTTTGATGCGTCCTTTGCTGCTTAACTTTTGCTGCGTCTTATCGGGCAAAGACTGGGCAACACAGAACGGTCTTTCACTATAGCTCAAGCATTGTCACTAAATCTGTAGGAATCACTTTGCAGAGGTTCAAGAAGGCATGTCAATCGCAAAAATTGCCTTAGCTAAATAGAACTTCGCACACGGGAAAAGAGCAAAATAAATATAATTAGGAGCTGATAGCAGATAACATCCACGGACTCTTATAAGCGGCGATAGATCGACCAGATGGATGCTAGAAAACTCTTAGCCACTTTGAATTAGATTTAAGATGGTAAGTCCTTTTAGATATCTATTTACAAAACAAACTTAACGATGTTAATGGGCTCAGAGCTCACAAACACTTGCTATTCGGGTCCGGTTGGGCGATTGCCGAAATTCAGGGCGAAAATGCACGGTCTTCAAGCAACTTGATTAATATTGCATATGCAACAAGGCCAGAAAGTGGAGAAGTTCATTTCGAAATTCGAAAAACAGGCATAGCATTATGATTCTTTTGAAGTAGAGCGGTTGAAATTATCAACCCTCTATCGTTTGCGTGTAGAGTTGACAGCTGAAAAGCGCGGACAAGAAGAGCATCGCAGAAAGAGGAGCTTGACATAACAAAATGTTTGGAGCTTTCGCCATCCTTTTCTCTTACATGTCGAGATTAGCCTGTACAGTGGTCAGAGTGGAGTTCACAACAAGATCTATAGTGAACGAGAAAAGGGGGCGGAGCTCCGGAGAGACCTCTTTATCCAAAGTACGAGCATTTGAAAGCACGGACTCGAACCGATGACGATTTCTTTCGCTAAACAAAAGGCAGATGGCCAGAGATTTTACCACTAGAACAGCATATAACGGAATTTTTACTATGGAAAACACACTGATTGATTTTGCATGAAAGAGTTTACTTTGTGCACCTAGAGACGAGTGCAGCGAACAGGCCCCCCATTTGGTTGACAGTGAATCATTATAAACGCAGTGTTCTGGTGACGCAACAGCTCTTCGCAAGATAAGGCTACAAACAAGGAGGAAAAAAGTTGGTTTGGGTTTAAAGGATCAGTTGAAAGCCCGGTCATTTCTTGAACCCGTGCAGGCAAAAGATAACTAGCAAAGAGTCAGTATAAGGGAGCACATTGATTATTGCTGAAACTGATTCTGGCCTGGAACTGATTCTAGCCTGGGAGCATGTGGTTATCAAGTGCTGGAAAAGGGAGCATAAGAATTACGTCGAAATGTACGTATGCCTCAATTACGTGTTTTACTGGGCAGCAAACACCGACGATTAAGTACTGCATCAGAATGAGTGGGAGTTTTCCTTTGCCGTAGTTTGCGGGAATATTCTAAGAGCGGAGCTGGTACCAGCAGTATAGTCGAATCGAGGTTTCTTGGAAGAACGCACGCCAAAGTAGGCTTAATTCTACTACATGTGCAGTTAGAATAATATACGCACAGGGGCTGAATTGTCTTTGTTTTCTTGTTTCAGTAGCAAGTTTTGTCGCTTTATAAAGGATAGAGAGACAATAGAGTGTGAAATTTTATTACCTTGAACTGTAGTTTTGTAAACTAGATCAACGTTTTGTAAGACAAATGGGCGACTACGGACTAGAGTTCCATGTTAGCTAAAACTTCGAAAGAGGCTTTCTTAAGAAATTCCAAACCTCTGTGCAGCTCGACGCTTCTGAAGTAGTGCAACAATTGCGATCAGCTCAACATTTGCTTGCATTATTCTGAAAGATGGCTTTTCTGCCTTTGAGTATGCCTACAATTGACGCTATATCGCCGCTTTCTCTAGATACACTTTAAAATGCAAACAAAACATTGTGTCTAAATGCTAATTTTCTAATAAATTACCTAAGAAAGCCCTATTTACCTTTTTTAATTTGAACTGATAAGAGTACTCATTCAGACCTGCAGCGATACATTCTACAAATATACAGATTTCTGATCAAGACAAAACTGTCTGATAGCATACCGCGCGGAGAACAACAATCTCTTTTTCATACTGTCACTAGCTTTCTACCGAATTCAAGCCTGTCCCTTGGCGACTAAATCATTGTTTGAACCAAAATCCAAACACGCAGCATTTAATATATCCTTGACCTTTGATCGTAGAAATGAAATTTTACCAGGAATGAAGTTTAATCTCGAGGACAAAATTATTCTTACTCATAAACCGTATTTCGTAGGGTGCAAAATTTGAAAGTTATTTTCAAATCCATAAACAGCTGGAAAACATTGCACCATAAGATAAAAACAATTTTTTGTCTAAATTACTAAGAATGCTTAAGAAAATCGCTATTTAGTTTTTTCCAATTCTCACTTGCAAATATGACTAGATAAACCACTTTCTCACAGCAATGCATTTGATTAAAAAAGCCCCAATTTTCAAAAATATAGAACAATTTCAAAATGTCTTTATGAAAAACTAGTCTACTAATTTGAAAAGGAGAGGGAGAGCCAACCAGCATCAGAACCACTACCAATGTTTCAAGAGCTTTTGTAAGCATTACACTTGCAATGTGGTGTTTGGAATTTGTGCGCACGTGGCTTGAATTGGTGGATACATGCAGTGGCGGACTGGCTTCCATTTGACCCACCGGGAAAAGCAAGCAAAAGGGCGCCAATAGGTGCTAGAGTTGCTCAGACAAATGGTGCCAGTGGAGTATGCGCTATAGCGAAAATTGCACCGCGAAAATCGAGACTGAAGAAAAATGTACTTGAGCTTCAATGACTAGTCCAACAGATATCAGAGCAGTAAATGTTATTTGAAAGGATTCCATGCATCTCTCAAGCAGGGATTCTATGAAACCTGCAGTATGAATAGCATCGCAGCATGAAGTCAGAGCATCAGCGAAAACAATTAGACACGACTCCCCAAGGCTTGAAAATTATTATTGTAGAAATCTTAGGTTGGTTTTCGTAATTCTGTAAAGAGCCATCGCACAATGCATAGGAATGGACGAAGGAAATGGCTTATTTCAAAATACAGAAGTCTTTGCCCAAAAGTTTGGGGGTAATGCACGTTTGCTACGCACTTAGCTGTTGCTTGCCCCTGGAGGCACATATTTAAACGGGCCATACAAAAAACTTGCGTTTTCATAAACAGTGGTAAATACACTGTACGAAAAGGCTTTGCAGAGTTCTTAACCTATCGCCAAAAGCTAACATAATATGTAAAAAAGCTATGCTACTGTCAATATTATCCTACTTATTTGAATAGAAACAAAATTTGCATTGTGAATCCGTATGAATGAAGATACCTGAAAATGGGTTGTTGGATGGCAGATCTTCAGGTACAAATATCAATCTTTCTTGTGATAGGAAGTACAAAGTCCTATCAATTTCAGCGTAGACAGGCTGCCAAAATTTTTATGAATATGGATATGTCGTAATGCACAAATTTATCAACCGATGTTTGATAAAATATATTCGAAGCTGTTTTCGAAGATAAAATAGAGACCTAAAATGAATTCGTAAATGAACTGTATTCTATGATAATAAAAAAATACAGTAAATTTAATGATAAAAATATAATAAAAATTGTAGAGCAAATGTTTATTATCTATGTGGACGCACACGTACTTATAGCTTATAGATAACAAAATACTGAAATACTTAGAAAAACAGCTTTCGTTGTCTTACCAAACCAAACAAAACAAACGAGAATGAATTTTACTTTGATAGAAAATTTCACATCCTACAAAAGGACTCGGTATTTCTTCGCTGTGATTTGAATTGTTAAAGCGAAGGTCAACAAGAAATCCTAACAATGCATCGTTCAACGCCCATGAAAACTAGAGGAAAGCATTCTTGACTTACCAAATCTAATAATCATATTTCACTTTATATTTGCAATAAGATATTAGTGCAGCAATGATTGTAATCAAAATTATTTAACCAAACACAATACTCTTGTATTTCGTTTTATCAGTTAGCTCCTTTGAAGAAAAACCCAGCCCTAAATTCAAACGATGTAATTCTTGCAACATATAAGAATCTCCTGGTGATTTGATAAATAACAATCCAAAAGCTTATTTGTGGAGATACAATGCAGCTGCATTGAAACACTAAATATATTTGAATAGAGTTTTGGCCAGTAAACACCAGAGCTTTTCAGCGTAGACAAATGCGGACAGGGCGAGCGGTAGCCAAGACACACAATCAGCCTTATTGACCGCCGACTTTGAAAATCTGGCCATCTGCGACTTTGCTGGTGTAGAAAAAGGCGGCAACACACAAAGGGAGTCGTACGCTACAGAAGATGGCGGGGAAGGACACAGGCAGCAAGTGAATACATTAGTTCTGATTATAGAATTAACAGCGCACGCTCAGAGCCAGCGTGAATACCGTGTTCTTTCAAGATTAAAGTTGGCGGTCAAAGAGAAGCAAGGCAAGTTGTGTTAAGCTTGTTGTGGGTGGACGACTAGTGTACAGTTGTTTAAGATCACTGAAACATGGTGCTAGTTTGATTTGAAACAGAGGAAACCTGCAGTTTCAGCAAGAATCTTCGTCATACACGGGTTGGTTAAAATTCATGGGATTGTATGTTGATGATCTTGCCGGAAGTCATCAACATAAAATTGCGAAGGTGAACTGCGAGGAGAGCTAGTTGCGGAAATAGAAAACGCCAGCACGGGTTCCGCAGCTGTTTAGCTGAGGTATATGTTGTGTGTAAGGACGTTCATCGGAGTGAAACCTCGTTAAAAACGGAGACTCAATCCTACATCATGCAATGTAAATCAAAGACAGACGACCATTTGCGCACGACAGAAGCAGAGTACAGACATGGTGGTTAATGACTTCATCAGAACAAAAACATTTGCAGAGTATAACTGATGGAGTGTTGGAAACTAATTTAGAAGGACCAAGTAGTTTGCGATTTCACAACAAGACGGCACACAACACTGCAAAGCTACGCCGGAATTTTAGAAATATTGAGATCCACACAATAGATGTTTTGTCGGCAGCATTTAGAAAAGCTTAAATAAAAGTTGTGCAACAAGGAATATTATAGACAAGTTAAAATCGTTGATTTATCCGTTTAGTTTTTAAACAACGTTATGAATGCATGGGGAAGATTGGAGCCTTGCACTGAAGCTATTCGAAAAGCCTCGAGCCTTTAAAGAGATACGCAATCACTGAACACGCAGTTCAAATACACGGCTAGAATGGACGGCCAATTGCAGCTTATCCACCAACAAAGGAATTTGCAATGTTTGCTCGCGCGGAGATGAAAAAGTTGGATGGCTGGAAAACTAAACGGGAGAATGATTGGGAGAAAGTATAGTTGATAAATCTAATTGCTAAAAGGCGAGAAACTGACCAGGCGAAAAGGCCGGTTGTAATGAATGGAGACATGTTGGTGGTAAAGGAACTAGTGTAGGGTGCCTGGACATTGGCCTTGGAAGTGTAAGGACGGCAAGATATTTCTAATACGGATGAACACTATAACTGCGCATAACAGGGACTCAATGGATGGTATACCATGACGATGTTCTCGCTTAACAGCTATATTATTCTTAAAGGGAGAATCGGCAGATGCTCAAAGCTTTTTCTTAAAATACCTGGAGGGAGTCAACTTGGGATTGGGTATCTTCATGAAGAATATGGCCCGTGAAAAGCCTTGTTAAACAACTCGAAGAGAAAAAACTAAAGTTTGTAATAATTTATCGCATTCATTTTGAAGAGCACCTAAAAGTGATTAGCAAACAATGGTTGGTTGAAACAACTACATTGGTTGCAGAAACATCGCAGAAACTCAGGTTCCGAATCGACAAAAGACTTCAGCTCATACGACACATGGTTGCAATAAAAAAACTTGCAAAGGCAGGTGAGTAAGGATACAAACCAAAACTAATTGACATCAAACTAACAGAAAACCAGAGTGAGAAGGCGCAGCTGTGTTTGTAGGCTCAGTCTTGCAATTATAAAACGAAATCCAGCAAGCTTCGCACATTCCCTTTATAAAAACCGACCTAGCATTGCCAGAAGAAGCGTTCGGCTTGATTTCAATTACAGCAGCAAAATCAAAACAACATAACTAGGCATTGTAACAGCGCAAAAACGAGCATTTCGGTGCACAGAGCGCAATAAATGCTTGCAAAATAAATGCTCGCAAAATAAATAATCGCAAAATCCTTAACGTTTGATCTAATTTATAATTTTGATCTATGTTAACTGTCAAACAGTCCAAATATGAAAATCACGAAAAACAATAATTTTACGACTTACTCAATACATCCAATTGGTTTTCAATGACAGACTTAGTAAATATATCCAAATCTACTAAAACTTCTAACATTGAGCTAAGCTATTACTCTTCATATCGAGTTCACTCCCATTGAAAAGTCTCCCTTTCTTTCCTACTTTACTGCATTTGAACTCACTATCTAGTACACAACCAACGTAATCTTTTGGTTTGATTTTGTTTAATGTTTCACAAATTTTTTTGCCAACTTCTCTTCTAACAGTTTAAGGTAAACTAACTTCCTCCCATTCAACTTTAGGCATACGAATTTATTATGACGTATAATCCTAATTCCACCCAACATCCCCTGAGCGAGATTCCGTGTTTTAGGAATGTCTTCCTAAAACTTAAAAACAGCTTAGATTATTTCAAAATCTTCCAATAAAACTGACTGTAATATGGCGCGAAATTAATGCAAGAGACGGTGCGACTACCTTGAAGGATTTTTTTACAACGCATGAAACGGCATTCACCAAGAAGCCGGTATTATTCGCGGTCCCATCTCAGTACGTTATACCTTTCTCGGCATCATCTGGGCCTGGTATATCTTGCTATTTCCCACACATACTTACTGCAACCAGCATCTTTTTTGCACCCTGTAGGCGCTGAACGTCTTTATAAGCGATAAAGCTTTTTAAAAAAGTTGCCTCTAGATGCGAATATCACCTCTTGAGTGCTTTAAACAACTTTAAACTAAATTGCTACCTGTGTAAAAAATAAGGCATATTGGCGAGGTTAACGATAATTTTATCAAAGTATTAAAAGACTAATTTTGACTGTCTGAAAGTTCAACGTCGATTAGGTGCTGCAGAGTGAGTGGCAAATATAAAGAAAAATAAAACGAGAAGAAAACTATTTAGTCGTTTAATTACTATAATCAACATTTGAACTGTGGAATAGGAGGTCTCTAAAGTCTTGTACCAAAGAGCAACTGAACGATACTTTGTCTTTTGAAAGGACCAGTATTGCTAGGCTCGTTGATTATAGCTCCTTATGAAAAAATAAATTGTCCTCAATGAATTGTTCCTTAGATAACAGACTTGCAACCGGTTACAAAAGGACTACTATGAAGAAAACGGCCAAGACTGAGACTACTAAATCTATTCTTATCCATAATTATTCATTGGGAACGAAAAAGGATACAAATCGTCGAACTTTTAAAAATAATATTCTGAATAATTGAGTTTAATATCACAAAAAGTACTAGCAAAGGAATTGGCAGGTATGGTAGCAATAATTTTATTCTCTTTGTGGCTATACGGTCCAATGGTATCATTTGACAACATATGAAATGACGGGGCTTGAAATGACGAGGCCTGACCCGAGGCATATCATGATCAGTAGAAGGTTTACTGGACAACAAGTCTGTAGAAATGAAGTTGCCAAGTTTTTGACAAACTAAGAATTGCTGCGCAAACGGTTTATTAAGAGGACTAAAAAGATTTGCAACAGACCTAAAATTTATGATCAATAAAAAAGATTCATTAAAAACACCAGGTCAACACGCATGCATAAGCTTTAAGAGCGCTGACAATGAAAATTCTTCATAAAATGATGCTGCATTAATTCATGAATATTTACGAACTTTTTTGAAGTTTCAACAAAGACGCTTGACAATTATCATTCGCGGTCTCTTGAAGGAGAGAGCGCTTTAGTAAAACTGACGATAAAAGAAATGTCAATCCTGGCGCAGAGGATTAATTGCATGGCAAACTGACAAAGAGTTGTAAACTAGAATAAACAAAATACCTGTTAGTTAAAGAAAGTCATGTATTTTTCATAAGACGGTTTACGGTTGAAAGGATTTCATAGGCACACGCAGTGACATAAATGCAAACCATTTTCATATCTAATGCTTTGAAAACAAAGACTTAGTTGCAAAAATAAACAGGAATCGTCCTGATAAAATGCAAATCTAGCAATGAATTCTTCAAGTTTAGCCACATTTCCGAAAATACTTTCAAAACAAACCGCTCAAATTAGCTGCATGTCTGAATAAAGAATTATCTGGGAAGCCATGATCTTGGAAATCAGTGATACTTTTAGCTTGGAGAGACAATAGAGCGGCGAATCAAACGCAGCAAACAAACAGATTCCTTAGCAAACTTTGCATAGAAAAAGGTGTAAAGTGCATGTTAGCACTGCAAGAAGGCAATACATGAAGCACTGCATGTTAGCACTGCAAGAAGGCAATACATGAAGCACTGCAAGAAGGCTCTGCATGTTAGCAGTCCATTCATGCTTGATACTTTCCAGAACAACACTATTTAGGCGCAGCAAATAAACCCAAAGCAAACAACTTTGGTTCCACTCAGCCAATTTCTCGACAGTTCGAAACGGTACGAGCTAAAACAACATCAAAAGTTATCAGTTCATTGGAGAACAAGATGGAAAGTTGGTCGAATCCTAAGATTGTTTTGCACGGATCAGCCACTCGGGAAGACAACTTATCAACTCTGTCTCTATCCAATGATAGCTTGGAGCTATTGTTTCCAAGACCACAAGAAGGTGGGCAGAAATAGAGATGTGATTTGGAAATAACAGGAAATAGAAGTTACGTTATCACAGCAATAGTCAGCTTACTTAATAGAAAGAGGCACAGCTATGAAAATAAAGAATGATTTGTTTTGATAGACTTTCTTTCGCTAGCCAGTCGTTATCAACGCTGGTATACCCCTGGCAAAGCAGGTGATATGGCCAAAGTTACGTCTAAATGGCTTAACGTATACGCAAGACCCTGATTGAAATAATCTCATAGGAGCAGTCTTCATCCCTCATTAACGAGATGTCAAAGCGTCAGTTTAAGCGCAACTCAAACCGAGGCAACAACAACAGCGAGGACAAAGGCGGTCATTGAATAACATTCGCTCTAGGCAGATTTGGCAAACCAACTCGTGGAGGCCAAAATGTTCCCAGGCTGACCCTTTTCGCTAAATAACACGCAAACACAACCGACACAGTAAGGGCTATGATAGATTGATCCTCAGGCTCGGGGAAAAGCTTTCCCAGAACTGAATATGACCTAATTCAGTATTTGGGCCTAAAGCAGGTGAAGGGGATAACTATACTTAACGGACTGATTTTTCCTGCATTTATCATTATTTCTGTCATTTTCTACACGGAAAGAGTTATTCCACATGTAGCCAATAGCCCATATCTCTCCCACATCTGCCCAATACTTCCACCAGAAGAAAAAAATTCAAGCTGATCTCCTGAGAAACATTGAAAGAGCTGCGTGTTTTAAGATTTCCAGTAAAGAAATTGAAGGAATTAAATAATGCTAATCCAAAAGCAAACTGAACTTGAATGGAAAAGATTCAGTATGCAGGTTTGGAATCCGTAAGTGGGAAATCTTTTGTTAACGCCAGTGATAAACGTGGATTGCTGGCGGAATTGAAACCTTCATTTAAAGAACACTGTTTGCCAAATAGGATGCAGAATGCAGTACGATCTGCGAAATTCTCTAAATAGGCCTAAGCCTGGAAAACAGGTGGCGTTCAGATAAGAAGGAGAAAGGAGACGTTTTTCTAATTACATGCAATCGAATTTGACCTCAGCTCGTAGTTCTTTGCGTCATCATTGCCGATAATGTGTCAACAAACGCTTCCAAAGGTCAGTGAAAGGAACCGAATCTCATCGACATTTAGTAAGTAGCAGATAGTCATAAAATACAGATAGTCAGAGGCGAAGAAATGTAGATGAGATCTATTTCATTCTGGAGGTGGTGCTCTGTGAATGTGCTTGAAATAATCACACCATTCGGGGCTATTTGCATTCCAGTAGAAAATTTATAGCTTTGAAGATAAAGCAACGGTTTTGTTATGCAAACTTGTGAAGCAAATAACTTCAATGTATTGAGGAAATTTGAACAAATGCTAATAAACTGCCATCTACTGCATTTTGTACGGTGTCTTTCGTTGGTACAGGAGTTTGTGGCTGTTGCATACTTTCGTAGAAGTCACGTGCTTCGTCTAGGTGGAGGATGGGATATATGTATAACTATGAACTGTATGTTTTGCGGAACATTACTTGATGTAGCAGTGAAACAATTTCATTTGTAGATGGGCGTTGGCAGTCACTTGCGTATCAGCTGTGTTTCATTTTCCTCCTCTATCCTAACCCCACCAAACAAGCCATTTCTTCTACCCCAACTTGGCGGCACATTAACGTAGGAATCAGCGTATAACCAGCTCTAAGCTCGTTACCCTGTGCTCTGACGTCAGCTTTCTCTTTATACAGGGGCCAAGCAGAAGCCGCAAGAAGAGGGCGAGGACAACAACAACAACACCGGGGAAATCAGCCTCAAACCGGCGTTCAAAACACTGACCTTTCGAGTCCTAGCACTAATCATATACATGTGTCTCGGGGCCTTAGTCTTCTGTGCGATCGAGTTCCGAGAAAACGACAAGACGAAATGGGAACGAAAGACAAAGCTGCTGCGGTCAATACTGAGAAGGAAGTATAACATAACCAACGAGGAAATGGAGAAGTACGAAGAGGCAGTGGCCCAGAGGCAAATAGAATACAAAGCAAGTCACCACGAATGGTCATACTATCAGTCGCTGTATTTCGTAAGCACAGTGACAACAACTATAGGTGAGTTATTCCAAACGCACATGTGGTCAGAAAGAGGTATATCGCTGTTTGTCGGCCTATACACTGATCGTTTTTAACGATTAGAGCGATCATTGCAGGTCCATTCACTCTGCTCTGTTGCTACTATTAACACAACTCAGTCGAACCCATAGGTTAGGCTCTTGAAGCTGCGTGTATTACACTTATGATGGATTTGCTTTCTGTAACAGCAAGTAGCTTTGAAAGTGTTTTGGCGTCTATCATACATTATTAAGTAATCTTCTGAAAACCAGACCGCTGGAAAACATCTGAAAATTCAACGCAAAGGTTGCCAAGGAAGGATCTTTTTAGGCCAAGAGAAGACGAATGAAACAATATTTACCTAGGTTGGGCCTTTTATTTAAATAAATATCTGATTGAAAATAGTATGTACGATCAACTTGTTTGAAAACTAGATTAGTGTCATGAAACTAAAATAAGAAGATTAGAAGGATTTCACATAGCTTTGACAGGAAGAAGACAAAGAATAGTCATGACCAGTACAGATTAAATGGTCATTGCTAAAAAAAATAAAAATTTAGAACTACTTCCATACCACAATGTACTCTGAAGGAAGCAGGTGTTCCATGACTGCCTTAGACATGTACAAAATTTCAAAAAGAGTATTTATTTCCATACCATCGCTAGTTATCATTTGCCTTTTATGTCTTTTATACAGACTACACTTCCTCAAATATTCTTTCTGTTGACAATTTAGTGATTTTTCATAACCTCTCCAATAGTTCGCCCATGCGATTTTGCTATGCCAACGACATGTATCTTGTCTTTTAATCATTTCCACAGGAGTTTTTACGATTTATATTCAATTTGGTGATGTTTTCTGATTTTTGCTAATATATGACGTCACTTTAGCAGTACTGTGCTTGGCTTCTGTAGGCTCAACGAACATGCCACTTTGTGTTCTAGGGTATGGCCATTTGACCCCGGAAACACAAGCTGGAAGGCTCTTCTTAATTGTATTTGCAGTCGTTGGTATTCCGATAAATATACTTGCATTGGCTACTGTAGGAGAGCATATAACAATCGGCATCTGCTATGGTATATCAAGGCTGAGCAGGTTATGTTGTAAAAGACGGACCGTGCGGCATATCAATATCAAAGTGATGATAGTGTCGATAACGTTAATGGTTTTCATGTTGTTCATTGGCGGTGCGTTATACGTCACAACGGAACAGTGGACTTATATTGACAGTATATACTACTGCTTTGTTGCCTTGGCGACGATAGGTTTTGGAGACCTGGTACCGAATGACGGACAGGCCCCTGAGACCTCATTCGAGAAAGCTCTTTGGGGCCTTCGTGCGTTGTATATATCGATTGGACTGTCGCTTGTTTCAACTGTGTTTACAGCAATATCCAATGCAATAGAAGAGATCAATGCACTCCTTGGATGGTCCATGAAAGGTTAGAGAGTGTACTTTTTATTTATTATTGTATTTTTGTGTTTGTGTATTTATTATTAAAAGACGTATAGCAGGACAGAGTTCCGTTAACAAAAACATAAGTAATCTCGTTCGATTCTTCTCCCCTTGTATCATTTATATTGTATGATTCTCCCCTTCGTTTTAAGGGAGCAAAGGAGCCGCAAGAAATATCCTTGACATGTGTGCGAGAAAGTTAGATATGAAATATATGCAAATAATGCTGTGGCAGAAATAAAAATTTGTCAACAGCAGTAGAACTAAGATCTGAAAATTTCTTTTTTAATAAAATAGTAATTTTATCCCATCTTGCTTTCACTTCAAATCAAACAATATTCCGTAGTAAACTGAATACACAGAAGTTAAGTAAAAGTTCTTTGTCCAATAACCTCATAAGATAATCTTAAAAAAAACTAACAAGAGGAATCTAAATTTGGTGAAATATAAATAAAAGGTATAGACCTCCCTTAAATTAAACGCATAATAAAGTTTAAGGAGAGCATTAGTCTTATGCCTTTACAAAGAATATTGCCAACAAAAGACAAAAATGAATACTTGGATGCTGTATTGCCAATGACATATTTTATTTTTGGAAGTGAAGTAGATGTTCAATCAAAATGATGGGCAACATTTTCTATTTTTATAGGTCAAGACAAAGAGCAACGACGAAAACTGAGTACAATGGACGGTGAAAACATGCCGGGCCTAAAGTCACGTGCAATCAAGCTGCCCAATCACATTACATATCGAACGGTAGTCGATGAGATGCATGATAATCTAGGTTTGTCCACATATCTTACATTAACAGAAAGGATGATGCTCGGATGCAGAATGATGTAATAGCTGCCATTGAAATCTATAAAAACGAGTTTTAAGGATTTCAAAAAAACAATCGACATCTGTATTTAAAACACGACTTCATTAGTTGAGCTTGTGTCCTAGAAAGTGGATTGAATAATATAGAAGCATCCTAAAGTACTAAAAATATGACATGGCGGAGTCAGCAAGGGATGTCAGGAGTGACCTCCAGGGAATATAGATCAAATTGTCACCAAGTAAAAACTTTACTGTAAGTACCGAAGGGAATATCACGGAGAATTTGAGCAATAAGAAATAATTTGAACAATAAGAAACAATGAGCAACAAGATTTTGGTTACAGCAACCGTATATAACTTGCATAAGTAAGGCACACCTTTGCTGAACCCATCAATTTTATGCCTAAAACAAATCCCGGTTTTGAAAACAGTGGATTGATCAAACACAGGGTATTCGGATATTTTTAATCATCTTTTCAACCCTCAATGCTAGATTTCAAAGGTTATATAGATCACTTTTCACACCATTTTACGCCTTCTTTCAAGCTAAAATTATTAAGCCTATATACCGTTCAATTCCAGCCACAGCATTACCGATACCTGGATTCAAAAAAAGTTCCGACTCAAGCAATAACAAAGGGGCATTGAGCAAGCTATTTCAAGAAAATTCTAAGAAAAATGAAATGCAACAGGAAGATGGCTTAGGCCCAAGAAACAAGACTGCTCCACCAAACATACACCCGCCTAAAGAGAGGAACAGATCCGACTCAAAAAGGCGGGGTTCCTCAAGAAGTGGTGCAGATATCGCGATTGACTTGGAATCACAGGATCACTATGAGCTCTCGTCAATCAGTTACAACGATCACAGCGAATCAACCAATCGACCAATCAACATAGGTAATGGTGCAGCTATACGACTGAAAGAGATATCGATTGATTTAGGAGGAGGAATAAATTACGTGGATTTGAGGCCGGCAAGGTCAAGAAGACTACGTTCTGTGAATTCTAGTGAAAATGATGGATACGAGAGCAGTCAATGCACACATTCTGAAGCCAGTATTTCGTATCCTGGGGTGAAATTAAGAACGTATCGACAAAACATACTGGATATCGAATCGCAGATATCGGATTTTCCGTACTGCACAAACAGAAGACGAGCCACTAGCGTCACTACGGGGGCGCGTTCGGAGAGGAGAGAGAGGTCCAACACAATGTCCAGCAAACTTTCATGGGAAGATACGAATTACACCGCGCTGAAAATCAATGGGATATGCATGCAAGAAGGTGGTCGGTTATTTACCGAAAAAGGCAGAAACATCAAAGATGTTTTTAACAAACGAAAGAACGGCATCTAATGCCAGCTGATCCGGTCAAAACTGGTGATTTCATCGTTTTGCCATGGTCTATCCTTCTAAATTGCGCAAAAGGCGGTTGCCGGATGGCCCTTCCGTGCAAAGCTAAAACGCGGAATGGACTAACAAATGTTGCTTAAAAGCTACGCAACATTTGCAGGCGAATGCTTGAACCAAATTGGTTCGCGACAATACACAAATGTTTGCACTGTCAACGCAGGTAACTATAGTAACAAGTCACAAAAGCTTGCCAAATGCAAGGTGGCAAACGGATAAGAGCAGTATGAAATATGGAACAAAAACACTGAGCCAAACTTCTGAAATAGTTATGCCGTAAAAGACTAAATTATGCTGTGAGGCAAGAATTACTAGGAGCGCCTAACACTATCAAATGGCCCTTTCTTTAGATATACGTTCATGCATCTTGACTATTTCAACAAAATTAGAAGCTACCTTATAAATTTGCAATAAAAAATAAAAATATCCCATAATTCATAGCAGTTAGGAAGTGACTGATAATGCTTCATTATAGAAGATCAAAGCTCGTCCAAATTCTAAAGAGAGAAAGTAATCTTAGTGTAAAATTCGCACGTGTATTTATGTGCAAAATGTCTGAAAAAGCATTTTTTCTTTGGATCAATGTCTGCAAAAATGGAAGATCTTCTACTTTAAGAGTGATACTTAAGCAGCAACAGGAACAACTAGATTTCATGATAAATTATTGGTAATCGGCTTAAGAAAATGACTTCTTGGTTGTCAAATGTTGTCAAACATACAGCTAGGGTGAAGATATGACAAAAACTATATTAGAAAGATGAATTAGGGCCACATCTTATGGAAGAGAGCTACACATCATGGACAAAACCACCTGAATTGGTTGCAAAGTATTGTCACATCCAGGCAATGTCCGGTACCACTGTGTCCAGCATGATAGGCCTACTCGCGCCATTAAAAAAGTCATTCGTTTCATTTCAGCACTTCAGAACAGCATCTACTAATAATTCATAGCAATTGTATCATTGAATCCTTTCAGATAATGCTTTACGAATAATTATACTCTCCACATTGAAAATTGTGCGCAACATTTTGCGACATCGCCACCTCGTTGGAGTAAAGGAGTGGCCTTCTTACGATGTGAGAAGCTGAGCTGAGCATTCATTCATTTTAAAGCATAAAATCTGAAGTCAAGAGAAAAGTTTGGTAGTGGGCGTCAGTCAGTCTTTTTAGCGTTCTCTTGTACTTCAGTCATATGCTACAATGTGATATCCCTACTTTATAACAAGGGATCGACTTCTTGGAATTTTCTTCAACTTGCGAATACATAAATGTTTGCACATGAGAAACTCAAAAAAACCTGGTGAATCATTACGGATGTAAGGTCCATGCAATATCTTATAGACCTCCTGTGTTTTCATATGCAAAACTAGGCTAGGACGGTTTGAAGTACTTGGAGTATCTGTCTCCTTTACTCAACATCTTTCAATATGCATTCAAAGATATTTTTGCGCCTGTTAAACAAGACTTGCAAAATTGCAGCATCATGGTCGAGACATGCAAAATTGTAGCCCTTTTAACGCCGGTCCACTTAACGCCGCTCCACTTAACACCGCTCCACTTAACGACGGTCCACTTAACGCCGCACCTTATAAAGGAATCGCTATGCGTACGAAATTGGACGAGAATTGTCTTACCAGCTGCTCACACTTTGTGACATATAACTGCACTGTCTTTGCGATGTTCCGCGCTAACAGAATGAAGAAATCCTCGTCCACACTGGCAACGTTCAGCTCACTGTGAAAAAGAACACTCAATTAAACTCGCAAACCAAACAGTGATTAATCAAAACCGCCTCCTTTCAATAAGCAAGTGAATAAAGTTAAATCCTTTCACCATTCCGACCTTTTTACAAATGCACGATGTGAATTGTATATTTTTGCACAGAGCAACAGTTTGCGACAAAATTTTCTTAAAAAGCCTAGCCGTATAGGACACATAGGAAATATTTCAAAGGTTGCTCGACTCGAATTTAAACACATACTAAAAATGTCAATTTATGAGTGAATTTTCTATAATTGGCAAAATATCAAAAAGACTGTCGAATGTTTAATGAATGTTGATTTTCCAGCTTCCTGTAATAGCCTTGCGATTTTTTAAGCGTTCATAAAGCAGTTCCTTTCGAATTGAAAAAGTTTTTCATTAAAAAATCTACAATCATTGCCCACAAGCAAATGCAAAATGGCAAAAGAACTGCAACATCTAATGAGAGTTAATGGTCATATGGAAACAAGAGAAACAATTCTTCTTTCACGTTGCTAACAAAACAGAATAAGTCACCTAGACATTGTTTTGGTGATGCTGCTCAGCTCATCCTTTGAAGGGACATTCTGCGCACCAGAAGGAAACACCAGGTTGATAGGATCAAAGAGTCGGGACAAGGATCGCGATAAATAGGCTGTCTCAAAAACCATTAGCGAACTCTTCAGCATCAGTCTAGCGCTGGCAAAATAAATATTTTGTCTATTACAATAAACAGTTTTGATAACATGACAGTGAATGAAATATAGACTAATGATCCGAAGATAAAACAGTGAATAAAAAGAGCTGGTTTTATGCAAAAGATCCTCATCATATAAAACAATCAATAATTGATGATTCCAATCCAAAGAATAATCTGATGAAATTAAATCACTAAGACTTCGAGTGACGTCACATCTGACATTCTCTATGCAGATCATTTTAGATCGCTTATAACTGAGGTTAGAGAAGATTTGATGACCTGATATCTCATGCTTCTTAATGACTTCGAGATCAAAAAGTGTCTACTTATCCTTCCTGCTGAAAACTGCTATCAGCTATGCTAGTTTATTTATGAAGCGTATATAATGTTATCAGAAAATTTTAGTTCTTTATCAAGAATAGAGATATTCATAATGCAACGGCAAATAATTGTCATTCCGTTCTAAGTAATGTTCTGAAGACAAAAGGGCCATCTGTATGCAAAGAAGACAAATTTTACGATTTCCAGACACTCCATGATAGCTTCTTCGTTCTGTAGGTATAATGGGTTTTTCTTTGTATTAAACCCATCTATAATATCATTGTGTTGTTTTTGAGAAAATAAGACGAGTCTTCGGTAAGTTGCTGGCACAAGATCACTGATTTAGGCCTAATAGCACATTACTGAAAATGCGCGGCATTTAGAACTTGGGAAAAAAGACTTTTACTTATCATTTACACTCGAGGTTCATAATAACCAGTTCGTTCTAGACCCAAAATGACGTGTAACAAAGAAAAATTCACACACCATTGGCTACTATTTTTGATCATTTTGAGGTCATTTTCCAATGCTTGATGCTCTGGGGAGTATCAGACAAACATTTGAAGATGCAACTACTACTAACTCGTATTTTCGAGCAATTTTAAAATAGGCCTATCATAGCTCAAGTCCTTCAGCATTAATCAAATCACACTTACCTGTTTTTCGTGTTTGTATCCAGGTCTATGCCAATCACGTGATCGTTTCCTTGCGCAGACAGTGACTGCGCAGGTGATGAGGTGAATTGGGCCACGCGTGCCCAAAGATCATTGCATATTCGAAGTAGCTTCGGGTATTCACTCTCGAAAGCTTGCTTGATAAATGTCGAATCTGGGGATGATTTCAGTGCGCATGTTAAAATTCAATTACATGACGAGCACTGAAGAGAAATTTTTTCATTCGTGCGAAAAAGCTGTTTATTGTTATTTCCCCTTCTCTTGTGAGTTTCAAAAATGATCTGGCGCCTGATCAAGCCTACAAACATTGATAGAAAAAAGTCCTTCTAACAATCCGGTCACATTCTTGTGGATACTTGAAAATAGTAATGGATGACGATTAATAATATAAATTGCCAATACAACATTTTGGGGAATTGTGATGAATAGAGAAGCAGTAATAAGGCTACTGCAGACAAAACAATTCCCTCAGTAACAAATTACTTCTAATGAATTAAAATTGGCTTTTAGCAAAGCATTTTTGCAAATTCATTTGCGAATTCATCTATTCATCAATTCATCCATTCTTTCAATTACTTATTTATTCATTTATTCATTAGTTCGTTCGTTTATTCGTTTGTTCATTCATTCATTCATTCATTCATTCATTCTTTCTTTCTTATATACATTCAGTATTCCATTCATTTACGTATTTATTCCTATATATTCATTCGTTCGTTTCTTCATTTAATAATTTTCAATAAAATCGATCGCCATAAAACGAATTGAAGTAAGGCGAAAAATCCGTAACAAAAAGAGCAAATGGATGGTAGAAAGGCTAAAAAGAGAGTGGATGATTAAAAGAAAATATGCTTGCCAATATTTACCCTGTGCAGCCTTGCTTAGACCATCTCCTAACGTCTCGACAGCCATTTTCCAAAAATTATTCAAAATAATACTCCGCCCATCTTCGCTGAAGCTTTCAATGAAATACGAATGCGACACTGGATCTTTCTTCTTGGCCAAGACTTTTTCAAGGTGGTGAACCTTTTCACAGAGCTCGTAGATCTTGTTCATAAGCTTGTCCATTCTCGTCCAGAGACCGGCTCTCCAAGCTGCGGTGCTTCCAGTGGTCGGCATTGTCGATCTTCCAGGACTTGTTCCAGAACCTATGTCAGAAATACCACAGCCATGTCAAAAATATAGTAGCTATGCCAGATATACAGTAGCTATGTCAAAGATGTAGTAGCTATGTTGATGGTATAGTGGTTATGTCAAAGATACCGTGGCTATGTCGATGATACCGTGGCTATGTCGATGATACAGTAGCTATGTCAAAGATACAGTAGCTATGTCAAAGATACAGTAGCTATGTTGATGATATAGTAGCTGTGTCCAAGTTTGCAGGATATGTACTGGTTTTTATCAACCAGCGATGTAAATACGACTGCATAGCATAAACCAAATGCATACGCCTCAGTTATGAATCTGTGCAGCAAACTGGACTTGAAGGCAGAGAACTGTTTTTGGCTTGCTTTCCAAAGTAATGCTGAATGAAATGTCAGTCCGCAGTTCACGTTCCCTCAATAACAGTGCCTTAAAAACGTTACCCTGAAGGATGCTGAGGAATTAAGGAGTAGACGAGCACCTGTGGGTATAATAATTGATATTCGAGGTAATACTAAACTGATAAAGCCACAAACATAGCATGGATCACACAGATTATAAGAGTTTTACTGCAAATCAGAGAGAAGGGCAACACAATACCGATAAATTACTTATTAAAGGCACAGATGAGCCTGAAATGGGTGGGTGTTGTTGGAAAGTTGATTCAAGAAGAACTTCATCCTATATTGATTCAATGCAAGCTTTCATTTCAATTTTTCAGCCGATCCTCTGGTAGCGAAGAAGCAGAAAATAGAAGATTGATGTGATACGTACAATTTGGGGAATGGCCCTAAAGGATCGTTGACAAAGAAAAGAACATAGAAAAATGTCGTTGGAAGAAGAAAGCGTTTATTCTAAGAAGAAGCACTCTAAGTGGGACAATAACGCGCGTTGTTCTTAACAGAGCCTTACAACAGAAAAACATAACTTTCCTGATGGAAGTATTACCATGCAGGGGACTTGCAGTTCAATAATGGCAGTTTGACCCGGAACTCTAGTATGATCCGGACAAGAAGAGACCAATTGCTTACAAAATCCCGACCGGAGGTTTTCAACCCAGACACGAAACCAGTAGAGCTTGTTTCCAAAATCAACATAAAGTTGGAAGCGCGATGAAGAAAGCGTACCTTGGCTTGGACTCATCTTTTTCGGATCAAATGTATCCACGACAAGTTCCTGAATATTTGCTGAATACTTTGAGACGATTTCGTCGACCCGGTCTTGTAGCAACCCGAGGTTGTAGAACACTTGAAGAGCAGTGCCCGTCTGGGTTTGGTTCTGGACAAAGCAGAAGTAATGAGTGAGTGTTCGCTGAATAAATGACCATGCAATAAGGAGGCTAATATCATCTGGTGAAACAAAAGGCTAATGTGCAAGGCTTGTGCACTCTTGTAATGATTGTGATATGACATGTTCTATTAGAATCTCAAACAAGCATGGTAACAAGTTGATAAATCGCATAGAATTTTTATCCTTTGATACGAAAGAGTGAAGCACCACCCTAGGAGATCTTATATAAGCTCGTGAATGTGACTGTAAATGCAATCCTAAATGCAATCGGAAATTCAATCGTTAATGAGATGTGGAATGAGATCGTAACTGGCATAGACTTGCTGCTACCTTAGACTTCCAATCACCAGCAATCAGGAATCCTAGTGTCTTACGATGCAACATGACGTCGTATTGTACGGTACTCCATGACACCCATCAACTCTGATCAACTCGCGAGAAAACTTTTAGGCAAACTACCGAGGAATTTTGATTGCATAAGGCAAACTGATAATAGCTGGTGAAAAAGATGAAGCTGATCACAGAACTCTTCTTCGGAAATCTTCAAGTATTCTTCCTCGCTTTGATAAAATAAGGCTAATTAAACTCTCTATTAAATACACGTCTCCCAAAGCACCTTAAGAATAATTGAAACAAAATTGAGTCCAACATTGTACCTGATTATCAAGTCCTTGGTCCAACATAGTAGAAGCCTGACTTTCGACTTCTGATCTCGCTTTCTTGATCAGCTCAAGCTCATTTTTTATCAGCTGAAAAGTGACACCAAAACAGTTACAAAAAACCCAGCAAATTAAAAAAATAGACAAGGATGAATAAGCAATAATATACCACAACAATGGGTCCAGCAAACAAATTTTTAAACGAATATAGTTAATCAACTTTCATTAATTAATTTTTCTCTAATTTCACATTCAGTTTGTTGAAAGAAACGCAAATGCATTCTCATAAAAATAAAGGCTTGATAACCGCCAAAGTTTCAAAAGCCGATTGGTCATTAAACAGATATCTTAGGATTCTGAAGAAGTGTTAAAAATTGTGTTCTCAACATTTTAACTGCGCGGCCCTCAACATTTTGAAAATGCTTTGTATAGCTAAGATTACTTTTCGAACATTTCAGTTGATTACAAGAACTGAACAATGCACAAAAAAGATATGAAAATAGTAGTTAATGCCAACCTGTATATCTGACAAATCCTCACCCTCAAGCACATGATCTGAAAATTTTTGTAACAATGATTAATGAAAGTAAAAACGTTTTGTTAGCAAAAAAAATAAGCGAAAAGAAACAAAAATGCGGAATATAAGTTATTTGCAAGCCAATGGAAACGTAACAACACTTTTAAAGGCATTGCTGTTTGAAATGGGCTGAACATCATCACCGTTCACAAACATTTTCACAAACATGCAAACTGAATTAAGCCTTTAAAATTTGAAAAGATTTGACATTACAAGGCACTATCACGACATCATAAAGGGCATCTAGAAGAATAGAAAGAAGAGCCTGATATATCTGCAAAACAAACAATAATAAAAGGAACCTTGTTGTTTGAAAATTCGAGATCTCAATAATCACGTAATGCTCCAGTTGCATGCTGGTCTTCTTCCTGTGCTCTTCAGGAACAACAGCCGAGTCAAAGTTTCAAAATGACCGCGAACGACACATTATAGCAATGGCCTTCTCGTGATGAAAATAGAACCCCACCCCCTTGTATTTAACTCGTTCCATTGGGGCATGTTCTTCACAGGTGAAGCATTGAATAAGAAGCAAAAGTAAATATCACAATCTTACCAAGCTCATTCAGACTCTGGGCGGCCTTGGCAATTTCTCGCACACCAGCCTTGAGCTGCATCTGCAGTCTTTTACCGAGGTGTAATATTCGAATCACCCGTCGTAGGATGTCACAAGCGTTCTGGAATATTAGACAATATCAAGGCCTGTCGGCGAAAGACATCCAAAGGGTGCATTTGAATGATATTAAAATACCGAATATATGCCAATTCAAAGAAGCAAAATGGTATTTCTGTAAACACTGTTGAGGTTGATACAAAAGTCAGCAAATCAACTAATCATTTGTTCACGCTATGACTGGGCCAAAACAGAAGACCTGCGATAGGCTGCGAGGATACAAAGACCAATACACTGGCTTAGCATAGCATGCAGTTTCAGCGATGTACAATGAGATTCTTAGCTTACAGAGAAACTGAGTTGTGTTGACAGTGGTTCTTCGTTGTGTTAATATTTAATACAACTAATGGTAATATTTCATGAATTTTCTTAACTCTGTGAAGTTCAAAATTCTTTACTAAAAGTAAATACTAGCACTTTGCAAGATCTACACTGACCAGTGCGATAAATGATACTGTTGCGACTCAAAATGAGGATATTGCTACATGGTGCCTAGCAATTCATTTTTGGTATGTCATACACGTAATGTGCTGTAGCCTTGAAATCCAAGGCAGACTCACCTGAAGTCTTCTCAACTGCCTTGTCCTTGATGCAATACGATTATACGGGTCTGTTATTTGAACTTGCACCCTGGAGTCAAATCAATTGTAAAATTCATTCATGTCATTCAACAAAAGTTGCATCAAGGCTTGAAAGGTATTTCAAATTTTTCAGCAACTTGAGATACAATATTTATCATAAATTTTTCTCTCTCGAGAATAGAGAGATGTAGAAAATTGGTTTGGCAGGTAAAACTACACATACAACAAATATATTATGGTGAAAGAAGTTTTTGCAAGAGCACAAAATTTAATTTTACAACATTTTTTTAAAGTAGTTCCCAGATCTGATTACTTGTGCCTTTCGGAAAGTATGGATACAATTACTTCTGATGAAAGTCCTCTTGCTCTGCATTTCCTACAAGGTTTTTTTATCCTATAAGAGTAAACTTAAAAAAAATGTATGCCAATAAGTAAATGAAGATTTGCTTACCTTTCTACTGAGGTTTTTAGTGAATGTATTCTTCCTTGGATGTTTTGAAGGACACCTAAATAGAAAGATAATTGTTAAAAGTGAAAGACTGTATAAAGTTGAACAAAAAGGATTATGAGACAATAATGGGAAATCAAAAATGACTCCACAAAGGCAAACCAAGAGGATATGATGAAATAACAATGAGAATGCATGAGATAAGAAACCTGCATTCTTTAAACACAAATGTTCACATTTCTGCTTCAAGATACCCAGAAAAAGACTGATATATAATATACTCTTCTAAGGATTATCTTAGTTCTAACTTAAAATCAGCAGAGGTGTCATACTTTCTAATGTTTCAATTCCTGTTGCTTGAGAGAGAAGATCTTCATGATGAACAGATACCTGTAAAGATCAGAAAAATAAAAACTATCAATGAGCTTATAAGCATTCTGGCATTATAAAGATAATAGTGTGAGGAAAAGCACTTCTATCTTGAAAAACTTGAAAATCTTGGAAACAACATGTAAGTGTTCTCTACAACTAAAGTCCTTGGTAATTCTCTACTTAGCAACCATTAGAAAAAATCAGTCCAGTTAATGAAGTACCTGGTCTCTGATTTCCTTGTCCAAAAGGCTAATGCCATCAGCTAATTTAGCAAGAGATTCCCCAATTGCTCTACTCTGGATAATTGTATTTGCATATTCCTTTGGGTCAAATGAATTGTCCAAAAATTTACTGAATGTCCCTGAAACATGTAAAAGAACCTATGACAAATCTAGAAAAAGCTTCCTTATAAGACTTGATGAATGTTAATACAGTGTGGCACAATAGAGAAAGCAACCGAACACCTGGTTCTTACTGGTGACTGTCAAGGCGCTTCTCTAGTGACTCTAACATAGGAGGGTGGTAGTATAGGGGGAATGTTCATTTCAGCCAATTTTGAATAGAGGGAAGTGCTAATAGGATGGGGTGTTCAATCAAAGAAGGGTAACAAAATCTGTTGGCCAATTTTCAATAAAATCTCAGCAAATTTCTTTAGAAAAGGGGAGCTAATTGGAGGAGGGGATGTTGGGAAATCTTTTAATTAAAATATAATAGAATTAGTAGGATGTTGATGCTGGTTACTTGATAACGGATAGACAGTTAGAGATAAAGGAAGACAAATATAACATGGAGATTATCATAAATCACATCGCCTCTTCATTCAATTTTCTGTATGTTCCGGTCCTAAGCAATGGGAGGCATGCAAGTCCTAAGCAATGATATTGATGATAAAATATTCATTTAAACTATTTGTTAATACTACCTGAGCCTCTCAATTTTTCCATTCAGACTGTAAGTGCCTAACTGTATTGAGAAGCTTGATTAACCAAACACCTAGCATCTTTTTATGATTATTATCTTGAACGAGTATTATGTGTTTATGCATAAACAATAGAAAATAAAATGCTAAATGTACAGATCAGCTTCATGAGAAATTTATGAGCAAAATACAGATAGCTAAATGAATATTTACATAATAGGAATGAGAGATATTACAGACTGCGGCCAACTTATGAGTCAAAAGCAACGAACTTGATGTTTCAAAAAATCTATATTGCTTGCATACATACGTATATTTGCCAAAAGTAGAAACCGCAGCAATACTAAGCATTTTCTCTGTATAACGATTAATAATAACTAACTTGTTACATACAACTTATACTGTATATGGTTTAAATTGCATTTTGGCTTTGTGATCAGGAACAAATTTTCCTTTTCATAAACTAATATTCCATTTATTCAGCCGGACACTATTCTGTACGTTGTAAGTTCTTCCTTCTAGTCTCTCAAACAGAAACACCTTGATAAAAATACCCTTCAAGAGTCCCATCATAATGTTAAGCATTAGTTGCAGGGAGTATGGTAATTGATTATCAATTTGCTTAACATACCGTCATCTTTCAACAATTCCAAAATATCGAGAGCTTCTACATTTTCGGCCATTTTGAAACATGGCACTTTTGTTGACGATCTCGTTTTCAAAAAGAGGTTCTCTTAGAACAGATGTTGAAATTTGTGCTTGTTACCCTTACTGATTGTCCGTTACCATTGCCGAGTTCTTGTAGTGAAGCCTATCATATTTACTAATTACTTCCAGTTTCTGATATTTTGTAAAATTGCTTATTCTTCAGAAATGAGGTTTAAAAGTAATGATCGAAAATTCACAGAAAATTTAGGTGAAGAGGTTTAAAAGTAATGATCGAAAATTCACAGAAAATTTAGGTGAACAGTATACGAAGATGAAGACCCAAGAAACTATTAACTTTTTTGAAGAAATAGGTGACTGGAGAAAAACTTTGCATAAAATTTTCCTGCACAAAGAATTGATAGGTATTTAATTGACTATGCAGCTGTCAAACGAAATCAAATCATTTCGAATGAGATGAATCCACTGAAATGAGTCTCTGCTAATATATATCATCTTTCAAGTTTAACGATGATAACATAGCATCTGTAGCATATTTTATTAATAAAAACGTCTTTTATTTCAAGAAACTAGTATCGTGTGTTAATCTACCATCATCGTTATGGTTGCTACACTATGATAATTGTTGAGTTTGTCGAGATCCATTACTCTCACCAGGCCTAATAATGCCTGTCAAAAAGAGTCGGTAGCTACGTGTCATAGCAAATGTAGTTGCAATAGTGAATTCAATTGTTTAAATGGAAACATTGCTATGAAAATCGGTCCTTTCAAACAGGAATTGCGACAGAAACTAAAACATTATCTGTAGAAGTATTTATGTAATACAAAAAACAATTAGATGCTTGGAAACTTTTAAAGATACACTGGAATTCTATTAAAGATATAAGAAAAACCTCCCATATAATACATAGGTATATTTTATTTGAGTGGAAAGTTGAATAAGGAAAATATTTATGTCATGTTATAAATAGAAAATATAATATTTTGAATGACGCATAAATAATGAATATAACCTAAATATTTATCTGCAATCTATTGAAGTACTTTCTCCCCTAAACATGCTTTAGAAAAACAACATTGTAATTTTTAAGTCAAAATTATTTGCTTTAAGAACATCGCCCACGATTCTGGTATATATAATTATAAAACGTATAATGTAACTTAGCATAACGCTTGTGATATACTTTGAATGTCAGCAAGGTGAGCTGAAAACACTGAGAAGCCATCAGTTATATCTCAAGTATTAGCAGCAGAGACGAGCTCCCTTAACCTGCTGTGCCACCTTAGCAAGAAGCATCTCTGCGGAGTTACCAACTGCTACCAACTGATTACTTCAGGGCGAAGTAGGCTCCAACAGTTACGAGAACAATGAATGCTACTCCTCCGCAGGTGATGGCGACAATCACCTCCCAAGAAAAGCCTTCGTCACCTCCTTGGCCGGTATAGCCTGCAAGTGGAATAGAAACAAGGTCGGAGATTGTTCATTGATTCTTGCTAGATAAAGAATTATTCAAATTTCCCGATATAGCAAGGATGCACTAGAATCGCAAAGGTCGTGGGGCCTCCGAAAGTTTGGTTTGTGCCGATGTTCAATTGCTTGGAGTGCTCAAACTTGTTTACATTAGAGTCATTCTTTTACAGTTTCTCTCAGATACTCTTATCAATTCCCTTCTATTTATCAAAGCTTCAATCTTCTTTATTTTCTAAGTGACTCTAGGTATTGTGAATCTTCATCCGCTATTTCACTCTTTAAATACCAATCCCCTTTTCCATTTTTTCTAGAAACTTTTAGGATGATCACAGTTCAGTAATTAGTTTAATGATTATTAATGATGATTTAATAATTTTACTTTTGTTTATAGCCACGATTGCAGTAATACGTCATTCTCACATTGCCTTTTGAAAAATTCATGTTTGGGTTTTTCTGCTATGCATAGGTTTACTTAAAGAGAAAAAATTGATTCATTGCCTTTAGCATTTGTGACTTAATGATCAAATGATAATGACCATGAAGCAAGAGTTCGTATTTCTGGCCAAATCACGTAATTTTTGTTGTAAAAGAAGTGGGAAATGTCCCTCCTTAGAGTTTGCCGCTTGATGACATCTCGATCTTTTGTTTGGCCAAGGCCAGAGGTGCGCTAGGGGAAGATCAAGTTTAAAATTCTTACCAGCATTTATATCTAAAACAGCTTTTGAAAGGAGGCTTCCAAATTGATTCCTTGCCATACATTGATAGATACCACTTGCAGAAACGTTTGCGCTTTTAACAACCAACAATCCAGCTGAAATCTTATATGTGGTACTAGAGAGACAAGGAAAAGAGAAGAGATCGTGATAACAATGCGCAACATAACATACCAAACATAACATAACATAAGATAAAAATACCATAACATATCAAAGAAAATCGAACATAGCATAGCATAACATTACATAAAATAACATAACATAACATAAATATAAAAATAACATAACATAACAAAGTATAACATATCATACCGAACATAACATAACATAACATAAAAAATACCATAACATAACAAAAAAAACCAAACATAGCATAACTTTACATAAAATATTATAACATAACATAAATGTAAGAATAACATAGCATAACATACCAAACATAACATAGCATAATATATCTCAACTCACTTGGACCAGATTCGTTCTCCATTGCGATGCCATTGATAGAATATCGGCAGCGTTCCTGATGAGGCAGTGCAATTCAGAGTGATGTCAACATTAGGGCGTGACTTGACGTCATTCAGCTTTTGATTTCTCGAAGGAGGGTCTGTAATAGCAAGAAGAATTACTAAGTTGTCATTTGAAGTCTGGACTTGCAGCTCATCGATTCAGAGAAGCATGTACAGACAAAGCTCATTTTAAAACTCTCAAGAGAGGTCATAAAAGACAGCATTCCAATGAAAGCCAAATGGTTGCGGAAGATAAAAGAGGCGTGAAGAAGTTTAATTACAAGACACGATGCGAAGCAACTAATTGCGAGATACGAAGCGAAACAGCTAGCTTTAAGGGTGTGCCCCGAAAGTAGTGCCCCTGGGATTAGGATAGTGGCGTACTTTCAACAATGCAGCAGGCAAGACCGACTTGTACCAGAGTGTGATCAACTTATACTAAAGATTACCACACTTTTCGGAAGTACATTAGACGTGACAGGCTTAAATTCTTTTGCTAGGTCGTGGGTCGTCCGCCATTCCTACAGATTGCGCAAAGTCGCTTCAAAACAAAACATTACACAGACTTACATTCTACAGCGAGTCGTGAGTCCGATCTGAGCCTCCCAAGACGATTTTCCACCTGACAGTAATACAACCCGGCACTTGCCCTTGCTACAGTGTGCAGTGTCAGTTTCTGTCCCCCGGGGCTAATTGTAATGCCGGGCGTGTCTGTTCGAACGGCGATGTTATTGAAGTACCACAAGATCGAAGGGTTAGGCCTTTGAACAAGAAGGGAAATAAATGACAAATTTGATTGTCCTTCCTGTATTGTCCTACCATTGGAAGGCTCTATACTAGCAAAATTACAGCAAAAATGTAACTTTTGCATGTCCAAAAAAGTATGCAGAAATGAGAAAATTCTGTAAAATTTGTTAATAGTTGACAAGCCTGAAAAGATAGAGTGATTTGATCTGCAGGCGTTACTTGCGAGTACTATGATTCCAATTTCCTTCTATCAGAGAGGTACAAGGTTGATCCATGGACAAAACTTAGTTATGGTGCTATGGAACAAGGTGCATCTAACTTACGAACAGGAGAAAACGTGGACCTATTTCTAGTTTGTCAGACCCATCACGAGTTAATGAATCAATGGTGAAATCACTTCTCACCAAAACGTAAATGCTGTAATGAAGACAATGCACTAGTTACTTGTCATATCAGTTAAGGTATATGTTAACTCACTTTCCTCCGACCGCACAAAAATATGTATAGGACGAACCAATTCCTGCCCGTACCAAGGAAGGGATCATCTCTCTGAATATTGGCTTGAAATCCGAAGTAATTACTATGAAGCGTAAAAATATAAAAATGGAAAACACATTTTGCTTGAAGCACCTTGTGAAATATTTCGTATGCAAAGTTACTTTTAATCGAGAAGTGAGTTTTAAGCATTGTCTTTGCTGGGAAGGGTCCTGAAAAACAGTTTCTACAAGGCTTTCCTTCATTATGACTTATAACTGAAATAAGCATTGTATTTCCAGTGTAAAAGAAAAAAAGTAGAAGTGTGATCAAACTTTCCATATTGCCCTCTGAAACGTTTTATTAAGTTTAACTTATCAAAAACAAATAGAAAGCATATGATTGGATTTGAAATCCATAGTTATCGTTCTTTTAAGTTTTTTCTAAAATTACTATTACGATTTGAATATTTCTTTATCTAAAGAATGATACTCATTGCTACTCGTTTGAAAATGATTCTTACCTCCTTGTTTGTTCAGCCGAAACTTGACTGATGGCCTATACTTTCCAAGTATGTACAAAATACAACTGACTCCACCAAGTTTGTTGTTTATTTCTGTTATATCGGAGTCTTCCAAGTGAGAATAGAACAAGTTCCCATTGGATAATACATATCTTCTATTGGTAGCATGCAGGATCACAGGGGTACCAGACTTTGGGATGCTTCCCCAGAGAAAGCTGGATGGATAAGTGAATGTGTGTTGAGGACACCGCAGTTCCACTGGACGCCCTACGGTTACGTCAACGGACTGCACTGGATCTATGTCTCGACTTGGTTGTGGAAAGAATCCAAGGACTGTTGAGAGAGAGGCTGATATTATAACCTTCGTTCGGTCGACCACAATGATGATCGCGTTGAAACGAAGAAACGCGCGGGAAAATAGAGTGTAGCTATAACTATCATCCTTGCTCGGCTGCAAGCCTATCTTTTCAGGCAAGCGTCTTACAAATGCTAGGCCTTAGGGCGCCATGCCACCAAGCATCGCAATGTAGTTAAAGATGTCACTTTTCAGGACTTCCTAATGAAACATTTGCAACTAATTTATGAAGAAATGTGAGGTTTAGGGAGGAGGTGTGTCATTAGACTCAAGTCCGGTATAGACATCCAAACCTAACTGTTCAAAGAAAGTCCTCCTCGATTGTCAGGATTTCAAATAGATCTAAAAAGAGTACACTCCTGGTAATGCACGGAAGTATCAATAACTCTTGTGTCACGTAGTTAACCCTGGTTCCCACTTGCTACCCCAATTCATGATAAAAATCTGTTATTACCCTAGTCAACTTAATGGGTCAATAGCATTTTAAACATAGAGGGGGGCTGACTCGTTGCTGCATTCTCTTCTAATAATCCACCGTTTGGGAGCAACCTCTAACCTTTAAGCATTCTAGCATTCTAGTTGGGGGCAACCTCAGCAGGAAGAAAAGCTTACCTCTAACTTTTATGAGAATTTCGTCACTTAGCACTCCGCCATCTTTGCTTCTTGCTCTGCATTGGTAATAACCACTGTCCTTGGCATGATCAACCCTTTTTATCGTTATTGAATCACGATTAATCAACGTATCAGGGCCTGCTATCAGCTTGGTTCCGTTTCTCAGGAAATCGACCACTGGCTCGGGGCTTCCCACGGCAGCGCATCGCAGCGTCAGAGATTCGAGTTGAAACGGCAGCAGATTGGGCGGTGGTCCAGTGAAACTGACAATACGAGGGGGTCCACCTGATGCAGAGTTGAAATCGAAAATATGAATTAGTGGCACTTGAGGGTGACAGTCTAATGAAATAGGGGTAATGTGATATTGGCAAAGGGTTACTGCTACTTCTTTAAATTTTATTTATGATTGTATGCAGGGGTTTAGGACAAGTCAAAAGCAGACAGCTCAAAAAACGTCTGGTTTTGAAAATCAACTCAACAACAGGGATAAAGTCCATTATTCAGCTAGGCAGTCTCATCGATATCCACCATACATTGAAAACGAGTCACTTTGCCGTAAGTTTAGTGTATTACCAAGGCAAAATATAACGGGCATTAGAGAAGTAGCCGTTTACTACTCAGCTATTCAATCATGCCAATTTTGACTTCTTTATCCAACTACAGAGTATCAAAGAGAGCTACTTTCATAATCAATGCTTGATAATTTGCAATAGTTTGCAATTGGAAGGGCAATGGAAAAGAAGAATTAATATCTTCCAGTTTTAAAGTATGTTTATACGACAGGCGATTTCTTCTTTCGACGTTTCTTCTGCGGAAGGATAAGGTATGATCTCAATGCCATCCGCAACACTAAGAAAGCACTCAGTTGAGGCCCATCAAAGACATTGCACCATGATTGAGACCAAGGGAAGCAAAAACGGCCCACTTGAAATAAGACTATAAACAGAAAGCACATACAACTAGAATCATCTAAGACCTATGGATGAAGGAGCCTTCTAGAAGAGCACTTATTTTTGAACACTGGAGAAAAGTCTGGAAATCTGTTAAAACAATGAATTTGTAGCTGCGTGTTAGGTCTCTGGAACCCAAGTACATACAGACTATGTCAATTTTTGTTGAGATTATTCTGACTCTGACAGTGTTATCCTTCAGATTTAACAACAACAGGGGCTAGGAACCTACCTGGATCCGCCCCCTTAAATTTATTAGGCGCAGGATGTTGAGGGCTAAATTATCAGTCGAATCTATTCCAAAATATTTTCACATCGTAACAAAAGATATTTCAAGGTTTTTACTTTACATCGGCTACACCTCGACAAATCAGCCGCTTGAATGGGTTCTAACTTTTCCAAATCAACTCAACGCGAAGTTGAAAAGAAGACAAGACAGTGGTAGAGACTGCAGGCAAAAACCATTCTTTGAAATATATCGCAATAACAGAACAAACCAATAGAACGCATACCTTCTGCCTTAAAAACGAGAAAGAGCACCAATATTAGCAACATCGTTTTGCTAATTGAATCTGAAAACATAAAAACAACAATCAGAATTGAAAAAAACAATCCTATTTATTCGGATACATGAATGATTAAACAACAACATTAGCAACTTCTAAAGTTTTTATGTCATTTTAACTTTAATTATTAATTTTTATTATTCCGCTAATGTTCATTTAGCCAACGCCCTGCAATTTTGAATCGTAAATTTTACTCTTGAAGCGAAATTTCATTGTTTCATACATTTGTAATTTGCCTTATTACTCATTTACTATTCACATTGAAATAAAAAGACCCCGATCTCAATTGAATAAAACTGGCAAGCTATCAAACAATCTACTGTTTACAATACAATTTACCACTTATGTTATATACAGCGCGATAAATAATGTTAGTAATGATGTGATAGCATACAAGTTAGGCTCAGAAAACTGTATTGTTCACTCACATAGCCACAAAGATTTGTTTCATTTTAATAGTTGAAGCAAATGAAAGTGTTTATTGACCATTTACGCAATCAGGAGCAAATAAGACTATTTCCATTATCAAAAAAATCATTAGTCTTTCTAAGTAAAAGCTTTTTGCTTGTTAAAGAACGCTATGTTAAATGATTTACTATAACTTCAACCCAGAGATGCCTTTAATAAAAACCTGGAAGGAGGGGGGGGGACTAATTTGCACGCAGGGTGTGGCTATACTGATTCAGACAAAACCCACCAAAATAGGAGGACGCGGGGGCAGGCTTCCAGGTATTCCAAACTTACAAATTTCGAAAAACATCTAAATGCTCCATTTTTACATTTGCCATGGACCAGTTGTTTCATGCTCCTTGCCCGAAAATATTTCGACAGCAAACCCAGATGCTTCATAAGATGGGAATGGATAGAAACAAGACTAAACTTAGATAAAGCCACGCAACTCACCGTTTTGAGAATAAACTTGTGATATCCGTCTTCTTTTCGTGCGATTTTCTACGAAGATGAAATTAAAATCTTTAAATCCGCCCTCAAACAAGGAATATGAGCCTCTCACGGTTAATTAACAGCATCGTTAAGGAACAGTAATTAGCCTGCCTCATTTACAATGCTCTTTGTTCGCAATTTCAGCCTAATTCAGTCCCACAAACTGTTTGTATCAAACAGAAGATGCCTAGCATAGCCTGTAAATACTATTTGGTGCCAAATGCAGTTCCAAGTATATTTCAGTTAAACGGGTGGAAATCTTGGCTAGAGGATCAAACATATTGTTTGATTTGTGTGCTGGAGAACAAGAGGAGAGGCGTTTATAGTAAGCTTGTAATGAGCCGCATCTAATTTTTCTTACCAAGATTCAGCGACCCCCTTTTCGAGGCTGTAGCTACTACAGTTATAGATTGGCAATCCAGAGAGTCGTAGAACTTCAGAAACTCCAATACCCACTAAGAAAATGCCTATGCATTCTGCACTTTCATGAATAGAGACTTCGTAACCCATGGCAAAATATTTCTTAGCAAATATTAAGTCAGGCAAGAGGAACATCTTGATGATACTCGTTTGTGTAGACATAATTCAGGTCATGTACTTAACTATATATTTCCTTTGAATACCAGCAAGGTATACTCAAACACCATTTGGGCTTGCACAAACATGCAAGGGTATTAATGATATAGCAGCTATGCGATAGATTTGGTAACTTAAAGACTTCTTACCCCGGAAGAGTCATGGACATCGGAAGTTTGGGTTGCTCAGTGTAGTGTGAATCAAGCTTCCCAGAAGGCGCGACCGAAATTTCCCAGAGCAGTATAATCACAGACATCTTAATGGCACCTTAACCGGTACATAAAAGTGAATTGCGGTTTAATGCTGTGAGAACGGGCCTTCGAGACAAAACAAACCCACGAAAACCATATATGAACTGCCCATGCAGATGACGTCAGCTCTATTTTTAGAACCTTACATTCGACAGGGACCAGGACGGAGTAAAGCCTCTTTGGGGCTGCAGTAGTATTTTTAGCAATGGGGTTTCTTGGGTAGTATTTAAGAAGTATCTGGCTAAGGTATGCAATTGACAAGCTCTGTAACAGAACGTGTCCTAAACCCCTGGAGTCCTAGGAAACAAAAGCACGGTATATTCAAAACGGGGGTGGATCCAGCGAGAAATCTGGCCGTGGCTCAGTCACTTTAGGCCACATCCAAGATTGGAGGTACACCTTGATTTAAGGGAGCAAGCAGAAGAAATAACTTGTATATGAAAATACTGCGAAAGAAAAGAAGGTGAACGAAGTCAACCATTTATTTACAAACGCCTTTGCCGAAGTATGAATCGTGTTGAGCGACCAATTTTGAGATATACAATACATTCAACGTATCCTAGACGCAACAAACTCTTTTGTGGTGTGTGGCGATACGTTGCCAGGCCACTAGGCCGGTTATTTGTTTCTACTGCGGGAAAGAATTAAGCGGGATTGAAAAATTACAGACAATCTGCTTTACTCCAGTTATGCGGGCTGAAAGCTCAACTAATAAACTAAGAGATGGCTGAGAGGAAATCTTTTGCATTTTCAATTTGCTTCGTGCCAACGACTATAGAAGAAAAAAGCGAGAGCAAATTCTTACGACCTACTGATGCCAAAATTTAAAGAAGCATTGTGCACTTACAAGTTGGAAAATAAGAATAATGGACAAAAGTACTTCAGTAAAGAAGAAAGAGCATAGATATCAATTTAGTTGAAGGGGAAAATTTCTTTATGAGCGTATAGCACATTTCTTAATTTACATAAACAAATACTTGTTAAACGAAATTGAGCAACTTTTCAAGTAATGAATTTAACTAACAGACTTTCTTATAAAAATAAAACTGCTGGATAGCATTTACTCAGCCTTGGATCTGCTGAAAAGTAATCCCTAAACTGTTGCCATATAAAAGTTAAGCAACCTTTTGAACACGTGAGACTATGTAACAAATGGATGAAAATATACATTAAATAACATTAGTAAAATGTCTAAATTACAAAACATTTGGATTAAAAAGCTTCTTAATTTGCACATCTTAGTCTAGGCTTTTTTAATAACAGCCGAATGTGCAACTGCATTGAAACGGTGTTGCACTGTGCAATAGGGTAGTAAGTTTTTATCCACACTGTCTGTTACCTCCGAGGGTATTCTAACCGGATATATAAACATTTCAAGATCGTCGACTTAAAATTACTGCACCCAGGGACCTGAGTTTACTTGAGTGTTGTGGGACTCTAGTACCTTTATAACTAGGCTACAGCAAAGACGGTAGTTTCAATTACATCTGTAAAAAAGAAGGAGGCTAGAAAGCATCAGACAAAAAATCTTCCTTATAGTACGTTTTATCAATAAATAACATCAGTGTTGCAAATGAATTGTGAATTCTGTTAATGTCATCGACAGAGAGAAGCAATGGGTAAGCAATGGACGGACTAGGGCTTCTGAGGGCGTCTTCAGTCAACTTGGCCAGCTGGATACAGTCCTTGTAAACAAGTAGGACACGTGATCGTGATCTCTAGCGATAAATGCGTCATGAAATATAGCTTTGCGTAGTTACATTTTTATTCTTCTACCAAATCTTGGTCATCTCATGTTTTTGTGCCGCCAGAGGTCTCTAATGTTAAATCATCTTTACCTTTCCCTTCTTCCACAACAATACCACCACTAGATACTCTGACGTCATCACAGGCATTGGTTGGATCGGTATTAACACCTGCTTAAAAGAGGAGAATTAATTTATAACAAATAATTTGACCAAAGTTCCAAAATAAAATTAACTGCCAGAAGATACAGACATCGTGACTCGAGAAATTTTCCAATGTGAAATATTTAAATATCCTACTATTATACCATAATACTCTAAGAAGCATTCCCTAACCAAAGGTAAGTAATTTTCTGATGTAAAATGAAAACACTATACATTTGTAATTAAAGATCGTCTATATTCTGTTTGGCAGAGTCGATGCACAAACGATGGCTTGATTTTGACCTAGAAGCTTCTTTGAGCGTAAAATTAAGTAAAAATGGTGGGGGAATTTGTTTAGTCTGTTTGAAATATTACCTGCTTCATCAACATTTTCAGGTGGTGAAATGGTGACTTCATCCAAAAATGGTTCTCCAGCATCTTCAGCTACCATTTCAATTTCCTCTTTCCCTCGACTGAAAGAAAAACATTTATCAAACTTCAGAATGTTTTCGGAAAGAATGTTTTCAGAAAGAATGTACAGGATTTGTGACAAAAACAAAAACAACTGTATACTCTAACGGGCAACCGGATATAAAATCAAACCAGACAAATCCAATGAGTTCAGAGCTGTTAAAATCGTCTGTCATAAAATAGGTAACAAGGCTTATTCTTGGGGAGTTGTAAACAAATCCACGCCATTACTTGCATCTTTAGCGGGATTGGATTGTGTGAGGCGATAATCCAGACAATCTGCATTCTACAACAACGGAAGCTACTCAAACTGCGTTACTTTGTCACAAAAGACTCTTGAGCACCTGCACACAATCTAAGCTGCTTGAAAAAACGCTTCTCGTCAAAAAATATATCCCGCTAAAATGCTCTGAAACGTACCACGGGAAAGCATGAATTAGTGTCATTCGCCGACCACGAAACTATGCCTCCAATCAGTATGGCATCTTCCGTATTAAACAACAGATTTGTTCCTACAACTATTTGTACAGCACTTTTCCTTACTGCTAAATGTGATCTTGCTTTTGTATTCTATAATCTTCAAGGATATATGTGATATTTACCCTCTTCGTTTTCTAAGAAATATTACAGCCAGTACCACAAGTGTGATTACAAGAACACAGCCTGCCAAACTCCCTCCAATCTTGTGGCCAAGATACCTTCTCTGCAAAAACCAGATTCATATGAGCTTGCATTATGCAGGAAAGATGCTCTACAATTGATACCAACAAATAAACAGCATCAAGTCATACAACAAACACTGCAGGCAATACCACACAAAACATTTACAGAGTGTTTTACAGAAAGAATGAATGACTGATTTATATTAAGCCATTCCAGTGATGAATGCTGCAAATATAAGTAATTAATAGGTTTATTGTATACAACCAAAAACAAAATATACCGCTGCTGGTGTGGTTGGCACAGATGTTGTTGGAGGTGGTATATAGGGAGGAGCAGGAGGGCACACAAGAGGGGAGTGATGTGAGACAACAGCAACATCATCTAGAGGAAATATAGTCATTAGGAAATCAGAGCTTGAATCCAAGAAGTCTAACATCTGATGACAGCAAAACAAATTCAGCATTCTCCCATTGAGCCATGATCTATTATACATAAATGAGTGAAACTGATAAAACTCTGAACAAGGCTACACATACTAACTCTTGCATTCTAAATTACATTTGATGACAACATTGTTTATCAAACATGTCTTTTTGTACTCCAAGAGAACTTAGAAAGTTTGATTAGAAGCTCTTAGGAATATTTAAAAAAAATGAAATACAAACCATTGTATGTGCCATTGACTCGTAGAAGTAAACAGGACACCATTTCTGTAGCATTCTCTTTACGGCTTTTACACAAAATCTCAATTTTCAACAGCTTCCCTCTCAAAACATCCCAGTCTGATTCATTAGACTGGATGAACTAAGCAAATAGATTAAAATGAATGTAAAGTTTTCAAAACCATTATGATCAAGAAATTTTTGCATTTTTACATTGATTGGACATGTAAATTCCATTTCAATTTAGGAGTGAGTGAGTAAATACAAAACACAAGGAACATAAACTGAGCAGACAGAATCATGAATTATTTTATTTAATTTTTCCACTAAAAGAGGAGTGGGCTCTAAAAAACCAACCTTGCATACTTTTCATACCTTTTCAAATGATTTATAATCTGCAACTAGTTACTAATTTCCTCTGTTGATTAGTGTGTGGATGAAAATCAAAGATTTTGATAAAAAAACCAATGCACACCAATACTAGTTGATCTGAAGTAAATAATTACCTTGAGATAACGATTGATCAATCCTGTTCTACTATTGACAATCATGGACATATCCATTGTCTCCAAGCAACTATTTTCAAAAATAAGCCTTTCTTTTCCAAACTTAGTCAAATAGTATATTCTTCTTGGGTAGCACCAGGTGTCTTGAAAACTGAGTATGTTTGGCAAGGATCTGTTTTTGTTGGTTATTTCTAGCTCTGTGCCACTTTGGTTCAATTGCAAGGAATCATCTATGGCTGGAATTCTGTTTTGGCCAAATGATGCCATATAAAACAAACAGCCTTGACCTATGATGTACAGAAGTGGAGATTGATATTTTTGGTAACAGAAGCAATATGTATAGCATGGAAAAGACCTGTGCATACTTTTGACACTGTTAGACATCACAATCATGCTTGTGTTATAATAAAATCATAAATATACTGTCACTTTTCTAAAATTTACCAATCAACAGATGATAATGAATCATTTTCTGTAGAATTTCATAAATACAGTTTGTTGATCCTTCTTGAACTGCACATTAATCCATTTTTCATAGCAACAAGTAAGTTCAACAGTGGCTATAAGTGCTACTTGTGGTTTTTTCATCAATATGGTCCAGGGGATGCTAAGGATCTCTGATCTCTTTACACTTCAATGGAGTACACAAGATGTTTCTGTTGATGTATAAATTTATCAGGGATGAAAAAGCTCAGCCTTCATTGGTTCTCCTATTAAGAGTACCTCCACAAGAATCCTTCTTCACAAAAATCTACTAAGTAATGAATCATCCTTCTATGTATTTTATTACTAGTAGTTATTCAATTTCTGTCATTCGCTCAATCTTGAAATACTTGCACACATTGGGACAATGAACTGAATCATTGTCATGATATTTGCCACAGGATACAAACATTGCAATGAGTACCTCGTACTATAGTCTTTTCATTCGCTTCAGAGCCTGTTGTGCATCCACGAAAAAGCGAATAAAATAGGTTTTTGCTTCCGCTACATTCGCATAAACAGCAGTGGGAAATCTGTGCATTTTTCTTTGACTTGTGGCAATACCCGCCCAAATTCGCACACGTTTTCGTGCGAAAACATCCTCCTGGGTTTGTAAATATATCTGATTCAGTTGTATTGTTGCTCGGTACATGCATACGCCGCTCAATCATGAAATTTGAAGGTGATACTCTCAATAAGGCGTCCGATAAAGCGCAAAACAAAACAAAAAGTTTCGTGCCAGAGGAGCTGCTGATATGCGCTTCCATTCCCACCTACACTTCTGTATTAACAACAGCAACAACAAAAACATTGAACCAGAAGTCACCAATCGAAAGTCACTAAGTAGGCAATCACATAGAAAGAAACTTTGAAGAGAAAGCACACTCGCCTAAGATATTTAAGAACGTTAAAGCAAGATTTAGCATTTGAAGCCATGTCTTAATATGCAAGACAATGAATGTGTTCGAGTCCTTTTGTTAAGTCAGGTTGGTCTGTGTGAAAAAGATGAAACACTTTAGCAACAAAACATCAAATTCCCATCGAATGTATATATGCATTCTCTATAAATTTCAAATGTATTAAACTTTTTACAATTTTCATTTATAATTAAAACGGCACTAACTAATAATTTTTTGACATTTAAATTCAATATATCTCAATGCACGGCAATCTAAACCTGATTGATAAGGTAAGATTTAATTTTATTAATTTCATTTCTAAAACTCCACCTAATACTTTACGACTAACTCCACATAGCCACCTATCTTACCACAATAATAAACAAGTTAGAAACTGCGCATAACATAAATGAAACAGCAAATGATACTACTGGTACTAAATACTTAGAGTAATATAAACGGTACAGTAATAATTATTTACTGAACTAATTTTCCAGCGTTCTACCAGCTCTTAGCATAAATTCCCTCTATTAACTAGCTGACAAATCTTATTCCTATGATACAATAGTTAATTAGCAGGAAGCATGAATGGTTGAACAAGTATGAATGGTGATGCAACGGATTTTAAGGCGCCACCAGCACCATACTCTCTGAAACAGCTAGTTGAACTCAAATCACAGACTCCTGACATCTATGACACCTTTGAAAAATGTCAATAAATGAAAAGATAGACGTTAGTAGCCTTGTATACATTTCCAAGTAGTACCTCTAGTTCTCTTTCAAAAATTTTCAAAGTATTAAAAACTTGTATTCTTCGAGATAAAATTTTACACATTAGGAAACTGATATGTAAGTTAAGCAATAAAATGACCCAGTTAACCATAATTTTCCATGTTTTTTTTGCGTTAATATATGTGAATCAGCAAAGCAAGCTTTCAGTTCCCTTGCTTTAACAGATTTTTATTGTACTAACAACTATGCATAATGAGTTTAAGGAATACTAGGGTGAACCTGGGGTAAACTTAGATCCGGTTATGGAAAAATTTGCAAAACTACCTGACGAGTACAATACAAAAACATAAACACTTTACAAAAAGCTAGTCAACATTTTCACTTTTCCTTCTATAATTCTCTTTTAGAAAAATTTCTCTACGAATATCAACGAATGACAAATTTTTTTCTAAGGAACTAAGCTGTATGATATAAACTTGATTCTTAAGTGCCTAAACAGAAGTAATTCTTTCAGTGAGAAAACCTTCCCACTCACTAATAGAACACAAGTCACTTTTATCGACCTTCGACTCGACAGAAGGGTGCTTTTCCACACTGTAAGGTCCGGATTTTAGGCATCGCATTATGCAGAGAGTCAGAGCACCAAGAAATAACGGTAGGCTAACTGAGTAGAAAAGCAGAGTGTAGTCTCCAAATTTATCCACCAACAGTCCTGGAATGAAAAATACTGGAGATTTACAAAGCGCCATTGGTGTGATACTTGCACAAGAATAACTTCGTGTAAATATGCTTGAAATATGCAAAAATATGCTTGGCACCAGGCCCAGGTTAATGCAGACTGATGAACTTTACTTTTGGAAAGAAAACGAGCGAGCCACCATAGAATTTCCCAGTCACTGAGCAAGCAAATCGAGCGTGATATAATCAACATGAATATCGTTATTGTGACCTTTCAGGGAAGCTTCATAAATTCAAGTATGTATGGAAAACGTGGTAAACGTTATAAGTTTAAACTCTTAAGAGATGCTGCAAAATCTGTCAAGGGTTGCACAAAAGGAAGAGTGTATGATTTTGGTAAGAGTGCAACCCTGAGAAAGTAAAATTTTCGCCTTTTGGGGATGAGAAGTAACGCAAAAAAGGAATCATCATAGAGAATGTACACATCTTGCCCTTTTGTGTGAGTTAGCTCATGACAGGGGATGTTAAATTTCGTTAAATCAACAGAACCCAAGACCAAATATAAGCCTGGCTTTGTGATGACCTGAAAAGTCTGGAACTGGGTAAAATCCTCTCTAATTTTGACATTTCTCTAACCTCTATCTAATGTTATTTCTAAGACGACCTCAGTTTTTTGTTCAAAATGGCACACGTAAGGAGCATCTCTCCTTACGTGAAAAAGAAAGAACAGATGATAAACGTTTGTCTGTGATAACTACTAGCTCATGTGCGATGAAGATTCACCCTATTTCTCCAATGTAGTATTGTAACAACTAACCTAGAACCGGGGGTCCAATCAGCCGTGAAACACCCTGCACCAAAAGCTGGATGCCAAATGCTTCGGCAAACAGTTCTCCCCCGGCAACAGTCATAACAGGAACAGAATCAAGGCCCTGGATACTGCCATCGAATACCATGTATAGGATGCAAAACGCTACAAGGTGAGTGTATGTCGACGAAAGAGCAGAAACGAGTCCGGTGATACCCCCTAGGACCATCATTACTTGATATGAGGTGATTGCACGAAGCAGCTTCCAGTGTAATATTTGTCCCAAAGCTAGCCTGCCGATAGTGTTTCCGATGCCCATGTACAATGGCAGCATTGAAGCTTTCTCCCAGCTGATTCCAAACTCGATGGTGAACTGCGTCTACAAAGAGCTTGAAACTTCGGTCAACTTGCTCTCAAGCGGCAGTGAACATAAAAATACTTAGAACTAAATGACTGATAAAGTTGAATTTTCAGTATCGATCTGGCTGGAAATCACTCTCGCTGGAGGTTTAGTCGATTCATCCAAAGTAATCCAACATTTTTATTCAATTGAATAGCCTGCTTAAAAGTTGTTCTTGCAAGTGTCTTTTTGAGGCCATAAGGACGATGCTCTCAGCAGATAGTGCGCCGAAGATTGAAGAAACATGGCAAATACAACTAGAAACGAGAGCAGCTTTTTCAAAGGAGTCTTTGCTGGAAGTCCATAGACAGAAGCTGGATCTGGCCAGGGTTGCTGTTCTGGGTTGGTGAAGTTAACAGAGCGAATGAAACAAAATACGCACTTTTTTAAAACGAACCTACCACAAGGCCTAGTTCCAAAAGTTCCTTATTCGTAGACCACAAGTCGTCAGATTTTCGTAGCAAAAGTTTCTTAAAAGTTCCTTAACTTTCACTGGACATCAATAAGCCTTAACACTTAATAGAGAGAGGGGCAAGATAGACTATACGGAAACTACTCAATAAAGCAATTGACACACGAATAGCAAACAATCTATGCGAGTATTGGCTGCAAATGAATGGAACGGGCTTTTTAGCTCTTGATGCTTGTAGTTATAAAAAATTTTCTAATTGAAAAGTTCCTTAGGGATTTCGTTTTTAGTATTATAAGTTCTTTACATATTTCGGCCTTCTACATGTAGGTTCCTTTTAAAGTGGTTCCTTATAAAAAAAGGGTGTATTCTTTGAAACCTAAAAAGGAAAGTTGAAATCCTAGAACGAGGCACCACTAGAGTGTATATTGGAGTCAAAACCAGACAACCGGTTTTTAAACACGAACTTATCGTATTACCACTACTTGTCCACTCAGGTTCTTTGAAATTCTCTGTCCTAGCAATTTTAATGACATTCTCTGCAGAATCGATTGATCTCAGCAACGCTTTGTTAAACTACTAATCCTTTCTCATGACGTGCAAACTGCTGATTGGTGCTTTTCTAAGACACCAACCTTTCATAACTTGGAAAATGGACCGTTCCCTAACCTAGAATGGACCACGAAACAATTACGTCATAGTGAAAATGGCCAGTTCTTCCAATCGTACCTTCTTTGAAACGCCTCAGCAGGTTCATCTAACAACACCCCATTACGTTATGTCACTTTTGTAGCAGTGATACCCCTGAAACAAAAAAGGCCTGTCAAGAAAAATCCATGCACTTGGCGCACAAAACCCCGAACAAGCCATCACTTTAGGGTCCCAAGAACCCCTTCAACCGGATCGATTAAGGATCAACCACGACGACAGGAGGGATAATCTTTGAACGTCCCCCTTGATGTCTCTAACACTCAATCAAACAAAAATCATGTCGATGACAAAAGCTTCACTTCGTTCAGGGGGTTTGGGCCTTTATCCGTCAATTGATGACATAACCCAGATTCTTCAAATCCTTAAGTGTCTTCTCTTGTGGGGTTTCTGTGTATAAATGCATGCATACCTCTTTTGGGGTCTTTTTATTTCATGAAAAATTCGACCTCAAGCTTACATTTATGAATATATCATTAGTTATTATACAAAAGTTTTTGCAAGAATTATAGGCTCCCATGCAAACGTTTTTTGTAAAATTTCTTGTTTCTTATAGAAAAGTTTCTGCGAAGATTATTGGCTCTTATATAAAAGTTTTTGCAAATATTATTGGCTCTTATACAAACGTTTTTACGAATATTCTTGGTTCTTATACAAAAGTTTCTGCGAAGATTATTGGTTCTTATACAAACGTTTTTACGAATATTCTTGGTTCTTATACAAAAGTTTCTGCGAAGATTATTGGTTCTTATACAAACGTTTTTACGAATATTATACAAAAGTTTTTACGAATATTCTTGGTTCTTATAGAAAAGTTTCTGCGAAGATTATCGGCTCTTATACAAAAGTTTTTGCAAATATTATTGGTTCTTATGCAAAAGTTATTACGAATATTATTGGCTCTTATACAAAAGTTATTACGAATATTTTTTGTTCTTATTCAAAAGTTGCACTCTGCCTGACGGTTCGTTCTAGAGAAAATTATCAATTTTTCAAGCTCACATAATTCTATTAAATCCTAATTCGTGACTAAATTGTTTTTTCCTAAGTACATATCGACGGTTAAATTGCAGTCGCTGTGTTTCAAATAAACAACCGGACACATTGAAATCCTGCAGAACTCTGGAGTCATACTAGACAGTTCTGGGTCGAAAAAATCCTTAAATACGTACCTGGTGGATAGGCAGTATATCACCACCCAAACGAGCGAAAAATATCGCCACTATCCAGACTCGAAATGCAGGGACATGCAGCACTCGGTAACATTGTTTCAACGAGTTACTTTGCGATGGACAAATGCAACCGTCTCTTCCCCTGGAAATCACTACCACTCCAATAACCAGAATCAAAAAGAGGGGAATCGACAGAACCCGAAGCAGGAATCGCCAGCCGTACAGTTCTAGCAAGACTTTGAATGGCTTTGTGAAGAGGATAGGCCCAAGTGAGACAGACGCTGATACAATTGCTAAAAAAGATCAAAACCAAGCTTCAAATTTAAGGAGAAATTTGGAATTTGGTGAAAATCAGGTGGACATTAAAATCAGGCGAACATTCTACCGTTTAGGTAATATTTGATCTAGAAAAACATTCTCTTACGAAACATATTTCCTTTAAGATCCCTTCTAAAATATTAGCCAATCCATTTTGAGGCCTGCAGTTCTGTTGCTATTGTTATTGAATATATTTTCTAGCTCGTTATTGTTGTTGATGTTGCTATATGAACTCCTAACGTTGTTGCTGCTATTGCTGCTATAGGATATTCTTGAAGTATGTCATTGTGGTGACTTGAAGGTTTTTGCATTGTTCTTGTGGTTCCTATAGGACACTCTTACATTATTTCTGTTGCTACATACCCTTCAAATGTGATGTAATATCATGCATTTATGTAGGTGCATTGTTACCTGTTGCTAAGGACGCCCTCTTCTCAAAATGCTGAAAGAGGCCAGTGAACACCAAGTTAACTAACAGACATGCACCAATACCATACAAAAGTCCTAGTGTTACATAGAGTACTTCCAGCTTAGTGACGACTGACGATCCAAGAAAAGATGTTGTCAGGACTACGGTTGCTAGGGCCATTGATCGCCTCACGCCAAACCTCTTTATGATAATGCAGCATAGTGGCGAGGAGAGGAAGCTGGCGCTGTGGAGGATTGAGGCAACCAGAGCTGAAAGTAAATAGACATCGTCAGTCCAACAGTCCTAATTTGCTGAAGCAGATGAAGATGTTGCCATGGATTCTGCATCCATTTATTAGTTTGCTACGAAGAAGTTTCAATGGTAGAGTGTTATTATATTTGTGTTCATACGGCTGATTGGAAGGGTAATGATGTAGTATTATAGGGATTTAGTAACCACTCTTAGACAATATCTTTAAACCACACCTATTCCCGATAGCTTTACAAAGCAGATATTAGCTCAAAAGCCAGGCAGTGTCAAAAGATTCTTAAGGTGAATAAGAATGCAAATCGGTTGGTAGAATGCCTAGGTGTATCGAGAAGTCGCAATTCTTAATAAACCTGTATCAGTTTTAAATGGTACTTGGAATATAAAAGAAATTGGCTAGAGCTGTGATGGGAGTACATGCAAAAGTAGCATTGAATATCTTAACGGGTCAGACCTACGTCCTTATCATTAGGGTTAGGGTATCTATCGCCTGAAAGCAACCGGCCATTCGCCCTTTTGGTGGGTAGGCTTGCCCTCTCCTTTAACCCATTGATAAAAACAGTGATTTCAAGTGAAAGTGAGCAAAGCGATTGACAATATTTCAGTAACCAATAACAAATCACAATGCTGGTGACGTCAAAATGACCTTAGCCAATGAAGCTCCCCCAACATACCATGTCGTAGCGCTCAAAGTTCTAAAAGCCATAACTTAAGACTGTAAATAGGGTTCTATCAAGCACAGTGCTAGATAACAGAGTTTCATTCTCCACTTCAACATGTTGAAAAATTCTCCCTACAAAAGCTGCAAAGAACTCTAGATTCTGTGCATTTATTTCTTCATCACGGTCAGGTTTCGTGGTCTGGAACTAGTAAGCCTCCGTGAAAAAAACTTCTGGTTCGACGTGTGGCTTTGTCACCGACTAACCTGCACCGTGATGCCACATCCAAGCCATAAACAGTACCATAAAGTCCTTCTCGCTGTTGGCAGCACAGGGCAAGCCATTAGCTCTACAGAATCTCGTGGGAACGAACTCCGGTGGTACAATTGAAAACATAAACATATCTATCTATCATAAACACACCCAAATACTATCCTCGCTTGCATAAAAGCTGCATTGTGCATAATCTCAAAGAAGTTTCCCTGCTAAACAATTCGTGTTTTTATTCAAGGTACAGTGGCTAGAAAAAAAGAAACTAGTTAACGCGTACTTAAAGTACTTTCAGACATTCCTCGGAGTATGCAAACGTCGGAAAATAACCAAAAGCTGACCAAATAATAGCCAGATGCGGATCGAAAAGACTTGTGGGTGATAAGCAGAGCGCGTGATTTGTTACAATTGACCAATCTGCGTTACTTAAAATCTAACTTTAGAAGAGCCCAAGGAAAAAGACGAATTCTTTCTGTCTACAAAGAATGGGATTTTCCATTGAAATATAAGCTACAGCCCTGTCCTGCCCTGTCCTGCCCTGTCCACACTACACAAACTAGCTCAGGTTCGCCCCCAGGTTTTGTGTCCACACTAGAATACTAACCTGGGCTCGTCCTAGGTCGAACCCACCTCTGGAGATGGGTTAAACTAACCCAGGGCGAACCCAGTTGTGTCTACACTGCAAAATCTAACCTGGGTTCGTTTTTGTAGTGTGGACAGGGCTTTAGACAGACCATCGAATCAGAATTTCGACGCGGCTGCTCTCTTTCTGCAGAGTGTTTGGTCCTTATGCTCGTGAGAACATGCTGTTTTATTCTATCTTCCAATCTTTGAGTAGTGCGTCCTACATACCGAGCTTCACATCGGCAACAAAATTCGTAAACGACTAAACTTTTTTTGAGGGCAGGAACGCAATCCTTTTGACACTTGGTGTTGAGAAAACTTTCATTAGAACAACATAGACGATTTCCAAAAATTGCCAAATTTCACAGATATTCTTTGGAAGATTCTGCCATTAGTTCCACTTCTGAAAAAATTGGAAATCTAATCTGGAAAGGCGACAAAATAATCGTGTGATTTTTATAAAAAAAAGGTGGCCCTACTAAAAAGGTGGCCAGGAAGCAAAAGAGGGAATCAACGAATCAAGGTTACCTGTTTTTGCTCGCGTCTCACCAAACTCTTCCAGGAGGTAAGTGTACAGTAGTCCGATGGTGAGAGAAAAGCCGTTTACGAGGAACAACAGCAAACTGCTCATTGCACAGACAACCCAGGCCCATCCCCCGTCCTTCGCTGCAACACCAAGGCTCCTGGGCTTCCTTGCACAGTCAAGGATGTTCATAGTTGTCTCCAAACCTTGGTGCAACTCCGTGTTTCCTGTTGATTCATACAAATACTTAGTAATGGCAGGTCGCTGGAGTTGCAAAGTCCACCGTGGACGGCAGGCAGGTCTGCACTCCCCGGAAGTCTAGCAGGTCTAGAGTGCGCGCAAGCTTGGCAGGTCTGACACGATCGACTAATAAACCACGTGATATGTTTTTTCTGAGGTTGACCAATTAGGCCAGTAGGAAAACAGACGGCTTTGTTACCAGGACAAGATGTCAACAAATGGGGTGTTGACAGAAATCTTGAAGCATCCAGACGTCGCGAAATAGTTGAAGAAACTGGAACATCCGGAACAACTAACAATGGACAGCGGGCCACTATGCACGGCTTATATATGCAACATTTCGTATGAAACTTGTTGCATAATAAGACCCGAAACTTGTACATGTTAACGGTCGTCTGACTCACTGAAGCTTTTATTTTGACTAATTAATGGTCAAGATCCTATCTTCAGGTAAAGTTTCGATAGGTTGCAGGCCACTGACCGATTGGTTGAATTTTTTTAGCATGACAGTATTTCAGTTTGTTTTTCATTTGTACTGAAGAGATTCAAGTTAGAAGAGAGTAGCAGCGCTATAGTTCTGCGTGTTTTTTCGTTTGTTCTTAGTTTTAACCCGATTTCCCAGCAGGTGAGGCTATGCATTTTCAATTACGATGGGCAGATAAGGATCCATAATTTTTGCCATCTTCTGGACGATAATAATCTTAATAAACATATATTAAAGCTATGTGCGAAATCGGAACTATGAGAATTCGCCAACAGGAACATGATTTTAGGCGGCTTGCCATGCCAGGCTACTCAAGTCTTATAAATTTCAAACACTTTAAGACAAATAATCAAAGGTAGAACATCGTAAACAGGTTTTTAATCTCCTTTTCCATTTTCCTTTTGATAGTATGAAATTGTACCAGTTATAAAATGAATTCAGTATAAAGAAATACTGCGTCTGCTTCGATAGACATTTATTTCTGTTGAAAAATTCCAACAATGAAGTTCTTTGACATAGTGTTGTATTATTAAATTACGCCGGTAATTTGATCACACATAGGTAATGACAAACCAATTAAACTTACCAATTAAGTTGAACAAAGTTAGTTCCCAGGCCACGCAAAGCTCGCTTCGCTGCCGTAGAGGAACTTCCCTGCCGTAAAGGCCCAAAATTGCAGTAAATAAAAATCGTATTTTAGTGCGTATTTAGCGATAGCTTGCTAGGAAACTATCAAAGTTTATTGGCAGTTTGAGGCAAATGATGCTTAGATCAAGGGTAACATAATCAAACTCAGCCTTAATTCAGACGTCAAATGCAACATAGAAAGTTCGTCTTTTATGGACACGTCAAATTTGTGTACGATTCATAAAAATCTGCCACATCAGAAAGATGGAGAGGTGCATAAACGAAGCAGCTAGTCACCTTTCACTTTTCAAAACATCGCAATTGGGTAGAAATAGGAAAAGGAAACAAAGATTTTCGTTGAAGAGAGTTATCTTCTTCTTCAACTTAGACGAAAGTCATTGTTCAATCGTTAAAGCTTGCTAACTGAATTGCTGACGTGGCTAGAAAATGAGCCTATTCCTCGCCCAATTCCTCCACGGCCTTCAAATAGAAAAGCAGATATATGCTACTAGATGCATGCAAACCTTTGCTTTGTCCTTTTTCCTGTCTCGTGAAACAATAACGGACGGATAAGGTCAGCTCTCATAAAAAATCCCATCTCTCTCTGGAACCTCCCGTTGACAAGTTGGAAACCAGTCACCCTATTATTTTCTCTATCGTAAAAGAGTCTGAAGCATGGGTCAAGAGTCGCAAATTAGTCTGAAGAAACCCGTCTACGTTGAGCCATATACATAACAATGCTAATAACTACTTGACCGTGCTATACGATGGGCGATATCATTATCCTTATAGGTCAAACACAAGCGAATTAAGGTACACGAAGAGGAACGATGATTCACAATGGAACGCCACTAGTGTTGTAGTTTTTATACACAAGACGGTAAAGATTGTTGAACACGAACTCTTTCCTTGCCTTATTTAACCTTGGGATTCTATAAGTGGTCCCGCGAGGATTTATTTCCCAGTTCACGTGGGTGTACACCTTTACGGATAAGCCGTGTACTAGGCTAAAGAATAGCTGTCCAATAACAAGGACACTAGAATGTCCTTAGGCCTATCACTGGCCACTGTCTGTCCAAATTTCTTCCGCTAGTAGAAGGCCTTTACATTTCAAAGAGAGATTAGCTGTCTCCTAATGCTTTGAACATGCATTACATACTTACCTTGGTGTTCTTCTTCTTGCTATCTTCAAAAGCGAATACAAACTAAAGCAATGCTTAAAACTGCTCGCTAAATATCATTTTCTGGTCAGCAAACTCATAAGAGCAAGCGTCTTGTAATTAGGGCGCTTCCAATGTCACTGGGATAGTTTGTTAAGCATGGTGACACGTTGTCTTGAATTTAAAAAGCGAAAGCAGTGGTAGCCTTTTTCAAATAAACACTGCATATGAAACATCGAGGCAACGAGGCTACTTTCACGAAACAAACACAGGATTTAGTCCTGGCATCTCGCGAGGCGTCAGAAAACTGTCAGAAAATCACGTTTAAATAGAAATATCCATTTGAACAGATCAAGGAAAACATTAACGATTTTATGATCTAGAAGGAGAGCTTATTACACTAGGTCAATCAGAGCAACGGTAAATATAAACAGGAGGTTACAAAAATTTCGAAGATAAGCAATTTTCTTACCCTCGCAGTTACAAATCTGGCTGAAACATGCCTTGGGTTCCTATAGCGGTATCCTCTTAGCCATCTTTGCGAAACTTGGATTTGGAGATTCGAAGAGCAAGCTAAACATCAGGCCCGAAAAGTATCTATAGTGTCGGAGACTGGGAACTAACAGTTAGGGCCATATTTGGAAAATGCTTATAGAAAATTATGCCTAATTATTCCTCTTTCTGGGTCACGTGCATTTCTTTGTAGTCGTGGCCCAGTATGAGTATAAGGCGCGTTTTACCCACACAAAGGGAGAGAGATAGAAAGAGGGAGAGAGTATAATGCTTTCACAATACTACAAGATAAAAGAAAAAATAAGTTAATATAAAATTTACCGGTTTGCCTGCTACTGTTTATCTTGTTATTTATAAAAGTTGAATATTTGTTACATTATAACTTATTGTGTAATTATTGTGTGTTATTTAGTTGTGTAAACATCTATTAACATTTCCAATCTTTTTATTCGGCGAACTACTATCAACATCGAAAGAACGAATGTGTTCGCTTTGTGGTGACTGAAATCTTTCTCATTAGTTCGTGCCCTCCTGCATAGTAGATTTGAAGCTAAAGCCTGGTATTCTTGGGGCAACAACCCATTCACAAGGAACAAGAAAAGCTTAAAATGGCAGAATGTCCCTAGGTCATTTCTAAGCACAATTCAATTTGGGAAAGTGGAAAGGAAATAGCTGCACCAATTCAGAGTCAAAGAAAAACAATAGTGGTAAACAGACAATTTTCAAACTTTTAAACTTTGCACTGAAACAAGCAAAGAGTGTAAACTTTTCTTATTAGAATCAGAACAGTTGAGCTTTAGAGACGTAACTTAAAAATTGAAATTTGGAAGATACTTGAGGATTCTTCCTAGTTAGCTTACTGTAAAATGGGTACAACCTTCTTAGCTTCAAAGAAAAAACCTCCGTTAAACCGCTTATCGTGAATCTTCAGCTCTTCTTATCTTTCCCTGTTGCAAAAGGTCTGATACCAAACTGATTGGAGAGCAAACAATCCTTCTATAGCATCAAAAGTGATGTTAAGATATTACAATATCAAGTTTGAAATTTTACATCCTGTCTTAGTTGCAGCTAGTAAATATAAATAGCATGGTTTATCTTTGATAGCTATCACAATTGCATAACTATTGCTAACTTAAAAACCAAATACCCCATAATGCTAGGAAGTGTCACATGATTTGGGCGCCAACTTGAGAACCATTTGCATCAGTCCACTACGATTTGACTTGAAACACCCTTGTAACAGTTGTTCATAATTTTCGTGATATTTTAGCAGCTTGCTATTTGAATAGCAGACATTTTTTGTGTTGCGATTATCTATGGGACTCAAGCCGAATTAACTTTTGACAATCTACAGAGACATCAATGGAGTAACGAATTATCAAGAGCAAACCTGAGGAATATTAATATTTGTGTGGAAAACCGAGCCTTGTCCGCATTTTATTGCGACCCATAGCTCTTTGATCGGTCAAGAATGTTTGCAAGCATTGTCGTTGTTGTTGTTGTTGATGCAACTGAGTCAATATATATGTCATAGTTATCTTTCTTCGTAAAACGGTTTTGTACATGTTCGGCAAGGAGTGAGACAATATTGGCAGATTTAACTTCAATTGAATTTTCAAAAGACTGATCAAAACAGAATTTTGATCAGTCTTGAATTTTCAAAACTAGCTACTTGAGGCTCTATCTCCTTCTGCACCGTAAACACACAAGTATTGAGCAATACTTTGCCTTCGTGTCATGTCCACCAGGCTTCGTTTTGGCTGCTTGTTATGTTTCAGCTGTGTTCTGTTAAGACCTGTTATCCTATGCCTGTTCCTTGGCACTCTCTTTCTCTGTGAACGTGAATTATGGTATTCGCATTGTCCTGTTTATTAGCTTCAGTTTATGTAATTATTGTGTCTTGATAATGTTCAAGTTAATCTTTCTTTTAATCATTAGAGGTAATGTTAAAGGAGCAGTCTCAGTACTGTGCAACTTTTTCAAGGGGCCTAGGGACTAGTCTATCCATTCGCTGGCAGTTAGGTTTTCCCATTGTGAGAGGAATCCCCAAAACATCACATTCACCTAAACTAATGGATCCGTTCTACAGAGCTGTGCACATTGCAACCACATGATTTTTTACTGATAATCGTATATAACAGCCGGGCTAATTTTTTCGTTACATTTATTGCATTAACATTGGGCTCATGACAAGACAACCCAAGGCTACCAGAGCGGTGTCTTATCGCGTCTATCTCCAAAGACAACCCGCACGACAAATACTTTACAATCAACAGTTAAGGATTTATCAATCAGACATGATTTGCCCTCTGCTGGATTATCAGAAAAACCAAAACTGGATGCGAGAAAGTCACAGTACCTGTCAAAGATCTAAGGATGTCATTTTTGGCCTATAACAGCGATGATCTTCCATACATGGGATATCAATTGTTAATTTGCCAGCAAAGGAGCCACTTGTTGAAACATGGCTTCGGGGCGATAAGCAGATTGCCAAATCACTTACAAGCTGTTTAATTGATATAATGTCGAAAAGAACTGATCGAATGGATGCATAAAGAATGTCACAGTGCAGAAACGATTTGATTAAACATTGATGGGAATTCGATAGAATTGAGGGCGGCATTCTATTGGTTCCTTTTCAGCCTCAGCTGCAGATGTCAGTGTGAGAGTGTTGCGGAGGAGAGACGGAAGGGATGCGGAAGAAGAAAATGGAGGACAATGGTTTTTTGTAATTTAGAGAGAAGGCTGGAGAATGGAAAAGGATTCCTTTTATTTGTTCCTTTTATTTAAAGGATTCCTAACACAACACCAGACTATCCCATCAATGTAGGAGTGATGTTCCTAAATGATCCTAATTGGGTCCATTCCTGTTCTTATAGTGCCGGATAGATATTCGACCTGACCAGCCTAGATTGTTTCTAATAATCAACCCTACAACTCGAAAATGTGCTTCTCGTTCTAATCCGAAGACCACACGACCAAAAAAGCACTTCCATGCCAAACATTTCTAACGAAGGAGAAAAATGGGGAGAAATAATATTTCGTAACGTCAAGTGAACAAAGGAACGAATATGAGCCATGAAAATTGCGCAGACATTAGTTTTGCGTAGGTGGAGTTATTACAACGGTCTAGTGGGTGATCTCCGAAAATCGTTGATATAGTTATACCGAGAAAACACCATCAGAAATAACAAGAGTGCGCGAACGCGGAGCCATGCTACTCGGCTGTTGAGAGACCTGCCTTAACTGGCAGTAAAGAGAGAAGAAAGATGTTGAAGTCTTGCTTTTGATGTTTAATACAAAAGAGACAACGAACCCGGCTCTTTCAAAGTTATCAAAATGCAAAATATTGATTCCGCCCATAGTACATTGAAAATTGTCAGATATAGAAGATGAAATTATACATACATCAGCTCAACTCAGAGTTCGTCTCTTGAACCTTTTCCTTTTATTTCAACTAGCTTCGTGTTTCGTTGAGGCTTCCATTTCATCAATTTTGCATACTTCTTAAGGAGTTGTTTCCAATATTCTTCGATGTCTTTCATCCGCAAATGTGAAAGAATGAACTTCTTGCCTCTGAATGAGAGGGATTGCGAAGAGCAATTAATTCAACACGGAAAATGATGGGACAAAGAAGTGAAGCGGCCTAAGAGCCCGCCCCTTGGGCACAAGATCATACTGTTGCTGTTTGAGTTTGCACAAAACTTGTGTTCTGGGTCTGTCTATCTCTTTCATCTCGCCACCTGTTCACACAGCGGCCCACTAGCTTACGTTGCAAGGCTATTACCTTGGATCCTTAGCCCTCTCATGCTGCCATATTAAAAAGGGCGGCAACAATAAGCCTTGCTTCATGCAACAGATAATAGTTTGTTAGCAGCTCAAATTAGAATTGTAGTTTGTCAAAAGCGCAACAACAACTCACCTTTCTGCAATTTCCTTCACAACTTCGTCATTCGCTCGTGCAAATTCAATCAAGTCTCTGCAAGTTTAGACGAGAAAAATATCAGCTCCTCATCCCAAGATATTCTTAGCAAGTACCGTACCATTATCGGACCACGAAGGAAATACAAATCGATCCGACCACAACCCATACATGATTTATTTGAAAAAGCCTTAGTGTACCTTGTTTTTGACCAAACAGTGACACAAGGGTAATTGCACCACAAAAGGTTACGTCTATGAATAGCGCAAACCATTTTGTCGGCCTCATTGAAAGATTATTGCATCATGTATTCGTTTCAAACAGCTCAGATAAATGATACTGCAGGCTCAGAACTGTAATTACCTGACATTTGAGAGATCAGTGTCTACCGGTATATAATGCACCCAGGGCTTCAAGGCGGGGTAGAAGAACTCCTTCCATTCATGACCAACGTGGAAAACGACAGAGTCGCATAAAAACAAATGCTTGAATCGGAAACTAGCTGCAACACCACGGAAGTTAAAAAGATACCTAGAAATAAATAAACTTCAACGTTACACAACGGCTTTATACGTGGGTTTTTCTAGTATATAACTCTAAAGCAAGCGTTTACCGTGGTCTTAGGATCTGAAATGCGACTTGATATGGTTAGGGGGTAGGGTGTGTTTAATCTACGCTTTTAATCATACCACGAGATACTTGTTCCTGTAAGGAAACTAGGCCACTGATAACACTCCAGACAAATGTTTTGGGCTCCCACTGCAAGACAACCCACTACTGAGTCTGAAGAAAAAAAACAAGTCTTTTCTCAAGTGCATTGCACTGGTACCCCTGAGAAAAACTTTTTAGTGGCAGCTTATCAAAGCCTTGGAACCAGAAGCTGGCTAGTACCAAAAAGACAACAAATTTAGCCTGGATTGATGGTAAGTGAACTCAACATATGATAGCACGCTGGTAATGGCGATAGGACCAGCTAGAGAAAACTGCAAATGCTTTCGCATTATTGTGCTCCCTTATAGTAATTGGTGTCGCATGATCACGGCCTATTATCTACAACAGCTTCAATAAACGTTGAAGGCAATCAACTTGGATGCAAGAATACAAAGCGACTGAGTGCCATTCAAGGAACATTCCCTTAGCACCAGCCAGCAGCTCGTTCGTTAGTCGCTACAAGAAACTACAGCCTTGCTTCCAATGTTGCCTTTCTTCGTCTACCTCTACGGCTAGTTTTACTTTTATCTTCATCTGACAACAATGCTACGAATTTCCGAGTATCAGTGGTCTTTACTGAATTTCGTGCACCAAAAATGACTGTGTAAAATTCGATGAAGTTTTTCTAGGTACATTCACTGTGTAGGGCCCAAGACAACCATAGATGAAAAAATCTTAACTCGAACGTGCGTGTTTCTCATCTTAGAATCTATATGTTATTACAAGCAGCATTGTGCTTTGTTTTGCGCTGTTACACAACTACACTGTCTCTTTTTTTCTTTTTCTTTATCTATCTTTTGTTTATAGATCTGATTCAGCAAAATGGACAATGTATAATATAAGCTTTTAAAAATATAAGCTCTGGATCAAATCAACGTAAGAAAATATCTCTAAATAGTTCAAGCAAAGCTTTCGATGCACTGTAGTAGCATGTGATCGTTCTATATTTAACGCCTTCAAATTAATTGCACCTTCTAGGAAAAAACCTTTGAAAACTTCACAATCTCAATAGACACTTCACAATCTCGATAGACACAATATTCAGGACAGTTTATATAGAAAATGCAAGAGGTTAAAATTACTTGTATTTGCAATGGTCTTCCAAAGGAATCTCTTTCGCCGGGGGCGCATATAGTGTATCCTGGAAAATAAATTATGCTTAGTTTAACATTAAATCAACTCTGAATGTAATTTGATATGACATATATATGACATGGCATATAAGCAGAAATCCAATTACATGGTTTTTCGCTGTGTGTTAAATTTTTTTTACAAATCTATAAAAAATAAAAATTACGCGTACTTGTAAAAAACTAGGTAACAAATATTGCATAAAAAGCTAAATGAAATATGGAACGTTGATTTTCATTTAAGATAAAGTAGCATTTAAAAGAAGTAAAACAATATTCACTTCTACGAGTGTAACATGTAAATAAGACGGTACTACTTCATAAGGCTCTCGGGGTATTGTTAGATTAATTCTAAATATTTAAAGCTTAATATAACTATTAATATAACCTCAATTGCTTTTATAACTGTCAGTAAATGTGTCAAAGTAAAAATTATGTGCCTTGACATGAATATTTGAGACTTCGGTTACAAATGAACCAGGACAATGCGATTGAGTTCTCTGCTTGCATTTGGACGAGTGTGTTTCATAAATTACAAAATATCCTAAAACACCTGAGATTAGTAACCAAAATTAAGGCACCAATGAAGTTAGTGAATGTAAGCAATTAAATAAGGATCAATGAAGTGTTAAAAAACTTTGAACTTTAAATTTGGTGTATCTAAAGCCATTTTGGTAATTTGATAACTAAAAGCTGTTTCTTTCAGACGTCCAAAGGATATTGCAGACGGCTGGAATGACAAAAACCAGTTGAAAAGCCAGTTGCAGATTGAAAGCCACGTGAGAAGCCGTAAAATATTGAGCATGATTGGAGCGTTATAACAAATCAGTACCTACATCAAACCCTTCTTTTAGAGAAGCCCATAAGAAAGACAAACTCTTCCTTTAAACATAGAATGGGATTTAGCATAAAATTGTAGCCAGATTCCAAACTAAAAGACGACCTAGCTTGCCCAATAATAGGCGAATCGTAGTCAGTGAATATTTAAGCGCAATGTTAATTTTCTTAAAGATGTTGCCTGATAGCCGAATCCAACTTAATTTGGGCATTGCGTTTTTCGCAAAGGTGCCTGTTTGCTTTCTGCAGGGGTGTTATAAAAGAAAAGATAAAAATACATGCACATTTTATGTAATTGCTTCCTCTAACCTATAAGTCTTCCAAGCTGCTTTTCAAACCAACAAACCAAGGTTAATCAGCAAGCTTCAGCTGGCAAACAGCAACAGGAGAACTCCCTTTTTGTTTATGCAATTATTTCTTTCCAATTTTCATAAAGTAGATCCCTAGTCATAATATTTTCTCGTAGTTTCGAATACGTAGAGTTGGAGAGAGCGCGGAAAAAGTAATAATTACTTCAAAACAGAAAAGCAGCGCTGCAAAATTTTCCAGCTTTGATGACATCAAATGGAGAAATGATCGAACACCCGGCAGAGAAACCGCCAATTTACTCAAATCCAAATGCACGCAAAAGGACTCACTGCATCCGACTTCCATGCCTGGTTTTTTGTGTACTGCGCATCAGCAAGTTCCGGGTGTTCTCTCGACAACAACACTAACGGATCTCGTTCACTGCTTGTTCTGAAAGCAAAATTCATTGAAACACTTATTCAGACAGACAAATGTAGCGATAATAAATTTATAATTCCATAGGTGTCATTTTGAAACAGAAGCATCAAGCAGCAGCCAGAGGTGGCAATGAAGAACCAAACAAGCACGCATCTAGACTCGTTTCTCAATGCGAGTGTATCATGGCAGATACAAGGGCATTTTCCGGCGTTCCTTCTTTAATCATCCACATATGTCAGATATTCTTCATGGCACTCAACTCACTAAATACACATTACTATTTACAATGACGAACATCCTTGTAGCAGTAAGTGTGAGAAGTACTGTCAGTTCTATCTAATGACCTATGTTTACTTGTAAAATAATATTCGATTCAGAAAAGAACTGCGTCCAAGTTCCCTTCGTTATTTTCTGCAAAATGAATAACTTTTCATATTTCACGCAATCTTTAATGGGTTTCCTGATGGTGTTTGTCGTATTTCAACTTTTCAAAGGGACAACGAAACGGGCAAACTTCGTTACCCATTACAACCAAAATTCTCATTAAGAGATAAAAAAGACCCTTGTGGCTTTGCAGTATGAGCTAGAAAGACCCTTGATTGTGTGCTCTACTTTGACAGCTTTGCCGTTAAGGTTCGTAATAGATTCAAATCTGGCTGGAATTTCAAGAGTACAGAGTTGCTGAAGGGTAATTTTCGCCAAAAGTAATAGAGGTTACCTTGAGCCTCTGAAGAAGGCTTTGTTTTCTTTTTTCTTCCAAGACCATTCCTTGGCAGCTCTACGACAAATTGCTTGCATAAGAAGCAGCAAAAAAATTTTTGAATTGTAAATGATATTCTAAGCTACCGTTCGTATTTGTAAGATTCTAACACACTGTAATTTCGACTGCCAATTGCAGAATGGCCGAATAGTCGTCCTTACCAATTATAGAGCTCAAGATTGTATATTTTTTCTATGTGCTTGCTCTCATCAAAAATGTTATACTTGTATGAACACGATCTGACATCCACAATCTTATTTCCGAGCTTTAGTTAGATCATCATAGGATTTCACTAGGTGACGCTGAATAAACTGATAAATAAATCAAATGCAAATGGATCTACTACGAGTCTTTTATAATAGCAACCTTCAATATGAGCTCTGGATACTCCCAAATCGAACTTTGATTCAAAAAAGAAATTATCGACAAATATTTGTTATGCATTGGCAATCGGAATTAAGCAAAGCCTTAAAATGGCACACAAGATTGAATAGCTTCCATCCGTCAACATCAACAAATAGCACCTCCTTAGACATCGGTGATAAAAGCTTCTTCAGAACAAATAAGATGGACTGTGTTACAACAAGACTAGACCCTAAACAGGATGACAATGAATGCTTTGAGTTTTATCAGAAGTGTTGAACTTTGGCATCAAGCAGAACCAACGGATAAAATTCTTCAAAACGTAGTGAGAACAAACCAAATCTAAAATAGCTGATTCTACACCACTTAAATCAAAATGAAATTCTGCATGCCTACAACTTATGCTGCTATAAATGTTACTTCAAGAAAAGCATCATAATACTTAAGAACTCTTACTTCGAGATTGTATCAATCTGAACATCCCATCTACCCAAGCCAGTTGGGTAAATAGGCCAAACTGCAGGTCCACCTTCCCAGAAAGTCCATGCAGGATACATGATATCTTGCTCATTTGGAGTCTGAAAAAATGATATACACATACTGAAATTATGTCCAGTGTGTCTTTTTTATATATATGTAGAATATATTTTATATATATATAAACATTTGTAACATTTTCTCAGACTAAGAAAAATCGCAAAACTCTTAGTGATATCCCAAACTAACATCCCATTTCAAAAACACAAGAAAAAGGTACAATTATATTCTGCAAAGAATGATTTGACTTTACCAACATAATAGTTACATTTAAGATAATACCCAATATTGAAACTCACAAAACCTCAAATGTTTTCCAGTTTCCTGCTAAGTTTTTTACAACAATATATTAATGGCAGTGTTGGTTTTAAAATGGGATTATAAAGAATTGATAAAAAAAATACCTTGCTGAAAGACAACACTGGCATAAGCTCATCAAAGTGTGGAACCTAGGAAGAAATATAAGTTGTTACATGAACATATATAGAAATTATAGTTGCTACATCAATGTGTAGGATAAAAGTATTTTAGATATTATACAGAGTACAGAAAAGTAACATAATAGTCAGCTTCAAGAACTATGAAACAATTAATACTGCCTTTTATTCAAAAAAGTAACTTGTAGAAGAGAAAATGAAAATTATACAAAAACGCTAAACATGACTGAACATTTTGTGGTCCATCTTACCATAGCAAGCAGGAAGATGGTATGCAGTTTAACAATTATTAACAACATAGAATATCAGTTTACAAACTGAAAAGAGCTTATTAATATCACCAGCCATATTTTGAAAATAGCAAACTAAAAAAACCTCATCTCTTTGTCAATAGAAATACCTTTGGCCAATCATGCGAGTTTATGACTAATTCCATATCTGGTAGCTTTTTAATCAATTTCAAGATAAAATGTTCATTTCCACTACACCTAAAAAAGAAGGAACAAGACTGACTGATTGGTGGGAAGGAAATAGATGGATGAAGATTAGAAAGAGATTCTAAGAAGGCAATGCATGGGACAACTTTGAAAAGACTGAAATGATGTAGATATGAATACAGGTGCATACATAACAAAACAGAATTTATATGCAAAATTTTATTTGAATTTGTTAACAAAAATTTGAAATAAGGATTTTGTGTATCTTTTCTTGTTATCTTCAGCCTCCCAAAGATAAAAAATCAACCTTACTAATAATTCTTTCTATTTGCAAAACAAATCTGTTAATCTCTTTGTGTATATTGATTATGTTGATGCTTGATTCATATGATGAATCATAGAAATACATCAAAATGTTAAAGCTGAAACTTTGTAAAATTCCAAGCCTCACAGCTTTCAAATCAGCACTAATCTTTTCATTAAGGCACATAGAACAATTACAAAATTGTAGTTAACATCAATAGTGTTTACTTTAACAACATCACCATCCACAAGAATATAGAATGAAACAATGAAAGTTGGATATTAAGAGCATAACATACCTAAAAGGAAATATACAATCTTTTTGCCTGTATAATTTGTGATTGATTATTTGATAATGTTCACCAGCTTTTCTGTTGATTGCTTTATCAAGATCCGACTTTTGTATCCCACCTTTATCCTTCCAAATTTTAAAATCTGCTTCAATTTGGCTCTTATAACAACCAATTTTTTCATTTGGGCAATCTTCATATCTGGCAACAGCTTTTTCTATACTTGCAAGATAGCCTTTCCATGATTCTAAAAGAACAACAAGCAGGAATTGGTATTTGGGGATGGAAGCAAGAGAGTGAGGTAACATGGTTAAATATCATAAAACAGAAGTAGCTTGGCGACTTCTCCCCAAAGGGAAAGGGGAAGAGCGCTAAAGCATAATCACACCACATAAGAAATGAGTAGGATTGTTTTCTACCCAAGGTTATTGCTCTAAATGTCTTACTATCGGTCAAATCGTCCTATTAATCAAATTTAAGAGTTTTGAAGGAAAAGGAATGAATTTTCTTATGCGGTATGAAACTGCATAACGCCTAAGCAACTTGTGTAAGAACAAGTGTAGGAAGGTGACTTCAGCATTCTGGAGAATATTGCAGCATATGACTATTACTCTGCATACGTGTCATATTATATTATTTTATTCTGTATATATATCGTAGTTTATTGAATACAATATATGGCTTTAAACATAACCGATGCTTGAAATTTCCTTAGCTTTGCCACCTGAGAAGCGTGTGATAAATAACAGGTTGTGCAAATATAAAAAGAAACTTTCGATAGAACCGGTGTCTTAAAACTGAATAAAACCAATACCTTTAACTTCTTTTCCGTTAATTTGGCTCTTATCTACAATTGGAACATTTTCTTCGCAAAAGCTTCGAAAAGCAAAGTTGAAAGTAAAAAGCAACAATAAAATATCGGCAGTCATCTTTCCCAGCATGGTCCATCCAAACAAAACAGACGCGGTGGGCACTTTGAAAGTGACGCGCTTCTGCGTCTCCCGAATTTGAAATGGAGGCTGCTGAAAAAGGAGACCGGATCAATTTTTAATACACTGAAATGTCCTGTTTTGTACTTCAATTTCTAAAGGCAAAATTTTAGAATCAATTTATCCATTGAAATGCACTGAATTTTTGTTTTTGTGAGAGTGAGGTGACAGCCAGAGTTTCTTGTTAATTTCACTCGTTATTGAAGTAAATAAGTGCTCTTGCCCAAAAAAATGAGAGCTTCTTGCTTTGAAATTTGCGTGATTTCACCTACTTGACAGTTTAATCAAAGTTCACATTTTAGATACTCGTTGGCTTTCAAATGACTTAGTTAGTAAAAGGTATCCAAAGGACCACCAACGAAACTGGGAAACAACTACTTGGGAAACAAACAACAACTACAACAAACTAGCTGGGCATAATTTTCAGGATTGGAATGTTTCGGCTAGAAGAAGGCATTGGGTAATGACGTTACGGCGTTGAAGAATACTCCTTCTAAATTCATCTTGCAGAAAAGTGCCCTATTGATTTCCAATGTTCGTACCATTTTTAGAAGTAATTTGAATAGTTGCAAATTAATTTATGCATATTCTTCGACATATCCATTATAAACACTGGAAAAATTGTCATCTGAATAAAGCATACTGCAAACTGTGATTCTACAATTCACTAATAAATAGAGTTTAACGGGCCTAGATACTGCGAAACAGCAACGTCACACTTGTGGGTCTGGTACCCAGGGTACAATGACATATGAGAGAGGAATCTTTGTGGCTGTAGGATATTTCAAAGATTTAAGCCCAGCACCCATGACTGCACGGAAATTGAAAATATTTTTATTGCAGCGAAATGAAGAAAAAATTTTGAGAATTTCATAATCAGGATACTTCAGATCCAGTTTGCAGCGCTAAGAATATTTACGTAGGGATGTTTTTGCTGTTACGTTTCTTTCCATAAGCGGTGGAACATTGCAAGCATTTCAAGCTAGGGAAATGATAAGTGCATGATTAATCCAATGACTTGTGCGAAGCATGACCGGAAGGCAATATTAATTGTACCATAAAATTTTAATTACACAAGACTAATATAACGCAGCAAAAATAGGTATTAGTCACATTATTTATCCAGCAACTATCCACTGTAAATGCATGTTGCACATAAGCAAACTTAAGAGGAACTTTTATGAAAGTTGAATTTTAGTTGCTGCTAACCTTCTGCTAGGCCGAAACTGCTCCTTCTTTTAACATCATCGAGGAAGGCGATGTTGATGATGACTTTGAACTAGAAATTATGATGTTTTTTAGAATTATACTTCTGGAACCAGACTTGTTTAGATGTTACTTAGAGTTTCATGCTAAATGCGATCATCATTAGCTGTTTTTTCTAACATATTGCCTAGGGAAAGTGAAAAAAATCAATAAACGCCCTCTCTTAAACGCCTTCCTCGAATAGAGGCCCCTCTAAGTTATCAAATAATTTAATAAATGCCTCGGGCGTTTAATCGAAGCATTACGGTAAACTCCAGACATGCTGGAATAAACTACGTGCTGTCTACGGTGAGCTAATCAACAGAACACGCAGGAAATTGCTTGGTGATTCAAGTTTTCTTTTTTTCTCGTTCACTTGCTAGAATGACTATCCTGTTTAGCATTCAGCGTGCGTAGTTAAACTGACCGCGTTATAAAATGATGCTCTTTATTGCTCGTTTGCAACTTTAAATACCTCTCGGCGTAAGTGTTGCCGAACAGAGCGTGGAATGATTTCTTTAGTGAAGAATAAGGTGAGGAATGAAGTTCAGGCTATTCGTGCCAATATACTTTTACTAAATTGTCCAAGATGTTTTAATGTGTAATGGTAATTCATGATGCTATGACAGCAACCAAGAGGCGTTTTGTGCAAAAAGGAAATTATGTTGAGCTTTGTGGAATACGATGGCCCTGGCCAAAGTGGTGAAAGAAAGGTCACTGGAAAAATTAGCATTATAGTCCTGGGAAATGAAATATCTGGGAAGGGGCCAGGGACACCGGAGCGATGACTGGGCAGGGGGGGGCATAGAGAAACGTGAGGGCAATCAAGACTAAAATCATAGGAAAAAGTTTAAAGGGCATCTTTGGCATTGACAGTTGGCTAATGAAACAAAAGCGCTTGAAGTGGAATTCCATTGTTCCGTGACTTTTAGTTTCTTCTTAATTAATTTTTACTGCCGTAAAAATTCGCCCTCGATATCATGTTTTGTACAATCCCTGTTAAGGATAGAGATATTAATATTTAGTGTGAAGTCGCAATTTCCGAAAATATTTTTTTAATATTGTTGAAAGAGATCACAGCTTTTCGTTTCCCTTTAGGTCAGGGGGCATTTTCAGAAGAAGGTACGTTTGCCCCCTCACGCCCACCCCCTCTCCGGCATCCCTGGAAGGGCTCGATGGAGAGCAATAATTAATTTTGCAAAAATGTGCGAAGGAAATCGATTGTAACCCTAATTGGATTTTTATTACGAGTAAATAGTGTAATTAGGGTGATGAATAAAGTTTATAAGGTTAGGTCTAGCGGATTAGTTACTCTTTTCACTGACAGACTGCGGTTGCAAGGCGAAATGAAGCACTCCGTGCATCTTCTGTTGTTTGTGTTAGCGGTGGTAGCCATTTGGAAGAATGAAGGTGAGTCCCGAAGCCAAATAGCAATCGCCAATTAGTTTGTTTTGCTTTGATAATTAATTGCGGTCACAAGTTAAGTAAAATCCAAGGTAGATTTTATGTAGCTTTATTTGAAGTACCTTTGAGTCATGGCGGTGAAATTGATTCTTTTTGACTCAGATGCTACGGTGATCACTCACTTTGACTAAATGGCGAACTGTACTTGGAGTAAAGCAAATAGATTACATTATGCTGAATTCTTTTGTTCTTATTAATATTGATGGTAATTGAAATTTTCGTTCCCCTTTCTCTGCCAGTAGCAGAAGCCTCTGCTTTCTCAATCATTTTTCTTCAAGCATTTAAATGGCATTACTCGATGATGACTAATTAAAGAAAGATTCTGACTTTAAAATAAATCATTCGATACACTTCAGCATTTTTGCTCCTAAGTACGTTGAAGATCATGAAACAAGGGTTCCTGACTCTTGATTTTTCTATCTTTAGCTACTCACAGCAAAATGCCTTCCGTCGGCTACACAGCTTGGAAAATAAGAAGAGCTTTTCTTCCCCATGGTGGGAAGTCAGCATATGGCAACCACGTAACAAGTAACGAAAGTTATTCATTAACTTCCAGTCCTGAATTGCTGATTACTATTGTTTTCTTGTTCTTTGAGCTGAGTACGCGATGCCAATTTCACATTAAAGCACTTATTCTTTGGCCTACGCCTTGATGCATTTTCACATTAAGAAAAGGCATCCACCGTTGCTGTGACATTATACATTGCATTCAATGAAAAAGATGCTTCCATCTTTCTAACGATGACTAAGTACAAAAATAGAAGCAGAAATCCAGAAATGGATCTTCCAATCGATGTATCCGCAAAGTGAGATTTAAAATAAAAAGGGATTCGATACCTGAGCGAAGACCTTCTCGATAAAGAATCTTTAGTCATAATTTTGAAAGAATTTCTAGATAGCCATTGGATAATTTAAACAAAAGTTATTGTTACAATGGTCCAATCGGTGTGAGTATAGACTTTGTTTCCAGAAGGGAAATGGCACCAGAAACAAAACAGGCAATGCAATGAGCTATTCTTTGTCATAATGTCGATTTTGATATAGTGTATAATTTGCCTAACTAATTCAAGGCTAACGGCTTATATTTGTGCTACGAGAATAAATTCCCTATTTAAACTCACTTAGGAATAATAATGAAGGCTGGAACTCTTGTGGCCACGAAGAAATGACTACTTTGGTGCTATCCTAGGTGAAATGCTATGCTTAATGACTGATATGGCATTGATGATTCCAATATAGCTCAGTTTGCATGTTTAACTTTGTCCGCCCCCGACATTTCAGGTTTGAAGAAGGTCGACTTGTTGTTCGTCTTGGATCGATCAGGAAGCATTGGGAGCAACAATTTCAAATATGCCTTGAATTTCATCGCAACTCTCCTCAAACATTTCAGCATCTCTCCATCGACAACAAGAGTTGCACTCATTTCGTTTGCAACTTCCGTGAAAGTAGAATTCAACTTCAAGGAACATTTAAACAAGGAATGCCTGTTGAAAGCAGTCAAGGGTGTAGCGTAAGCTCGTTTTTAATTAATTAGCATCTAAATTTGACTAATTATTTAAAATTGGCACTGGGGGTATTGTATAGCGTAAAACGTCACATTGGAGTCGTAGAAAATGCAAAGGCGAAGTCTTGAAGAAAGAATTATGCGAGGCAAAAGCTTACAGTCAAGTGAAAAATCCAAACGTACGGAACATCATGACGAGCCGTCTCACCATCAAAATACATATTCACTTAGCACAAGGGTTCAAGCTTGATAAAACGATTCCCCGAACCCATCTCAGCTTAGAATCGTTATCTACTGTATTTTTAATGCGATGCTCAGATCTTACTATGGCTCAGAGCTTCAACAAAGATAAAGAGCCTGGGTTTGCTAGCTTATTTCTTAGCATCGATAAGCTTGAAAGTAACTTTATAGTCAAAGGGGAGGGGGCGTTAATTTGACACCAGCATGCAATTACCTAGAGATTTTACACGTTGTTAGAACATGTATACACTTAAATGATAGGTATACCGGCGGACTGACTGCTACTGGGGACGCGTTGAAGAAGGGAATCGATCTTTTCCAAGATCCCAACTCTGGTGCGAGGCCTAATGCAAAGAAGTCTTCGTCATCACCGACGGCAGAAAGAACGTAGGCATTGAACCGAAGCCCCCTGCGGATCAATTGCGAGCGGCCCCTCTGAAGGCGAAGGTGTTCGTCCTTGGCATCGGTACAAGTGTGAACGAGGCTGAACTTCTTGATATTGCGGGCACTGCCAGTCATGTATTCAGGGCCATCAATTACAAGGCTCTGAAGAAGATAACGTACTACCTAGGAGGCTGTAAGTTGCATCCAATATTCTTAATTCAATCTCAAGGGGGCCGAATGGGAAGCTATTATTCATGACCTAGGCTCATAGTGTTATCACTTTGGCATGGACCCAAATGTTCTAATGGAAAGCTGCTAGTTTAAGTATCATAATCAGAAGTGTAGGCAGGGTCGTTATTCTAGGGGAAAGAGAAACTGCTTTCTTTAAATATTGTGAAAACAATCCCTTTAAAGGGAAAACCATATTGCATTTCTTTTGCTTTTTTGAGGAACCAGAAATGTGATGATAACTGGGAGGACAATCTTGTACACATACATGAATCTGAATCAAAGAGTAGTGCCTTAGAAAATCAGGCCGGAAACAAATGAAAGAGACCCTTGCCAGCATAACCTCTGTTTTAAAAACTTCCAGAATTCACCAAAAATATTTCGTGTGTTTTCGTTGTTTCTGAAAATTCACCGGTTCTTTTCCAGGGACCTTCCATTCATGCTACGGTTGTGGAGTCCGGTATGACGAATGCGGACGAAAATGCGAATGCAAGTACGGGAAGCTGGTCAACTGCTGCCGAGTGCGAAAAGACTTCACTTCAATGTCCAACACGGAGAGACAGCGATACATCGCGGCCATCAAACTCGTCTCCACCACCCAACCGTACAAAGCGAGATACGACTCTCTCATTGCCATTCATAGACAAAACTTTTTTATCCGGATACACACGGTGGACGAGTTTCTGCCCTGGCACAGATGGTACGTATAAACTACACTTTTGCTACTGTGTAGTTTGAAACAGAGGCCATGTAGCAAGATTTGATAAGGAGGCAACAATGCTGCGAACTTGCAAGGTAACCAGTTTTCTAATACCGTGGACAGGTTAATTTCAACAAAATTATCATGAAGTCAGAAAAACATGTCTACATTCGAAATTCAAGGAACTAACGAAGCTTACTTGACTAAGATTACAATACAATATCGACAAAGAGAAACAAATTCCCATCTATTATCAGTCCTTATAGGAATGCGGCGAGACGGGCACTTCTGCGTGTCGGTTGCGCCCACGGAAATATTTTTAATAACTCACGCACGTGCTCTGCGATAGTTCACGCGGCTGACCGCAGCGCCACGGGAGGGTGCGGTAAGATTACGGTGTTGCGAATCGCCTAACTGGATATTTCACAAATCGTAGGTACATCTGGGAGCTTGAAAACTTGCTGAGGGAAGTCGACTGTCGTATAACTGTCCCGTATTGGGACTGGAGCCTTTGGGCGCACGATCCGTGGAGTCCAAACCTGCCCTCGCTTTGGCATGCATCGAATAGAGGCTTTGGTGGCGACGGCGCTCCTCCGCAGGGCTGTGTCAACACTGGCCCGTTCAGGCAGGCAGTGTGGTCCACAACAACTGGCGTTTGTTTGACCAGAAATTTCAATGGGGCGATACCTGATGCTGCACAAGTGCAATTCGCTTTGGACATCAATAACTTCAACCCTTTTGAATCCTTCCTGAGGATCAATCTGCACAACCTAGTGCATTGCCTCATTAGTACGTTCCAAAGTCAAACATTTATACCCCCATCCCCCACCCCACAAAGGGTGCTAACCTTGTCTATACTACCCTCGCTGTGCAATACATTTAAGGTACCATCAAGTAACGCTTTGTTGATGTTAAGTAATTGAAGGACATAATTTCTTTTGGGACAAATGACCTTAGTGAGCAGTTATCATGGTGCCAGCTCATGCATCCTTTAATGACAGGTTACGAAAGATATTTTCTAGGAAAGGCTGGGAATAAACTTACTCCAAAGATGTGCTGTAAGTTTAAGGCTGAAAAATATTCAGAAGCTTAGTAGGAATCAAAACTACGTTTGATGTGATGGGAGCCATGTTCCCGTCATGATTACTTGACATCCATTAGAGTAGATTAACAAATAGTATCACTGAACAACAGTGGGTTGTGAAGTACAAATGTTTTGAATTCTAGGTGGGACAATGTGTAGCGTTGACTCGGCAAATGCACCAGAGTTTTTCATGCATCATGGCTTTATTGACAAGATTTGGCACGATTGGCAGAAGAAGAGCGCTGTCAACAAATACGCCCATTTCCTCAACATCAACCAGAAGCTGCAGGCGTCGCCATATTACCCACGTGACTTTATAGACATCGCCGACCAGCCTAAGTGCGTGAAAGTTTGCTACAAAGAGCCTCGAATCCATAAGGCCAAGGCAGTGAGACAATATTTGTCAGGTAAGACGAGAAATTAGCTTAAAGGCATTGAGTCATGGTAAATAGCGGTTTTCCACGGGCTGTTGTCTATTTTCATGTGATAAATCGGCTTTCATGTGATCAGACATCAAGTGCGAGGTTATAGCATCATGTGTGTAGTTTGCTTCACAGCCAATCAGAATAGCGGAGCTATCATAATAACTCAGCAATTTTTGCAATTTGGGTATACCCTTTCCTTTTATCATGACTCAATGCCTTTAAAGATGTCCATAAATATGGATGGGCTGGAATTACAAGTTGCGTTCGTTTTGCAGGAATACCGTCCGAATTGCGGCAAACCCTACCTCAGTATAAACCTCAGTACCTGGAGTATAAACTAACTGTTAACTACTATCACTTTAAAAAATAACTATTCTTTCGCAAGTATTCTTCAACAGAAAATTGGTATGAATACGCCTCAAATATGCGGAGTCTCAGCTGTTCTCTTCTTTAAAATGGGTGGTATTAATTTATACACATTAATATAATTTGTACCTGGGTTCATGCATTCTTATCAACAAAAACTATTCCCATTCGTAGGTATGACGGCTAAACAAATAACTGGTATGCAAAGGCTTCCATTCTCAAAACTCTCGGACAGAGCACTGAATGTATTCCGCGTTTCAAAAGCTGAGAGGAAGAGTGCATATGACATGGAGAAGAAATCATGGATGGGAATCAGTCGCACGCAAGCGAAAACGTTTGCCAAGGGGCTGAAAGGAGTCGAGCACATTCTTGGATTCAAACTACCATAACTGTATCAGTTATTATGCAAGCAGGAATAAATTTGTACCATTTAAGAACTTGCTGTACTGACATGTACAAGAAGCAGGACTATCTTGTATGCAATGATTTCATCGTCCAGAACAGATGCTTACTAATAATTGCGAATGCATATTCAAATTCTGTTTTGCTTAAAATTCTTAACAATTGTTGTGTTCTCCGTACATTTCAATCATTCTATGCGTTGGACAATTTTGACAATCTTTGTACAAAAACTTGCAATATCTTTGCTGTTTTCTAAATTCTACTTGCTTCGTTACGAACAAGTTTGACAAATTCCATGACTATTAGCAAAAACGGCAGATTTTTGACACATTTGTGCGATGAGATGATTAAAAATTCAGACGAAGCCTTTACCTAATTTTTAATGATTTTTCTCAAGCAAAAGCAGAAACTACCACTAATGACAAATCTTCTGAAAGAAGTTTACTGAAAGAAAGGGCAATTGGCCGAGAAAAATTAAAATCGGTATGATTCTTGTCATTTTCGACACCCTTTAGGGTAAAACAACCCACAAAAAAGAAAGTCAGAGAGGAGAAAGATAAAATCCGAAACTTCTCTTGCATCAAGATGTTACAACGATGAGAACTTTGCCAGCTGATGTCATTGAGAGAAGCTTTCTTCTTAAGCCGGGTAACTCCTCAGAAAAGTGTGTCCTTGTTTACATCAACATTTGATCTGTAAAACTCTAAAGAAAGGCTACTGCAGTAGGGCTACAGTCCCTGGTTAATACCCATTGGCCATTCCGGCAAATTGGCCTTTATACAATAGAACGTATCTTAAAGGTGCTGGCAGCTGAAAAGAAAAGTAGCTCTCATACGTCGGCACATGATTCATTGACAGACTAAACGCGCAAATAAATGGCAGTTGTGTTTTTGAAGCCAAATGCATAAAACGACATTCCAGTGACCATAAATCTAACACGCACATACCCATTTTCTAAGCATGGCAAGAAAAAGAAGGAACTATAATGAAATTATAAATCTTTTATAGTTAGACGTCTCTACATCGAACATACTCTCATGTATGTGTTATCATTAAATTCCAATACGTCAATGACATTTAGTTTAAATGTCCAAGAGTGCCATGACACAGAACGACTTATCCACAATATTCCAACGAAGATTCAACAGTTATGAATTTAAAATCCTACATTTTGACATTCTGCCACGATTTATGCGCTTTGCTTTTGAAGCTCCAACTTCCTCTTCAAGCTTTCTGGCATATCTGGTGGTGGTGGGCGTGGCAAGCGGAAAGCCACCTTGACCGAGTCGTAGATGAACCACTGCAGGGCAGTCAGAGTACCAATCATGATGATACGAGGTCCAAGACCTTTCCATAAACCTAAAATGGACATGAGCACAATGCTTATTAGATTATTAGGTTGAAAAACCAACTTCAACTCAGCCTAACAATTAAAAATTACTGGTATAATTTTTGTATTGTTGATATGAATGGGAAGCAAACAAACAAAAACCTCCAGAATAAATAAGTAAGCGCGCATATATCTGTATCAAAAATGATGGTGAAAAAAGATTTCTACCAATAATTCAGTGCCATGCACACCATTTTATCATTTTCACAAAAATATAAATCACAGTAACTAAAACATGGTCAACTTAAAGGTGCAAAAGATTGTTTTTTGGCACTATACCCAAATTCAAGTTGCAAATTCATATATATACCCAATTTGCCACTATACCCAAATTCAAGTTGCAAATTCATATATACACCCAATTTGCCACTATACCCAGATTCAAGTTGCAAATTCATATATATACCCAATTTGCCACTATACCCAAATTCAAGTTGCAAATTCATATATATACCAATTTGCCACTATACCCAAATTCAAGTCGCAAATTCATATAACCAATTTGGCACATTACCCAAATTCATATCTATGTGAATGTAAGAAAATCAAACTTCAAATGTGTGCCAGCATTTAGACTTTTTCTAACAAAACACTTTGAGGTACCTTTCATTCCAAGTTCTTTGGCAGCTTGGATTGGTGTGCTACCAACATCATTGTTCAGTTTTGAGACAACAGTGTCAGCTGGGTGAGACACAATGGCACAGAAAACACCAGCAATGTAACCAGCAGAAAATGTGACAATAAGCTGTTCGCCTTTTGTGCACTCTGACCTTGGCTTGGGGACAACATACTTGTACAAAGCTTCGACAGTCCTTTCAAAGCATGCAAACTTCATCATGGTGTATGGGATCTGTCGCATCCAAAGAGGGGGAAGACCCTTGTAGAACCTGTTGGCAATAAATCAATATAAATTTAAAACGCGCCATTTCACATGCCACTATCTTGTTCATACCAATACACACAATTTTTCTTCAAGGGAAAGTGCAAATGAGCCATAAAAATAATGTCTAAATTGGAAACTGAAGAGCTACAAACCCAGATATTCCTTCCATCTTCCATAACTTTGGTACACCTTCCCTCAGGGTATTTGCAAAGCCTTCCGATGTTTGAATTCTCACTTTAACAGCCTCCATTGGTGCCAAGGCAATATCAGCAAAGAACTCTGCACTGGCAGAAGCAGCAAGGTATAGGGAAGTCCTGTACAAATATGAATTTTCCTGCAAGGGACATAAAAGTAGCATGTCATTCATTATTCCAGTTGGTTTTTCCAGAGAAAAAGACATATAAAATTTAGGTGAATCTTTTAAGGAAAGTTTATAAAGGCTGAAATCAAAGAAGAATTATATTGAATGATTTGTGAATGAAAAGCTTAATAAAATAAAGTTTAATCTATGACACACATAAACAATATAAGTTTAAGCAAATTTTGTGTTTCAAAAAAGTTTCAAACCAGCAATAACATACCTCGCCTAGAAGATCACTATAGAGAATCTTGAAAACTTCATAAAAACCAAATTTACACAATCCTTGCATAGAATATCCAATAAAGGTTGGTGCCCATCCTTTAGCTAAGCCTCTTGTTCCTTCTTCTGCCATTGTAATCCTAAATCCCTGGAATATGCTCTTGTACTTTGTAGGATTAACCTTTGTAAGAAAAAAGTATTTCAACTTTTATTGGCAACAAGGCTGTGGAGAATTGGAAAAGATAATTGTAGTGTTATTCCCTTTGGCATCCATGATAAATGAAAAAACTATAATTAACAACAGGTGTAAAAAATATTCAAAAAAATAAATTAATAAAAATATATATATATTTATGCTTGTAAACAGGCTTGTAGAGATAAACCATGTAGTTTTACTTTCTTCAATCTATGATATATCACGCTCTACGTGCTAACGTATTGAACACTGTGCTACGGAAGTATCAAAAGACAAATTTCTTATTTATATACTTATATCTATTGCTCTGTGCTTTTTGCACATTGAGCACTGTTATGTCAGAATAGACAAAACAATCTAGAATATATATTTACATAAATATATAAACATTTCTGAATGTATTTGATCTTAAACACAGGAACCTGGGGAATGTTTAATGTTTAATAAAGCAATGGATTTTATAATAAAAAATTGCATATAACATTGATAGCACTTAGATAAGAATTAAATACTCTCTTACAAATTTTACAAATCTTTCTCATATATACATACTCTTGTAAATACTCAAAAACATATCAAAAATCATTGTGGTAGTAACCCTTCTACTAATTAACATTAAAAAAACTTTCCCAAAAACTCACTTTATTTCAATTCCATTAAATGCACAAGGTGCAGTCTTAAAGGCTTTATTTGATAAGAAAAGTAATTATACTTTCTTTCTGAGATAAAATGTATAATTACACATATATACAATCTAAAACAATCTAAAAAGAAGATTATGACAGGATGTTCTCATTAAGGTTCCTCTAAAACAAATTCAAGTGACCCTCACTAGCCAAAACACAAGAAAAATGCCTTGACAAAATTACCCAAGACAAAAGAACTTGAGTCCATGTGTTTCAAAACTTTTTTAGCTTCAGGGCATCATTAAAAATTCAGAAACTAAATTTGATACAAAAATAACATATTTTGAGTTATATCAAACAGAAAAAATAAGCTGGTTCTTAACCATTCCCCATAAATGTGCCTATATAATCATAAGGCAAATGCTGACAGGAGGAAAATTCTTTCCACAAGGGTGCTACCCAATTGTCTAGATATATAATAATAAGGTATATAATCATATATAATCCTGAGATATATAATCATAACGCAAATGCTGACAGGAGGAAAATTCTTTCCACAAAAGTGCTACAAAATTGTATCGAACCACTCTTGGTCGGATTCGAACTCCAGCTTGCTGCTTCAAAAACCAACGCTCATTCCACTGGGCCATACGACCCAATGAAATGAGCAATAAACCTCCGAAGCCAATACTGGAGACTTCACCGTAGCCAAGGCAGTTTTAGTTTCTTCTGTTTCGACTTAAAGCCTTCATCATATATATATCTATGTATTTTTCTCAGTTAGGGTATGTCAGTTAGGGTAGCCTCCATTGCCTATATAACAAAAATTTGGGAATATAAATTAAAACAAATTTCAGTTTGACCAGTAACGCTTACCTGAATTCTGCACTTGACTAAATCCAAGGGAACAACTGCTGTGTGAGTAATACCACAACTAAGAATTCCACCAAACCCACACAAGGCATAGTACTTAGCAGAACCGAATTCACAACTTGTTTCATCTAGAAGGCAAATGAGAACTAACTGTTATTAATGAGCATCTTAACATAAAAAACATGCCACAATATCTAGCTTCCTTTCCTGAGCTGTTTCTAGAAAAACAAGATCTCTCCTACTAGAAAGTGCCAGGGCTATCAGCAAGCTATCTACCTAACGAATAAGAAGGCCTTCAAAATTGCTTTTTGATATATTATTGGATATAGGACATATATTTCCTTACAATAATCACTCATGTGGATTTGACATGTTCAAGAGCTTATAGCACTAAAAGACTACTTAGAAGAAATATGGGTAACTTGCACCATCACGCACCATCAAATCATGATGCTAGTCAGACCAATCTTGGAATACTCATCTATTGTATGGAATTCACACACAGCAAGGAACATAAATAACCTTGAAATGGTTTAAAGACTGAGCACATGATTTGCCTTTAGTCACTATCAAAGAACTAGAAGCCCCACTGAAATGATGAGCACCCTTGGATGGGAAAGCTTAGCAGAATGCTGGCAGCAAGCTAAAGCAATAATGATGTTCAGGATCTGTAACAATCTTATTGACATTCAGTTTCCCTATTCAAAAAACATTATGAACACCGTTCACAAGATTCCTTTTCCACCTTTTCTGATTTATTAAGTGTCAAATAATCATGTGAACTCTATGCAATGTACATTTTGCTCAAAATTGTATACATTTTTGCCTCAGATCAATATTTTTACTTTGTATCCCTCTACACATCAGACAACTTTGTGTCTCTGTCCTAAAAACAGGAATTGAAAAGCAAACCCCAAGACAAGTTTTAGTTTAGCATCTTCTTCTTAAAACAATCAGACGAACCAATAACTTTACAATAGCACTGAATCGGCTTTTGCGGATATAGGGTGGTGCAGGTCAGTTCAACTCGTGCTGAGGTTCCCTGACTTTTTACTGGCAGGAAATTTAAAGAACAGGTTGTTTCTTAAATGATACACAGTGGAAGTGGTCTGAATTAACAAAGCCTTAATATTAGCATATTTCTTGATACACAGTCAAACTGCTATATGAGACAGAAAGGATTAATCCTTGCAGCGTAAAAAAATTATCATAGATAGGCCCATTGCCATTTAAGATTACCACTTACCGGCCGCAGCCATCGCCGGTCTAGTTGGGACTATCTGCTTGGTTGATTCGCTTTCCTGACAGGATGCCACGAAGGGGCGCCCAAATACATTGCTCTGGGCTGCATCGACAAGCTTAGAAAACATATTTGCTCAATTTCGTGGTCTCTCCTCTTCAACCGTATAACTTGCCCTTGGTCGGCGTGCGTAAAAGGAACTTCTCAGCTCGACTGATCACACGCATAAACCAATGCTCCTCCCGAGCCCACAAAAGTTCGTGCACCTTGGACCTTTTCGGACTGTTGGCAACGAGGCTCGCCTCTCTTCTAGCTGGGCCTAATTCTAGAGTTGGTGCAAATGGTCAAACTTACAACTGAAGTAAAATCATCAGCTTCTGGTAAATTACAGAAGGATTTAGATTGATATTTTAACTAGGAAAAGAATGGCTCCGGTAAGTTTATTCAAATTCTGTTAACTGGGAAGGGGATTGAGTTTTTGTATATTAAGTGTATATTGACTTATAATTATGCAGAATTTTTTCGAAAAATTTGATTAAATTTTCTTAAGCATTGTATCATTAAGCATTACATTTCTAAGCACCATTTATTGATCAACATAGCATTAATTATAGCATTTCATTCACATGTATGCAATCGTGTCTGGCTCCCACAATATAAAACCTTCCGAGTGCATTAGATGCACTATTGCAATAATAACAGTCCCGCCACGCGAGAACATTGGTTGCATGAAAAGATAGCACAAGAAATGGAGAATGAATAGGGCTACCATCACTTTGCCGATTATATCTTTAAGTCATTTGTCGAAATAAGTTTGCCACAAAAACAAGCTAGGACAGTCAAATTACCTCGCCCAATTTTGGTGATTTATGGCACTTTATATCAACATGTCAAGCATCAAGACATTTTATCTCCTTTTTTCATGGCCTGATATCTAAAGGATTTGTAACCTCTCTGTTTCTCTTTGCAAGTTTGAGATTTCAATGCAAGCTACTTTTCATTTTAGTATTCTGTCAGTTTCAAAGAAGAGAATGGTAAGTTTAATTTCAGTTGATTTCTAATCACTTTGGTTACTTTTTTGAGACTGTAGTAAAATTGTTAATGTCCTGTTTCCCTTTACTTTCTTTACGATAAGTGTTTAATCTGTTTGTTAATTACTTACAAGATCTTGTCTTTTCTTTCATTTTAACCTTCTTATTCATCATTTTCTTTCACTAAGCACATGAAGCAAGTATCTGGGCAGTTGCTTGGAGAAAAAATGAGAAAGATGGAAGTGAAAATGTTGTCAGTGGAGGGCTAGATGACTTTGTAAAATTTTGGAAATGGTAAGGTGATTTTTAAGGGCCAGAACATTTTTTCATTGAATTATTTTATATGAATATTTAGTTAAGGCATTAGTGATTGAGATTCCCTTCAAACGAATATCTACCTTTTCAATTAGAAGCAATTGTTGCATAAAATCATGTGACAATGAGCCTTTTTCAGTGCCAAAGGCACTGTTTTCAATAGAAGATTAAGAGCTAAAAATGAAGGTAAAAATAAGTGTAATTAAGGGTTGAAGATTGATTTAGTAGATCTAAAATGAACCAGTTGCTCAGGAAGTATTATTTTAATATATATTTGAATTGAACAATTCTTACTTATCATCATAGCAAAATATTCATCAACCTGAAGTATTTATTAAGAATACTGGCTCTATATCATCATAGCACAAAAAGGAAGTCATTCTCCTTTTTGTTACGTAATTTCAGACTTGATTATAGTGGAGAGTCTTATGAACTTGTGTGATACTTAATGCATTACCAAATATTATCTTAGGCAGAATAGTAGACTGGAGCTCCAAAACACATTTGAAGGACACCAACTTGGCATTGTTTCAGTTGCAATAAATAGTGCAGGAAATTGTATCCTTTCAATACTATGAATTACCCATAGGTGGTTTTTTATTCTAAATATATACAGCTTCAAAAAAGCTTTATCAAATCAAATGCCAAATTGAATCATTTAGGGTAATTATTCATCCCTAGTTTGGTTTTCCCCTCTTACGGAAGCTTGTCCCAAAATATTTTGATTATCTGAACTGATTATGTTGTCTAAAACCTGATATGTCCTCCTAACCTGGTTATGTCTTAAGGTCATGATTGTATTGATGAAATGAAATGATTAAAGATCAACAATTGACTATTTTGTCCTGATTTATCTATCTTGTGATTTGTTGTTGACACCATCCTTAGATTGCCAAATTGTTATAGCCTCTTCCATGTATCAAATTTTTGCTTAATAATATTTAGTGGCAGCCTCAAGTTCTGTAGACAGTTATGTCAGAATTTGGGACTTGGAGCTTGGGAAACAAATTAAAAGCATTGATCTTGGACCAGGTAGGCATTTCATTTGTATTTGTTTCTACCTAGCATCCAAAGGTAGTTTTAGGACACTGAGAAGCTTAAGCTTATCAAGCAGTGTACTGGTCCTTCCTCTTGATGTGACCACACCTCGTGATTCCTTATGCCTGGAATTACAGAGAGTTGGCGATTCTCCTCACTCTGTGTGCAAGTTTGGTCATGTCAGAGACTCAAACCATGGACCCTTTGGTCCAAAGTCAGCGCCTCTAACCACTGAGCCATCCTCGCATTTCATATTATCCCATAATTTTTAACTTCAGATGTTGTTTTCTTTTTGTAAGCACTTTAACACACTCAATCTAGGAAGTGCTGCTTTATATTTTTCTGTATTCAAGTTTTTCATTGAGGCTATATTGGATGTTTATGCTGATAAATGCTTCAAAAATAAAAAATTTGGCATGTATCATCTGTTGGTCTACAATATAAAATGCTTGACAACTCTATTTAGATGCAGTAAATATACAATATAAACTGATTTTTTAATAGGAAGTGCTATTTGAAGAAACAAAAATTTCTGCTTTACATATTAAACACCTCAGCTGTTGTTATTCTTTTTTTGATCTTTTGTGTCTTTAATAGTTAAATTTTTATTTCATAGTTGATACTTGGACGGTTACATTTTCACCTGATTCAAAGCAAATCGTTACTGGGAGTCATCCAGGAAAAGTGAACTTTGTTGGCATAGAGAGTGGAAAGAAAGAAGAGACCCTTGACACAAGAAGTAAATTTACCATGAGTATAGCATATGTAAGTGTGCCTGTCATTTTATGTTTGACTCTATCAAAAATTTGTTACTTCTTATCTTAGTATTGTACAGGGGATGAGCATATGGCAAGATATACTGAGGTGTAGGCGAAGAGAAAAACAATTTAGGTTTTGTCCAAAAACATTATTTAAGTCATGTTTGCAAACTTGTATGCTTCCCTCCCCGAGGATCTGGCAAGCAGACCTGTCTTGTTTTTTTCGGGTTTACATTGTAAATAGGTTATAACGCAATGTAAGTGCTAAGAGAACTACACAATAATACAGGCAGTGCTGGGAATGGCTTTGGCACACGCCTTCCATCGCTCAGGAGTGCAGTTTATCGCACGCCTCAAATAAGCTGAACATTTCATTCTAAAGTGATAAATACTGCCCAATGTTGTTTCTTTACCATACTCCAAAAATCTAAGTACGGCGATAATCACGAAATCGGGGGGTTTGGAGAGTGTTGTTATTAAGCAGGATAGTCGCCGCCTTTCCGATTTTTAACACAAATTACGACATGCTCAAATTTCATAAAGAAAACTGTTGATAACTGATTTGCCGGTTTTAGTTTTCCATGACACAAGGCTGAAATACGCGGTCAGTTAAAACTGATCAGTTTCAAGGGACATTTTTTTTTTTTTTGTCAGTTTTGACTAATCGATGTATCCGTTTACAATGATCGGTCAATACTGATGACTTGTCACTATTTTCCTATCACTTGCAAAGGCGGGAATGATAGTATAAGCTGATTGCTGAAAAAATGACAGCTTTTTGGTGTACATGATCGTAGCCTTAAACAGACTACGCATGCGCAGAACAAACAATGTTGGACAAGTTGGTCAAATGATCTAACATTTCACTCAACATCTACCTTATTGATAATGTTTTCCTATTTAATATGTTGGATTTGACGTGTATAAAGCTAAGTGTATTGATTGAGGTAGCCTTGTCTTATTTTCTCTTATGGCAAAGTTATGTAGTCAACTCTATATACATCTTTCTGTACAATGGTGTAAAAATACTTTGGTGCAATTGCACACCATTGCACGCCTTGGCCCTACAAGGAGTGTGATTCATTGCACCCCTACACCCCCCCCCCTTATTTTATTCCCAGCATTGCCTGATAATACCACTAATATTCAGAAGTCTATTTATGATATTATCTGCGCTGTTAAAGAACGCTCTTCCAGTTTAATTGAAAGGCACTACTCTTCCCTTTTGATCTAATACTTTATCCAAATCTAGAGATTTAATAATGTCTTTGTTCGTCGGACAATACCATGAGACATTTTTTCGTTTAAATGGAGCGTTCATATAATCGAATCCATTTCAATGCATAGTGTATTTCAGCCTCAATGTCAGCTTTAAATGCCAAGTGCAAAAAATACTTGAATCACACTATTTTCAGAACTACTTTAACATTGGAAATCGAATGCTTTCAGCAATACATGGCATACCGATCTATTGTTAGAGGATTACAGTAAAACAGGGCATTTTTCAAACACTGCAGCAGCCTGACTATCGGATCCCTTTGAGGAAACTTGCAACGACGAGAATAAGACAAGATTTCTGTGAACTGTAAATTTTTTAAAAGACTAATATTTCGCCCCTAATATTCTATACCTCTGGATACACTGATAAAAAATTATGATTTTCCAAAGGAAATCAGTATTTTCTGAGGAATAGTCCTAACAGCTTGACATGTCTACCATACAATTTAATTAACCAACACTTAGAATAAGAACATTTTTACCATTCTCATATTTTGTTGCTCAATGATTATCGTAATAAGCAACAAAACAATGCTATACAATACCTACAAGACAATGCAATTCATCTACAGGTGTTGCCATTTTTTCCACTAAATTGAAGGGCATGGTCACAAATAATTTTTGCCCCCCCCCCCCAAACAAATTACGAAGTGTCCGCCACCGAGCACAAGAATGGAAGCGTCCTAATGTTATAGCATATCAAAATACCATTGCTGTGTTGTAATGCTTTTTTCATCAATGCACCTTGCTTTGGATTATTAATCTGCATTTTATATTTGAGCTAAATATTCCTACTTTTAATATAGTTGATTTAATGTAATAAACCAAAGTCATTGAACCAAACAGCATTCTAATTAGAAAGCTTTTTGGCATTCATTCTTGTCGTTTTTTAATCAAAATTAAAATTTTGTGTGATAGAGCCCTGATGGCAAATATGTTGCATGTGGTGCGATTGACGGCATTGTGAACATCTTTGATATGCCAACAAGAAAATTACTGCACACACTTGAAGGTAGGGGTTTATGAATTTTCTTGTGTAGTTGAGCCCCAATGTGCATTTCATAGCAAGACACTTGTAGCTACAGAGCTTCGAATAATGAATTAAAAATTGAATGGAGTAATATCTTTAGTTTTTCACAACCTTCAAAAATAGAAATCAAAGTTATACATACAGAAAGGCTATTTGGAAAACCTGGAAGATGAAAGAAGGACTCCTACAAATTGATATGTAATACCTGCTCCAAGTTTCTTTTACGAAGTTTGATTTCTTTGTTCAAATGGTGTGTATAAGCTTTTGAGTCAACAATCATTTACTTTATTCTGTGCAAGTAAATTGATTCAGTTTTAATCTGATCCTTGATTCCATATTTTAAATTGTTCCTTTATTGTAACATCCAATTTAAATTCCCAACAGTCCAGAGGCTCTTATCTTTCTGCCTGCTGCCTTGCAACCCTAGATAAATAACTTGAAACTGCTACTGACATTGTTGAAGACTGAAAATTGTTTTCTTTCTAGGCCATGCAATGCCGATTAGATCCCTTACATTTTCGCCTGATTCCCAGCTGCTAGTAACCGCCTCTGATGACGGCCATTTAAAGATGTATGATGTGCAACATGCCAACCTTGCTGGAACACTGTCAGGACATGGATCTTGGGTCTTGAGTGTCGACTTTTCTCCTGACAATACTCACTTTGTTTCTGGGTAAGAACTGTGAAATTCTAGCCATAGTCATACTTTTTCCTAACAAGGAAAGTCAAGGGAAAGGTTTGATGATGAAAAATGTAATTTTAATCAAGAGTGACAGAACCAGTTTTAGAGCTTTGACACACTTAACATAATTCAAAATGACCGACTTGGCCAAATCAAAGATATTAACTTTTCAGATTATCTTTTTTCATCACTGCATGATGTTTTTTCACCAGATTTTATTTCATAATAACCACATTATATATTATGTTTGTGTCAATCCTCTTCTTGGTTTTTTGATAGCAAAAACTAGTCATTTTTTAACAAATAATATTATGATTGAATGTGCTTTCTAAAATGTGTCTAATGTTCACATTGCTGCTAATCTGTCATCAATTTAAGCATGATGTAAATCAGAATGTTAATCAAGCAACTTTGTTGTTAACAATTGCTGTTAACAGGACCCTAGGTGATCAGATGTAAGTATAATTTTATGCTGCTTTTTCTTTGGATATTTCCTTTTATATTTTATTATTGATCTCTATAGTTCCAGTGACAAGTCTGTTAAAGTATGGGATGCTGGTAGTCGGCAATGTGTACAAACATTTTATGAGCACAGTGATCAGGTAAATAGAAGCTCCTTATAATTGCAAAACCTGTCAGTAAATACTGCTCTGGGGGCTTTTTTATTTGCGAAGAAAATGTTGTTTGTCTGTTGCTTCATGGTGTTTTCAAATACTATCATGGTGTTTTTAATATGTTTCAAATTCTAAGTTGAGAGAAAGGATTTTTTACACATGATGTTGTTCACAATTTTTGTTTGATCATATAGTCGGAAGCCTTTTATTTAATTAAATGTTATGATTACATGCTCTCAAATATAATCTGAATGACAATTTAACCCTTATGAACCAAAAGTATTCAAGTGATTTTCAAGTGATTTTGAAGTTTTTCTCCTTTTTTATGCAGGTTTTTCTCCTTATTTTATTTTAATTTTATTTTATCCTTATTTTATTTTTACTACTTTTATTAAAGAGGTTTCTTTGCAGATTGCTGACTTATTATTTTTAGTTTTGATTAGTCATCAACATATTGCCACTAAAACCACAATTCTATGGCATGTGCAGACTCTATCCTTTTAAGGCTCTAGCTATCGGCTTGCCGAACTACCAGGAACTCATATTTAGACCTCTGTCCTTTTCACATAAAAACTCCTCTTTTTATTCTTGTTTAGGTATGGGGAGTTAGTTACAACAATAATGGATCAAAAATCGTATCAGCATCAGATGACAAATCTCTTGTAGTTTATGATGTTCCGTTATAGTATAAGAACAATATGGAGGATTAGTAATCGGAAAGAGCACCACGAAGGTTTGCATCCGAGGCAAGGTAAAAAAGCAACTGCTGTGATGTTTGGAACATGCAGACCATTCAGTTCATTTGTAGATAATACACTGTGACAAGGGTACACAGTTGTTAACCCTCTATGCAAACTGGAAGCAGCCATTGGAAGTTTTTACATCTTGTCAAAATTTAGATAAGTAAGGCGTTCAAATTTTATAATCAGCTTGAGTTGCTGTCATACCTTAATGATCTACACTTTCGGTAAACTATTTGTGATAGTGTATATACATGTATTAAAGATGGGAGAAACATTTCAAAATGGTTGCACTTATACATTTTGCCCTTCATTGGCAAGATACCTGTTTAGTGGCATAAAGATCATTAATTTTGGAATTAATAGAAAAATTTGAGGGCACAAAAATCAGTTTTATTAATTTTAAAGGGATTAAGCCATTCTTCAAGTGAGTTAATACTAATTTGATTTTTGAAATTGAGATTGCTGTTAAATATTCATAATATTTTCGGTGACAGTGTATGCTTATAAAGAAACCTTAACAGTGATTTTCAAACTGCACGCTTTTTTCATCTTTAGCAAAACAATTATTTTCTGGTAATTTTTTGCAAATAGAGTCAATGCTGATTCACTGTTAAACCTCAAAATCCTAAAACTTTGAATAGGTGAAATTTATTTAACTCCAAATTTACTCTCATATTATCTAACATATTATCTTTCATTACCAATAAGAAACTTGTTCTAATTTCACAGTTTTCATCAAACATCAATAAATATACTACACATTTTCTCTTGGTGTGGATATATCTAAAAATACTACAAAGGTTGTTTTAAATAAACTGCAAAAGTTATTTTCTAAAGACGTGCTTATAAAATGCTAATGAAAAAACATCTTGAATATCAAATGTTCTCTGTATCATCATTGGTGTTGAATAAATATCCTCTTAGTGTAATTGTGTCAGCCATCTTTTTATTTTCTCCAGCTGCCATTATCAGTAAGCAGATAGAAATTTAAGCATTATGCTCCTGTGTTCAACATTATTGTTTGTGTCCAGTTTTTGAAGCCATGTTCCCATTGCTGGTCATATTTCCAGGAACAAAGAATCCACTTTCAATATCTGGTATCACAACCTAATTGAGTATCTTGCATTTTGGCGTTCATTCTTTTTGATGAGAGCAATGTTTGACCATCAGGAACAAATGTGTCCCTACTCAATTGTAACTCTAGCAACAACCATAAGATGGTCAGAAGGAAAAAGTTCCTCTGGTATTTGTGAAGCTACTAAATCTAGAACATCTGCATGGCTCCATCTGAAAAATGTGTACACAATAAACATTCCGAGAATCATCGATAAAAGAAAATACTTGCTTCCAAACACAGTCCGACTTAAGTGAGTGCAAACTTTTGGCCTTGCATCCATAAAGGCACATCGGGAGAAAAGGATAATCAAATTGAATATAGAAAGTAAAAGAAAAATGAACTGCAACAATGTGTTGGTAGTATCTTAAGCGAGCAGGTCCACATATGTCACAAAAGACTTCGTCACAATCATCCTGTCTCTTCTGCACACAAATGCCACATCTACAAACTCCATGTGGACCACAATCCCAAAGACATGAGCTTTCAAAAAAATTTCCATCTGCTTGGTAACTAGCAGCATGGTAAATTGAGTTTAAGCGGGCCATTAAAAGCATTTTCTGATAGTCACGTTTGTAATCACTTCCATGGCCAAGAAGAAATATAGCATCGATCTTGAATCCTGTCTTTGAAAGTAATATCCTATCTGGACGGCTTTGAAAACCAGGTTGTGGCTGCAAACAAGGAATAGTAAAATAAGCTAATTTTTTCTATATCATATTTCTTTTCCCAAGTTTTAATTAATAGCTAATCAAATGGTCTACAGATTATAGCAATACAAAGAAGCCATATGAGCCTGCATGTTGTGTTTGAAACACATAAAAACCGTTTTAATTATTGAGATTTTTGCTTCTAGTCAAAAGATTTAAGTAGCTCTATGAGGGTTACATGCCCTATGAACCATAAAAGCCATAAGGCTGCCAGACCCCTGTAGCACAATTTTAATGGACTTGTTTAAGTCTATTATGTAACCATGCTTTTATTTTGTCTACTCTTTAGAATGCTAAAAAACCATTCCTATAACAGAAATTACTAAAGCAGTGTCTAATGGTGGTTTTAACAATTCAATACTTGCCCTTCTATTCTCACTGCCAGAAATATTTCTGAATTTTAGTTTTAACACTTTTAATAGTAAGTTTCAAAAGAGAAATCTCACCATATTACTGAAAGTGTAGCCATTACTTCTTGGATGTAGATCAACCCATGCATCTGTGAATTCAAAGTCAGTGTGCCCATGAAACCAAGGTTTTCTCTTCCTTTTACAAACATTTGGTGCTTTTTTTTCAACCTTCCCTGTAGCCAGTAACTTCATGGGCCATTGATAATTATTATAGCTATTGAAATCTCCAAGAAGTATTGTTCTGTCTGCCTTTGCATTATGTAGATACTTCAAGACATCCCAAGCATTTTTGCACTGGGAGTTCCTATCATATGAAAAGTGTGTCACTGCTACAGATAGCTCTTCCCCATCAACAGAGACCTGGGCACTAAGAATGCCCCTTTGTGAGGTATCTGCACTATCAGTCTTTGAAAGGTTTACTGCATGGTATGACAGAATTCTATGCCTACTTAATATTCCAATGCCTTCGGTTTCCCAACCTGGTGGACGACTGGCACCATTTTGTTCTACTTTGTGAGTTGGATGGTAAATCATCCATTGATACTTTGGAAGTAGTTCCTGGAGATCCTGCAGCTGGTTATGTCGGGTATCCTGATGAGCCCTTACTTCTTGGAAGCCAATTATGTCAATGTCGTGGGTGTCAATCTGTTGATGTTGATTATAAAAAGCATGTTTAATTTACTGGGAAACAATGAGAGAATTCTGACATAATTTTAGTAGAAAGAGCCATTGACTACTTAAAATTTAGGTCATTTAATAAAAAAGGAAAGGACAGAAAAGATTCCAAGAGGAAACAATTATGTGAATTACAAAATATAATGGCAAGCAATGGCTATGCGGTGTGACCTGCGAGCAAAAGTCTTTTAAGGTGCACACAAAATTGGGGATCTGTGATGGTGGAGCAGATACGCAAACTGGGAATGGTGGAGCAGATACGCAAGTGACATTGAACAACTAACATTGTGTGCGTATAGGTTATTGTATTTTTTGAATAAAATAATAGCTCACTTTGTTTTGCTTTGTGTGCTTAAAATAAGTTTTAGGTGTCAGTTAAAGCTTTTGCAATTAAAGTAAGAAAACATAAATATTAGATCAAACACACGAATTTGGTGCTTGTGCAGTAACTAGCTTAAGTTAAACAGATTTTCATAAACTTCTTAGAGTTAATTTCATTCATTGAACTATAAGACATTTTAATCACATTTTGAAGTTTTCATAAAACAAGGGAATTAATTGACAAAGTTCTTTAAGCTTAGGGTTTTGGAGTCAGTGTAACAAAATGTGGAAGGCCAATTCTATTTAGATATTTAGAGTATTCGTTAAAATTGTTGACTTGGGCAGAGTGCATAATAAGTTAAAAATTGGATATCCATGTAACCATCATTATTATATTGAACAATTAACGCCTCTTTGTTCAAAACCTTTTGGTGTTAGAGTAAAACAACACCATGCTGCATTGGTGTCCCATAACAACTACTGTTTTTACACACCAAATCTGCAATGTGTTTTTTCCTGATTTCCCAGTGAAACATCACATTCCAGATGTTATATGTAGCCACAGTAAGGTCACTCGGTTCGTCCGCGTTTATTTGTAGGTGTCTCGGAGAACTGGCCTTGGTCTTCAACAATAGCTCTCCGAAAACAAATAGATCCAGGCGAATACATGACAGCAAAACACACAATATAAACAATGGAAAATTGTTCATTGTTATATCTATTCCTCGAATCAAATCTTAAAAATTATTATGATTGGATCTGTTTTTACGACTTAATTTCATTCTACTTGAGTTTTCGTAAAGTTAGGCAGCTCTGTTTTTGTTTGGCGGCAATCTCGCAATCACATCATACAGGGGTACGAGGCACCATTCTTCTGTGCCCAAACAAGTGCCCCTCCAAATTAAAAAATGGGAGCGATCATGTACCCCTTTTTTATCTTGCCCCTTTACCTTCTAGATGCTTACTGTGGCATAATAAAAGGGTCCCTCATTGGGATCCTTTATAGTGGCTCCCAACCGTTCCAGGGAACAACTCCCCCACATTTTATACAGCAAAATATTTTTCAAGGCCATGTGGAAAGAAATAGAAAGAAGATCATAACTTTCACATTCTAGCCCCCCCCCCCCCCCCCATTCTCTAATACAAATCGTCGGCCATACTCAATAGCTGGATTTGAAAGCTCTCTCCCAAGAGTGGGTGGGGGAATCGTTCCATGGGTTTGAGGTTTACGAATATGTCATTTTAGGGCTTCTCCAAATCGGCATCAACTTCGCTGACCACCAAACTGTCTGAAAATAAATTTTGCCCACACTCCCATCGAGTTTCAAATCTTTATCTCAAGAGGGTTAGCCTCTTGTTGCTTCGCCCACATTCCCATGATCATCAGAAAATCAGCGTAAATAACTACCCCCTAACGTCTTACCTTACGCAGGCACTACTCCTATTAAAATGCCACTGTACTCATAGGAAAGGCCGGTAAATTCTCTCTCTACCTCAAAATGCCTCCTTCTACCTTGAACGCAGAAAGTGCAGTTGTATCGGGTCCTTTCTAGTAGTGCTCACTCCCGGTTACTTTAAAGATGATTACTTCTATAAGTTTATGCACGAACTAAGTTTATTTCTACTAATATCCTGCTTATCTTATCACCTTTTTGTCACTTCCTACCGCTTTTCTGAAACTAATGTGTTCCAAGTATGCAACAATGTTTGGCTCTGTTTTCTTAGGAATCTTACATTACAGTCCTCCACCTTTTTGAAATTTACCAAAAAGTTTCCAGTTCTTTCTTTTTGGTACTTTGCGTATCAAGGTTCTCCCTTCGCCTACTTTGCTATTCTAATCAGAGGGCTTTCAGGCGTTGAAGCCGTTATCTAATTTTAGCATTATCAAAATGGAACGGGGAAATCGTCAACTTGTTTTGTACGGCCTTGCACAAAACAGATTATCCGGCATAGCAGTTAGAAATGTCTAAGAATATTCATTGTGATTTCGTACTTATGTTGAGGTAAATACCAATTAATTAGATAATCGGATGTAAAACTTTCCTTGTTTTTGAAAATAGCCATTATTAAATTGACTTGGTTCTTTTCGAGGAAATACCATAGACATCCGTCGAAAATAGTTTTTTATTGCCAGCACAACGTGGGAATTGAATTTGCCAATTGTTATTTGAAGGCATAGAAAATGATTATGGTAGTAATTATGTGATCTCTGACACCTACGATGTAATTAAATGCTTTCTAAGTACAGCACGAAGATGCCCTTGTTTGGATGTTGGATCGGAAAATGAGTAGGCTGTGCTCTGGGAACGGAATGCAATATTAACTGTCAATATCGTGATTACCCTTCAAGTACCTGAATGTCTTGTAAGTTGTGACGCAGTAAAATCTTTTGATGTAAACTAAAGCTGGTTATAACAGGAAAATGCTTTATTAATTTCCGTAAGCTCAAACGTTTAGGAAAGCATTTGAATGTCATCTGATTTGCTTTGTTGCATAAGATTTTTGAATCTTTTGCGAGTACTTCCAACACAAAAAGGAATACTTCTTTCAATCACTCACTCAATCAAGACGCTTCTTTCAAAAGCTATGAAGCTGGGACATTAAAATCAGGTCACTTTGTTCCTTGTCTCAGTAACAGTAAACCACTAAGACCATGGGTACGCTCGATAAGGGAGCACGGTTGTGGGGGCACAGCCATCTCATCCATCAAGTTTCAGGTGTAGTGAAATCTGGCAATTGAATTGCTCGTTGCAAAAGTACAAATTTTAACACCAATATAATGAGCATCGCCTTGCGCATTTTCTCAATAAAATAAAAGAGTTCAAGTTGTTAGCCACCGCAAAGTGATAAGATAGGCAAAGTGTGAAAAATTCTCAATTTCTTGAAAGCTGGGAAGCACACACCTCCTCCCTTGTCCCTTTCTTTGTTCCAGCATTGATGCACTGACTTTGATTACAAGTGTCCATAGCGATCTTCTAAACCTCCATATATCTTGATTAGATTTGAAACTTTTGTTTCTTAGCTTTGAAACTAAGAGGCCGGTGATAATTTGCGATACGGAAGAAAAACTTATAGTATAGAAAAAAGTATAGAGCTTAAAGAATGGTGAAGAAAAAGCTGAGTCAATTCGATAGCACAACGTTTTCTTTATTAGTATCGTCCGACGTTTCGAAATATGCTTCTCTGTTGAAACCTTGGTTTAATAAGCAAAATATATTAGCCTGCCTTTAGATTTTCCATTCGTCTTTTTATTAACTCATTGTCGTGTTTGATGGAATCCTAACCAGTGGGTTAAGTACTGAAGCCAACTCTTAACTTACCTTCTGGATGAATTTTGATGATTGAAAATGAATAAAAGCACTATCAAGTCAATAGCATAAAAGCACTATCAAGTCACCACACTAAACTTTAAGATTATCGTATCAGTCACTGAACTATTGCGTAATCTCTAACGACACCTGTATGAAACTGAGATATTTACATTAGTTGCCCGTTCATCATGGTAGTCCTTTATTGCAGTAGTGAAGCCATTAGAAAAGGCATTTAGGCCGAATGTTAGTAGATTAGGTCGAAAAGCCCCACTAGTGCTTGGTTTTCGAGAGCTCTTCGAACGTCACAACTCTGCAAATGGGCGAGTAAATTTACAATGATGATCTAACTCATAAGACATGCGGATGTATTGTGTACAGATAAAGAGGTTTGTAACTATGCGTGGTTAATGCGCTTTTGATTACCAAGAGTTTTCTTATATTGGCAAAGAAGCGTAGCTCGTTTATTGTGCTACAAGTCATCAAAAGGCAGACGTATTCAATCTTAATGAATTCCATTCACGACAATGGGAATTGCAGCCACTAATTTGCGTAACGAATTACCAGTAGTTGCACAAGGAAGAACTGTCAGTTGTTGATGTGCTAGAGAGAAATCAGGACCCATCTCGCGCCAGAAATTAATGTACAATGCCACGGGTGTTCTTGATACGAAGGCATCTTGCTGATCTGATTGAATTCACAGAAGACAATACCGAAATTGACGTGTCACAGGAGAGACTGATACAAGCAAGAATTCTTGAAAGTAAGTGTTGTTTGATTAAGATCTTATTTTTATCTTTCATGTTGATTTCTATGTTAGACATATTCATGTAAACAATCCAGATCCTTGAAGCGTAATCTGGTACGAGCAGTGCTGGTTATCAGGGGGAGGGGTGTAATGTGCCCCCAGTTATCATCAAGTCGGCAAATTTTTCGCTTTTATCACATGTTGCACTTTAACGTTGGTTTAGGATGCTATGAATAGAAATCAAATAAGATGCTTCTGCAAAGATAAGCAAATTTAGCCCCATCTCCTTTCCTCTATTTATTTTTGACAAACGGTTACCTGTTACAAAGGATTGTAATAGACATCATTCATCAACTGTGTACAATGTTCATTTTTATTTTGCTGTAAATGCTGAGAATAAACATGGTCTGTCTTTAAGTCTAGTTTTTTGCTGATTTCACAATCCAGGTGCCAGAGCGCTTTTGATTGATTTTTACTCTTTCTATCTCAAACTTCCCCCATATGAATAACATTTTTATGCGAACGACCATAGGCGCCGACTACGTGGGGGCTTGGTGGCTCGAGCCCCCCCCTGGGAATTTCGTTTGAAATCAATCAAAGAATTGAACTGATGATACTGAAGACCATGATGTTATATTTGCTTTATTAAAATGTTTTGTTTTGTTATTATACATACTACATATGTTGTATTACGTTATTAAAGCGACAGGTGATTTCTCTACGTTTAAACTTTTTTTAATTTTTTTAAATTTAAATTTTGAGCCCCCCCTGGGAAAAATAAAAGTCGGCGCCTATGCCTATCTTATGCGAACGACATAAGACCAATGCTAAGCAGTGAAACTTGAGCCAAAGGATCGAGGGGGCTGCCTCAAATGGCTTTCTGAAAGTATCATCGCCTTTTTCAGAAAAATGCTTTTAAGCATCCAAAGGAATGTAGGTCCCTAATTCTACTGGCAACGTCCCCTCCTTTTAGTACAATATCCTGAAATGCCTGTTTCAAAAACGAGTTACAGCAAAATTTTCCTATTTGCGTTATGAACTCTTTGTTTGCAGCCAAGAACTTCCGCATTAATCTTTTGTTTTGTTTTCAGCCTGAGATAAAAGTGACTCTGATCTAGTCTGTTGCCTTATCCAAATGGTGACGTAGGTTGATAATATTTGTAAACAAGGCTTTTCCTTTGTCCTTCGACCACGTACAGTTTGATTTTTCCGTATCGTGTTTGCTCGACCATCCCAACCGTTGTGATATCGAAAGCTCATTAATGCAATAAAGGCAAACGGTCTTTCTGACTTTGAAAAATTTTCTTCTTGCATTTGGGAGCATAAATTCAGTCAACAATCTGTCTATGGAAATTCTTCTAGTGTGTATGTGTGTGTGTGTGTGTTTCATCAGGACGTCTCTCGAGCTTTCTTCAAATAGCACTAGCGGAAGAACATTTGTGTTTGCTAGGAACCGTTTTTTTATTTATTACTTGCGGAAAGGTTTCTGAGAAAACATGTGTTACGAGTACGAGCTTGCCACATTGGCATATGCAAAGTTTCATTTATGAGAAAATCTTCCTCCTTTTGCGGATCTATTGTGCGGATCTATTGTGCGAGAGAAGAAGGAAGGGAATGCTGTGTTCTCACCAAACAACTGCAAAGTTGAAATGAATGAAATTTGGGATCGGATGTTGATGGAGACTTAAGATTTACAGAGAGGAAGTAATCACCTCTGGATTCTCATGCTCCACCCTTTGATATTGTCACAGGGATTCAACAGGAAATTCTAAACATATTACCAATCAATATTCAATTCGTTCTAAAATGAAAAGCAATTGGTTTGCTAAATTTCCTGGAGTTTCTTGTAAAGGCAGATTCCAGCTAATGTGTAGAAACAAGTGCAAACATGGGATATCTGTTAATTAGAAACATTCGTGACTGCATTACACACAGTGATTGGGGGAGGGGGTGAAAACCCCAATACTTTTGAATTTCGTATGAAACCCGTCTTATCTTTTTTGCAGGTTGCCCGATTCCTCGTTACAAGCAAATAGACAGCGAGGATTCTGGTTCGTCAAGTGAGACGTCATCATGCTCTCCACCCCAGTCTCCCCTGGTGGAGAGACTAGTACCCAGTCCACTACGGAGCGAGTTTGATACGAATGACGAGGAGTATGAGGTGATTATACCGCAACCTTTCATTAAGATGAAAAACAGAAACATCACTAAATTCAACTGCAAAACATGTGGCAAATATTTCAAAAGGATGTCCAGTCTATCGACGCATCGCCTCATTCATACAAATGTTAAACCATATCAGTGTGGGAAATGTGACAAGAGCTTTTTACGAAAATCTGACATGAAAAAGCACGAGCTGATGCATTCTGGGGAAAAGCCACACACATGTGACGTTTGCGGCAAAGTTTTCAGCCAATCATCAAACATGTTGACTCATATGCGAAGGCACACGGGCATAAAGCCTTTTGCGTGCAAGGTGTGCGGGAGGGCCTTCTATCGTAAGGTCGACGTGAGGAGACATAGCTTAAGGCATCGATAGTGGGAACACTTGTTCGCGAATCGGAACAGACGATCTCATCACGAAGTCAGTTGACGGTGGAATCAACAGGCCATGATGGTAGGCAAAAGCGATGGAAGCACAGGGGCAGTTAACCCTTTGCCCTGACTCCCAAGGGACTGCACCGTGCCATGCAAACATGTCACCCCCGTTAGAGTCGTGCCCATACCCCTTGGATTGGTCTTGGCACTCTGAATACTTCACGGCTGCCTTGAGTGCGCGCAAGGTCCCTAGAGCTCTGGACCTGTCAATCTGGAAAGCGATCAAGAAACGAATGTGTTTTAAAACTTCATCAGAAAGAACATACATGCATAAAAAGCTCATTCAAAGCAATCGAATATTATATCGAATAATTTCTGTCTAAATTGAACAGAATTATCTCTAAAACTCCCTATTGATATTTTAAGAAGTAGCTATATTTAAATACGCTTCATTGGGTGTTCAGAAAAATTATACAGGGGGAACACCTAGAAACCGTTTTGACGATACAGCTTCAAGATTTTAAGCGTGTGCTGGCTTCACGTTGGAGCATGACGTAGATAGAGAAATCAGAACTTGTACCAATTCTTACTTTATCATCTATGCTCTATGTCAATTTATTAGTGTGTAGGGCTTTGTACCATACTCTTTGAATGAATTCGATGTTCATTTGTTGTTGTTGTAGATTAAACTTGAGTAATTTAACAATGCAGGGAATTGTAAAGTTATTTTCGTAGATGTGTAAAGATATTTAACAGAGGTTTGGTTTTTTTGGCACTGCAGAAATGCGTAAACATTTTGACTATGTCTCCTTTCCGTTAGCAATTAACGGTAACTATGCAACACCATCAGCAAGGTAGCAATACTATCAGCAATTTATTGTCTCAATAAAGCATAAATGAACACTCCATTGGGACATCAGATTTTCAGATTTGCAGATTTTCGATTCTAGACCTGGCTCTAGAATTTGTGTTCACACGGCATTCTTTATGGTAGCTTAACGGAATAGTTCTCCCTCAGGCCACCGTCCAGTGAAATCGAAATTCAGGTAATAAAAATGAAGGCACAGAATAGCAATATTAGCTATTTGCGAGTGTTGAAAGCTACTTGCTCTCAGATTACTGGTAGGGTCAATCTCACTGCAAATATTCATAGGACAAGAAGAAATATGAACTTAAACTTATAGATCAAAATATTAAGGCTCTTTACTGGAATTTTAAAGATAGGAGAAATGTTGCGAATGAAAGTGAACTGTTGGATGAAGCCATCTAGTTTTGAGAAAAGGTCCTGATATTGAAGGTACTCAACATAAACAATAGACTTTTCAGATTTGATGATCATTTTCGGGTGAATAAGTGCCTAGCAACCGATGTAAATTATCAATGATCATTGCTTTTACTGGAGTAATTCTTTTTTATGATCAAAACGTTCAGAACACAAACTTTGTAATTCATGCTAAGAGTTTTGGTCCTGCAGTAAATTCTACCTGAAAAAGCAAAATTTGGAAAATATGATCAAGGCAATCTTCCCCTGACAATTGATCTTTCAATGAACTAAGCCTTTCCTGAGACCCGCGGCTAAAGTAAGGCTTCTCTTACTTCATTGCCACGTATTGCAACAAAACAACAATAATGTCGAGCCGAAAATAAGGCAAGACTATCATTTCGCCTCAATAATTTAGTTGGTGAGACGGTGTAAGCAAGTTCTTTCGGGCGCTCGTTCAGTTTAATGATGCATTGTGGGTATGACATAGATTCAATAGAAATTACACCATGGGAGCCTTCAATTGAAATTAATCTTCATTGTATTTTTCAATAAAGGGACATATGATGATGAGGAGCATAAATTACTGAACAATGTTTACTGATAAAGGCCTTGTGCTAATTGCCCTACTCAGAAGTATTTTAACGCTGTAACGTCGTTCATTATTTTTTTGTAACAAGTAGCACGATGTCCCATAACAACTTGCCTTCGACATTTCCTCGTCAACCACCAACATTCTCTTTCCCATGAACACGAACGGCACCAGTTTCACACCAGGTGCTCCTCATAGAATTTCTATGCTGTGCAAAGCCATATAGCCATTTAGCAGATCGCTTGGGAGAGATAAACACAAATATTTCGCTGACCAAGCAAATATTATACCCTAGGAAGTGTTCTCACGAATGCAAAGGAATGTCAAACTCGCAAAATTGGGTTTCATGTTGATGAAGTTCGATAAAATAAGATTTAACAGCTAAGGTCCAGGTCAAATACCCACGTTCTCGCGCATTATAAAATGACTGCACGTTTCAGCGAGAGATGCGTGCGTGCCCTAGACGCTATTCATTACATCTTGCACGAAAGGCTGCTTACTCCTACTCCCTATAATGACGTAACACGCAACGAGAACATATACCAAAACGCCCCCATGTTTACGTCGGACGATGTTTACGTTAATTTCTAACAAGGTAGACGAAAATTCCAGCATTACGCTTTATCAAATTTGCTTGTTTTATTGTATTCGTAGGCATTTGCAAGCAATCACGTTTTCTGATGCAGGTTTCGAAGGCAACAAGAAGGCATTTAATGATAGTTATGGAATGGAAATGGGAAAAGAAATGTCTCAAAACTGCAATCTAGTTTCGTCTAATGTCAGGCGGACAACCTTACCGCACGTAGAAATAGCTCAACGTAAATTTTAATGGCAAGAAACGATTTTAATGGTCTTGAATCCAGTTGATGATTGCAGTAGGACCAGAGAGGTCATATTACATCCCCTCACTTTTTGCTAAGTGCTCATTCTTAAAATTCTGCTTTTGTATTGTCATTTTTATCAAGGTTTGCCCCCCTCCCACTCCCCGCTTTTTGGTCTCATCGGTTGCCCCTGTTTATATGCAACTAATATTATAAAAGTCGCTCCTGGTCGCAACGAACAACTTTTTTTACTCTCAAAAGATCTCTAAAGTCCGAGGTCGTGAGTTCAAGTCTCGCTCGGGTCGGTTATTCTTTCGCACTCTCTATGATTCTTTGTAAGAAATCTGGTTGCCTATGACAACATCTCTGTTGTCTTGTATTAATATTAGTATTAATGCTTAGTATTAATGACCTGATAAACTATTGCACACTAATTCGTGATTTCAAAACTGTCCATTCTCCTTAGCTGCGGCTACTACATAAATTACTGGATGAATATTTGATTGGCAAAAATCCTTCTATGTCTCCTGTCGCTGCCCATAGAGGTACCTTACACGTAACCAGCTGACTGGATTCAGGGAATTTTCCATTCTACCCTAGGAAGTTCATAATCATAATCAAAGGCAGACCTGCCTTCTTCTTTAAGGGGGCCAGGAAGGCCATGCCCCCTGGCCCAATGCTTTTTGTAACCCAGAAGAGGCGCTGCATCTGAAAGTAAATTGAAAAGACACCACCTCAAGGCATAACAATTTTGACGGAAAAGAACTTGAAGAATAACCTTGGCCAAAAAAAATTTTTCAAACAAGGGCCCCACAGATGATTTCGGCCCCGGGCCTCGAAGTCCCTGAAACCACCACTGGCTTTAGCTTTGGCAATAGTCTATAGCAATCTTTATTCACCAATACTTCGTTTAATCCTTCATTTCTTGTGTAATATGATGTTCTTTCTCACGTAAAAGTAGAATGTGCGCAAGAACCCTAGCCTGCGCGGTAACAGCGCAGCATTGTTGTTGTTGCTGTTGTTGTTTGTCACATGCCTGGGTTGTGTTTTGGCAGCAACAGTTAACGTATTTCCCTGTTTTAAGCTGTTCTTCTCGAAATGCTTGTTCTTAAACGTCATAAAGAAAGTGCGTAAATAAGAAAGGATGGCTTTCAAATGGTCAATAGAGGCTGCTGAGTTTGTGCCAAGCTTTAACAGGAATCCCCCACTGCAGTTTGATGCTCATCAACTTGGGAAATCTGCTACCAACTCTAGGCCCAAACAAGAGACATCTGATTCCAACATCAGAACGTTTGATCATGTACGTTCGAACATACACGGAAGCTCTGATGCCCGTTCATTTAACATGTCGGCTCCTGAATTCGTACCATTTTCTAGAAACACTGCCCCAATACAAAGATACCACCCAGAGAAACAAAGTTTTACGGGAACTCCAGGAAAAAATCATCAACGCACCAAGCAAACTCAAGACAAACAGCGATATAAAAAGTTTAACCCTCAAAACACCCAGCAAATTGAAAACAGACAGCGATATACAAGCTTTGACCCTCAACGCAAACAAGATGTCAAGTCTTTTGGTAAGAAATTCTGCTTCATGCTTTTAGTATTTTGAAGAGCTATTTTCTTTTTTTATTAAAATATATAATCTAAAATATAAAATATATTCGATAGATTGCATAATAAGAGTAGCAATGCTTATAAAAGGTCATTCTTTTCCCTTCAGAGTCACAAAAATGGATGGACACTGCAAGAAGAAATCAAAGTGAAAAAAAATCCAAAGTTTATGAAACAGATCATGGTCCAGTTGCCTTTGCATCTAAGACTGGTAAGGCAAAATTAACAGTGGAATCTACATCTAATATCTCCCATCCTGAAGCTTCTTGCTCAAAGAGCCTGAGCACAGGAAAGGGTGGTCACACTGAGCAAGAAGATAAGGTGATTCCTAAAGCTGCAAGCAGTAACCCAACTGATAAAGCCCAAGGAAGTGGAAATGCTAGCCTAAGCTGGAGTAAAGTTGTACAAAGCCAATCTGCAAGTCGGAAGATGCATGTAATACCAAAAGATCATGTTGGTGAGGAAGTGCACTTTATGACAACGAGATCACAAACTGGTGTCAAAAGGCAGAGTGATTTTGTTGAAGGGAGACCAAAAAGTGGGTTTCAAAGACAGGTTAATCGTGGCAGTGCTTCCAGTGGTCAAAATTCAAGAGGCAGAGGAAAATTCAGTTTTATTTCTTCTGGGTTGCAAAACCAGAGAAGAGATGTCATGTATAAAAGTATGCATAACCAATTTGGTCAGCCAGGGCAGGATGGATTAGAATGGAGAAGGGATTCAGCACAATTGAAAAGAGAAGCAGTGAAAGGCAGGTCAAAGTCTCAAATGTCAACCAGTAACCATTGGAGGGAAAGTAGATCACTTTGGAAGATTGTGATAGACAGTAAAAGCCGCCATTTAGCAAAAGATTTTAGGAGCCAATTGAATGAAAAGCTCCACAAATATTTAAAAAGTGATCAAACTTTTGTAACTGAGAATTTGAGTGGTAAGTTGAACACTTCCTCTGTTAAATGTTCAAGAGGTTGGTACAACATGGATTGGAACTCAAGATCTGATTGCAAAGAGATTGATTTGAGAATAGGCAGGGATAGAAAAAGCTTCAATAATGGTAAAAAGATAACTGAAGAACTAAGTACCATCACAAAAATATAAGTAGTACAGCTACTTGTGAATCTTGTGGGCAGAGTAAGACTTTACCTAATGATGTTGAATCTAAAGTAGTAAAAAGACAAGGTCAAAAGTACTGCGATGATTGTCAATTGACAAGTTCTGCACATAAACATGGACCCATAAATGATGATGATGGTGATGTTGATCAAATTAGTGAGAAGGATGATGGCAATGATGGATGGGTGACAGTGGAAGTTAAACCTAAGCGAAAAGTGAAGCTCAAACAGGAAGAAGTTTCACAAGCTGAGGAAAAAAGCTACTTTCAATCTAAGCCAAGACAAAAGGATAATTTGCCATTTGGAAGTATGAAGGAAACAAGACCAGCTATAAAATGTAACTTTGATAAGGATAATATTGTCAAAAGGTTGAGTGCAGACAACAAAGAAACAAAGGGAAATGAAAAAAACAAGAAGCCAGCTAAAAAGAAGAAAAAGAGTTCCAAAAGGAAAGAAAATACACTTTATGAAAATGATCAAAAGAAAATCAAAGAGTTCAAAATGAGGCAGATGATAGAAGAGAATTTAAAGCTGGATCTTTTGGAACTAACTAAAAAGAAAAAACCAAAAGATGAATATGCTGGGACAGACACAAAGACCGAACTTAATATGGAGTGGCCTTCAATTGGAAAAGCAAATGTGCCATCAGTTAATATTCTTTCTTTTGCTGAGGCTCTGAAAAGTAAAGCTCCAGTAAAGGTGAGACCTGCATTACTACTTACCAACCAAAAGCAAGACAAACATATTGTGTGGTTACTTATGTAAAAAATTGTTTTGAAATGTCTTAAGTTTGAGATGCGTTGAATCTTTGTTATTATTGCATGGACAAAATACTTTTGTTGATGAATTTGGCACATGCCCTAATGTTATCACTTTAAAGTTACCTGTATCTGAAGTGCAGATTTTTTAAATTGACAATAAAATTCATTCATGTTGATCTACCATTTGCTTGTCTTTGTTTTAGCGGATTGCACAAACAGGCGCCCCAAGGACAGCAGGAATCATAGAGATTGATCCTGAAAACATTACAAAAGATCAAAAAATGGAGTTGAAAAGAAAGAAACTAAAGGAGAAAAAGCGACTTAAGAAGAAGGAACAAAAGGAAAGAAAAAGAGCAGGGGCAGAAAATGTCGAAATTGATACTGGAAATGCAGCCAGTGCACGAAAAACACCTTTTACGTTGGATCTGGGGGATATGTTTGACAAGCTTTTGAAAGTAAGTATTGACTCTTGTTGCTGTTACGTTAGAAACATGGAATAAACGGGATGTAAATTGCGACGCGGGCACATGTGCTCCATATTGCTTCATTTGGAGAAGAACTGCATTGCAAGCAGCTAGTTCTTGTGCTATGGTCCGAAATTTGTAGAAGGAAGTATCATTCAACTTATAATATAGGCAGGAAGGTAAAATTAGTCGTTTGCATTCAATACCAACATTTATGGCCGTCTTTAAGCGACCCTGTTTGTAATCGTCTTAAAGCAATGCAAGTTAGGCCTTGTAGAATGATTTGTTGGCGATTGGAACAGAGAAGTGTGCGTTATAAACATTTCATCATGCACCCTGCAGCTTAAAGCATGCATTTAATCAAAAGATGGAGGTAGAGAGTGGTGAGAATATTTAGAGGTAGAGAATTACCTCCTGAATACTTTGTATGGTGCTATGTGGTTTTTTGTCAAATTTAAGTGGAAGCTGGTATTTCTAATTCCTATTTTATATCTATGAATATTTTAAATGACGTATCAATATTCGTGCACAATAAAACTACTTATGTAGCTAGGAATTTTCGGGGGTGGGGTCGAACCGAAAATTTTCCGACCAAAGGGCCTGCCGATATTAGCGTTTCCAACGTTTGCTGGGGAAGCAGCTGCCCCCTCACCCTCCCATCAGCTACGCCATCGAATGAAAAGTCAATTGAAATGTTTATCTGTAAAACAACAGAACAAGAAATTAAATCAATGACGTCACAACTTTGATGCACTCTGTATCAAAGTAATTGGAAGTGCTATATAAATTTGCAAAAAAGTTCAATACTAGATTTGTGTGCAAACAAGTTAACAGCAAGGTAATATGTATTTCTGGTTGGACAGGAAAAATTCAACTTTTCATGCGTATTTCTTTGTATTCACGAATCCACAGTACTGTCCTTAGCGTAGTTTATGATAGGACAAGCGAATTGGAGTGTTAGTGAATTTGAGTGAAATGGAGGGTTAGCCTTCATTTAAAAGAGTTGACAACGAGCTAGTCGTACAAACTGACGCATGCTTTTGTTCGTTAAAACTCCAAGAAATTTGCTAAGACTTGATAATGTAGGCATTTGTAGTTCCCTCTTTGTGTGCAGTTCTTACGATGTATCATTTGGAAATAAATGGAGAAACGGATCGGAATAAACGGGAGAAATGGAGAAAATGTTGAACCATCTTGGCTTAAACGGGGGACACAGTAGGCCTAGAGGAATACGAAACCTTTGTGTCATTAGTGGGATAGCTTAATAAGTTGTTGTTGTTGCTTTGCATTTAGCCATCTGTTGACGAACGTGAGCCGGGAAAAGGCCATGCGAGATCTTCGAAGCACGTGGTATTCTCTGCTGGCGTCATTTCCGTTGCAAGTGGCCTGGCCAAGAAGAATAAGGCAGATGGCAGCAAGCCTGATACAACCAAAGGAAGGGTAAGCGAAAGAAACCATTAATGAATTCATTATTGCGAGGTATCAATCTCTTATTGTTTTGTAGCTTTCGAGATAACAAAGTTGATAAAGCTTCAGTATCATTTTGAGAACTGAAATTTCATTGCCAGTTTATTATGAAGTGAACGAGAAACAGAATAATTGGTGTTAATTTTTCTTGAACTTAATTTGTCTAATGGCTGCATCCAGCCTGATTTATCTAAGTTTGCTTTTTATGCTTTTTTTTGCAAACATTTGTAGCAGAAGTACTTGATCATATCTCTTAGTCCTACGGAAATGCCTCTGACCCCAACCAGCATGTGAAGATAAGTGGGAAAGAGAGAGAAACGCCAAAAGCAAGAAGACCCACGATGTTAAAAAGGGTGTGTTGAAAAGTTTTGTTGCTAAAAGTGGAATTAAACATTATGCACGTGTATCAGCAGTCTTTTTGTGAAGATGAATCTTGAAAAAAGGTTTTGATTAGGATCATTTACAATGGATATCCAAGCTAAATTCATTGAGGTCATATGATTTTTTAACTTAAGTGAGAAATATTAAAAACTTCTAGGTTTCCACATCTTTCAAATGAGGTGCCACTCATCATCGTTTTGGGGATTCTATTAGTGTGGTTCCACTCATCATTTACTTTTTGTCATTTGAGTGGTGTTACATGTATGTTCATGATGTTTTAGTCAATATTCTTTTTGCTGATGGTATTTACTATGGTAAGAAAGAAACACTCTTTGTACAAGTTTGGAATTGAAGCTATTGAACTGACCAGTGCTGGAAGCTGATATAGTACCACTGTAGCGTATAGTTCGATTAACAGTTGTTGTTCGATGAAAATTTTTTAAAGTTATCTGTAAAGCTGAAATTATTGTTCCACTTAGGTCATCCTTCGTGCAAGAGAGGCAAAGAGAAAAGAACGAGAAGCGGAAATGAAGAAAAGTGTCGAAAAGCCTTGTGAAAAAGATGATGGTGGTAAAAGTCAGGTTGATGAAGATGTATTGTCGATTCAGAAGGAAGAAGTAACTCATGCTGCATCTGAGGGGTCTGCTAAAGAAGCAGAAACAATTGAAAATGTAAATGAAGAGGATTCAAGGTTTGTAAATTTATTCATTCAATTTTTGTTCACTGGTACCTAACATTTGTAGCATGCTTGCTATTATTTTGAGCCCTTCTCATTCTAGTTTGAAAGTCGAAGAGGAGCTGAAGGCTGAAGACTCTCAAGGTACTTGACATTTGGAAATCATCAAAGCATTTTTGTTTACCTTCTTAATACCCCACAATGAAATCATTTGCGTAGACCTTTTTGAGACTTCAATAAAACATAGAAAGTTGTCTCAAGCCAAAATTCTTTTAACTTTTAGTATTCACATGAGTCACATTTATTTTTGAGAAAAAATTTTTTTTCAATTCAACAAAAAAAATTCTTTGATTTTTGTTGCAATCATTCAGGTTGCAATGTGCTGCCTCACTACAGTCCTTCCTTTAGTTCTTTACACCATTTACAACGTGAGGGGAAATTCTGTTTGTTTGCAGGTGCAGAAGGCGTGGTGATGGCTCCTCCGTTGACTGATCTGCCAGATGATATTGTCGCCAAGTTGCATTCTAGGAAATTCAGAGAGTGAGTAGTGACAGTTTGACAAAGGCAAATTTTTAAAATCAATTTTTGGCAGATTGCTATGTAAAGTTGTTTGTCTAGAGAAACTCGAAGATGAAGTCCTTTGGTATATTTAATCGCAGTCTGATATCAATTTCAACACCATTGAATAATATTTTAATCAGATCTGAAAACGTTAGTGAAATTTTAAACATGTTTACAAAATAATACCACAAAAAGCTGGAGCTGCATGGAACAAATTGGGATAGGGAGCCGGATGCTGGGAACTGAATGGGGAAAATTTAACATGGAACAGAGTAGGAGAGTGGCCCAAGGGGTGGCTGTGGTCTTATAAGATAAAGCAATTTTGATATCGTCATTAAGAACAACTGCTTTACAACTTAGCCCGAGCTGCACATAGAGAATGTTGTGTTTTTTGCTAGAGGCCTAGCAAAGTTATACGCTCTTTTTTCTAGCTGCTTTAAACATCGGCTGTGTTGCTGCTATTGTCGAGTACCCAGGATAACGGACGTTAATTCATTCGAGTCCTCGCTTGCACAGCATAGCAATCTATTTTTTATTGTACGTTTGGTTTGGAAAATAGCTGTCTATGATGAAGTTAATTTTTTATTGTTCAGGTACTGCGACCAGCTACTGAGCAAAGATATTGACCAGATTGTGTACAAGATGCTTAAAGATCTACTGCGCTTTCAGACGAGGGCCTACGTTGAAAATCCCATCAAGGTAATCGGTAATATGTGTATATGGTGGAGCTGGGATTTCGATGTTGTCTCGAGAGTTTACGCATGACAGACCCGCTATTTTCAAGTTAAAGGCTTAGATTGGAATAAGCAAGCTATAGAAAGACATGTAGAGTATTAAAGATATTGTGTGTTGCTCAAACGTTTGCAGAGAGATAATGTCTTGTTTGCCACGTATACAAAACAGCCTTCAGTATGAGGCGCTAGTGAAAACTGCTGAGGGAGAATTGGCTGAAATTATTAAGAAAAATGGTAGCTGTGTTCGAAACCCAGAACGACCAATTAAAATAGCAAGAAGCAGAAAAGTATAATGGCATGTTTCTAGACAATAAGGGACATTTTGCAGTGGTCCATCTAAGAAACAAGTGGAGGGTTGAAGATAACATAGGAAGTGGACTATATGACTGATAAATGTGTTGAAGAAGAGTTAAAGACAGATCACTTAGAGAATCATTTGTCTATTATTGTCAATGAGTTAACTGCAAGATTTTCATAGGAATTATTTGACTTGCTTTTTTGCCAGAATTTAGTCATTTGAAAGAACGAAGCTTAAATTTCCATCATTACAGTGCCATTTTATTTCCCTGTTTAGAGAAACAATAAATAATATATTGTGTTCGACACCCATTTTGTAGGCAAAGGCAAAGAAGCGGTTGGTGCTTGGCATCCGAGAAGTGGCACGACAGCTGAAGATGAGCCGACTGAAATGCGTCGTAATTGCGCCGAATCTTGAGAAAATTTCGAATGAAGGTGAGTTGGTGGTGCATCTTATTTGCAAGGCTCAAAGGCTCAAATATAATCATCTGCCTAGCCCGCAGATTGGGCAACATAGAGCACGTGACGTGACGTAGACCACGTGACGTAGACCGTGATCCTTTGCGTCCTCGGTCGGTTGTTATGGGCCTATGTTTCCTACGTTTGCATCCTAATCTGCATTAAAGCTTTCTACGCGAAAGAGCCTAATCTGCATTAAAGCTTTCTAATTGCCTTTTGTATTATTCACTTTATTATTTATATTATTTACTGTCTTAATTTGTACTGTTTAGATATGTTACCAAGCGTTCCCTTCCAGGTGGCATTGACAGCTATCTCGGCAAAATCATTTTCGACTGCAAGCAGTTCTCGATCCCTGTGATCTACTCGATGACGAGACAAGCCCTTGGCATGATCTTGAAGAGAAAGGTGCCAGTCAGTGCGGTGGGAATTTTGAACTACGCTGGCGTCGAGGTATGTCATTGCCAGTACACCGTCTGTCCGTCGGTCTGTCTGTCCGTCGGTCTGTCTGTCTGTCCGTCGGTCTGTCTGTCTGTCTGTTTGTCTGTCTGTCCTTCTGCGATTGCCTTTTGGTGATTTTCCTATAAACCAATGCTTCAATTTTCTCCACAGTACAACATGGCACTATTTGTGCCCGATTTACATGTCACTATTCTGCCTTCTATCAGTAGTTGTTAATAATTTTGTATTTTTGCCTAGTTTCATTATTTTGACGGTGTTTGCTGCCTCAGTTAGAACTTCAGTTTTTTTTTGTGAGTAATTCTGCTGATGCTTTTGTATCATTACAGGATGATTACAAGCAGCTCTGTGCATTGGTGAAGGAGCAGCGAGAAAAATACGAGCGTAGAGTTGAAGAAATAAAAGCACAGGATACTGAGCCTCGATCTGAAGAAACCAACAGATCCTCAACGAGAGGCACCAGGCATAGAACTCATCAGAGCGTTGCTAGGCAACAGGAGTTTGTTTGGAACCCTGAGGTGGTACCTTTTGTACCACAGGGTGTCATGTATAATTACTACACATCGAACCTGATTGCAACAAAGTTTACTTTTAATAACACGTGAATTTGACGTTCATCTTTAACAGTGCCCTCATTTTGAGTCGGCTTGGGGTATGTTGTATAGTGCCCTGGCCTTTCAGTTGGTTGAAGGTATGTTGTATATATTTTTATCGTGCAAAATCTGTACTAAAGACCACTGTAACTGGCTCCTTCTAAACTCCCAATTGATGTAGAATACTGTAGGTATGAGTAACAATCTTTCTCCTGGAATTTTTTGGTACGTACCGAAAAAGGATCATTTCGCCAAGACCGACTTGGCCTTTTAGTAATGTTATGGAGCCAGCACCCTACCCCTATTTGAAAAGCCCACCAGCTCCTATCCCTTAGGAGATAATTTTGGGAAGTATGACAAGGTCTGAATGCCTCCCTAGAGGCCTTTCCTTCTCAGGTTTATAGAAAACCCGAGTAATCTGTTACATTTGACTTGATGACCCTCGGCTTAAAGATATCTTAGGCGAATTTTCTAGAGTTTCTTGACAAGCCATTCCCATACTGTACCCTTCATAATTTAGGACTTAGTAGTTCAAAACCAGTACAGTTCAAACAAGAAGTCTTTCTTTTGAAGAGCTAATAAGCTTGAAGCTAGTGCTATCATATCGTAGGTATATATAATATAATTGAACTATATTCGAATGTTCAGACATTAGATTTTGGTCCTAGCCAGCCTGCTGTAAACCGAAAGCTTTTGATGATTAATTCACTGCTCAATGAAGGTGAGCGGCACCTACAACACTAGGCTAAAAGGGTTACTCTGAACATTTGAACGTATTTCGCATGCCTATTCTGATTAGGGCAGTTTGGACTTGCAATGATAAATGCATGTAGTCTAGCTCAAGTAGATGATCGCTCAAGCGCTATGTGGGTTTGATAATCAATGCGTAGGTTTATATATTAATGACAAGTGTGTGACGGCGTGGTTTTAAGAAGATTTGTATTTGATTTTGCTAGTTGCATTTGGTTGCTATTTCTTTTGGTTTCAGCTCTTTATGTGAAATATCTCAGCCACTAAAATCAAGTTTTTGCTTTTATAGCACTCTAATGATTAGGATTACAATCATCTTCTGTCTTTCAAAGCATTTTTGGCGATTATTATCGTACGTTTTCTCGTTTTAAAATGCAGTCGCTACCATTCAATCTGGTTGTATTGAAGTCTTTAAAATATTCCTCAGTGCGCCATCATAGAAGATGCCTTTATGGATAATATATCAGTTCCCTAGGACATTTCAAGTCCCATTGCGGCCCAATATCAATGCCCAATATCAATGACTTTGCTTGAATACTATCGACTAGCTTCACAGGGAAATCGTTGAATGGTTTTGCACAGAAGTTTGAGAAGCACGCAAAAGATTAGGCTGAAAACGTGTAAGGTAGCCTAGTTGAAAAATGCATCGAGGAATCCGGCAGCAGAGGATTCATTTTATCATCATCACACAATTAGTGAGTGAATCCTATTTTGTTTCATAAGAATATTGTTCTGTTTGTAGCACAGAATGTCTCGTGATTTGCGTTGCGTTGGTCTGCTACAATGAAATTATACTTTGCCTAGTCATAACACTTGCTCTGTTAATGTTGGCAAGTTTAGAGAGGAAAAACCAATTACTTTTGAAGTTTGTATGGCTACAGCAATTGTATAGAATCAGATATATATTAGAGATATTATGTAAAATCTCCACTTTAAAAAAAACGTCATACTCAATTGTTGCATTTGATTTGTATCCAAGAATCTTGGATGAAACATTTTCGTTGGCCATTTAGCTTTGGACAAATGGTTACTTCTAACAAAGATTTCCAGAGACCTGGTATCAAAATTTCTTTGTCTTTAAACTCGAGAAAACTGCCAAAATGCAATGCTACTGAAAATTAACGTTTGACATGCTTTCACACAACTATTTTACACAATCAGCTCTTTGATCTGTGTCACACATGAATTCTGGATATCGTATGGGAAATGTCAAATCTGGATGCCACAAGCTGTTCTAGCCCTCTTATTTTTGACAGGGAGATTTCTTTTCATCTTGGTTTAACAGACGCCTTGTCTGAAATAACTAGGCCAATACGCGTTGGAGGCCCCTTTTTAACGCAGAGGACAACAGAGCCTGTTTTAATAAAATGCTAATTTATGTCGAACCTCGTTCTCGTTTTTGCAAGTTAATCTCACGCTTTCCTCACAATCAGCTTTGCTAAATTTCAAATCAAGTCTTGTCTTTATTGTTGGTGAAAGTTAACGGAATTTTCTATTTGGACCTTTTTATTGTCATTAGGGCTGCAGATAGTTCTTTACAGCTGAATCAGTCAACAATGGAAGTTCAAAAAGTTTAATGACTTTATGGACAAAATGAACATGACGATTCCCGATCTAAAAATCAAAATCGTGCAAGGCAACATAACTTCAAAGCATAGAAATTAGTCTACTTAGAACATACAGATGAGTTTGTAACAAGGCATTTGGTAGAGAAGATAGACAGCAGGCCTTTCACAGAGAAAGAGCGCAGCAGATAAGCATAAATAATCCAAAAAAGTCACACCAGAGTCAAAATTAAAATCAACTTTATAAAAAAGTTTCAGAATGTGACAAGGATCAAGTGAGGTAAACATTATGCAACACAAGCAAGAATATCTTCAGCAATAGATCTTGTTATTGATAGTCTCATTTCAATAAGTTCTGCTTACCGCGTACTATTTTCTAATGCAAGATGCTTTACCGCGTACTATTCTCTAATGCAAGATGCTTTACCGCGCCTTGTTTGTTGAAATGTTTACCCTAGGCAGAGGGTTTTTTAGTCAGCCCCCGGCCTAAATGACCCCAATATGTTGTCCACTACTTGGTGGGCTTGTTCGATTTTCTATTGTGCACAAATGGCTGTCTGCATTCAAACTCGACGTATTTTCTCGCAATCCACTCTCTGTTCTCGACAGTCCCTTTCTCAACGACTTTATGTATTCTCTAAACCGTTTATCAAGGACGTAAAATGCAAAAGGCACTGCCAGAAAGCTGATGTAGCAGATGATCTCGAAAAAGAGCTCGAGTATAGATCCTAGCAGCCTGTCCATCTTCTCGCGCTGAGCACTTACGACGCCGTACGGAACCCAGATAATGGTGTAAAACAAACAGAGCAGATACACGATTGTCATTCGCCTCGTTTCCACTCTTCGGGTGGAGACGCCCAGCCTCCTCTCGGAATCCTTGAGGACTTTCTTGATGAATACAATAGTCCTAGCCGTTGTAAAGCACGAGATGAAATGGCAGGACGACATCCAAATGGTGATGATTGCTAAAGGAACTCTACTGGATGTCGAATAGGCTGGAGACATTCTGTCTTCAAAGCTGCACGTTGTTAACGAACTGCTTCCTGGGATATCACACACGTCATCAATGATGATTACCACCCATGCAATAAAGACGTACAATGTTACGATACCGGCTACTTTCCATGCAGCGGAGACTGTTATTTTGTTAGTTCTTGAGGTTATGGTCAGGTATCTCTCCGTCATGATGCAGGTCAGGTAATGCTGCACCAATGCAAAGCACAGGAATAAAACTCTGCTTTGTATGAATCTCGAAGTTGTCGCTAGTCGTGCTGGTTTATACTGCAGTGATGCAGCCACGAAACAGGCGGGAATTCCTATAGAAAGTAATAAGTGAACGTCAGACTGAAGAATGGGTGAACTAATAAACTAGTGGACTAGATGATAAACAATTGCACCATCTTCTTCATTGCACCAAAAATAGGTCCGAAAAACTACCACATTAAAAGCATAATGCTTTATTACAAACCTAGCATAAACATTACATGCAAACGCTGTGCCTTAATCGCAACCTTCCCTCTCTGTTGTACCAGTTCTACCACCTACCATTTTGGCACAAATTCTAGACTCAAACCCTACTTTTGGTATACTAATTCAGGTTTCATCGATTAAATGTGATTAACAAAAGCCATACCAGATATTTACTGCAAAGTGAAAATAGCACCTTAGCAAACAATATGACTAACACAACAGTGTGAATTCTTCTTAGGCAAATATTTAATCGAGAAATAAAGATATTTCTTAGGTCATAGCTTTGTTCTATTCACCAAATCCAAAGTCCAAAGTCATTACAACTGCAAGTTTACTAGCCTTTCGGTTTGGAAAGACTAGCCTCGGTTCGGTCAAAGCCGAGCCTCGGTTTCTGCCGCTTGCGGATGTGAAATGGTACGAGAAGTGATTGCAAAAGAGCAAGCTGAATCAATATAAAAATGCAATCAAGTTGTTTGCAAGCTAATTAGTGCAATTGTCAGGGAAATTGACCAACGTCGAGGGAGCAACTACGAGATTCTCCGCTTGTATTGATCCCCGGCACATGGATTTGTAAAGTTTCAGCTTCCGTTGGAAGGAGGCGAATAGCAAAAGACTCAGGGCCAGATCCAGATTTCACACAAAATCATTCAATGTTTACCATTTCAAAAGAATTCGATTAGGTATGGTTACGAAGCCTAAGGAAATTCCTGTAGAAAACTGCAGATCATAAATAATTGCACATAATTGAAGAATAATTGCATTGGGTGCTTTATCCCACGCACAATTGTATTTCTTCAACGTAGTCTATTGTCTTGTGCAAAGCTTCTTCAGAGCAGCAGGACATCATGGAATAGCATGGAGGATGCACGAAGGCAACAAAAGAGACATCCAGAAAGAATATGTTTTCTTCTAATGTAGTGGGTGCAGTGAAAGGAGCTAAGCAACAAATCGAGTCATGCTTCAAATCGAGTAGGCCGTGACCATATATAATCCTTTGATTCACTAAGAAGACCACTGAGCTAAGTCCTTGGCACGAATGACTCTATGATACGATAACAAATCTTACCAAAAAACGACGCAAGCAAGGATACAGTTGCGATGCAAACTATGAACGTCTGACTGGGCGTTCTGTCTTCCCTAGCGGATTTATGCAGGAACCGCAACAACAACGAAAGGCTTGTGCAGTTTGAAATAAATAGAAGCAGACTAACTGCTAAAATGGTAGAAGAAACCCAATGTGGAATACTTCGCACAGCCAAAGTCGCTCCTTGTGTGGGAGAAGACGAATTCATCGTTACATTTCCTATCGTCAAATTGCCTTCATCCATGACTGCTTTCGAACTAAATTTCAGTAAACTGATTTTGCTTCTGACGTCGAATGTTTTGACAGAGCATCGCAAACAATGCGGACAATTAGCACAACCACAATGCATTTCAATAGCGGTATCACAGGCGAGCACTCCCCCCGGTGTCGTCTTCGTGCAAAAATAATGAAGGTCATTCCAAATTCCTCTCTCAAAAGCTTATTAAAGTATTTTCTCCTGCATAAAACTTCGCTTTGGAGGAATCTCTCTTCAACAAGTTAAACTTTCCCTAATTAGTTTGAAGGCTGACCCTATGAATCTTGAAAACAAAGTTTTTGAGTGTTTCCCACCAATACCTTCAAAGAAATCGATCCCCCAATTTGAATGCAAAGTACCCCAAAAGTTGTACGGTACAATGAATATGATGGTTGAAGATGATATCGGTGCAGCATTGATGATGGGACCCTTTTAATTAGAGCTTCAAAGTCTGACATATCAAGTCGCATAGAAAAGGAATTTGATGAGAACCAGGGAACTGGAGATCAACCACCGTACTATTGAAGAGGACTCAGCTACACTTCCCTCTTGCTTCGGAAAGTCTCTCTTCAGTCTGGATAACTGTGGCCATACCGCATTTCTTACAGAAAACGACACGAAAGGACGTGTGCTCTATCAGCAAAATTTTCATTCATCACGCAATAATCTACATATTCCAACGAAAAGTCATCTGCTACTTCTTACTTTGACTTCGTTATAGTGCTCAGAGCTAGATTTATATATTGAAAAATGCAAAAAATATTAAGATAAACTTCATTCAGCAGAAACAATTATAACTTTACTCTATCTTTCCAGTACTGTTTTTCTATTGCTTTTTCAAAAGATGCTTGATACTACAACAGAAACAAGATGCTTTTTCGCATAGACTGATGTAATTTTAATGATATCTTTAACATCTATTGTTCTTTGACCGAAAAATGTTAATGTATAAATTCCTTTTTAAATCAGGGGTGACATTAGAAGCAAAGCAAGAAAAACTGTAAATGAGCAAAAGGTATAACCATTACTGTTTTTGCCATCATTTTCTAAAGTGCTATTCCATTTTCTTTGGGTATAGTATCGTTTTTATAATGTTGTTATGTTGTGGTATACAGTGATATATAGTGGCAAAGTGACAAATACAGTTTTAAATTAGATTTGAGCCTTCCGATGTCTAAAGCATCTTAAGGGCCAACGAGCCATTCAGGGGCGCCAAGATTTGGAACAAATTTGAATCTAAAGCCAAAGAATGCGCAAGTAGTCTCCTGCGCAAGCTGTCACTCAAACCAAAACGATATATCGATTCTTTTTCTTTACTTATACCCCTTGGCAAGGCATCAGGAAAAAGGCTCCATACTTCTTGCTTTGCTGACATTACATTTTGCAAACCAGGAATTTAAACTAGGTGGTACATTACTAAGGTAGGCTTGCTATTTTTTGTTGATATTAGAGATCATGGCATGCTGAAACAAGAACTTGCCTGCCTTTATATATCTAAATAAGAACTTGCCTGGCTAAAAACAAAAGTAGCTTGTTCGTGAAATGAAGTAGATTTAAAGACAATTGGTAAAAGATATACGGTAGAAGCCATCTTTATTTCCAAATCACACACTAGCCAATGCCCCAACAGTTTCTCAATATGGCAGTATTCCTCCTGTTCAAATCCGAGATGACGTCACGCGGGGATGCCAAGTTGCATTCTAAATCGCCTACCCGACACATCAAAGCAGCTTTGTTCACATTGTTTTCGATAACAATTTCAAGGTTTTTGCCTTCATTCCTCCATTCCATCCTTTAAAAAACTAGCATACCTTTTCTTAGATATTGAAGTTGTGATAGGCCTAACTGGTGTTACATGATGGAAGCAGCTGATGGTCGCCTGCATCGCATCTTCTCCAGCCCCACGGCAGCGACCTTACGTTGTCGCACGTAGCTGGATACGCTTCTGTTTCTAAATATGATGATCAACGAGTTCAGGCTGGAGTTGCTGTATATAAGGGCGTAAGAGACGTAAAGCGCCGAACGCAGCCACTCGCTGCTGCCGCCGCAACCCGTGATGCAATCTTTTGAGTAGCTATTGATAAGCACCACGAACATCACAATTACGAAAGGTAGATAGCAAAAGCATATGCCAATGATTATGAGGAAGATGGTGGTGCTGAACTGGCGCAAATACTTCGGGTTTCGCTGTTTCGGTTGTTGCGAGACGGCGTTTCGAGGATCGATAGTTCGAGGCGCAATGTTGTGGGGATTCGCGTTTTGAGAATCGGCGGTCCGGGAATCATCAGCTCGCGAGTGCGCGGTTCTTCTCGGGTTCCAGACCGTACTGTTGCGGACGTATTTAATTATGTGGGCATAGGTCCGGAAGTACGATATAAAAACCACCACCATGATGACAACAAATATCACAGAGCATATGAGACTTATTGTCCGGATGCGGTTGAATACCGAGGACATCGTTAGCAGTCCGGATACCAGCATGGACACAAATATCGATATGAAGGCGATTAGCTTGGCGAACCGGTTTGAAAATGCAAAACAGAGGCGCATCGGGAACTTCTGATGAACCAGCCGGTCAATAGCAACCAGCATGACCATGGTTATGGAAATGTAGACGAGACTTGTGGATATAAACTGAGTGGCCAGCTCTAGCGTGCAAACACGGACCGATACGTATTTGGAGTAGAGGACCGACACTGATGGAAGTGTGACTGTCCCAATCAAGAAGTCAGCAATAGTCATTATTAGAATGAAGAAGTTTGAGACTTTTTTATACAACTTTGCACTGATGATTCGATAAAGTACGATGGAATTCAGGATCACTGTAATTGGAACAAGACAGATGAAGGTGATGGTCAGCAACTTTGAGCTTGTACGACTTATTAGCAATCTATCCGAATACGCATTTGGGCAGTAATATGCCGTTGAGTCGTTCATCCTTCTCTTTTCACTTCAACTTCAGAGACGTCAGCTGATTTGTCACCCGGTCTTCTTTGCAGTATGCAGCTCCTGGCTATGTTGTCGTTGTTATCTTTTAATCTAAACAACCATACTTCCCGTTTCCAACTAAACATCAAAAATTAGAATTGTTCCTTTCTGCACTGGTTATAGGTGTGGCTCCAGAGCTTCCTTTGCCAGCTTTTCAATTTGATTGAGCAGTTTCATTCAATACAGTATTTCTTTTACACTATAAGAGCCCTTGATGGTTCTGGAACAACCATTAAGATAGAAGAAACAAGAACAGCAATCTTTCACAGTGACCTTGCTTCCATAGTCTGTAGGTAGCAAATGGCATCTGCATTGGCACTTGCAAACAAGCTCATGGGCCAACGATGTTCTGGAAGCACATGACCCTACCCACCTGTGCCGCATTGCAAGTTAGCTTGGGTGTTTACGGGGAATTTCCTTTCCTAGTTCAATCAAAAGCTGAAGTTTCCTGATAGGCGTACCGCAGGAGACGTGATAAATATTTTAAACGGACCCGTTGATAAGAATAGAAGGCGGAAACGCTTTCGACTTCTTCCTTTCACAAGCGAAATGTGAAAATTCAAAAATGGCATGCAATGCTTTTGATGTTATCTTTAAATCATGATCTTTAACTTATTTCAATTATGATTGAATAGAAATCTACCAGGCCCTGCATTTTGCAGCAGGATATGAATGCAGAGTCTTGAAAAAGCTCAAGCATTTCTGCGGCTGCAGTTCCTGTTGGCTAAATTTCTATCTTTTCTTCAAATTAAATAAGAAGATTCTTCGCTGCAGAGTATTTATCCATTAGAGATTTCATATGAGTCTTCAACTTCATAGGGATTAACAAATACGCATATAAGTTTTCTTAAAAATGTATACACTTTCATAGTCACCTATTGTAAGTCATCAAGTCTTTTCTCTGTTCATGAAAATATGACATACTGATGCTTACTTGTAAATCAGCAAAATTCCATCTCTTTTTGTTGTTTTCATCAATACACATAAACTCAACCATCGTTTTGATATGGGTTTGATAGGGCATCTCTGAAATTGGCGCAGATTTCAATCTTAAGCCCTTCTCATTACTCCATATATTCAGAAAGTTTGGAATGACCCCAATATTTACAGTGTAGCAATTCTGTATTTCTAGTATTTGAGCTATCCTATAACTTTCTTGACAGAAGTGAACTGTTTTCTTGCTACTTTTTGGAATTCTAAAGCAGTTCAAGCAGTTCAACAAAGAAAGTAGTTTTTGCCATACATTTTCATGAAAATATACCAGAATGCATTCAATGTGGAAAAAATAGCATTAAAAAACATTGAAATTGCAAATATTTATTGTGATATACTAGTGTACATTGAAAAAGATTGGATGGATATTATTTCATTACTGTGAAGTTACAGACAAAAATAACATTTCCTTTAGCAATGTAACATTTCAGCTTTCTAGCAACCCTATCTACATTTTGCACAAAATATTTTGATGAAAAACTAAATAAATTGACAATAAGGCATATGGTATATGAATGTAAAAATTGTTATATCAGCTTAAAGTTGTCTCTTCTTCCCATTCTATTTACACCATACCAAGTCACAGATAAGAGCAAGGTGATCAGATGGAACAGTTACAGACGGCAAAGCAGTATGCAGTTTAAGAACCTCTTCTGCAGGCAGTGGAATGCATGAATCAACAGCAAAGTCAGTTTTGCCTGGAATTATGTAATCCAAAGTGCCTTGAAACCCAACAACATAGTTCGTAAATTTTGGATATCCACATGCACTGAAAAATTGGAAGTCATGTTCTAAACATATGTCTAGCTGTTTCTGTGACACATCCTTCCAAACAAAATGGGTTCTTTCAACTTTACCTTTCATCAGAAATTCTATTACTGCCCGATCTGGTGTACTATTGAAATCTCCGCAAACCAATGGAGCAACTTTTAGCACATCATTGAACTCCATTTTGATTCCAGAAATAAACTCATTGAAAACGTTGATGAGAAGAGCCATTTGCAGCAGTCTGATGTTTGTGGCCTCTGGCCTAAAATACAAATGGGTATTCAAAACGCAAATTACTCTGTCTTTCTCCAGATTATCTCTCAATGCAACAAACTGGCCAACAGCAGTTCTCTTTTGTAAACTTTCAAGAAGCTCTTGACAATTTTCTATTGCCTGCAAAATATTTTTATTACATTCCAAATTAAGTGCCTCACTTATAACAACATCTGATCTTTTAATACTGGAAAACCTGCTCTCCCGATAAAAGAAAGCTTCTCCCTCTGGCATTTCCCCTGCTTTTCTTAAAAAGTGTCCTGAAAATCCTTCTTCTTTCATTGAAGGTTCCAAAAACTGTTCAAAAACTTTCAAATCACATTCTTGCAGGCAAATAACATCTGAGTTGTATCCTATCAGCTCCCTTAAAATCAACTGCCCCCTATAATCAAACTCTATTGCATAAGGTCTGCAATAGGGATACATCAAGTCTCTAGCAACTTCTGTACTTGCATAAATATCAGCCAAAATGTTGTATGAAACAACACGAAACTTCTCTGGGCCTTCTGTAGCCTTGCTAGTGTACAAATGTCTTTCCTCAAATGGGCACATGCCAGGCCCAGCTTCAACAACTGATGTTGATGCAACCTCATGAGAAAAACCAAATATGTCCTCTCTTCTGGGTATACAAACAAACTTAAGTTTGTACCCAATATCATCAACGCAAGGGGTGTACTTGAATGTATTTGACAAAAACTCCCATGCTATATTCACATCACAGCACTTTCCAATCACAAACTGTGCTTTTTTGGCAGCTTTGGTTGCATTCTCCTGCTCCCTTTGGCTACAAGCCACCCTGAACCACATAAACTTGCATTTAGATCTCTCTGCAAATTCAAGGTCTATGCTAGGAACAACAGGGTATCCTACCATCAAAACTGAAGGCATTTTTGCCATGGTGACTGTTGGGGCATTTACTCTGATCTTGAACTCATCCTCTCCAATCTTCAGGACATTTTCCTCTTTCCATGCATCTAGATTCCTTACTTCTGAATCCAATGCAACTTTCTGTGAACTTGATATCCTCTGGATTTCGATCTTCAAGTCAGTCGGATAGAAATGCACAAAACCATTATTCTCATTAACAAAATTCCCGTGCTTGATTAGTTTTTTCAACTTTTTCTTACCATGCTGGTTTGTTAGGTTCAAGTGCATGCGATTAAGTGTGCTTTTAATTGGTTCTTCCTTCCGTCTAAGGTAATTTTGATGGACGCCATGAATTCTGGTCGTTATCTGCAATTTCTCCTCGCCATCGACGCTTCGCACTGAAACTGTCTGTTCTTCAACCTTCTCAATGTCTGGTTCTTCAGCAAGGCATTTCCGGAGGACGAAGCAAAGATTCTTGCAGCTACTAGAACTGTGCATTTTACTACCAATACGTAAACTTATCTTTGACCGAAGCTTCAAGGCAAACATCTGAAATACTCGTCAGCTTTTACGAAACAAGTAGGCCATTTTGATTTACAAATGACTGTCGCTACAAGGGACGAATGAGTTGGATTGTGTATATTTCATGCAGATCAGTGGTACGCACACACTGAAGGTGAGCCAATGTTCCCGCGCATGTGATCAAATTAAAAAATCATCAAATTAAAAAACCAACTAATCTCAATAGCTTTTGAAGTACGAAAAACAAACTTAAATTCGTTTCTAAGGGCCAAAATCGCAACTTTGAAAACTGGCATATTTTTTGCAAAATGGCGCGTAGGCTTTATACAAAAGAGTCACCACAAATTTTTAAGAATTTTCGCAAATGATTGCAATGGAAGAAATTGTTGAATACCACTTAGCAACTCAAGTTATGGTCTCGGAGAAAATGCATCTTGAAAGAATTCCTTGACCGGCATTTTATTATTCAAAAATAGAGCTTCTTGAAAAAGATGAGATCTAAGTTAATTGAATTTGTTTTTTACAATTCCTTTCTTGAGAGGAAGTCCCCTTTGTTGCTTTCCAAGTGTATTAAGAAAAATAAGAAACAGCTGTGGAACATAAATTCGAAATTTGGTTTATAGCATGTTTATTTTATAAATCATTACCTCAATAAACCATACATATGACTATAACTCTAACTTTAACTCTAGTTAAGTGGCTTAGAAATGAAAAATTGTTTCTAAATAGAAATTTTATGAGCAGAGCAAAGCATGAATCATTTTCACTACATTGACACTTGATACATGATGGTATTGTTTGATGTCTTGCCTTAACAAAAAGCCGAAAAATCAGTTTGTGTTTTATTGGATATATTTGTTATCAAGGTACCAAAATGCCCATGACATCAAAGTTGATGGAACATAGCTCACCAGAATTATACAACATTTTATTAACTGCTGCAGCTCTATGCAGAAAGCATACTTTTCATATTGACAATTATCTGAAATTAAACACACCAATACTATGACTGCCATGACAATTCTAAAATATACTTCGTTTATTTTAATGTCTAATGATTCAGTTTAATCAGCCTCTGTATTCAAAGAAAATAACTAGCATGTGGAGATTTGTCATGACTAATAGGTTATATACGTAGAGTCGAGACTTGGTTATTAAGGCATCTTTATAAGCACTCTGGTGACGTAGCATTCTGTGTTACTGGTAAAGGCGGAAGATCATTAACTACTCGGTACGGATCCCAAAAGCGCACAATACAAATAAGACATTCTAGCGAACAGAAGGTGCATTACTTTTTCACTATGCACTCATAGATGCAAAAGGCTACACTCTCTATAGAAAAGGTTGGGGAGGCTTTACAGCAAAAATGCGAAAGTAAAGGAAATTTAGAGACAGCTCGTGTTTCTGGCAGCGAATCTCATGCAAGTCTCAGAGAAATCCTTTGCGAAAAATTCGACTCGTATTCTAATGTGAACTGTGACATAAGCAAATTGATGATGCTAAACTAAGAAAAATCTATCGGTGTTCGACAATTACAATTAAATTGCAAAAATACTAAGCTGGTTCTTTACAAATGTCCTACCGGCTGTGGATTCGAGAATGTTTCGAAAGGTGATCAGACCTGGCGAAGGTTTTTAAACATGTTTTACAAGTGAAAGGTCTTAGGCCAGTATGCGACCTCTTGTGTCTTGTCAGTTCATCCGATCGAGAAAACCTCCACGTACAACCTTCGTGTGTACAAATGAACGGCTTATCGCCCGCATGCCTGCGTAGGTGCGTTTTCAAATGCGAGCTCTTAATGTAGGCCTTCCCACATCCATTGTAAGTACAAACAAATGGTCTATTTACACTGATTTCCTTAGCTTTCTGGCGCGTGATAATGCTGCTTCTCCCCAAGACATCGCTATTCCTTTGTACGGCCTTTTTGTCAACACTTCCGGCTTGACTCTGCAAACTGATTGTTTGTTTGTTTGACACTCTTGACTCCTCCGAAGGCTCAAAGGTCAATGCATTCGCAAACGACTCGTTGTTACTCTTGGGTTTATGGCTTCGCTGGGGATTCAAAAAGTCACTTAAACTAACTGAACTCAAGCTTGATATCGCTTCCATTTCCTGTGCATTGATTTCTCCACTCATGAAATGGTCAATTGATAGCGGTGAGCTGAGAGAAAGTCTTTCGTATGAGTCGTCATGGTCAGAGTCAAAACTGTTCTCCGAAACTAGGCCCTCGTCTTCCCCCTTTTCATACAGCAACTTGTCTGCTAGTCCAGCAGAAAAAAGGTAATCTATGTAAATATCGTCGTTTTCCTTGCTAAGCGAAAATCCATCTGCAAAGGACTCAGCGCTTGGGCTTTTTAGGTTGCCAAAAACTGACTCCTCGCTGTCTGATAGCGACGAGGTAGAGTCCAAGCTGCACTGTCGAAGCCATAGGCCATTAGAAGTTGACCTTTCACCTTTGCTCTCATCATCCAGAATTTCGAAGCGCTCCTCGAATATCTGTTCCATGAGTACTTCTCTGCTTCAGGCAATCAAATTCCTGTCCGGTATACGGTTACCCCTGTCTTCGTACTCTTTCGACTACCTTTCCAAATACCAAAGTTTTGGTGTAGAGACGCACTGCTGCTTCCTGTTCAATTCCATGTCTCACGTGAATGGAAACAGTAGGGGGTGTGTCTCCGGAGACGTGCGTAACTACCAATGTGGGATGCCATTCGCATCGCAACAATGAACCTCTAGCTCCTACGCAGAGACACAACGACCTTTGTCCCAAGCGACCTTCATAGCTCAGAAATGACACGGGAAAGTTAACTGAGGAGTTCGTCTAGGGTGTATGATTATTCTACTTATATGTTGAGTGAATAATGAAAGAATGAACAACGTAGCAAAATTCAAGTTTAATTTCCAGTTTCCACTTGATAGCAAATTAATTTCAAATAATTCATTTCACAGCAATTTGCTATGACACTACCTTAATATCAGACGATCAGAAGGATACTAAAGAAATGCTAAAAAATCCCAAGATGAAAAGTAAAGATAGAGGTTAGAATGTACCAAGAGGAAAAAAAAGAGATGGAGTTTACGAAGAACAAGACAATTTCCAGATGGAATTTCTAGTCAAATGATGAAGCAATATATGAAGTCTAAGAATTCTACTATCTAGGGAGCACCCTTACTAGTGATGGGAAATGTGATAGAGAAGTTAGAGTTTCAATAGCAGCGACAAAATTTATGGAAATAAATTAATCGAATGAAGGAAATGCTTCCCTAGACGCTAGGTAAGTAAGTAAAACACGAACCATCAGTAAGGATGTTAAAAGGAAATTAGAGTTAATTAGGATGTCTTTCCATAAGAGAGAATCTCGGACAGACATGATCAAATGATAATCCTTTAGAAAAACTAAAGCAAAAAGGAAAATTTCTTTAAAAAACTCAATGGGTAGGTTTCTTATAGACTATGTTAGAAAGGGGGGAGGGGTCACTGGGGTCTTGCGGACAGCGGAATCCCGGTTGTTTTGGTACGGAAATCAATCATTTTTTCTGTAGGATTCCGAATAAATGTGGGCTCTGTTATGCAGAAAGAGAAAGGTTGTGCTAAAGTAATGGTACTTGCTTAAAAATGGCTGATTAGAATCCGTCAAATGTCAGCTAAAAAACGCCCTAAAAGGCCAACCATAAACCTTAACATGAATATGCCAAAGTCCAAAATGGATAACCGTACCAATAATGACAAAATCAAACATCTGGCGGGAAACGATCACCGTGTTACCAAAGCTGCTTGCATGATTGCGTCACTGGTACGGTTCGGTGCAAAAAGGAGAATGGCTTTCGTTGAATGGGCCACTTTATATTATGAAGCAGGGAGTTGTGGTGAAAATTATCATAAAAACATTTCTGTTAAACTAAGGGTTTTCTGAATTTTAGCGCTTGTATCGCAATCTGCACTTTTATTCTTCTCTCCCTGACTAATAAGAGGGCACTATAGTAGTTATTCCTTTGAAAGCTTTGCAGATTTCTAACTATAATCGGTTATGTTCATATCGAGATGATCATATCTCACTTTACTCTGACTAACACCTGTTTCTTGTGTTAGCGATTACGAAAAAGTTTGCTCTTCAGCAAAAGAGAACAATCATTAGAAATCGGTATCATAATTACAGGAAAATGAGCATGCCTTGCATAGCAAAAAAGTTACGGAAGAGCGTCTATATATATATGCGTTCCCCTCGACTCACTACATAGTGTACTCAATTCTTCGTACACAAAAAGGGGAACGGTAGGATGCAAGCTGCCAGCCTCGTTTTGACAAAATTTCCTGGAATCGAGTTGAGCAGTCAAAACATCATTCCAGTTCAAAATTGAAACATGAGATCTTCACTGTAGCGCAGTTTATGAAGCGATGTCATCAATAAATGTTGCAGAACTTCTCGACGAAGAAACAGATCGACTAAAGAAGCTTTACCTAGTCACGTTTAATGATTTGGGTTTGAGGTTTGTGCGAACTGAGCCAGGTAATTGGATTTTACCGGCATCGTACAAAAATTTCAAGGATCGCTTTGCAAACTGGAAGCTTCGCCAAGACGATATTTACATTCTCAGTTTTCCAAAAAACGGAACTACCTGGACGCAAGAGTTGGTTTGGTGTGTAAGCAACAATGCAGATGTCAAGAGTGCGAAAGAAGTCACCATGTCGGAAAGGGTTCCGTTCCTTGAACTACCAATGGTTTTTGATGTGCTAAAAGACCAGCTCCCATCTTTGAAAAGTGATAGGTTGAGGTTCCTAGAGTGTATGGCTTCGCCTAGAATTTTGGAAACTCACCTGTCTTTGGATCTTTTACCCCCTGATCTATTGAATTCCTGCAAAGTTGTTTCATGTCTAAGAAACCCAAAGGATACAGTTGTATCATTTTATCACCACGAAAAGCTGCTTAATGTTCATGGCTACTCAGGAGACTTCCCCAGCTATTTTGATCTTTTCATGGACAATTTAGTAATGTTTGGTTCATACTTTGACTATGTTAGCAGATTGTGGATGTTAAGAGATCACCAAAACATGTGCCTCTTGTTTTTTGAAGAAATGAAACAGGACCTTAAAGAAAGCATAAGAAAGGTAGCAAAATTTCTAGAAAAGGAGTTTTCAGCGGAACAAATTGAGGAACTAGAAAGTCATTTAAGCTTCAGGAAGATGAAGGAGAACCCAGCAGTCAACAAGGAAGGCCTTAAAAGTACCTTGCTTATGAATTCCAGCGGGAGCTTTTTTCGTAAAGGTGAAGTTGGTGACTGGAAAAATTATTTTACTGAAGATATGAATAAAAGGATGGACGAAGCAATTAAGAAGCACTTTGAACCAATTGGTCTTGAATTTAAATATGAGTAATGAGGCTTTTCTCAGTGAAGTCTTTTTAAGAATCTGCTTGCAAGAAACATAGCATTATTTGTATTTCATATAGGAAAGTATAGGCAGTACCTTCAATTCAAAATTTAGATTGGCTTCAGGAGAAGCTAAGATTAACTGAAAAGATAAAAGTTTTAGTGTGTGGATAATTGTTGCCAACTGTAAAATAAAAGGATTTCATGTATTAATGTAGCATGGAGATTTCCTCTAGTGGCTTTGATTGTCTCAAAAGATTCATCTACCTAATTGGTAATTAAAAATAACTTTCAAAGGGCTTGTAGCATACCAGTATATCAAAAGTAGCCAGCCATACCTTTACATAATTGGTATGAACACCTGATTAACATTCACAGACCCTTGAGTTCTCAAATGTCATTTCCACCAAGAATTGTAAATATTATAAACCTTTTTAATATAAACCTTTTCTTTATTTGATATCCAAATCATGACTTTTCCTTAAGTTTTTTAAATGCAGTTCAGATTCCTATTCACTGCAAACACCAGAAGCAGGGATGTCCTTATTTGCATCTCCTACCATAGTCTAAAGAGATTTAGGTGTAGCAAATTGATTTTTTTGGCAGCAAGACAACTTGTTTTTAAGAAATACTGTAACCAATGTACCAGCCCTTTTTTACACCTGTTTTCCTGTTTAGAGAATCAAATTTACAAAATTTGGGAAAGACGCTTTGATTAAAGAGCTAAAGAATTGATTTTGGTCCTTGCTTTTAAGAGATAAAGGAAAAAATCTGAATCAAAATCACAAAGATCTTGAAAGTATCTTTGAAAGTAGATGGAAAGGCTGCTTTGATAACTTTGTAATACATCACAGTTAATCTTCCTTTTTACAAAAATTTTATAAATAAAAATTTTTTGCAAAAGTTTGTGGGTTCTGATATGTGTCAAGTTCACTTTAACCTACATGTTAACAAAATGTTCATATGTTTTGATACATATAAACTTAAAAGCAAAATGGTCAAAATAAACACTTGCTGTAATGTATAAAAAATGGATAAAGCTAAGTTACAGGCCTCCAATCTTACAAAAACTGAAGACAAAAGAAGAAGCAAAACTTTATAACAACAATAATATTTGTACTTTGTTTCATCTATTACATAAATGCATTATAAATACTTGCTAAAAAAAACCCAAAAGGGGAAGAAAATGTTAGTATCTAAAAGGCAATTACCATAAATCCTCAAATTAGCCCCCTGGAGGCTTATTGGTTTCTAATATTTTAGTCACAAGGATTAATGGTATTCAACTAAAGATTTTTGTTACTTATTTACAAAGAAATGGCAAGTTATATATACAATTAAAAGTATTTGAATACAAAATGTCAAATTGACCATCAGAAAATTCCAAATGGATGCTGAACTTGGTGACTATGGTAGCAATTCATATTTCACTACTTCCTACAATCTTGACAACCAATTCTATCAGTGGCAACTGTGGGACACTTCAAGACTCTTTGCTATCTTCTCACCCTGTAATTACTATCATTGAAAATGACAGCATGTGGAAGATTCAGAACTATGTTATGTCTAACTATTGGCTTATTAAACAACAAGCAAAATAGCAGAGAAGCCATATAAATTAATTCAGTTACTGACCAAATGGTAAAAAGGTTGGTAATAATTCACATATAAATACTACATAAGGTTACCTTTCTCCGGTTCTAGAACCAAGCTACTAACCTTTGAGCTCCTTCAGTTTACATGAATGACTTGATGTAGTTTATTTTAAAAAACAGATAAATAGCTGTTTGATAGATGAGCCTATGAACTAAGCAAATAATGAATCTTTTCACTGATCAGGAACAGCTGTTCCTGCATACATATATTCTCCAGTTTGTTCCTCTTTACCTTTCATATCTACATACCCACTTTCTATCATAGGGGATTCGTATACAGCTTCATTGCAAGGAGACATAGCTTGGTACTCTCCATCACCCATCAATGCAAGATAAGCTGGTTCACCTTCGTGCTTCTCAATCTGAGCAGGTGTTTGGTAAGCCTCTTTTTTACTTGTGTAAATAGGGTTTTCAGAAATTGGCTGGTACTTCTGTTCTGCTGAGTGGTTGCTTGTTAGGGTTTGATAGCGCTCTTCACTCTGGATAGAAACATCTTCTCTGGAACCAGGATTGTTTCTCATGCTTTGCTTCAGCTCCACCTTAGCTCCCTTTCCTGACTCTATGGGGTTGTTGCTCCGTGCATATGAATATTCAGTTGACACTCCCTTTCCTTTTTCCTCCTCAACAACATCAGCACTGCTGTAGTAGATGTTATTCTCTTCTGCTGTCAAGCTACCCTTCAAAACAGCCCCAGGGTTGTAGTAATGATTTCCATCTGAGATGCCAGAGTCTACAGCATAATATGGGTTTGAGCTTTCACGGACATCCTGAAACAGAGAGGGAGTCCAGTTTACTTTGGCAAGAAGAAGCTTAACAAAGGTTATCAATAACCTTGCAAACCTGAAAAATGCCACACATTTTAAGAATACCAAAAAACAATGATCTGGGAGTGGAAGACATTCATCTTATATCAAGCAAAAGAAACAACAAAAACAAAGCAATCAATCAAACAACAATTTTTTGTTGTGGCTAAGGAAGATTGCCACTCTTAATTGCACGAGTCTGTTTACATCAAGATACATTGACTGGTGATTATACAAAGCCTATTATGCTCATTTTGGGGAGAAACATGAGTTTGGCATCATAAAAGGGGCGTTTAACTATACAATAAATGCATCTGTGCCATTTCATGGCAAAATAATTTCAATTTGCCACAAAAATTGCTGACAAGCAAAAAAATGACATAACCTAATGCAAAAAAACAGATTTTTATTGGTACCAATCAACATACATAGAAAGACAAAAACTTTTCAAAGCCACTTCCAAGCTTTGCCTTTAAAATTTTCACTAATATCCCTTGACACAAAATTGACTCAAAAATCTTTAATTTCCCTAAGATAACCATATAATCAAAAAAGGACAAAGATCCCAGGAAATTTTTTAAAGGGATCTACCATCATTTAGCTGGGCTAAAAGGGGGTTAGTTTATAGTTTGACCTGTTTAATTTGTCACTTACTTGTGGCTCATTGTCAATTGAACATAGAGCTATGCCCTGTGAAGCATTTTCCTCATCTAACAAAAAGATGGAATATTAAATTCTACTTCTTCTGTACATAAATATATGCACCAAAACTGACAATTACATTTTGGAACAGAGCAGCTTTGAGCTTACAAAATTTGGCTCTTCATAATGAATAAAAGAAATGGCTCTCCTCTGAACATTTTGCCCATTTGGAAAGTACAATTATATATTCAAGCTGTATTTATAATGCGAAATTGGAAGAGTTAAATCATATGAATCAAGGTCTCTCATGAAATTCCCTATAGCAGCAATATGTAATTATAATAATAAATCAATAATTATACAGGTTTGTTTGGTCTAAGGACAGCTGCTATAAATCAAGGACTTTGAATGACAAAAATGGTATTGCCTTAAGTGACCAACAAAATGAATAATTTACATTCACTCATATACTGGCTTATTGAAACAATAACAAAAATATGCTCTAACATGCTTTTATCAAAATATCTCACATAGAAATAAGAAGAACAATTGCTTCATCCTCAACCACTTAAAGAATGGCTGTCTCAGAAACCTTTAATTCGGAAGGCAATGTCCACTAGAATATGGCTTCAAAGCAAAAAAATTACCCATAAGAAAGGGATAAGTTGTACCTTTACAGGAGCTTCTCTTTGAGTTTCTTGATATTGACCTGGTGAGTTTGAATATTGAATTTTCTAATTTTTAAAGAAACTTTAAAAAAAATTCTAATGCATACATATTGTATATTCCAAAAAGAAATTTGACATTTTGTGTCTTAAAAACAAAGAGCAGGCAAAAGAATATCTCACAGCAACAGCCACAGCAATATCTCACAACACGACTGTCTACTACATCTTATGAACAGTTATTGAATTTAATGATTTTCTAATGTTTAAAAGCAAATCTTATCAAAAAAAATGTTTTACAGTTGACAAGTACAGGTAAAGAATTTTAGTAACTACTTTACTAAAAAGAAGACTGTTGAGAGCATGCCTAGCTACAGAGTAGCTCTATATGGAGAGCTGCTGAAATCAAAATTTAAATCTTACACTTAACATTACTTTGACAATACCCTACCATTACATTAAGATACCTTATAAAGGACCAGAGAAAACTAAAAATAAAATGTAAATTTGCGTACACACCAAGTTTATACATAAAACACTTCAAAAAGCAACATACCTTGACTTTCTTTTCCAGATGCAAAATATAATAACAAGAATAAGGATAACCAACAGAACACCAATAATGGCACCAACAATTTTGATAACTGACACTGACTTCTTTTCAGTTACGCTTATCAAAGTACCATTGTCTTTACTCTACGGATAAAACTGGATATCAGTATTTTGAGCCAAAAAAACAATTAATAGATCAATAAATAGTTCCTTCATACATCCCAGAAACAACAGTTTGAAAAAGCTCTGGACAATAATCTTTCAGCTGGGCTTTTTGGTCTGGGCAAAGTTATGAGAAAAACATCTGTAGCATAAATAAATATATACAAAATTTTGATTGGATGGGTATGATATGTGATATTACAAAGAGAGTTTTGTTTTCATTGGCTATTGCATCATTCATCGTTCATTGCAAACTGCAAGGTCCTTCTCTATGAATTGAATAGCATGTTCCAAGAAATTTCACCATGTTTTTTCCTTTTAACTTGCTCTGCATACAAGTTCCCCAGCTCAAAGAACATATGAGTACAAAAGACAAACTAATAAAACAGCGACCATTTGTGTATATAAAATTAAATAATTTTAGATCAGCATTTATATTTGTAAAAACTATACACCCTATCACAGAATGCAGTGGCCCTGAATGAGGGCACTCTCCCTGACATTTGATATCAAATATGAGAATAACCTTTAGGGCTAATAAAGGCAGCTCTGCTTTCAAGAGACATGCAAAAATAAAGGCCATAAGCTTTGCAGTGTGGTAAATCAATTAGCATTTCTTAGATTTGCTCCATTATGTGTTTTACAAATCCAAATGATTAGAGTCTCGGTGGTCCTGGATTCTACTTGAATTCTACTGATGCTTTCGTAAAACAAACTAGTATTCCTGGACCAATAAATTTCTTACCTGTGTAATTAGAGGTGATATAGTTGCATTCCTTGTGGCTACACCTTTTTTAGGAGTTGTTGCAGGCTTGACACTAGGGGTTGTTGTAGTGTCTGTGAATAAAGGTCGCAAAGTTAGAAATTAATTCATTATTTGTAATTTCTAGTATCACACTTTGTCTCACATTCACAAAAGTCACACAATAGAACAAAATTAGCATTTATTAATGCTTTAATTCTACAAAATTCAATACCTGAAGTTATGGATATTAAAGAATAATGAAATGATACAAGATCTTTACCTACTGCAATAGATCCATTCACCTTGAACAGTATGCAGGTTGAAAATATTTGTTCATTTAATGAACAATTAACAGCTAGGCTGATCAGTTTTCCTTCTATCTTTTTCCATCTTGAATATGTCATATCGTTTAGCTTAAAAAGAAGAAGCACCTTTGTGAATAATGAAAGTGATTTGGTCCAAAATAGCATTTAAAAGACCTCCCTTGAAACCTTCTTCAAAATACATTTGGCAGATGATTTTCTGGTAATAACAGCCAATTTTGTGGTAGCTGATGAATGTAATAGATAACTGCTTTTTTATGCAATGTAACATATATTCTATGAAAGTAAACAATACAACAAACGTTAGCTATAACTAGACATATAATTAAATCATCACATTAAATGTATCTACTCACTCTTAAGTTTTGAACTTTAGAAAATGCTGTATAGGTAGCCTGCACTTCAAAAAAAGACTGCTTTATGTTTTCATCAACAGTTTTTATATCACCATTCGCAGTAACTTCCTTCACATCTTTAGCTGTACATTGTGTTTCAATATCATGAAACAAGTCAAATTTTCCACTGTCTTTGACAGTTAGGGAGATCCCAGAGGCAATAGACAAGTCATTGTGGTTATCTTTGAATGCAGGTACTACAGACTTTGCAGCAAATGCAAAATGCAGCTCACAGTTTTGACCTGCAAAAAGGAATGAATGAATACATGGCATTGTATTTGATTGTAGTTATAATATGCCCACTTCTTAACAATTTGTTTGATCTATCTATTATAAGGTTCTGCATATAAAATTTGAGCTGCTAGAGTTATGAAAAGGTGCACAAGATGATTGATTTCCAACCAGAAAATTTTGGAAAATATCTGAAACGAAAGGACTTTGTGGCATTTCTATCAAATTTTGACTTGGTCTGGCATTCGAGTAGGTCAAAATTTCTTGGTCTGGTATTTGACCTGGTATTTGACAAAAAGCTCATTTTAATGTGTAAATTATAACTAATATATAAATCAGGTAGAAATTATACACTCTAACAAGGAAAAACTGAAATGGAATTTACAGTAAAATTTGAGCATTCGTCATTTTGGATACTTTTACCCAAATCCTTAAAATATAATTTGAGATGCTTCAATCAAATCTTGATATGTAGCTTGAGTTACTTAGTAGCAAAGATACCTGATTTAACACTGAAAGACTCATCACTGATACATCCTTCTTTGAAATTGATAAAACTGTGATTTCCCCAGCATCTGCACATACTCGATTCGTCAACCTTGCACCCCTGGTAAGCACAATCACTCTTCCTTTCCGTGCAAAACCTTTGATCTCCCTTCAGGTTGGTAAAGTAGTCAAACGTATTAAAAAGGTTTCCCCGATTTGAGTCAATACTCCTTCCATATACGATTCTTTCCACTCTTGAACAACTGATTTTGTCATTTAGGTGCAAGGTTATTGCAAAAAGTAGTGTTGCCCAAAGAGACATTTTGCCAAAGAAGCAGCAGCAATGCCGGAGTCTGCGACTACCATTTGCAGTACACTGGTATGCAAACGCCTCTTTGAGGTGTGGTTTTCTTGCTCGTATTTCTTTCTAAGCGGCTTGTAAAATTAGGTCATCGGTTCACCACAAGAACGGAACTGACTCAAGGGGGAAGGGCCTTGCAAATCCTCCGCAGCAGTCTTAACGGTTCAACAGACTTGTTCGCCAAAATTTCTTTGTCTCGTGTCGTTCCAATTCACCGTAAAAGGACTTTCGAAACTCATTCGAACCAAAGTTATTTGAATGGCAACTAAGGCTCTCTCCAGAAGAATCTTAATATTGCCTGTTAATATTTTATAATGTTGACGATTGTTTCAAACATTTTCTGCCAATGAAGTTTATTTGTAATAGTACCTTTGTTGCTTACATCATAAATCCCTCTAAACTCAATCATAAATCTTGACACTGCCTTGTTTCTTTCTTTTCTTCGAGCCCTAAACCTCTTCAGAATTAAGATCCCTCGTTTTTGTTATAGAGGATTAAAAGTTAAAATAAATCAAAAATCTAATCCTAGTAACATTTATGGGTACGCGTTTTATCAACTCTTCATTTACCATCTTTCCTTGGCGTCTGGCCCCCTTCGTGACTTTGATTTATCGCACACGTGCACATAATGATTCCCCTGCGACACTTTCACAAGAAAACCGCAGGGGGGGGGCAACTTGCATCGCCAAATATGTTCATATTCTCCAAAGCCAGTTGGCTGTAGGAAGGAAGCAGTCGCCCCCACAGCCCCCGTGCTGCAAACATCCCCGTGTCGGCAGAACCTCAATCATAACAGAAAAGAGGCACCATATAAATATTTCTATGAGAGGCACGCCCGTGTCATTTGCTATTCGTCGCAAAGTTTCCAACAAGTTAAAAAAGGGTCTATCTCTTTGTTGGACTACTACGCAAAGGCTCATCTGCAAAAAACTTTCAAGAATAAAGACGATAAGAAATTTGGAAAAGGGAAAGAATGAAGTAAATAAGGAATAATAAGATCTGGAATAAATAGATTAAAGTGGCTTTTGTGTACGAAGAATTGAGTACACTCTGTAGTGGGTCGAGGGGAACGCAATATAGGTCCTGTGTAGAGCAATATATATATTCATTCAAAAACTCATTCTATAAAATGTTTAGACGATAAGATATAAACTCAAAGAAGACAATTTCGTTAGACGCCTTTACAAAATCAGAGGAGCCTACTTATCAACCTGAATTATAATAGAACAATACAAACAATAGAAACCTAAGGGGAACCTGCCTAATACAATACACATTGTTAAATGTGTTAAAACGCTAATTGTAATGGGGAACTGGGAAATAAGTGAGTAGAAAGGTAGAATAAAGAACGTGATAGAGATGCTAGTGTTGACTGTCTTACAAGAGATAAATGATAGCAATAAACAGGAAACAGGATAAAGAAATAGAAAAACAAAACAAAAAACAGTGGGAGAATAAACAAATGTCCTATGTGTCTACTTGCCTAGTATTAAGACCCATATTCAAGTGATGTTGCCAAAAACTTTCTCTCCTCCTATCATTCCCTGTTAACCTATCGATAACCTTAACACTTATGAAACATGTTTAGGTGTACAAATTAAAAAGTAATAAATGATAGTAGTGAAAAGTAGTAATGCATAACATTAGCACATATTATGATCTTTCCATCGAATTTTGTCACATCCGAAATAGTTTTTAATTAATTCTTTCGATTATCGGGTTTGCGCTCCTAGTTATTCAAACCCAATTTCATGTTAGGCAAATAAATAGTGGTTGAAACTGTTACTTACTTTCCCGATATAGAGGGGGGCAGTTCACATCTATTGCTCTCCAAGGCCCCACTGATTAATTTTTCTGCACTGTGAAATATCTTTGCCTTTTGCATTTAATTTGAAACTTTGATAACTAGTATAGAATCGCGAACAAACAGCACGGACATATAGATATGCTTTGCTATTATTTCTTTAGATTAATCAAGAGCCTGTCTCTGTCAAGTCATTCGGAGATGTTTTACATCCCAGATGTTCAGGTTTATTCAATGACATTGACGTTGGAATCATTTATCTTTAGTATAAATAGCACTGGCCCAAGAGTAGAGCACTGCAGTGCACCATGCTTAAGTAGCTCTTGATTAAATTTCACTCAATTATTCGAAACATACTGGTGTCGATCTGAAAGATAATACTCAATACACAAAGAAAATAATTATAATTTGGGGCTCAACAATGCAGGAATTACATGTAACAATGACAATAGCAGTCGTTTACTGCACTGCGGAACCAATCATCTGGAGATTTCTTCTCATCCTCCCATCCTTGTACCATTCAATTTTTTTCGTAGCTTGTAGTTTTTGCTGTATTTATATCACCCGCCTGTAAATGGTTCATGTTAATTGTTAAAGCCACAGGGCATTCATATTCTCCTTTTGGTGTCGCCTTGTACCTGTGTTCTGTTTCTTGTGAAATTTTAGACTTTTGCATAAAGGAACATTGAAGGGGGTCATTTCTAATTTCTATCAGTGCCATGTTGCATAGTTTCTTCGAACCGTTTGAAAGGAGAATGGACTTTACTCTTGTTTAGTCACAAAATGGACAGCAACATCAACTGTTGGTAAATAGTTAAGCTTGGGATAGTCACAAGGATTATGAATAGTGAAGTCATTAAAAAGATAGAAGTATATAATCAGAAAGTTAAAATTTGAGAGCTTTAAGCTGTTATTACCTTTCTTTCAGCAACTCAAGTCCCCATGTCAGCGTTGATAATTAGGGGGGGGGGGGGCAAAGTGTTCCCAGCTGCCATCGAATTGGCAATTTTTGATATATTTAAAGATCACTTTTGCATGTATAGAAGCCAATGGATGAAGTAAAGACCACTGCAATTTTTGCCAATCTTTACTCTGTTGACCCACAACAAGAATTGAAAAAACACCACTGCTTAACAGCCTTGCATTTATGCTGGGGTCCGATTCAAAACTTTGATAGCCCAGTATATTTTACAAATATTTGTACTTCAATCCTCCAGGCTATTCTCGTTAAAGGCTGTTGTTACGCGCGGCTCTCCCCTATGGGACTCGAGAGTTGAGCCCAAATAGTTACCCATAATCAAGATTGGCGCAATAATGCCACGAGCGAATTCAGTGCATCAAAAGCCCAATAAAATTTGCCCTGGTTTACAATTTAATTCGTAATTATCAAAGATAAATACAGTCGCAACTTCGGGCTGGACACGGCTGCTGCGCCAATTTTTGCAGATTAGCTGCTGCGGTGTAGCATCATCTCACTCTCAGCGATTGAGCAATGGAGGAGTCAGCAGGACTGCGACCAAGTCCAATTTCAGTCATGTTTACCAGCGAAATTAAACTTAGGCCAAGCAGAGCACTTGACCACAGTTGACTTTACTCGGCATGAAAGGGTAATGGCAAAAGATACCAGCGGAGAAGCGATCCTCGAAGGATTTCTCTGTCCAATATGCATGAAAGACTTGAGAACGCCATCGCAGCTCTCAGCCCATTTCGAGGAATTTCATGCTGAAGATAAAGACATCTTGCGACAATTAAGGGCTGTTTTTGGACGGGCTAAAAACAAGATACTAAAAAAGGACGACACTGCTTTGCAAAGCAGTCAAACTAGTGATATAGACACTGCATTTTCTAGCAAAGGCACTCCAGAATCCGGTGGGATTGACCTATCATTATGGGGTGCACAAACATTAGGTAAGTATTTGGGTGTTTGTTTTGATAAAAAATTCCGATGGAGCTAATGAGGTTATGATGGAAACAAAGGCTTATGGTAGGAATCGGCGTTTAAAGTAATTGTTTACTTTAAAGTAATTGTTTTTCCTTTCTTCTTTCGTTATTGAATAAATAATTGCGTGACTTCATGACTTGCGATCAGTCAACAATACTGTTATCCTCTTTGTCAACCTTTAATATTGATTGATCTGTCATTTTACGAAACTTGCAGCAAATAGTCATAACACTGTTTAAAATTAGAAGGAGAGTATTCTGTTATTCTGTTTGGGAGCATTTTATTTATTTCCTTGGTGCTGTCGATCACAGTGAAAATTGATATATCCCCAGGTTCTTCCTCGCCTTAGTTTGTTGATATTTTTAAAAAGTGTACTTCCTTTGAAAGTATATTCTCTAAAAACTGATATTGAAGGCTGATTTAGATACAATCTTGGGTTTATTGAAATTCTAATTTCAAGTACATTTCAATTGTATTATGACTACAGACAAGTGTAAAAGTGCAATCAACAGACATGTTTCACTTATTGTTCACAGGCAAAAATTCTTTTTCATTAAGAGTCTCTTGCTGCTACTGCCTCCAACAACCCCCTCCCCTTCTCCATTACACCTGCCAATTGTATTGGCACTTTGAGGTTAAATTTCTGAAACCTAAATTAAGTGCACATTTATCTCATCAAAAGGTTATACCAGGCAACATCTGGCAGAATTCAAGAAGATAAGAAAAGAAAAAATTGAAAGATTTGTAGCTGAAAGAAATAACATATTGATAAGACTAGATAAGGTTTGTTTGAAAGTCAGTATTATTGGCGTATTATTGGCATATACCTTTTAAAGGCATGCAAAATATGTTTTAGAATGACTCTTTTCTTGCTACTTTGTTGTTTAGTAGATAGCCTTTTATCATGTTCTTATATTTTTTTCAATAAATTAATGTCTAGAAGCTGTTAGTCAATTAGCTACATATGAATAAGTTAGTAAATTTTGTCCAGATAGTTCACTGCCAAAAGTGTTTGGAAGTTCAATATAATCTGCTGTTGTTATATGTAGCTTTTCAAAACCGTTCTGTCCTGCTGCCCTTTTAATTCTTATATTTACATTATATACTTGATGTGTTGGATGGTGAAAGAGAGTTTTATCTTTTTTAGCTTATCAAGTCTGGGATATATAGATCTGAGTCAACACTAGCTGTTGCTCTCAAAGCAAGAAAAGGTAGCCTTTGAATACCGAACAATAGAGTTTTTTTTGGTTTTGAAAAGATTGGTGGTTAAAAACTAAGTTAGTCCCTCACAGAAAGGAATGCAGGAATGCAGTGGAAGCTAATAAGCTAGATACTAGATATGCCAGTGGTGGGAGGGTGATCTTGGAACCCAATCCAAAGAAAGGCAGAAACAAATCATAATTCTTTTCCTTTGTCTTATAGTATCTTATAGTCTCTATCTTTTTCCAGGTCTTATAGCATTCATTACCACGAAGCAATGAATGTATTTTATGAATTGTATTTATATCTCTCCTCACAATCTCTCCTTACAGTTTTCTTTTCCCCTTTCATCAGATGTGGAAAGGCGAGTTGTTCCTTGGGAGAATGATGGAGATGTCAAATTTTGCAGACTGTGTTTCAAAAAATTTAATGTTTTGGTGCGAAGGCACCATTGCAGATTGTGTGGAAGAGTGTTTTGCGGTGGTTGTTGTGACTTCATCAACCCTTCAGAAGCAAGTAGGTATCAAAGCACTATATTTAGTTCTAAGGCCTTGAGCTTCAATTTTGTGCTAGTTTATTTGTACCTGGACAACTGCTGACTATCCTTGATTACTTGTGATTTATTGTTGATTATCAATAACAAGAAATAGAAGCTCTTTGGGAGGTGAGGAAGTTGGTTTTAAATGGTGTACTATGTTGTCTGTAGACCCTGTTTTTAACAGAAGGTATTATTTTTTTCATTTAGGTAATATTATGAGCAACAAGGTTTCACCAAATGGGATTGAGCTGGTTGATAATGGTAGCAATGAAAAATCTGGCATACGTTCATGCTTCTCTTGTTTGGAAATCTTGCAGCGGTAACCATTTTAGTATTGGGTTTAACCATTTAACATATTAAGTACATTGATTAAGCTATTTGTTATAAAGCAGGTTAATAAAAAACTGAGAATCTCTGTTTAGTCATTTTGAACACTATTAGAAAAATTCAATTGGAGGATCAATCCTTCAGCATCTAGGAGGAGATCAAAGTAGAGTTAGCCCTTTACAATGCACTTTAATGCAACTTGTATACAACTTTATATCAAAAGGCATTCTTTAAGAAGAAAACCAAAATTATATGTAAAGTATCCTTTCTGACAAATTTAATGCTGATATAATGAATTTGTTAACACTCTTATGTATATGTGATTACAATATTCTTTAAGATGTGGTCCCAAAGGAGTCAGCTATTAGACATTGTGCTGTTATTTTGCATACCCTATCACATATAATGTTTCGTACTCCTTAATCAGTAACTGAGGCTTAGCCTCGCCTTTGATGTTTAGACAGTGTTTATTTAATCATTTCTTTAGAACTGGAAAATCTCTTTACCATTTATCAATTTCAAGGTATTCTGAAGACAAAATTGAGAGTCAAACCAAGCCAGATGTGGTTGCTTATTATGAGGTGGACAATTTTTACTCCTTTTGATGTAGACAATTTATGTTTATATAAAACAGTCTTCGTCAACAGAAAATCACCATGCGTGTTGTAAACCACACGTATTTTTTCTTTCATGCGTGCGATTCACACTCTTACATATCTGGCTATTTCAGACCCTCTTTACACTGTCCCCTTCAAAAATGGTACCGTGACAGTACAAAATTCGTTTCCGAATAGCAGAGGGCGAAAAATTGTTGTTTCTATCGTCGTAATTCTACCGGAAAAGGCGGTATACGATCACGTGTCTACAGTAACATGTGGTCTTTGGATACAAATATGGCGCGTCATCTTAAATTATTTGGCGGCGGCGGCAATAAATTTATTAAAAAAGACGAGGGTCTAAAAGAAGCTGGAAATTCACATACTATATCAGGCAAAATAAATAATAGGTTAATGCTGCAGCGCAGTTTGATAGTCATTACAGCCACTTTGAGAAAGAAGAAACAATTGCTTACACGGAAAAATGTTAGGAGAAGAGATATTGGATTCGGAAAATTTTCCAAGAACGCAAATGGTCTGGCCACTTTCAAGCACTCATTTATGAACTGTGGATATATGATCTAATATTTTTGATTTCCCGCTTGTCTGCCATGTTGGAATCAAGGTGTGCATTTTTCAGATCGAGAGCTACTTTGCAAAACAAGATTTCAACATATTTGACGTATTTCTGATTTTCATATAATTCATCGACCGTAATTCGTCTTAATTCGTCGTACTTTATCGGGAGGAACAATTTTTTTTTCATTTCTTCAGAAGAATTACGTTGCGTTACGTTCTATTAGGATTATTTACGTTAGGAGGTTTTCATAAAATTTGGTCGGTTTTCATATAACGGAAATAATCTTAATTGATCGTAGACTCTGAATGATGCTCATGATCTCTCGATGTTGCTCAGCTAATGAAAGACAAAATTGCCAATTTTTCGTTAAAGAAAAACATTTTATGAAGGTCAAAAGCAACGGTCAAATATACATCTCATGCGTGCGACAAATCGCTCGCATTCTTGGCGTCATGCGTGCGCGTGCGATCGCACTCATCAAACGACCGCGACTGATAAAATTAAAAGGTTTTTTGTTGTATTTTTTTCTAAGATTATTATTTCTTCAATAATTTGGTGTGACTGCACAATACTGAAGATTTGTTACAGTTTTTGAAGCCTACTTTTGTTTGTTTCAGAGATTAAAAATGAAAATGTCCGAATGTGATACAATATATCCAAAGTATATCAGAATGGCAGAATCTATAAAGTTAGTAATTGAGTCCTAGACAATTTCTTTATGGTTTTTATGTTAACATGGTGACTTTTCACTATTTGCTTGAATATTTGAAGGTTCTCTAATTTCTAAAGTTTACAACCTCTTCTATTGTCAGAACTGTTTCTAATTCAAGAAAACTTGTTATGATAAACCTGAAATGATTTTAAGGAGCTCAATTTATGCTTTTTGCCTTGCCTGACCTCACAATACTGTTATAATAAATGTAAACATCGATATCCAGCTCATTCTTTGCAGTTTGTATTTTATCTGGCTTTAGATAGAATTGCAGATTTCATTTCTTTATATGCACATCATTTCTAGATAGGTTTAAGTGCCAGATGTTTAATTGTTTTGATGATTCATCTATTACAGTATTGGTGAAACGGAGTATAGTTTAGAAACAGCAAAGGAAGTGAGAATGCAGTTATTGAAAATGTTTGAATATATTGATGGTTTAAGGTAGGTGAAGAGGTTAACATCTTTTTGGTTTTGTGTTAATTCAATTTTTTGTCACCTCCTTCTTTTTTCATTTACTCGACTTTCTTTTCATCTTTGCACTCCTTAATATTTTCTTCTACTCTTCTTTCCCTTACCACGCTTGCATGTTTTCTTCTTTGAACAAGTGCTTTGCGGTACAAAACATCGCAATGGCTAGAACAAGTGGAACTAGTTTTCGCATACTTAAAGTACTTTTTTCGTCCGACACTCCTCATAGCATGCAAATGCGGGCAAATAACTAAAAGCTGACAGAACAAATAGCCAGTTGCGGATCGAGAACACTAGATGATGATAAGAAGAGCGCATGATAGTTATAATTGACCAATCAACGTTACTTAACACCTGACGTTAGAAGAGCCCAAGAGAAAAGACGAACTCTTTCTGTTTACAAAGAATGGGATTTTCCATTGAAATATAGACTCTGAGAATTGTTGGACGAGAAAGTACTTTGTTTTTCCGCACTCTCTATGATCCTTCGTAAGAAATCCTGTTGCCTTAACCTTTTCAAAGTACTTTGTGTATGCAAAAACTAGTTGGGACTTTTCTTGCCATTGTGAAGTTTTCCTCTTTTCCATTCCCTCTACCTTTTTGGTGCTTTCGGTCTATTTGTCCCAGTATTCAACTTCTTTCTTTCTTTCTTTCTTTCTTTCTTTCTTTCTTTCTTTCTTTCTTTCTTTCTTTCTACTAGCCTAAGTAATCTCTTATTTAAAACCAACGGCAAGCACCCAAATTAGAATGTATAAACTTACGTACGTAATTCTGCATAAAGTTCATATTCATACATTGCCACTTTTCATCATCAAATTTAGTAAGAAGATCCAGTTTTGTGGGACAGACGGAGAAAAGCAGCCCCAACCACAGACTCTGCGGCTTCAGAGACAAATAAGAAACTTTGCAGCTAATTATCTGCAAGAGTACATGTTTACAGCTCCTTCACTACCGACCGCAGGCCAGTATAGTGAACTAGTTCGTATGAGAGAAGAAAAGCGTGCCAGGGAAAGGCAGGAAGAAAAACAGCGCCTGATAAACGCATCTCTTATAGGCAGAGAAACGCCAAGCGGCCAAAGGCAGGTGGCAACGGGCCAACGCCAGGAAAGGCAAGAAGTGGCTGAGGGTGGGGGCCGGGCCGCTTCTAGTGGACAGCCACGCTTAGGTGCAACCAGATCCGATGAAGACTCGAATACGTCTGAAGATGATGGTGGTGGCCGGCTCGGGGGGCTATTTACCGGGGCCCGGCTGCGGACGAAGCTTAGCAAGAAGATTCAAAAGCCATTCACGGTCGCGTCTATATCAAAGTCGGCCAGCAAGGGCTGGGGCCCAGTTCAAGTGACAATGAACGAGTCACCTGACCCAATGATGCAGCAGATGGATATTATACGAGGCTACATCAAACAAGCAAAGCAAGCTGGGAAATATGAAGAGGTTGCGTTATTTGAACAGAATTTAAAAGAATTGGAATTAGAATTTATGAAGCAAAGGCAAGGAAGGTGGTAGCAGCGAAAGCGTTTAGTGAATTAATAAATGACTGTTTATAGTAAACCATTCAATACATATATCTTGAAGTATCGACTCGTGATCTGGCACCAATCCTGTTTCGTTAAATTTCTCAATCGATTCCAATTTTTCTTTTGGTGAGCTTTGTAAGCAGAAAAGGTTTTTCGTTAACTGGACTGTTTCAGTTTGTTTGAACACTTCCACAGCGCCTTCATAAGCACAGTGATAGATTTTGGCACTAGAAAACGATCTCCAGTGCGGCCTAAAAGAACTGGAGCCGTTCCCAATACCTAAATACAATGAATCGACTATTGAAAGTAAGGTGTCTATCATAACTGTTTCCTCGTGGGTCTGGTTGTGTGAAATGACGCATCAACTTGACATTGTAGAGATGTTTGTTTTGACATATCAATCCGCAGAACTCTTCGAAGGTCATAGGCCATTTTAGAAATTTCCCGATTTGGCTTTTTAACGTCAGAAATAAGGTTTATAGTTTTTTTTGTTTCTGATTAAGTCGTTATAATCAATAGATCCTAATTATTATTTGATGTATTTTGTACAATCCAAATCAAGTGAATCCTATAATATTTATTTTGGTCTTACTTCTAAGAAAAAGCTACTTAAAGAGGAACTTTGTCTTTTCAAAAGCCAGTCTTTTTAAAATTAATTTTTTAATAACATTTATTTTCACTTTTATAAAAGGATGATAGAATATAATTTTGAGAAATTTTTATCAAACTTATTTTTTTAGTTGATATCAAACTTAAATGTGACTGAGAATGTATGGCTTGAAAAAAGAGATGGCCAACATACATTGTCATGCGATTTGTGCCAGTCTGTTTAGGCAAATGCACCCTTTAATTAGAAAACTGACCCTGTTTATATGTTTCTTTGTGATTTTTGATTTAGCTCCAATTGAAAAGCAATAATAAATGGCAATATCCAGCTTGCTAGCAGTTCTAGTTCTTTTCATCACTTTATAGAAGCTTGAGCTATATTCAGTTTATAGTTGCTTTTTTTTGGTATGAATGTTTGCTGCAAGCTTTCTCTGGATCCGGCTCGGCCGAAAGTCGTCTAGACCGGTGCAACCAATTTATAGAACTATCAATTGTCAACCCACAGAGCACTCTCATGTTCAAAAATGTAGCCTTTACTCTCCAAGTTACTCTTCAAGACAGTGTCACTACATCCATTGAGACATCTTCTCGATTTTCCAAAACGAAGCTTGAAAAACAATCTTGCTCAAGGTTTAGGAACTTTCCGTGGCTTCATGCTGATGCTTCTGGATTAGAGGCCGAACATAGCACGGCAGAAGAATAAAAAGCATTCTTTACCACATTTGGATTCTCTAGCTGGGAGTACGCTCGGGAATATTTCAACCAACATGAAGCTTCAAAATCTCACAAGACTGTCTATACTTATGGTATTTTATTTTTTCATAGGAAAACCATTAAACATTAATGATTGTTTGAAGGGTTGCCTAGTTTGTGTGGGAATTTCCTTGGGAAAGGGAATCAAACGTTGCCCATTAATCTTGTTTTTTCATTGCATTCTGACTATTTAGCAACTTTGTAACTATAGAATAAAAATGTTTATGTGATATTTCTCTAATTCAGGCTTCCCTGCAACCAAAGCATTAACCAACCCCAAGAACAATTTCTAGCGACGCCCCTGCATACATATACCTTACGGCTTTCCTGGCATTATCAGATGGGTAATGTCGAGTCAAAGGCACAAATGGCATCAATTACAGCATACACTTACGACAATCTTTGTTTCCGTTATTGACCATTTTCATAAGTAAGCTGCCCATTGTATTCTTTCTCATTCAGTACATTGTTATAAACGGAACATCCTAATTATTGGGGGCACAAGTCCTAATGACAATAATCGATTTTTCGATGTTTAAATGACACTTGACCTACAATCTTTCAAAGAAGTGCTAATGAATCAGTGGCAAAGTTTTAAAGTTCGTTTTAGAATGTTGCGCAAAATCATGTGGTAAGTTGATTTGATATTTAATATTTGAGTTCCTGAGAAGGAAGTCAATACCGTTGAGCCTGAAGAAAAGAATAATGGACGGTGTCATACTACCAACAATGACATATGCAGCAGAAACTTGGACACTAACAAAGAGAAGGACAAACTTGCAGTCGCTCAACGAAGCATTGAGAAGGCAATGTTAAACATCACACGGCAAGATAAGTGGAGAAACGAAAAAGTAAGGTCACGGACGAAAGTCACGGGCATCCTGAAAAGGTAGAAGAGCTTAGATGGCAGTGGATGATGATGATGATGATGATGATGATGATGATGATGATGATGATGATGATGATGATGATGATGATGATGATGATGATGATGATTTGATATCACCGCCAGGGCTTGAAAAAAGTTTTTTCTTCCTGGCAACAAAATTAAAAATTCCCTGCGAAAGCTTGAAAAATTTCCTGCAATAGCAAGTAATATCTTAAGTTGCTTGATATTTTAAATATTGTCCTAAATATTAACTGTCATACTACCAAGGAATTAATTGTTAGTCAAGTCGTTGATTTTTAATCATAGCTAGAAATGGTCATATCAAGAAATCATTTTGTGGCTTGTGTCAAAAACTTTATTCGAACATAAGCTTGAATTATTTGTTCATACTGTATTAGGCGAACTTAAATGAACGGATTCACCCTTTTCTCCATAACCACTACACTTGTTTTTTAACAGTTAAGCTGCCTAATACGTATTATAAAATTGCAGTTTTAAAGCTTTGGTTCTTCATAATTGCATGAAAGGTAGCCTTGGGTTCTCTCGAAGCAGTTTGCTTATAACTTTTGACACACCTGGTGCATCAAACAACTTTCTTTCACTGGCTTTTTTCAGGAAGCGAATGCCATTCTGTCCTTTAAAAAGCTTTTTCATAGCTGCCAACACAACTTTGTCACATCTACTTGGCAATGGCCTATTTACACTTATTATCATTTCATTAAATGCAGTTTCCTCTTTGACGATATAAAATTTATCAAAATGAATTTCGAATTTGGAGGTCAGTGATTCAATCACTGAGAAGAAATGTCTCGTGAAGTTTTACTTCATGGTGAAAAGAAAAAAGCAAGCAACGTTGTTCAATTTCGGGTATTCAAGACGAGCATCTCACCGAGGAGAGTCCTATACAAGGGAAAGCGCAAAATTTGAAACTTTTTAATTTTTAACCAAAGAATTTTGGCAATTCAATCAGTTGGCAAGTTTTTTCCCTGCTGGTCATTTTAATCCTTCAAAAACATAGTAAAGGAAAGATGGTTTGATCCGCATCTGCCTACTGTCTCGTGATATTTAGTCTGACTTTTTGCTTGCATATTGCCATAGATCTATAATAAAGGCCTGCTAATACAATGCCAAAAAAATACAAACAGAAAATGAAGTGCTGGTAATACCAGATAGTTGTAGTCTGAAAGCCAATCAATCAGTTAAATTGTCCAGAACAAAAATTAAATATCACAGGAAATCACCGTTTGTTTGGTAGAAAGTGAGCCATATAAAGTCAATATCCATATTAACAACATTAGAGATTTCACCCTAAAAATTTCCGGCAAAATAGTAACAAATTTCCTGTGAAGATTTGCTGGCAGAAATTTCCTGGCAGCGGCTCTGCCGAACATTTTCAAGCCCTGATTGCCGCTGTCCAGGCGCTAATCGGCGCTGCTCTTTTGCCTCCTTTTCACGGAGCTGCAGTCTCGATTTTTGTTGACAATGGCGGGCTAGTAACTGCAAGCTGGTCAAGACCTTGTCAACATTGTATCTTCTGGAAATAGACGTGTCTCTTCCGGAGAATTGTAAAAGTTCTTCGCCTGTAAAAATTCCTACCTGCCTGATTGATTGCTACCAGGATGAGTAATGAGCAGTTCAAGAACGACCCGAAGGTGTGGCCTAGGCCCAGTAGACCAGTGACACTATTAGACGTTATTGGGTCTAAAACGATTGAAGCAAGCGATAATGCAAGCAGGGTGGCAAGTAAAAAGCCAGCAGAAGGGCAAAGGGACACGTTTGGGGGCCATTCTTCAGGCCCAAAATTTGAAGAGAGACAGCTTATTGCAAAACAAAGAGATCTGCCGAACCCTTCAACTTCGTCTTTTGACTTTGACCTGGTAAGGCCAAGACCAGGAAATAGCATGCCACCTCAGATATACCACCCTTATGATGTTAATCAAGATGCAGATAATAGCAATAGTTCTAAAATACCTAGTGCTCTATTAGATCATGATTTTGGTTTTGTTGGCAGTAAAAAGGGTACAGTTGGTGTTATACCACCAGGCTTTGAAGCTACGGACAAAAGTGGAGAAGATGAAGTGAATGAAAAGCTTGGTGAAAAGGCTGATAAGGCTTTGGATCATAACATAAGACCAGTGTTTGAGTCAAGAGAAGAAGAGGGTATGCAAGAAGAGGCTTCTGTAGAAGACGGGAACAGAAGACAAAGTGAAGATCATATTGATGTGGATAGGGTTTACTGTATATGCAGGACAAGTGATTCTGACAGGTTTATGATGTAAGTAAAGATAGATTACGGGGTATGAAGGTAATTCAGAAAGGAAACACCCATATTAACTGGACAGATCATTTCAGTCCCCTTGTTGTTATGCTCATTTAACAAACTTCCTTCTAGCACTGAAAAAGGAGGGCCCTGCCTATTTTGAAATAAATAGGATGTCAGGTTCTTGGTTAAAGGTATTCTCACCTGCAGTTAAGTCTTGGATTTTCTTAGATATTAGATTATATAGTCTGTTACTTGTTCATTTCAAATGTATTTTCCTTCTGTTAACATGTACAAAGTGAGTAGCTGTCATGGGATATTTCAGCAGCTAAATTGTACATTTTTGAGTTTCAGAGTGCCACCAGTTTTTGTCACAAATGAGATTAGTATCTCTAGTTTTGTCTGATGGTGCACCGCTAGCCTGAAAATATTTACAATATATTGTCTTTTGGTAATGTATGATAAATGGAGAAGAGATTAGATACTTCCCCATCAATCTTTCAAACCTATTAGCAAACTAAATTCAGTTCTGAGTTTTTTATCAACATTTAATTTCAGAGGATGTGATAGCTGCACAGAGTGGTTCCATGGCGACTGCATTGACCTAAGGAAGCATGAAGCCAAAAAGGTTGAAGAGTGGTATTGCCAATCTTGCTTAGGTATTATAGACTTCTATATTTTTACTATGGCTTTCATTAAAATTTGTTAATGGCTATATGTTGTGACAAATCTGTGTTCTAGGCATGTCATAATTCTTGGTGAGCTTCTTGTTGCTTCATATCTCAATCTTTTGATCTTTTTCATTTTTATTTTCATGTCTGTCTCTTCAATAAATAACTTTATAGACTTCCTCTAAAATGACAATATTGATCTTATTTTAATGAATGTCAAGCCAATTTTTTAATCATATGTTGTCACATTTGAGTGTTGAGTGGCCAGATATGCTTTTAATAACATTTATTTTTAGAGCAACACCCACATCTGGAGATAAAGTATAAAGTTCAAAAAATTGATCTTGCTGTTTCCCAAGATCCATCTTCACAAAGCAAGGTGAATAGTGTTTCTCCCCTGAAAGATGTTTTGAATGACTTCAGATTGCTTTCAACAATGTGTGTTTTGCAGTCTTTTATGAATGATGCATGATAGTGACAGATGGGCACATCAATGTATTGCATATTTGTAATATACTTAAATCTGGAAGTCTTAAATTTAAGGAAGAAACAGATTTAGTTTTAACTGAAATCAGGTACCAATTATATCAACATGACAACATTGAGTATTTCTCTTCCACTTTATGCCAACATGCTTGAATGTGGTTTGTATTACTTGTAGCATCTGTTAAAATTGTAGGCATAAGAATATTTTCGTTCACCTGACGTTTGACAGATTTTATTTTGTTCTTGAGTTTTTTAATTTGCTGGGTCCACACTGAAATTTTCATTCCATGTTACCCGTGCATTAGTGTTTAAAAAAAGCAATATTCTCCATGATAATATTTAGGCTTTATTGTAGCAGATACCCCTGCCTTAGGTAGAACTTGTGTAGATGATTTCTTAGGAAGAAACTCTCTCTTCAAAATTTTTATCATCTCATGATTTTTTATTGAAAGAACATGATCAACAGTCATTTCTTGAGTCACTTCCCATTATAAAATTTACCTTTTCATGTTGACCTCTTTCTAGAATTATTTAAAGTTGTATCTTAACTCAAATTAACTGATTTCAGCTTTTTCATTTGTTTTAGAGAGGCAAAAGAGTATCAAGAATGTGTGGAGAGTGCATTGCCTGCCAGAGAACAGATGACTGTTCTGAATGTGACTTTTGCAAGGTTTATAATAGGATACAATTTTAATATTTTATTGCTGTTTGAATTTCAGTTATGACAGCTAAGGAAAATAGATACTGTTGCTGAAGTAAACCATAAGTTGCTCCCACAAAACAAATTTAATCTTTTTCTGCTTAGGTATTTCTTCTGTTGGTTTTAAGTTATGGCTTTTTTACGTTGAATACTAAGGATCAAAAGTTTGCTACAAAAGATTGATATGTGCTTTATGATCTATTGACAATAATTGTTGATTTTCATTATATTGAGGCCGATTTTGTTAAGTATTCTGTTCATAGCTTTTTTCTTTGGAAATTTTCTTTAGGATATGAAGAAATTTGGTGGAGAAGGAAGATTGAGACAAAAGTGTAGACTTAGACAATGCTTAAAGTTGTCAAAAGTAAGAGCCTTTTACATTTTATCCACAAGAAATACAGTCACCAGAAAAAAGTATATCTCTTGCTGAAGTGTTAAAAAGAAGTTTGTAGGCCCACTGTCTAGTCTTTTTTGGCTCTGAATATTATGCACGACCATAAGAAATCATTTTGCAAACAGTGATTTAATATTTCCACACAATCAGCAATGGTCCTGATAAGTGCATTTAGCAAGAAACTCTGAACAACAACTGGCTGCCTAGGTCCCTACAGGTCATTTCATGACAGACAACAAACTGTATAATTTGAACAAATTCTATCCTTTTAGCCATTTGCACTTTTAAGAATTCACTGCAATTCTAGTTCAGCTGTGTTAACATGCGATTTTTGGAATTAGTTCTAAAATCTAAGCGAATTGCTCTTTGTCATGAATTGTTGTTCTGATTGATAGGCTAAACCTTTTTTTGCAGATTCTACAAAAGAAACCGGGTAGATTCACTTTCCCAGAAGAATATGTAGAACAATATCGGCAGCTGATGGAAAAACAACAGGTGAATTTAATCTTTAATGCTAGATTTGCCCTTGATGGGATTTTTGATTATTCTTTTGACGGATTCTTTGGATATAACACAGTTTTTCTTGGCAACTTTCATACTGTTTAGCAAATTTCAAGGTTGTTGATTTTCACGGAAATTTTCGTGTCTTTAAGTTAAGTGTCGTTTATTCTTGATTTAATGTTTTCTAAGCAAATAATTCGAGGCTTGATTTTCAGTCAGGCGAGGGCTCCGAAAATCGATCGGATGATCACACGAGACACCTAGATCGCTATGTCCACAGGGAAGCAAGATACGATAAGCGAAAGGCTGTTAAGGTGAAACACGCTAAACCCACGCAACTCACTAAAGAAATGAAGGTTTGTACACGATCTCCGGTTTATACACGATAACTGTTTCCTACACGATTTTTCCCCGCTCGTACTCGACGTGTCTCAGTTTGTAAACGATAACTGTTTCCTACACGATTCTTCCGCTCGTACTCGACGTGTCTCAGTTTGTACACGATAACTGTTTCCTACACGATTCTTCCCCGCTCGTACTCGACGTGTCTCAGTTTTTACACGATAACTGTTTTCTACACGATTCTTCCCCGCTCGTACTCGACGTGTCTCAGTTTGTACACGATAACTGTTTCCTACACGATTTTTCCCCGCTCGTACTCGACGTGTCTCAGTTTGTAAACGATAACTGTTTCCTACACGATTCTTCCCCGCTCGTACTCGACGTGTCTCAGTTTGTAACGATAACTGTTTCCTACACGATTTTTCCCCGCTCGTACTCGACGTGTCTCAGTTTGTAAACGATAACTGTTTCCTACACGATTCTTCCCCGCTCGTACTCGACGTGTCTCAGTTTGTACACGATAACTGTTTTCTACACGATTCTTCCCCGCTCGTACTCGACGTGTCTCAGTTTTTACACGATAACTGTTTCCAACACGATTCTTCCCCGCTCGTACTCAACGTGTCTCAGTTTTTACACGATAACTGTTTTCTAGACGATTCTTCACCGCTCGTACTTGACTCTCTCAGTTTTTACAGGATTTTTTCCGGTTTGTATTCGATACCTGTTTTGTACGATTTTTCTGGCTTGAACGCAAATCTTTCTGATTATTTAGGTATAGTTGTATATGCTAAGCTATAGACTGTTATTGAAACTCTTGTACACAAAAGCTCAATTGAAAAGCAATACATAACTGTTTGAAGCAGTTACATAAGTCTTTGCTTATCGAAAGTAAACTTTCATAGAGAAAGGAAAAAGAGCTGCGAGATTTGATGAAGAAGGAGCTGCGGGAAATGAAGTTCAGTGAACTGCAAAGAAAGAAGGTCGAAAGAGCCAAGCGAAGGCAGAATGCGACGGACAGTCGATCGAGAAAGCGGTTGTCAGGGGGTAAGGATGATCATGGCAATGCGAAGCGACTCGATTCTAAGAAAGAGGAGCCCCGCCATTGTTTAGGGCCAGGGTGTATCAAAGCTGCAAGATCTAGCTCTAAGTATTGCAGTGATGAGTGTGGTGTCCAATTGGCGTTAAGGTGAGCATTGACATGTTTAATCTCGTTTTCATTTGCGCCTCGTTTCTTGTCTAGCTGACTATCAGTGTTGAATTCGTCTTGTTGCAAGCAGCAGTATTGGCGGACTCCCCTTAGATCAAATCATCTGTCCACTGAACCTATTCAGAACCCAGCGTGCTTTGAAGCATTCGATACATTTTAGCAGACTCCTCCTGGCTGACTAGATTTCATTAAGATGTGGATTGTAAAAAGATCACATTGTGTTGTGTTGATCTTTGCGACAAGCTTACACTCTTTCACCAAGTGTTCCGTTTAAGTGATTCGTCTGTTTTTTCATTTGCATGCTAAAGGCGCCTGCAGGAAATATTGCCGGAAAGAAGTAAAATATGGAAGGAAAGTCCATCTGTAGCCCACGAAAAAGGAGAAAAGGCCATCGGGGAGATCCACAAACAGCAAGAGGTATCTTTTTCCCCCGTCTTCACCTCTTCTGACCTCATGACCTTAACATGATATAGATTTAGATCTCCAAGCAAGCTCCTCTGGATTTGTTTACAAGCCTCGTTCTTCTCCGTTCCTTCATTTCATTGTCCAAACTTCCAGATTTAAACGTTTGTATGCTAGATCAGAGAGAGGAAGTCATTGAATTTCTGGGAAATGCACACGCTTTTATCGGGCCCGTAGATGCACGTGTTGTTAATTTTTTCTATATCCAACTATAGATTCTGAAGTACGATTAGCAGCAATGCCTTGAATCTTTTTTGAATAGGTCTGCAAGCAGAGGCTTCTTGATTTAGATAAGGAATACGACGAGTTCGAGACAATCGTTGAAAAATCCAAGAAACTTACCATTTGCGAAGAAGAGGTATGCGATGGAAGACCACCAATGCCTTATGACCTGGCGTAGGCCAATCCACATTTTCGTTAAACATTCGCCAAGTGTTTCAGAATGCATAAATCATCCTTTTATAATAAGTTTTCTGTCTGTTGTGTTCGAGACTTTTCTGGTCAAAAACATTTCTTGTGTTATATAATTAAGATTTAAAACTAAGGATCTCTATTTAGAATTTACAGCAACAATTTCGATTTGTGCTCTTCCACAAAAATGTTAGAAGTTTATCACCATTTTCAGATGGGAAATTTTTTTGATGAAGCAAGATAAAGATTTGAAAAGATAATAATTTGAGCCATGTAACGATGAATGTGCTCTCATTTTTTCTGGCTTCAGGTTTTTTGTTGCTGTAAGAGAAAAATGAATTTTTGCGTTCAGGAGATCGAAGGCTTAAAAAGACAGCTCTTGTGTGCGGGAAAGCTGTGGTCAATTTAGAGTCACTTCACATTTTTTAGTCTGTTTGGTTTCATTGAAATTTTTTTACTCTGACTCACAAATCAGTTCGATTGAACACTGTTCGCTGTTTTGTCATGACTTTCAAGGCAGTATTTCGTATGCAATGTTATGTTACCTTATGCGTTTGTTAATAGGACAATGACGACGTGGAAGGAGACATCGATCTCACCGTTTATTGCGTCACGTGCGGTCTGCCTCTGGCGCCAAAAATTGCTCTTAGGCATATGGAGAAATGCTATTCCAAGGTATCATTTCATTTGATCAAATTTTCATAGTGTTAATTTGTAGATAGTCTGACTAAGGAAATCATAATGAGATTACAGAAGCTGGTTCCTTGTTTATTTTTCGTGTTTTCATTTGTTGACATTGTTTAGTCACATAAGATCAATTGGCTCTTCATCAGATAGGACTTCAACCATATTCCCCCATCCCACCATTTTGTTTTATTTTTGTTAGAAGTTGGTATACAAGGCTGGACTGTGGAAAGTTTGACTAGTAAATGATGTGTACGCTAATAAAATGTTGCATGTTATACGATATGCTTAATAGTGATACTGAAGTGATTGATAGTCGAATCAGTTAATAATTTTTAAAGCCTCTGAACCTCTCCACTGTTGTCTTATTCGATATCTGATTTCTTCTTTTGTCGTAACTTCTGTTTTATCAAACTAAGTTAGTATTGTCGTAAAGAATGTGCAAGATATTCATAGACGCTAGTGTTATCATGTTGATGGTATTTAGTCCAATCGTAGTCTAGTTATGAAAGTAAGTTGTTGTTCTTTTGCTCTTCCAGCTTGAGTGCTTGACATCTTTTGGGGCCATGTACCGGAGTGCTGGGTAGGTTCACATAATTTGCATTGTCTTGTTAAACGAGCCAAGCTTCTATCAGCTTCTGACGCTACCACAAAGCTCTAATCGGTCATATCGTCTTATGAAGTTCATTATTTCAAGGCTGCTTATAATAGACAGGATTATATTGTATTGTTTTATGATATATAATATGATATGATAAAACATCAAAATAACATAATATGGAATTATATAATGTTAAATAATGTTATATTACCTCATATTTTATTTTATTATATTGCCCTGTATTATATTATACAGTTTTTATTATTGTAATGTATTATGCATTATGTTATGCATTATATTATGGATGTATATATATATATGTTTTAGCTAGTGTCAATTCAATTCTTTTTGTTCATTTAGCAATCTCTTCTGTGATACGTACAACCCACAACAAGGATCTTATTGTAAAAGACTAAGAGTTCTCTGCCCTGAACACACAAAAGACCGAAAAGTAAGGCCACTAGTATGTTATATTCAGATGTTAATGAACTTGTATTTCTATATTGTTGCGAAGCAAAATGATAATTGTTGGGCTATGCTTCTGGGCTCTGGAAGAATGTTCAACTATACTCGAAGTTCAAGTTGTATGTAGACAACGTAAATTCCAATTGATTTAAATCAAGTATCAAAATGTTCAAATCTGAAGGTTATTTTCAAAATAGACTGTATGCATTCATACACAAACTGTTGGCTTCTGTTCCTTTAATGTTTCTAGTATAGTTTTTACAAATGTTATTTACAAATATTCCCATTCTTATTTTCCTGTGTGATATCTTTTATTTGCCTATCACTGCGATTTGTAACATAGTTTGTCTAACATTATTTGTGTATCTTGATTTGTAAACTAATGCTTTGTGGTACAGAACTTCACAATAGCACTTTTTGCATATATTGATTTGCTTGAAAATTTGCATTTGTGTATTTAAAAGTAATCTAAAAAGTAGTTTAAGTGAAAATTTTGTCACAGATTGGCACTGATGAGGTTTGTGGCTGTCCACTCAGCGAAGGCAAGCCGGATGAAATAACGAAGTTCTGCAGAGCCCCGAAAAGAAAGTGCACCAAGCATTACTACTGGGACAAACTCAGGCGCGCAGAGATTGACCTCAAAAGGCTACACGAGGTGCGGAAACTACTTCTTTTTTTATATACTTGTGTGAGTAGATATTTAGGTCAATAAAGGGGTCACTAGGTCACATCATACGGGTCATCAAGGTCACTGAGGTCATAAGGTCAAGGGTCATTAGGTTATCAAGTTATTATGAGTTATTTAGATGATGATTTAGGTCATTTAGGCTTATTATTAAAGTAAATTGGGTGCTAGGGGCTTTAGGCATAAACAAAGTCCACGAGGGGGCTTACTTAAGTTAGATTAATAAACATGAAAAAAGTAATAGCAAAGGTGATGAGAAATGGCAAAGTGAAACTTTTGACAACCGTTATGCTCTTGTTTTAGTGGTGGAAGCTTGAAGAGGGCTTAGAACAGGAGCGGGCGATAAGGATGTCCATGAATGCCAGAGGTGGGGTTGTTGGCATGTTGCTTCACAAAACTATCGACCACACGAAGGAATCCCCAAAAACCGAGGCAGTAAGGTCATAATGGCCGAACCCATTGCAGCTACCTTGTCGTAGACACGTTTTAATATTGTATATAGTGCTGTATATATTTCTTATTAAAGAGAAGAAGTTTTAAAAGGTGGAATTGCTTGGATTCACAGCCTTCGTAACATTATCAATGGTTAATATGGGTTATTGACCTTATCTGCTTCAGCATAATGGGCAAATTTTTTCCATATTGTTCTGATGATATTTCTTGGTTGTGATTTAATAAGACCAAGGTATTGAAAGCAGTGCAATGTTCTAAAGTCTCGAATTTCATGATGCCTTATGAAACATATTTCACGTATGACGTCCCTTCATAGGTTTATGTTTCTTTCTTTAACATAGCATGTCTTTTGCCGTCCCCGTAAGACGTGATCAGCTAGACTGCTTGCAAGACTAGATAATGCAAAATCCTCACGTCTGGCCGCAATAGCTTCAACTCCCCTCAATTCTATAAGACGCCAACTGCTTTAAAACATAATGCGAGCAATGTACTGTCTGGACTTTTCATTACGGTATTCCGAGCTCCAGGATGGTTAAAAGTTTATAAGGGTACCCCAAGTGTAATCTTGTGTCCACTGTTTATCATGCTCTTATGACCCCATTATTTATTTATTGTGCCTTAAATGATAGTTCTCCCTTTTTCTCATCATATCGAGTGCCCAATAACAGTTTTATTCGTTCCTGGCATGACCAATCACGAGGTGTGGTCATATTGAGAGGAAGGACCAGGACAATGCTCGATAAGCCTAAAGCTTCTCAGTGCCCTAAAAACTACCTTCGGTTGCTAGGTAGGAGCAAGTACATATACTGTTATTTTGCACTTATAACTGTAGATTCCCACGATGATCCTCGTTTACATATTCTGCATGCAATTAACTTTTTTGAAGCAAATAAGTGAAACAATTTATCCTATCCTATTTTCCTGAAAAGTGAGTACTGACCATTACTGACCATACGATAAGTAAGTTCTGATTGGGTGTTCACAGTTTGAGAGTCTTTGAATTTCCGTACAGCGTCAGCTTTTAGTTTGCAGTTTTTAGTATCAATGCTCTGAGGCCAGGGTAGAGAATATCACGTTGGATGTGTCCTGCTGGAATGGCCAGGCCACCTGTTGGCTGCAAGATCACTGTTGCTGAATCGCCCAGATCAAGAACCGGTGCTTTATTCACCCTTGAATAGCGATACCCGCTGGCCTCGGACTTGTTTGCGACTTTGAATAATTGGCGCTAGTCAACAATATAGTTGCAGGGGCTCCACTTCTGTTTATTTTGGATTTTGATTTTTGGTTATTGATCCTCTTTCTGTATGCTTTGCGGAGGTTTTCGCAACTTTTCAACCAAAGAAGATAGATAAAGAATTATCCTGCGTGGAATCCGTTGTCAAATGGTATGTAGTTTTTGTTGTGTTTCATCCATCAAGGAGAGGCATGCGCAGTCACTGAACATCATTGGAAATAAAAAATAAATAGGCTAGTAAAATGTCCTATATACGTGATTGCTTAATATCCATGTGCATTCGTTTCTAAGAGCAAGAATTCTCACAGCGTACATCGAATCATGGAATCATCGAGTTATAAGCTTACATTGAATCTTATCAATAAGAGTCGACTGTCATATTGCAAATCCATTCACGAATATCTTTTAATGTGACCAAGAGCTCAAAGTTCGTTAACAGTTTATCATTTTGTTATCTATTGCATCAATTGCTTCTTGAAGTTCATTTCCTTGATCAACATTTATAGGACAGAACGCTAGGTTATTTCTGTATGATTTTTCGGCCAAGTCTATGTTACCGAAAATGGTGACTCTCTCGTTTTTGTGGATTTTTGTTGTTGATTCCTTTATCGCCAATTTTGGCTCCTCGTATTCATTTCCTCTTTTTGGAGTTTCACAATAAAGTACTTATTATGTGTGTTTTGTTCTGTTATTGTGTGTTTTGGGGGTTCTAGACCATTATGTACTTCGGGGGCGTTGGATGTAGGGTCTGGGGTGCAATAGACGTATTAACCAACGATAGACCTGAATCGATGGACATTGCTTGTTGCCTTTTCTCGTCACTTTGAAGCAGAAAGTAGGCTGCTTGCAGCATTTCCCCGCCAAACACCACGTCCTCATCAGACATTTCTTGCAATATTACCCTTCGTTTCTGGAAGTAGTTATCCAATTGAACATGCATGAGTTTTGAGTCTCCCCCATTCGACTATAAACAGTTCTTAGTCTCGTTGTCTATAACCCTCCGATCTTAAATCGTAACCAATAATTCTTCAGCCTATTATGAAGGGGTTTACTTGAGGGGCTTCTTGCAGCAAAGGGGGCTTATTTTTTCTGCATTTTCATTTTAGATGAGTGACTACTGAATGGTGACTGATGTTTGGAGCCAATGTTTTATTGTATCAGATTGGCACTGCAGATTCTTGCAGTCATAAATATTGTAACTGGTAAGTAAAAAACATGCACTTTGCTGTTCGCAACTTTTCCCTTTGTTGATTTCTGGCTACTCCAGGGTTATCAATTTTTGCTGTGGCTCTGAACCCCAGTCCATATTCATTTTCAACGGGTGTGTACCAACCATTCTTAACACATCATTGTCTGATAATGACGGAGAAGTCAATCAATTTTTTTCATCCTGTATTCACTTCAGCCAGATGCAATGCCTAAACAATCTTGTTTACTATACTGATTCTGCATATCAGATATTGTAATTATTTGACTAATTTGGGTCTGGAGTCATATAAATCTATTTCAAATGTCTTTGGGTACACTAGATTCTCAATTTAACCATGAAAATATTTTTTATAGAAAAAATAGCTCCTGAGAAATTTGTGCTAGATCGAAGAATGAAATCGTCGAAGGGCTCAATTTTTCTACTTTCAATTTTTAATAGCCAGCCTTATCTTTCCTCTTAGGCATCGACATCCGTAAATGTCCTCCGTTGCGGCTGCCAGCAAATGGCTACGTCGTGTGCGATCATCTGATTGGTGCGTTCTGTGCTCCTGTCTGTAACCCCGGTTTTGTTCACGAATCACAACCGGCCCAAGCATATGTTTGCAACCCGTTGAGGAAAGCCTGGGCAACCTATCCAGGGGGTTACCCACTACCATGGCCGAACTGTGTAAGGGCAAGCACGCGGTGAGTGAACAAAGTTCATGCATAAAACTGACATCGTTAAGGACATTTTTTTGCGCATCTCAAAAGCAAATGCAAACTAAATCCTAGGCACTGCATCTAGCTGACATCTAGCAGATATACCAACAGAATTACCTTAAAATTTTTTTATCAGCAAACTATTTCGGAGTGCATTTCGTAGGGAATAACTTATCAAGGTGTCCCTACCCAATGTCAGTTGCAGCTTAAAGTCGGAGTTTAGAATTTTCTTGCGGAGTTTAGATAGAATAAAGAGCAATAAACATTAATCATTAGTATTTATGACCACTATGTAAATTCTTTATAAATATTCCAGATCGTTTTCTGAAGCAGTGCACTAGTCATTTCAGGTGTGATGGAAACCGGTAGGTACAGATAGATATAATCGAATCAAAAGAAGTATTGGCTCCTATTAAATGAGCTAGTTCAAACTTAATCTGTCTTTCTTTAGGGCCAACATACCAAAGGCAGCAACAGCAACAAAAAAGTCGATTGTTGATCAGCAGAACGCCGCAGCTTCGGAATCACAGCCAGGCGAGGGGAAAGAATCTCTATGGCAACGAATGCTGAAACTGACGTCACAACTGACGCAGTCGAAAATGAAAGGGGTGGCAGTTGGAGCTGCGCGGTCGATGCAGGCTTCCAATGCTGCGAGCGATGGCAACGTATTTGAACAGCAGGGTGGTATTAAGAGCCAGATAGACCCCGGAGTAGGCCAAAACAACAACAACAATTACTATGACAACAGTGCTAATGGCGGGCAATACCTTTCCTACCAGCAGAACAAAGACGAACTTGGTGACTTGACGGGTAAGCAAGTGGAATACAGACGCCTCCAGCAATACTGGGACACATATTACAAGAGGTACTACGAGAGCCTCGGGCTGAAGAAAATGCCGGAATGGATGGCCCGTAGTCCTTGGAGCAATGACCCTGAGAGTGTGCAGGGGGCGCTGGATTCTGATTCCATGGGCAAAGGGGATGTCCCTGGAAATAACACAGTGTACCAGAACTGGAACAGTTATCTGCAGAGCTACTTCGCGTACCCCGCACCACCTAACTATAACGAGACTGGAATGACGAATTCCACGACATCACCAACTAACAGCACTAGCGAGTCGCTGATCGAGAATGTTATTGAGAATGACCTCTACGCGAATGGATTCACCGACAAAACATTGAACCATGACCTCTTTTTAGAGGACCAGCTCATACACAACGAAGAGAAAAAGCGGCCTCACCTCAACGCAACGCGGCTTCCGACGACGCGCGTGAGAACGACGTTAGCAACGACGACGGTGGCTACAACCGCCGGTCCTAGGACGACAAGCAGCACGACGACTAGGCCATTGTCCACAGCTGGCGACTCAAAAACGACGACTTCATCCCGGTTGAATGCGAAATCCTCCGACTATTACACGACGACGCACTATCCTTATAGCTCGTCCAACTACATTAGACATAACTCCGACAGTGCGTCTTCCACGCCGTACAACGAGACAGTGCAACGAACGAACGACGCATCGGTAGCCAACAACTACTCAGCAACATATCAAGACAGTCTGTCCACCGCAGGCTCTGTTAAACATAACACTTCTGACGACCCGTACACAAGCTATATAAATTCGTATAAACAGTACATGGATAAATTGCAAAACAATACATATCCTGAGGGGAGTAAATCTGTGAGTAACAGTGGGGCAACGTCACTTTACGCGGCAGCTGCGGGATCCGCGGGCGCCCCCGGTACAAACGCATACAGCGGAAACGCAACTATAAAGGCGGGGAAATCCAAGAAGAAAATTCCAGGTGACGTCAGCAACACGTCAAATTCCTCGACTTCGCAAGACACGTCGACACCGGTTACAAACGACTATACTGTACCAACAGGGGATGAAGTCGACGAAGACGAAGATAACGACGACCTAGAACGTTTGGATATCTCAACTTTGGTGCGCGAGTTGATAAAGCTTGAGAACATTCGGAAACGGAAGCAAGTGTTGCGGAGAAAGAAGATTCAGCGAGAGAATTCAAAGGCAGTGGCGAATTTGCTGGTTGGCGACATGTTCAGGGGGTATTTCAAGACAAAACGGCCCCTATCTCAAAAAGGCCTAAAGAAACATTTGCTACACAAAGCAAGGCGACTTTTTAAGAAGAAAGAGAACCAGTCACCCCTTCCAAAGTTTAGTTGATTATATAATTGCCAAATAAGTAGCTACTGCTTTGTAAATATGAGCCAACTGTTATTTTTTGATACTTCGCCTTTTTAAAACAAGGTTATTCATTATTTACGTTTCAAAACACCTCTCTGTTTCGGAAGATAAAAGCTTAGTTGATAGACACTCTACACAAAGGATATTGACTTCTCCAAGCGATTCATAATTTATTGACCCTGCGTAATAGAATTAACTCAAGAAGGTAGGAGGGTGAAGTCGACGCTGATTGGTGAATATACAGCCAATCACGCGCTCTTCTTACAACCTTCTAATCCGCAACTGTTTATTTATCCTGTCAGCTTTTGGTCATTCCCGAGGTTTCCATACTCCGAGGATGAAAAAGTACTCAATATGTTCGCAAGGGATTAGATCTTTTCTTAGAAGAAAACAAACAAGTCTAGTTGGACCCAAAATATCTATGTGATATTCCTTGAAGAGGTATCCAAAGAAGAAGGCTTTTAAGGACAGAAAGGACATTATTCCATTTCGTCAAACCTCATAATTTCTACTTCCTAATGTTGGACTACAACCTCCACGATATTCATCAGAATGTGTAAGAAGAAATCACTTAGACAGAGTGATATTATTGTGTCTTACACTGACAAATCGGATAAAAAAGATGATACTTTTTCAAATTCTCAATTTGAATTATTCTTAGTGTTAGTTTTAAGACATCTTGGTTATGAAAATGGATATGTCTTCAATTATTTCAAATATCAACTATTTACAGTGTCACTTCCCATACACCCAAAAAAATTTTCACTGACTTTTATTTTCTCAGTGATAATAGTTTGCTTGTAAGAATGGCATCTTTACAACCTCTGCAGGTACTTCCTTTTTATGAACCTTCAAAACCACTTTTGTTCCAATTTTTGACTGCTTCAATGGGACATATGCCATGGCCACATTCTTTTTCAATGAAGGGGAAGGACAGCCACTTGTAACATATCCTACCAAAAAAGCAATGATTGTAAGAAAGATTTGTGCTATTTTAACTTATGCTGAAATAAAAAAAAATCAACAAATGTTTTTGGGTCAGATACAAATGAAAATAGACTTGGCAAATATTTCTGCTATTTTGCTGCAAAGTTGTACATGGACTCAATGGAGCAGAAGTATTTTTGTGCTTGCAACCCTGTGACCTGTCCATATCACTCATCTTTTTGTAAAAAATATTCACAGAAATGTTTTCACTCTGTGCAGATTTGGGGAATCCCACAAAAGGATAACATAGAGTCTTTCAGCAGTCTATAACATGCTTGTGTCTAAATTTACTTTAATTTTACAGTTGCGTCAAGCTGTAATGGTACTTTGTGAGAAAACTTGAGCATGTGAGAGGTTAAAATAGATTTTTAATTACCAACATGAGTGTATTGGCTTAAATTTCCCAAAAATATTGATTTGGGGTAAAATGATACAAAAGCTTTAACATGATTGTACTTCAAATAAAAAACAGAGCAGCTCTCCTGGTAGTCAACTATTGAAAAATGAGGCTTACCAATTTCATTGCCTTCCTCATCAAATACCTGCGTGCCTCCTGTAAGTTGAAAACATTTGTTCAAATCAGCAAATAAAAGCTTAATGGAAGGTAAGACCGAAGGTAAGGAATTACCTGCATTCAAACCTACCTTACCCTTTCTCTCTTTTGTTTGCTTACATTTATCTATTATACTTTTCTACTTTGGTTTAGTGTGCAATTATTTCTAGTCATGTTTCCATACTCATTGCTAGTATTCATGATCACATTTAAATTTAGTTTAAATGTAACTGAACTGCGGAATGCAATTATGCATGCCTGAATGTTGTATTGTACCTCAGAAAAACCGATGCTAAATCAAAGATGAAATAAGTGAGTAATTATAGTAATTAAAATTTGCCTTTTGATTTATCGAAAATAAATCAACTTACCTCTTGCTGGTGGACCACTTGACATTAAACCAACTCTCTTTTTCTTTGGCTTTGCTTTGATTTGATCCAAAATGATTTGCCCCTGGAAAGTCCTTCAGGCCTCTTCTTCTTTTTCCTGCATTATTAATAGCACATTCAAGCAATTATGGCTAATTTAACATTCCATCAAGCTTTCTGAGAGAAAACCACAGTTATAAAAACAAATGCTTCATATTCTTCACTCTTTGTTTTGATTCGAGGCTCTTGTCTTTCCAAGGCTAATCTGTTTGACTTTTTGGGGTAGCATTGAGAGGTTTTGTTATGTCCTCATGAGGGGCAAAGCCTACGCAGAGGGTTTTTTTGGTGCTAGTCTATGACTATTCTTTTTATCTAATCTAGAAATCAACTTAATAGGGACAGGGTACAAAGAGGATGGTAGAAAAAGTGATTATTCACCTATGGTCCAAACAAGAGTAGCCTCTACAGGTGTAGTCTCTTCATCAATATCATTTCCATAAAGGCAAAGTCCAGCTTCAAGACGCAAGCTGTCTCTTGCACCAAGTCCAGCCAGTTGCACAACATCTTTCCCTGAATCTAAAAATGCCTCAGCTAGGTTCACAGCCTTGTCACTTGAAACAGATATCTAGGAGGCAAAAGAAATAAATGCTTAAAAAAAGACAAATTTGAAACATCTACTGAGAAGTACAGTGTGAGAGTTAGTTAAAATATAACCTTATTCAGTATAACCTTTCTGGATAACAGATGAGACATCATACATTTCTGAAAAGTGTGAATTAATGATTTTGATCAAAATATAACCTACTTCAAATCCATCCTCTCCTGTGTAACCACACCTTGTAATTCTGCATCCAGGAACTGAAAAAATATCGGATGTAATGCTGTTCATGAACTTCAAGCTGCTCAGATCTGCACTAACTCCATTTTGTAGAACTTCAGCAGCCTTTGGTCCTGATATAAAAGCACTCAAATGTTAATCCAAGGACATGGAGAAAATTATCTGCATGTAGAAACCATACATAGAAATAGATGTTTGAAATAGGCAATAAATGACCAAACCACTTTTCAAAACACAAACCTTGCAATGCCAATAACGATTTGTCATCTAAGAATTCAACAGCCACATCCATGTCTTGTTTCATTTTATTTATATGATTCTGGAAAAAAGACATGATTGATTATTTCCCATCTTTTACAATAACCTTTTCTTTGTATGGATTAAAGTTTGCTATTGGAATGTAGCTAGCATACAGCAACAATGTCAATTTCCATGTTGTTGAAGCTGTTATGTACTCAAGGTAAAGCGTCACTTACACAGTTTGCAAGGAACAATTAGCATAGTCTTATGAATGCAAATTGTTTAAGAGGACAGTGTAAGGTAAATAGATTAGCATATTTGTATAACCACATGGACTTTTTTAACATAACATAACACAAACTACTTAAACACAGCTAAATTAGAGGAATAAAAATACAAATGTAAGGCACATGATAACCATAACTTTTTAACTTTTTTAGAGAAAAATAAAAATATATCACCTCAACCAATGGCCTTATTTTGTCCGCGCACCCAGCATTCGAGACAATATACAAACAATCTTCAAGTCTGTTTATAATGCAATCATCCCTTATGCCTCCATTTTCATTTGTAAATAATGATAGTCCTCCAGTGTTTACACTCAACCCGTCAACATCCGCAACAACTAATTGTTCAAAGCAATTGATCCTGTCTTTTCCAAAAATTTTGAACTGCAGCATATGAGAAACATCAAATATGGATGCCTTCTCTCTTGTATGCAAATGTGACTGGACGATGCCAAGTTTATACTGAACTGGCATCGAGTAACCTGCAAACGGCACCATTTTGCCTCCATGTTCCAAGTGGAAATCATACAACATAGTTCTCTTTAACTCGGCCTAAAAGAATATACAACGTTTGACAAACAATTGTGGGTTGCAAGGAATTTCGCAAAGAATTGCCCAACTTTAACCCCTTTTTTGTCACTTTCTTAACAGTATTTAGTTGAGAAATTACCTGTGAGGCCAAGCTCCTTTGCCATCTTGAAGTCCTGATTAAATTGCAGCGGAAAATATCGACCAACAGTTTGGTTCTTTGTTGCATTTCGATTCCAAATTGGTCACAGAAACTGCGACAACAGCGACAGGTTCTCCAGGCTGTTCTTTGACAAAAGTTGCAGCCTCCTTGTCAGTTTCCCACTGCTCAGGGAAACGAGACAGAACGCGCAATTCCTATTTTTAAAGCTACATTAAAGTGCATATGACACGAAAATTTTTATTCGCTTAAACTATCAACTAAACATCGCTGGTAACGATGGTGAACTTCGATTTTTCATTTTCGACGTACTTTTCTCGAAAATCGGGGTTTTCTGACACCCACTTTGGCCAAAATGTGTCATAAGAAAAACGCGGTCGGGCAGGCGGTCACATGACCTCTGTGACGTAAAGTGGTTGTGTATCGTTCGAATAGAACTGAGCTGCTGTATGGTTTGACTATGTGATGGCACAACTGTTGTCCCCCAGAGGGTTTTTTTGCATTATTATTACTCAAGCAATGTCTGAAACTGCTGCACCAACAGAAGCTCGATGCATTGTTTAACTTTGCACAAGTTTTGACGTTCTCCTCGATACCTGCCTATTGTATTGCTTCCCCGCCAGTACACTATTTTAAGGCATATATAGTATTGGGGGCTCCAGACTCACGCTTCTGATGGTTTTGACAGATACTACAAGTTCCTGGTAACTGGACAATCTACTACATTAGGCACTCCTTGCCTCACCAATGTCAATGTCAGCATTTGTGTACATTAAAACATCCCTGATGTTAATTGTTCAGTTAGTTTGATAACTTTCTAAAATAATTGCAATACATAATCAAACTAATTCAATATCTCCTGTAATGTTTAAAATATTTGAGTAAAACTTTCTATGGGGTACAGATGCAAAATTCAAGCAAGAAAATTGATTAACAAAAACAAAACATGTGTACATATTTAATTATTTCTCTTTATTATTTTCATTTTATAGCTTTCACATTTCAAAGTTTATTGTTAGTTAAACGTGATTCACAAGTATTTGTTAAAAACCAGTACGAAATATCCTCCACAGCTCATAAAAGGAACAAACATTGATGGGAGACCATCGACTACTGAGGCGACAAGTTTATCCGATGTTGCATCCACTTCAACTGCAAAAGTAGACACAGAAAGCCAGATAAGCGACTCCGTTCAACTTGATGAGCCTGACCAAAAAGAGCGTGATTTTTGGATTCAATGTACACCCGGTCCGTGATGCTCTCAAAAACAAGCTTCCGATATGCCGCAGTACAAGCTTCCCATGGACTTCCTTGGCAGCATCGGTACTCCCTTGCACCAACAAGAAGCCCAGTTTGACACTTAACACACACACACCTAAGAATTAATAACAATCAAAATATAAACCAACCCCTGGCCGTTTTCGTTTTGGCAAGTCATAATTTACATTTGCCCACAAAACTCATCAGCCTAGGCTAGGCCTCTTTTGGAAAACTTTTATCAGGTTATGGTACCTGAAAACAGCCACGATGCAAAGCGAATACGGAATTTCTAACTTTAAAACTCAATGACGATTTATCCTACTCACCATTCATTCAGAAGAATAATTCCTCGCCGTCGACCAGGCAGTTGGGAAGGCCGTATCCTCATCTTCTGCCTGGTCTCTTTCGATTGCTGTGCCAGCTTCGCCTGTCTCCGCGTCCGAATTTCCCCCAGACGAAACGAGTTGTTCGTTCTGGTATGGTAAAAAAGCCCACCAGAAGCACCTATAAGCTCTTCTTCTTCACTTTCTTCGAAAACTGAAGCCATCGAGCTCTAACATTCGCTGTCCGACACGATTACATGGTCGCAAGTAAAACTCCGCCGTACTGTTTCTTGTTAGGAAGCAATCTAAACTTTTCACTAACACAACTACTTTACGTCACTTCCTGTCAAACTCGACCCAATCCCTTATGACAGATTTTGAAGCAAAAAATCGACTTTGAAACAGCTGTAACTACGAAAGTACACGTCTTTCGAAAATTTTAAGGTTATTTTCGTAATCAGCGTACTCGATTTAGTCAGACGGTGAAATAAAAATTTTCGTGTCATATGCACTTTGATTAAAATCATGCTTATCCATCGTAAGCTTTAACGCATAAGCATTGGATTTACTAGAATTGAATTAAATTGATCTTCCGATTTTTAGTAATTCTTTTATCAATGGGATTGCCATTGTAATGATGGGTGAGGCCTTAATGCATCTTGACAATTAATTGTTACATCATCATTGTCAATAAATACTTGTAATTTTCCTGCACCTCGCTTGCATGAAATGCAGGTTAAATTTCTATACCACTTCAAATCTATCTATCTACAATATCGTGTATTATTTGCGTTAGAATAAACTGTGAATTCTCAGAGAAAATAATGAGTGCAACAGCTAGAGATGGAGCTGCGAAGGAGGTATCACCTTGTTGCTTGAGAACGAGGATAAACAATATGGATGCCTTCACAAACATTTGACTTTTGATCTTGAACTCTGGAAACTGATGTATTGAGGGGCAATTTATTCGACTTCCAAAAATGTCATCAATAAAGAACTGTGAACCAAAGCTTAAAGCATATTTGCTACGGCACCGTTTACCAGATATTTTTGAGGTTTGTTCACACATGAAATACGATTATTTTGTCTCGAAAAGAGTAGCTTTTATACTTGCTTGTATTTGTAGAAATAATAAAACCTGCATAAGGATGTAGCAAAGCTTACGAAAACTATAACTCATTTGAAGATTGAATAAATAATATTCCCAAGTTGCTGTGGGTTTTATAGAGCAGAGAAGTACCCATGCAAACACCACCTCTATACGATATATATGGTACAAGAAGGCCCTGGTTTTTCTCTCTTCTCATCAAGAATGAAATTACAAAAAATCATGCCATGCATCAGCGAGATAACAAAATATGAAAATTGCGTCATTTGAATGATCTCTCTCTCTAGTTATGATATTTTAATCCAAGTTTTTTTTCTACTTTCTCCTACTTCTTTGTAAGAATAGACGGTAATTCTTTCTACAGAGCATATTGACTGCACTAGCTGTAAACAGGCCAGATGACTCAACACAATTTGTCATTGATAAGATAAAGGCTTTGCTTAATGACAAGAAGCTTCTGGAGTCGTTACACTGGTAAGACCAATTATATGACTTTCATTATACTGAAGATCATTTCAATTAAATTATTTTTGGATGTTTTTTAAGGTACAAAAATTGCAGTGTTGTGGTCTTCAATCAAATGAAATTATACTGTTATCACTCTGAGTATGAAGCTTAAAGAACTCAAGAAGTTTTTTTAGAGTTTGTTCTTTTAAGGCAGGTTTTGGATCTAGGTAACAAGTAATATCAAAACGCTGGTAGAAGTGTTGTTATCTTGATCTTATAGTCTTCCTTGCTCCTGTCTTCTTGCTCCTAGCCAAATAGCCAAATTCTCTGTTTAATAGAAGTGATTGTGTGATCAAAGCTATTCATTTATTGTTGGAGTATGACTAAACAACATTAGGCAGTATTTATCACTTTAAAATGAAGTGTTCAGATTCTTGAGATGTGCAATTAACTGCACTTCTGAGCAAAGGGAGATCTGTGCCAAGGCGTGGGCATGCAATCGCATGTCACTCCCAGCATTGCATGCATTAGCTTGCTCAATCTTATAATGCCAATTTATTTCCAGGGATACTTTTATTGATGAAGAAAAGAAGCCGAAAAATCCCTTTAACTCAAAAATGTTTGACTTTCTTTGGTCATATGAAGATGAGAATATGCAGGTAACAACAAAATGGGCAATATTTTTTCAAATTTGTCTCCCTTATCATTTTAATTTAGTCAAGTGCTTAGTAAAAGATAAACTTTGTGATGTTATGAATGCTTATGATACTTAGAGCTTTAAAATTATAATAGGTGTTTTTGAAATGACAGTATTTGCAACTGACTTCTACAAAGCATTTTTTCATTGAAAGCTACTACAGCTTTTCATATGATAACATTACAATCGTGGTAATTCTTGTCAGTTTTATTTCAGCCTACAACTGCAATGTATGAAAAAGCATATAGTTTCTATAACCTCAAACTTTTAAAAATGTGTTTCGGGTGAGTGGGTATATTTTGATTATGAATTTTATCATGCAATATTAGACTAAAGCTAATTTTTTAAATTTTCATACATTTTAAACCAAATGATGTATCTATGTCCTTGCATAGGGAAAGGGAAGGTACAATCTTTAAACTCAAGAATTGTGTCTGGTTTTTTATAATTTGTCTTTATTCTATAGAAGTACGGTAATATAGTGAAATTTCATGGTAAAAGGAATTCAATGCTCTTAGTCTATGTTCTCTAGAAGAAATCCCCCTACATCTCTCAAAGAGAAAAACTTTTTCACTTTTCCAATCTGTAAAGGGTATACCTTGCTACTTTTGCCAATTAGCTAAACAAAGAAGGGGCACCTTCCTGCTGGCACCCTTGATCATAACATTTTTTGCAGGAAAAAAGAATAGAAAAACAAGAAAATTGCTCTAGTGAAAATGTATTTTGATTTAAAGCAATAAATGATTAGATTTTTAGCACAGTACTGATAGCTAGAGGGCTTTCGTGTTCTGGAATTGACATGCGTGACAAAAACCCTGCCAGACAAGCTCAGGGCAAGCGATTCAAACTTATTTGAAAACAAATGATAAATCATACTATATATCAAATAGGGAAAAAGCTGGTTTGCTAAGCACGTTACAGTTCTGCCTCAAAGGGGCTAAGTGTCTCGAACTCTCCATTGATCTCCGAATCTGACGAATCGTCTGTATATGAGACTTCTTTCTGAGTCTGAGTACTCTCTATAAAGCCTGTGTTCCTACTCCGCTTTCAAATACAAGCCCACTGCCCTCTTGATAATTTTTCTTTTTCATAATTTTTCAATCACTGTTATAAACGATCAAACTATTATTCAGAATTCTGTACGAGATAGAGAAATGCTTGTCAGAAAGTATGTTTCTGACTGCTCTGATTGTTATTCGAACTTGATCAAATAATGGACAAGACAAGGTTACCATTTTGCACAGGTTTGGAAATTCACCGCGGTGCTACTTTAGAACATACTTTAATTTCGTAAAGGTTATTCAAGGGGACGGGCCAATTTCAGCAATAAAACACACAAGATTTTCAGTAAACAGATGTCACTTTCTACCATCGCTCCTATATGTTTACTATGATACATCGCTTCTGGCTGAAGCCATGTATTGAAACGAAACCTTCAATGAAACACAATGATTGATAGTGTATAAGGTCCATGTTGAATTCAAAGTCCAAAGCTAGGTCCAAAGACTGGAAAAAATGGGAATTTGTAGTCGTCATCCTTACTTGATGCTCAAGACTCTTGCTCCAAACATATTACATTTTGCTTATTTCTAGTTTCGACGGATAGTTTTCTTGACATGACCAGCTATACATATTTTCTAGACTTCTTTACATTTACTTTGGATCCTGCACATGTTGAAATTTCTTCACGCTAACTTCATTTATTTCTGAATACAGTGGGGTGAAAGAGTACTGGCAATATAAAGTTGAGAAGAATCGAGCATTGGCAAGAAAATTGGCCTTTGCCCGCTCCTATTATGCAAGAAGATTCACGAAGAAGCACTTTGATGCATTTCTTGTATCCTTTAAAGATCTAAATTTAATGCCTAGAAAAGAAAAATACTCGTAGATTGGTATTATATCCATAATCAATTAATGAAGCTGGGATAAGGGGGGATCATATTCCCCCGCGCCTACACCTGTGTTTATTCATCTTCCCGAAGGTTTCGTTTCAATCGTTATACTTTCCCTTGACACTTTTCTAGTCTCTAGTTCGTGCACAGAAGCAGAGAGAGTTAGGTAAAAAAAAATGTTTAGTAAAAGATTTTAATATCACATCAGTATAATGTAAATTACTATTTTCCTATTTAAAGACATTTTATATTAAATATTGTTTTGAAAGCTGATTTTACTACTTTTTTATTTTGTAGCAAGTTAAAGAACTTTTTGTCTTAATACATTTAATGCAGTTCTGGTTTTAACGCAGTTTTATTTCGGTTGGATCGTTTTTCGTTTAATCAATGCTTTATCGCATTTTTTGTGTCATTTTCCAGCGTTTATGAATAAGATAAGATACGTTGTGAATACTTCTCTTCTGCGATTAATATTTGATGCATGGAGAAGTGTCACAAACGATTCAAGGCGAACGAGAGAGTACTTTGAGGTGAGTTTGTCTTCGCCAAGGCTCGATTTTCATCAGTTTTAATGATTTAAGATAAGGCTATGCTTATTTGTGGCCATCATGTGGGAGGGTTGTTATTTATGGACAAGATCTTTAAGAGGATCTGATAACACTTTTGGGCAATAAAGGCAGCACAAAAAGGCTCATTCTGTTAGAGATTTTAAGAAGCCTCAATTTTATAATTTTAACAAGTCCAAGTTTAATGATTTTAATTATGTTCAAGTCTCATCTTTTATTGTCTCAGCCAGAGATGTTCTTGAAAGCTGTTAAACGTGTTTTTCCTTTAGCCAATGTTAAACGAGTTCCCCTTCCAAAACGTCCAGTCTTATTTAAAAGCGGTTGTCCTAAACAACATGTTTAAGAGGTTCACATCCATTAAGAAATAACTTGCTATTGTGAGTCATTTTACCGATTTCTTTAGCTGTTTTCCTTTTGATTTATAGAAATTAGAAAGAGGCGAAATTCCGGATGGTGTTGAGAAATCATCAGATGGTAAAGATTATATTTCAACGTTTCCAAGAAAAGTCGCGATTATGGTTAGTGCCAGCTTTTCAATTTTGGTTTCTATTTCAGCAATATATTTTAATGTTTAAAGTTTTTCCAAGACAAATGCCTTATTTAAAAATAAATGAGAAGACCAAAAAAAATTGAGAATACAGACATGCTTGTTCTGTTTTTGGGCGACGTATTCCTTCCACGGTGAAGCTAATCAAACTGCCTAGCGAATTTATTGTCCAATTGCTCATCTAGATTAACTAGTAAGCAAAATGTGCTTCTCTTCATTCCTAATCTTGCAATAGCACTTTTCAACGACTCCTTTTTCCGTAGCCTCAGTTCTATGACATAAAATCGTTATAGTATTAGGGATTTAGACTCGAACCGATGTCAAAGCAAAAATGCTTTTTCAGATTTGGAGTTAGAGAAGATAAGATTATGTGGCAATAAAACAATGAACTCTTGAAGATGATACAGGCATGGATCTGTCCTATAATTGGGGAAGATATGTTTGGGAGTCTTGTAATATGCATAGGCCTGTGTTTGTTGTGTCCATTGGTGAACTGTCGTGCTCTTGAGTGGCAGAGAAGGTTGAAAATTGGTCGCTATTCTTTTTTGAGCTCTTTGATGAGAATTGATACAAACTCGCCTAACTATCATTTTGGCTTGGTCTGTAAATTGTGCTGCGAATAGATCGCTTTTCTTTCGGCTCGTCATTATTTTGGAACTTTGTTAAAAATTTTGCTTTCGTTATCTTTCGAAAGATTGTTATTTACGAAGCAAGATTATATGTTACCAATTGGTGATCGAAAATGATAACTACTTCTTACCTTGAAATCACCTGAGTTGGTGTGGCAGACTTATTTATGTCCTAATATTTGGTGATGGTCCGCCATTGATGATAAAAGCCAGTTCAAGTTTCCCAACCTCTGATATGAATGATTCTGTACTGACTTTTGCTCCTTTTAAAGTCGTTTCGATCACCAATTACATGACGTCACAATCAAAATTGGTCTCTGTTTCGTGCTAGCCAATCGGTTTTCGTGTTAGCCAATCGGTTTTCGTGTTAGCCAATCGGTTTTGATTACTGTTACAGTATGCCAGCGAAAGAGTGTCATGATTCTTTGTGCGATTCGAATACTTCGGATAGTCTTGGGAGAAACTTGGCCAGATTTCTTGCCATGCAAATGAACCTTTGTACACCAAGAACATTTGTCAGTTTTTTCATTTTCGTGATGGCTTCAACTTTTAGAGGGTCTATCATAAGCCCATTCTGTGTTAAGTGATGATCAATGACGTAAAGTTAATTCCACTCGAAGTTGAATTTGTGTTTGTTCAGCTTGTTGTTCTTTTGTTAGCATGGTTTCACAATTGCCAGCCTGTTCTCGTCGTTGCTTTTTCTCCATCTCCGTATGTGTCTCGTTTTCTGGTAACAAAAACGTCGTAATCGACTGCAAACACGCCACATGGGCCTTCAATACACAAATGACGTGACGAGGTATCCCCAATAACCATGATGTCTGAAGTGTTACACATATGCTGGGTTCTTCGTAGAGTACTATTTTATTGTACTCTTCATTCAGATGGGTTTTGCTAAATACTTTGACTTTTTTGCTTTGGTAGCACATCTTCGGTGAGAGGGAGCGGGAAATAACATTTCAATGTTTTATTGATGTATTGTGGGTCAATGTGCTCCTTTAGTTTTCTCACTCATTCCCTGCATATGCTTTGATATGACAGAGAATTCTTCTTTTTTTCTTATGAGATCAAATGAAGTAAAATGTGATTTAAAGATTTTCATATTCGGTCATGTTTGGTTTTAGCATAAAATTCACACAGCTCCAAATGTTACAAGGCAGCGGTTAGCTTACTCTTTTCATTAGGTCGCCTCATTTTATCAGAGAATTTGCTGTTGTTTAAAAGGACTGTTGTCTTAGAAGTATGGAAATATGTTTGTATCAAAGTGTCGATTTGGCAATTTGTCTTTTGTGCATTTGTTGTTGTGGATCTACTTGAGCAGATTTTCGGGAGAGTATTTACTGGTTGTGCGTTTGTTGATGGTCCTTTAGCAGTCTTCCATGATCTAAAGGCCGGAATCTGTTGTGTTAAATGATAATAATATGTCTGTAAGTTTGTCGTTTCTCGATTAGCCATTGTTCTAATATGTGAAGGCCTATGTCTGATTTGTCTTTTGATGACCAAGACACGAAGCACTCCACTAGCAGTCAAGATAGGGTTCATTTGGAGAATTGTCTTTTCCTGACTGGCAGATTTAGTCTAAAAAAATGTATTTTTTTTGTCGAGCCAGCCAATCTATCTTAAATGTGAATAGGCTTGACTAAAAGCTTTCTGACAGTGCTTTTGTAAATATGGCTGATGATTGTTACACGAATTATGGCGAAGCATTGACGTCACTCGAGTTTGGTCGTAAGTGGAGATTGTAATTGGCAATGATTGCTTCGCAGAAATTGTGTTTTATAATTGGGGCTAGGGAAAGTTGCGATTGTGTGTTTATCACATAAGTTGTATGGTATCTTATGTATTTGGTGTAGAGGACTAATCTGTTATGTCTAAGGTCTATGACTTTACTGGATGCGAGACATCCTTTGGCGAGTTCTTTTGATTAGATTGGGTATGCTCTCATATGGTAGTAAATTCTACTCCATGCATTGTTTGAAATAAAGTCAAGTAAACTTTGTTGGATGATGAGTGAATTTTTCATGCTACTGATCTTAAGCATAAGAATATATCCCAATCTAAACACTCCTTTTCCCCATACTAATGAAAAACGCAGTTTAGTTATTTATGCATAGTTAAGTTAATTCTCCGTTGGGCACTCCTCAGAGTATTCACACATCGAATAATGACCAGAAGCTGACCCAATTAATAGCCAGTTGCGGATCGAAAACACTAGAGGGCTGTAAGAAGAGCGTTCGATTGACTGATTGACTGTAAATCAATAATCACTTCACATCTTCCTTTTTGAGCCCAAAAGAAAAGACGAACTCTCACATGTCAAAGAAGAATTGAAGCTCATTTCATATTGCGATTCAATTCGGTTTTTCAAGTCGGTTTCATGTGATCCAGATTTTCTCAAATTTTGATGAACTGAATTCGCATCTGACACATATACTTAAGTTGTCTGTACTTTCGTAGGGCTTTGTTTTCACTCTCAATTGCTTCAAAAACTTCCTGTTCAAATGCCCGATGCTGTGCTAGTGTATTTAACGTTAGTATTAAGTAGATCATTGGGCGCTTTTTCGTCTTTTTGTCTCGAATTTATTTGTTGGTGTTGTTGTTGAATTAAACTCGAGCCCGACTTGAAAAATCCATGTGAACGCGAAGAAAAATTAGCGCATCCAAACTGCACATCCGAAATTTTTTATGTAAACGGCCTCTATGTTTTGATGTTATCTGGGTTTTACAATGGGTGGTACCCTAAAGCTGAATTAAGCTTAATTTGGGCATTGTGTCTTTTACCAAAGTTGGGTTTCTTGCTATTATAAAATTTCGTGTTAAGCTAATGTTGCAAATGGTGCTACTAAAAGCTGACCATTTTGTTTGGCTTAACTCATTTTGTTGGGAAATCGGCTGTTGTCTTTGCTATTTTCTCTTTGTAAGAAACATAGAAGTTTCTTACCTTGAGGCCTCTTGTGTTGGTGCGGCAGACTTCATGTTGACGTGCGGCCTAATGTTTCGCGATCGCCTTCCGTCAATGCTGAGATCGAGGCGAATCTGTGAAATAATGATCCTACACCGACTGTTTTCACTTTTTATAGTTGTGGCGATCGAAAATTAATTTGACGTCACAATCAAAGTTTTCTCTGTTTCGTGCTATCCAAACGATTTGACGTAACAAACACGTTTCATTTCGAGGCTCTCTAATTTGGAATTCTTAAGCATGTTGTTTTGTTAAGCCATGCATTTTTCCTGGTTTTCTCTTTTGACAATTTCAATTGACAATTTTGGTTTTACTTGATGGGTGACGTAGGGATTATCTTTCTTTGTTTTAATAGTGTTAAATAGATTTCTTTTTCACATCAATCTTAAAGACATGTTTTTATTGAAAATGTGCTCCATTTTTATTAAATTTTTTGTAGCAGGTTTTAATATAACTTCAGTATTCTCTCGCTGGTTGCTCGAAAGGGGAATACGCCAAATAAATATATAGTTCAGATACTTAACTGACTTAAATGAATGTTGATTACATGAATAAAATTTTGATTGTATGCATGATATTGTTGGTTGATTATCATTTGATTCGGTCTTTCATTTATTGACTAGGCAATCTTAGGTTTTTCTTTCAGGATAAATTTTCCGCCTTTTGCCTACGATCTGTCTTCTCCATTAATTACCATTTTTATGATAAGTGATTTCTTTTTTAATACCTAACCAAAAAAGCTTGTCTTTTGCCAAATCCCAAAAATTTATTTTTAATAGTTTCTCTATATTTTTCTTTATTTTGCAAATCCATTACTTTGTCTCCCATGAAGATTTCTCGAAACACGATGCTGCTTTGTTGGTCCTAGGCATCAATCGTTTTTCCCAATATCGGGCAAACAGTTTTTATGCTGATTTTTGTCTTTTTAGATATTCTGTTATGTCGATCTTCCGGATCTCATTACCTGCTCGCAAGTCTGTCGTACTTGGAAAATGATTACACAGTCTTCCTATTTATGGAGTCGGGTACGTATTGCCATCATGTTGTTGCTGTTGCTACTGTTCCTTTCGTTGTTGTTGTTTTTGCTTCTCTTTTTATTATTTTGTCAATAGTACTTGGTAAGTTTTTATGACAATGACAAATAATCAATGACCTTTAAATATCCCTTTTCACAGGTCCTTGATTAATAGCAGCAAATTCATTTTTGCTGAACAAATTTACCTGTATAAATTTTGTCTTTTTATTATCATAGATTGATCTAACGAAGATAACAAAAAGGTAAGAAATCACTTCTTCTGGATACGAAAATACATCCTCAATAAGGCTTTTGAGTTTAGTGCAAGAGTGTTCAGCTGTTTTTTATGTTTGCTATCATCATCCAATTTTAGCGAATGATCATGTAGATCACTGATTGCTTTGTAATAATCATGCGGTCGTGTGAATCACTGTGATCATAATTTTGATCGTTCGATCACCTTGCATGATTTTGCGTCTTCTATGGAAGTCTACGTTCTTTTTTACTTCATCCCCTTGAAGCTAATGTTCTCAGCATTACTCATAGACTACTCACAAGTCATTTTGAAATACAATGTTAGAATATGCTGTTCAAAAAGATAACAAAAAGATAAGCATCTCGTTTGGCTTTTCTAGACAAGCACGTGCCTATTTCAATGATAATAATTTTTGTCTTTTTTGTCTTTTTTGTCAAGAATTTCGAGCAAGGCGATCGCTAGTCTGATTCACAAGTGCCGCCCATTTCTGTGCCACTTGAATCTCCGCGGGATGGACATGGCCACGTCAAAATGCCTGAAGACCATAGGTTTGTATTTCAATGTTTGAAGCCTCAATGCATCGATTCATAATGTCACAGGGAAAGTTATTTGTATGCAGCTGATTTCAAGCAACCAGTAATTTGAATTGAACCAATCGTCTCAAAATCTTATCATTCAGCCCTTTTAGCAATTACCAAACAACTATCTTTAAAATGGCACTTATGTCTAAATAAACACATTTTAGTCAAATGGATTTGAATTTTTAAAAATTGACTTGAAATTAAATTCGGTTAAACGCAGTTATTGCTGAACGGCAAAGCTTATCGTCTCATGGAAACAACTGTCGGTGAAGTTGGTCGGTAGATCGGTCGGTCTGCTAGCTTTGCGGCTGGCCGGTCGATTGTTAGGCTCAGTCAATCAATCATCTGTTATATAAAGTTCACTGTTTTTGCTTCAGGTGAATGTCGCAACCTCCAAGATTTGAATCTGTCTGATTGCAAAGGAATAACTGTAAATATTCATTCTTATCTCTCTACTTCTCTATTTCCCTGTTGAACTATTTCCATTTTGTTTTACAATTTTTCACTGCTCTAAGAAATTTAATGCCGGGTGATTTAAAGCACGAATCTTTAAGACTTATTCAAGGTAATGCTGTGCCTTGGAAAGTGATTTTATTCTAAGGATATTATGATGCTATTTACAGGCCGATGTTGTCAAAGAAATATCCATAGGATGTACAAGCCTCTTGTACCTTAATGTGTCAAGCTGCTACCTATCAGATGCTGCATTGCGTAGCCTATCCAGGTAAGAATGACCGCTCGAGATTCTGTTTCAACATTATTTGTCCATAGGCGTTTGAGTCTAATTGCATTCTGCATCTCATAAAAGTGCATATGCGTGCTAAACAAGACCATATGTTACTTCTTGATTCTGTTGCACTGCTTAGATTTAGCCATTTGCTATCTACGTTTTTTGGGAGGTTTGCGAGGGATTGTAAGTGTCAATAATCTTGCTTTCTGCCAAGACCTACTATGTGCTGTTTAATCTGTTGAAAAATGGCAGAGAACTCAAAGTTGGTGCATAAATAACCCATGACAATGCAGCATCTGATAGGTTATCCATATTAAAACAAGATGATACGTTTATTTCAACAGTATTTGTAGTTAACTCTTATGTTGATAATTTTCTCGATTTTAATGAACTGATAAAAAATTATCTCTAGAGTCATTTGAGAGTTTACCTAATAAAAAGTTTTAAATAACTAAAAGTTTTAACTAATGTAAAGTTTTAACGAACTTAAATTTTTAGTCAACTTTAACTAAAGTTTTGATGTTGATAAAAGGGATGATTTAACGTCATTGGATTCATGGAAGATAAAAAACTTTCTGTATCAATTTCGGTCTTGCTTCTTATGCTAGAAAATTTATTACGTATTAGGCTACGTAGTATGTGCCTTCAAAGTTTCATTAAATTAATGGCTAAGACACGTGGCTATATATTTACACATCTGCGTAATAATCGCATTAATCGTTTAAAGTGAAGCAGGGATTTAGGGCTATCAGATCTTTTACAATCTAGGCATGTATAGCATTGCATACCCCTTCGGGTATTTTGTGGCAAGTGGTAAAGCGGTATTTTCTTGTGTCTTATTTGATGCCTTTTTCAACAGAAATTGCAACAACATCCAATTCCTGAATTTAGCGTTCTGTGCAAATTTTACCAGCAAGGGACTGCAGTATTTGGCGTCTGGGAAGGGCTGCCAGAGATTGGCCTATCTCGACCTATCTGGATGTGAACAGGTCAGTGTCAGATTCGCTGAAATCTAATGGTAATCTTAGTAATCCTTAGAAATTTTTAACACAGGTGAAGTGGGGCTGAACATGATGCTTAGGGTTAGCTTGAGATGGATTTGAGTCATCTGAGATTTAAGGAAGTATGATAGGGCTAGAATGGGTCGTATGGAACTAGGCCAGGTTAAGGTACCGTTTGCTCTTATTTTGCTATGAATATCCTGGGTTGATGCCTTGATAAGATCTAGTGTATTTTTGGCTGACTTTCAGGTATGTTTTTAGAGGTCACGGGGAAATGTACCTCACATTTTGTTCTACATGTAAGAACCATATCATAGATGAACACATTTTTGTCAACCCCAATGCTTCAAAATATCACAGAACAGTGAATACACCGGTGCTGATTGTGTGAAAATCAGCCAATCCTGCTTTTCAAACTCCCATATGGTGTTCGATCCGCAACTGGCAATTCATTTTGTCAGCTTGTAATCATTTTCTGACAATTGCATCCTCTGTGGGCTGTCTAATAACAAAATACTTTAAGAATGCAAAATTCATGTTTCCATTGTTCCGTGCTATTTTCTAATACATCTCACTCTCTGCTGTAAACCTAGTTTAAGATGCTTTGGCGCTATCTCATAAATGTGTTTGTTTAAAAAATTTGGTAGTTTCTTATTTTATTGAAAAAATCATTTTGTAGATCACTGGAGAAGGTTTCTTGGAACTTGGTAAAGGCTGCAATCGGCTAATCTCACTGGTTCTTGATCATCTTCCATTTCTAAAAGACGAACATATCCAGGTTACGAATACTTTGATGAGTTCTTCTTTATCTAAGCTTAAAAAAGCTGTTGCGTAACATAGACATCTTCATCTTCGACTAAATCGCAGAGTTATGAAAAAAATATATTGAATGTAGATTTATATAAGAATTGCAGAGTTGCTTGTACCAGAAGATTCATATTTCTCGTTACTGCGAAGCTCAAGCTAAAACGTTAGAGGCTCAAGACGTTAGAAGTTCCAAATGGTATATCCAGAAAGGAGAAGATTTTCCCCGTTTTGAATATCAGATAGGCAGAACAGCTTTGTCAGCCTCAAGGGTTACCCTGCTGGGATGCCCTAGTGATAAATACTTGCCTATAAAAGACACAAGTACTAACATTTGGCTGTTTCATTTGAGCCCCAATTTTGGCCACCTCATTGTGAAGATGTCTTTCAATGAAAAAAATATATTGAATGTAGATTTATATGTTTACCCTTAAAATAAGGTTTGCATTAAGTGATTTAGCATGCAAGCTTTGCTATGCGCCAGGCTTTTCTGGAAAAAAACACTGATCAGAGATTAATTTGTACGTTAATTCCTCTTGAACAAGTTTTCATTTTCATAATGCTTTTCCCTCAGGCGTTCGTGTCTGGCTGTCGATCGCTGCGCTCCTTCTCGGCTATGCATTCTTCGTTAATCACGGACATCGGAGTAAAAAGCTTGTGCGTGTCCAAGCGTCTTCAGATCCTGAAATTAGAAGGTATTCCCATTACAACCAATTAGTGTTACACCACCCAGAAAGTATCCACCTTGCACTCTTAAGTAGCAACCGTTTACAAGTAGCACCACGGAGAGAGGCAGGTGGCTCACGTGAAATTCCAGGAGCCATGCTGCAACAGGAAGCTTCTAATTATGATTCTAAGTACATGAGAATTTTGCATGAAAGCAATTATTCTAATGAAAACATCTGTTAGACACTCTTCTTTGTATATCTGCGGGGAGCTTGCTTTTTATAGTACTTGCTAGCGCGGAGAACACAATGATGGGCTTGCTTTTAGAAGAACTCGTTATAACTTGATTGCATGGAGGACACGATGCTAGGTAAATCTACCAAAATAAAACCTGGTTCTATAAGCATTCGGAAATTGTACTGTCATGTACTGAGGGAAGAAAACCCAGTTTGCTATATGAAGGAAACCCAGTTTTGATTGTTAGGAAGTCACCGCACTCCTTGTTAGAAGACGGATTTTTTGTAAGGAGCAACCATTTTGGGCTCATTTCAACCAAGGTCTGAATAAGTGCTGATTGGTTATAACACAGCAAATCACGTGTTCTTTCCCGCAGCCTTTCCCGCAGCCTTTCCCACAGCCTTTCCCGTGCTACTTTATAAACAGCTATTCGAACTATAATCTCCTGCCAAGCTGAAGCTTTTTTGACCCTTTGAATATAACTTATAAGTTATTTCTGCTCAATAAGGATGTCTTGACCTTTGACCTCAAGCAAAGTGTTGTTCTGTCTTGTTCCTGTCTTGTGATGCGAATTTGTTTCTGAAGGCAACAACAGGATAACGGACAGTGCAGTGCGATGTCTAGTGAGGTCTTGCCCAGACCTCCACCACCTGCATTTGGTTGACTGCGAGAGAGTTACCGACCTGTCACTGAAGGCCCTGAGTCAATGCAAGAATTTGGTTGTTGTTAATTATGCGGATTGTATAAGGTTGGTTGGCTCTTTTCCGGATGTCATGATTCTCAAAGAGGCTTGGCCGTTATAGGTCGGTTTAATCGTTGTAGCCTTAAAATGTCCAGGATAAAAAAATATATTTTAGTAGTGATGAGTTTTTGCAACATAAAAATGTATAGTGAAAGAAGGGATGTTTGAAACATACAGAGATTATGTGCCCATTCGGTACAGCTTTAGTGCTCTTAGTTATAATCAAGACATGTTTGATTGTGAATATCAAAATGTAATCACCACAATCATTGAATCATCATAGCTTTTCACTGAGCTTGGAGATTCCTGTGCGTTTGACGAGTTAACACAGAGAAGCCACTCCTTTTTACCAAATGGTCTCAGACAATATCAATTAATCATCTTGAATTTTGTTCTGTCCCTCTATAACCTCCCTCTGGCTTCGACTCCTCGTTTTGGGTAGCATGTTGATTGCGTTGCTTTGCACTATTATTAGACACGACAAAGTACTCCTATAACCTGGCATGCGATACAAAGTACGTATTCTTACGTCATCATTCTCTTACACTGTGTCCCAGGCTCTCTGATGCTGGTGTTCGCTATATTGTCGAAGGCTTGTCAGGCCCCAAGCTACGTGAGCTCAACTTGACCAACTGTCTTCGAGTCAGTGACGTCAGCGTTCTTCGAATTGCGCAGAGGTATGTGTCTTTGGAATGAATTGCCGAGAATGAAGCGAAATGCATCCAGAATTTTTATTGTTTTTTATCATCCTAGTCATATAGATATTTATTCATGAGTAGCATCAGTAGAATGCATGCATTTTTATAAAGAAAACTGGCTCTGATCTCGAAGCAAATATTACACCCAATTCTAAAGAAATTGTCCAAAAAGTAGCATTTCCTTTTATGGTCCTTCATCAAGTGTTTTACAATTGATTGTGAAATTCATTTGAGTCAACTAAAACTAAATTAGATTGAAATTCTATGCACACACAAATTTGAAAACCAGAGAGGGAGATGATGGAAAGCTTACCTAGACCACTGACTAACTCCTTTTTTTTCTATAAAGGTAGTTATACTAGACCTGAATTTCAAGAGACTTTTACTACTCAAATCAATAAATTAGGCAACTGATGACTTTGTAATACCAATTCAGTAGTACGTTTCTGCTCTTAGGATAGCAAGGTATGTTTGTCAAGATGATTCATGGGAACAAATATTTCGGACTTCTATTTATGCACGTGTTTCAAGACCTTCTTATGATAGCATTCGACGCAAATGCTTTATTGTCATCTCACTCAAGGTGCAACTCGCTGACGTATTTGAACTTGAGCTATTGTGAACACGTGACTGACGCCGGTGTTGAATTGCTGGGGACAATACTCAGCCTGATATCGGTAGACCTTTCGGGGTGTCACATTCAAGATCAAGGAATTTCTGCCTTGGGAAACAACCCTCGTCTCAAGGATATCATAATCGGGAGTTGCAGCAGTGTGACAGATATTGGTATACAAGTGAGTGAGCTCCCTTTTCAAACATGGCTGTTTCGAAAATTATCAGCGCCGTTGCAATTATTGAGGAATGCATTTAGACGATTAGAAGTTGATAATTGGAAATTAGAACTTGTCTTAACCCCTGTACCTAACAGAAAATGAAACCGTTGAATAGATGCATTGCTGCAGAACTAATATTTTGTATCAAGGCAATGAAATTGTAAACTTCCACAAAGCATTTTCTGTTTTATTGACTAAGAAAAAGTAGGGGGTGAGTAGACGCCTTTCACACTCTTAGCCTTCTGATGACCCCTTGCCGTTTCAGTGAATCATTTGCTAGTTGATCAAGAGATTTACCTGCATTTTAGAATACTACTCTTCCCGCTTTCGCACAAGAGATACAATTAACGTTTCAACTTTGTTCAGATTTCAACAAGTTTTTCTTGCTCCACTTAGCTACAATTATACAGCTGTAAAAATTGGCTATTTGTGCGTCTGCTTGCTCTGGTTTCTCACTTACTTGCAGATGCTTACTTTTACTGTTTATTTTTTATGCATATTTGTGTATGTTTCCAGAAACTTGTGCAGCAAACAAGGGACTTGGAAAATCTTGATGTCTCAAGCTGCAAGGTGAAGCTTTGACCACGTTGACTTTTAATCTTCAATCTTTCACTTGTTCTTGTTCTTGAGCTTATATCCATCAGCCAATGGGGGGAGATAATCCTGTCGCTTTATTGTGACTTAGATGAAAGCTAAAAATTCGACAAATATGAACAGCATTCGATTATTACGGAATTTAACTCCATATTCTGCACGAACTAGGCAGCCAATTAATATTTGAGTGTTGCTTATATTATATATTTAAGTAGCATTTGCATAGCCTTGGCTAGGCCCAGAAATCAAACAGTCATATTTACAGCCAACAAGATTAATATTCAGGAAAATTTGTGATGATCGTGGCATAAACTTACATCTCCCCTTTAACTATTTCCTGTAGATAGGTCTCCATCTGCAATACGCAATCCCTGTGATTCATCAAAATACTCTTTTCCAGCTTTTAACAGATCATGCCATCAAGTCTCTTGCGTTCTGCTGCCGAAGGCTTCGCACTCTGAACATAGCTGGCTGCCGATTGGTTCGTTCATTACTCAATATACTTTTCCCCATTATTATTCGCTATATTATTCGTCGCAATTATTCACCCTATTATTCCCCCTTATTATTCGCAATTATTTTTCATCATTTTTATTCGCCATTATTTTTTGTCATTATTATTCACCATTATTTTTGTAATTTTTATTCGCGATTATTTTTGTCATTATTTTTTGCCATTATTTTTTGTCATTATTATTCATCATTATTTTTTTGTCACTGTTATTCGCCATTATTTTTGTCATTTATTGGCTATTATTATTCGCTACTATTATTTATTGGCAATTGCTATTCGCCATTATCATTCGCCATTATTTTTTCACCATTATTTTTAGTCGTGTCTTCAATGTTCTTTGATTTTTACTGAATTTTTTACGCTGACCTGTTGCAAAGAATGTTCATGTACAATTCTTTTTTAAAGCAAAGAGTTAGCAATGGCATTGAGCATTAAGTCTACTGATAATTTGAGGGCATCTTTTAATTAATGGTATTCCTTCTAGATCTCTTACACTAATCATCATAAACAAGAATGAATTTATATATGGTTTTCATTCATTTCCCATTAATACTTTGGCCCTTCTGTTTTCATTACACAGCTCTCAGATCAAAGTCTTCAATATCTCTCTGGTGTCTGCCACTACCTTGATACACTAGACATTTCTGGCTGCAATCTTATCAGGTAAGACATCTCTTCAAAAACTCATGTTTCTAGCAAACAAACTCTATGCTGATTGAGCACTCATTCACCTACCATCGTCATAGATGCTGAATATTTGAAATGAGCTCTACTGAATATGACATCAATATTATAACCTCAAACTCTCTATTTTATCAAAAAAATCACGAAAAATTATTATCGAGTCATATTGTAATCAAATTTCAGAATTGTGGATTACTTCTGTAGAGTATTCAGCAGAATTTTGTGACAAAGAGTTTATTTGTATGATGACTGGGATATAATCAAGCTTTGTGTTGTTCCAATTTGATATTATGGCTATGAAAACGTCCATAGAATTTTCCAATGCCAACATGAAATCACTGTCAAAAGTTTTTTAACTCATGGAAATCTGCCACTAATTTTGATTGTTGTTTGTGATCTGATCAGAGTGATGTGTTGTGATCAGAGTGATCTGTTATAGTGATACCATGTCATGTACATCAAATTATCATGTTATGCTGCAAATGTACACAATCAGGTAAGATGTAGAGGTTATTTGATTGCAAGGAGCCAGAAATCATCCACTTGTATCTTTATTCATTCTAGTGACAAGGCGTTGCGATTTTTGCGAAAAGGTTGTCGCAATCTCAAGTACTTGTTTATACGAAATTGCCGCGGAATTTCAAAGTAAGAACTTTGTTTATATTATCCTTACACTTGTGTCACCTGACTGCTTCTTGCTGTTCTCCAAAGAGACGAAATGTGTCGCTACCTTTTCTTTTTATACCTACCTTAGGGAGCTCTGCACTACATATTTCAAACCCAAAACGTCACTTCTTTATGTTCACAGAACTATGTGATGTTTTAACTTGATACTTTCTCGGTGTTACTTTTTCTAATAGCCCCTATATACTTTAACGTATAAAGTTTAACTATCAGCAATTTGAAAGATCAAACTGCTTCCGAAATTGTCAGGGATGTTGATAAATTACTTTTATGTAGGATGCATGGAAAGTTTAAAGTTCTGGGCCCCAAAGCTCTTTCGCTCCTTCTTACTACCTTTACTCACTGTGACACTGCTCGATTTTCTGTTTGTGTTGTGAATCCTTATGGTGAACGAATATTTTCAACTTGATTACTTTTGAAGTGTTGGTCTTTCAAAATGTTCCTGACACCATTTTAAAATTTTGACCAAAGTGTTTTCGGGTTATGTAATTGTATCCTTAGACGGTGCTACTATTACAGGGACAAATGGCTGTCAGTAAAGGCCATTGTTACTTTTCACGGTTTAATACAGTTGTTTTCTTTTCTAGGGGAATGATACAGAAAATGGCTCCAAAGATCCAATATTTATTTCATGGGTTTGATGAATCCAACATGTTTGAAGGAATTTACGGCACTGCCTGAACATCAACATCATCAAATCTTTTCCAAGAAAACTCCGCCTCCTTTTAGTATCCAGGATTCCTTTCAGTCTTTGGCCTCGTTTCATTCATTGGCCTCAGTTTCATTTACTCATTGGCTCTTTGAGTCGAGGAGATATTCTGTTACTGTAAGGTGCTTGTGGCTTTGATACAGTTTCTTGAAGTTGATTTCGTTCAAATTCACATATTATTGTATCAAAATCAACTTATTTCCACTTTTTTGACACAAATGTAAATAGTAAGTTTGGTTTAATGTAAATAGCCCGAATTTTCGTTATAATGGTCGTTCTGGAGCCAGAGACCAGAGTTTTGACTCATAAGCCGCTTAGATTGGCTACGTATCAGGCCTTTGGACGTTTCTCTAAACTAACCTTATAGAAGAAAGTTTCATTCTCTTACAAATATCTGTTCCTCCATTGTGATTCATTTTGAAACAATCTTAATTCGTTTCCCTCGTATTTCACAAGACCGACATTTTATTTGGAAAGCAGTTTAGAATGTGTTTAACGAATAATTTCTATAAATGTTTTTACAACATAGCGCTCAAAACATTTGATATGTGTTCAGTTTAGCCTATTCTATTGTTCGAAATGTTTAATCTAATTACAGGCTACATAACAAGGTTTAGTTGGCGCTAAAACGACCATTCAGAGTCCAATTACACTTAAAGTAGTACTGAATTTAACTCGATAAATGAAAAGGTAAATTCTCAAAACGTATTTATTTTCAGATTTCGCATTTATAAGATTTTTACAACAAACGAAGGCAACTTTTTTGTGTCTCAGTTCTCTGCTAGAATTTGGATGCTGCAAGAATGTCTAAGCTTTCTAAAGCGTTAACGAGAATATTTGGTGATAAATAGATATTAACCTCAAAGGCTTTTTGGGTGGGGCTAGGTGTTGGCTGCTTAAAACCAGTTTCTAGTTCTAGGGTGGAGGCTTTTGAGGGAGGGGGCCTTTTACATTATTCATTTTCCTCCTCCACCGGGAGTCCGCCTGCCCTTGGTAGAACTGTCTCCTGTCCCCTGTGCTCCCGACTACAACCTTCTCAAAATGGCTGACTGAAAACATGGTGTTCGCTTTTGGGGCATTTTAGGCTAATTTTACGTATAAAAGCCGATTAGATTAACATGGAGGTCGCTCTTGGCGCTTATCATGAAGAAATTGATAGAACAGAAGAAAAAGTAGATAAAGATCTATTCTCGAAGCCAGCAACAACAGCTATAGAGTACCTCAGACAAGTTCAGTAAGTATAACTTGCTTGCGGCATCCCGATAAATGTTGAGAGCAGGGCCTTTTTATTGATTTTTCACTAGTGGGGCACTTGTGACAAGGGCACTTAGGTAAATGTAGAATCGAAGCATTTATAGGCTTTTGAAAGCACTCTTAAAATATTTTTATATAGAATAGAATGTGGAACAAAAAAATGATCGCTACTTGTTTTTAACTCCAGGAGCTAATCTTGGAAATCCAAAAGGCTCTGAATCATAAGGGGACCTAAGTTTTAGGGCGAACATGTTGCATTAGTGTGGCTATTAAGGAAGTTGGCAGGGAATTTCCTACATATGTTTAAAACTGCCCTACTTACAATAAAGCCCACACTACATATCACACCCAACACACCTCCTTTCAAAATTCTCATTTTAGGAGGCATGCCCAGCGAGAAAATGTTATGCATATTGCTCGCAAATTTTTATGACATCTTATTTCTTGGTTCTGAGCATGGACGTTCTGACAGGGGGGTGTGGGGGGGTTGTCACATCCCCCAATTCTGTCGCCCAGCAATTTTTCAGGTCAAACTTATCCATATTTAGCTAAAACTCAAACCAGGAGGATTAAGGAGTTAATGAACCAATATCAAAAGACATGGCAACCATTTCTTATTTTAAGTAGCTCAAAGCTCTGAGGAGCATTCACATTCAGAAACTAAGGCAAAAGGTGTGATTATCATCCACCAGGGAAGATCATTGATCTGCTTGGAAGACAAAATGTACCTCCCATGGCGTTAATCTTGTGGTAGAGCATGGCTGTGAGGCTTCTTTGCTCATTTGAAAGGTGTTTGCCTTTCTTGATTAAATATTTGTTATACTTACAAAGAGCACTAAAAGGAGAACGTTCTTGAGAGAACATTACAAAAGCTGTTGAAAACTGCTTGAAGCTGAAAAACCTGTCAAAACAAGATGATCAGCTAGGGCAGAATTGGTAGAAGCAGTACAGAGGAGCAAAGAGGCAATTATTTATTCTCTTGATGGCGTGAAGGAATCCGATCATAAAGAGGCAAAAGTGTAAGCATCAGCACTTTTGAATGACATAGTACACATTGATTTTATATATGGCTTGATTTTCCTCAAGAACATAATGCCGCAAAAAAGACCTTGAGTGATTATTTGCAAAGAAAAAGCATCAATGTTGTTAGTGCCTTGGTCATACTGAATTCAATTCAAGACTGCCTGAAAAAGAATGCCTTTAGAGGATACCAATGTCAATAATCAAATTAAAGCTGCCAAGCTGCCATCAGCATCGGAAAATACCCTTGCACCAACCATAATGCAGATTTTGAAATACTCCATAGAAAAAGACGTCATCCAGAAGCAGAGAATCTTGAGCGGCAACAAATTAGCACGCTCTACAGAACAGAGTTGTCTAAGTTTATTGAAAGCCTCTCTGCTACTCTTGCTGAGAAGGAAATGTGTCTCAGAGGTACGTTTGAGCCCTTCCTGAACGTCTTGAAAGACAGTCTTCTATTGATGTTTCCCACAGTGTTCTCTCGTGAAAGCAGCACCAATTTACACAAGGAGCTGGCAGTTTTCTTTGATCATGTAAAGAGAGTGCATGAAGAAAAACAACAGAGGGATTTAGAGAAAGGAAAAGAAGTGAGACAGTTGAGCTGCACAATAGCGGCCAGCATTACTTTCCAGTCTGAGCAAAGGTACGGGCTCTTTTGACTGGCAGCAGCTTTATCTGTTGCTACAAATGAACGGTCTTCCACCTTAATGAAAAGAGTGAAAAGCTATTTCAGAAATAAGACAGACGAAGAAAAGTTGAATGACCTCATGATGCTTTCCGCAGAGAGAGATGTTACAGACAATATTAAGCTTCATAAAAGTGGAAAAAAGGAGTCGCTACTGAAAACAAGAAGAGAATCAATTAATTAGGACATTAATGTTAAAGAAACACTTCTTGTGAATGTTTAGAAACGAATATACAATTTTCAGGTAAAAAACATTTTCAGGTAGATTCGACCATACCCATACACCCCCCCCCCCCAACCTCAAGGGCCTTGGGACGTCCCTGGTTCTGAGCTTTGGGTTCTTTTTGTTCACCTGTAGCTATTTTGAATATGTAAGGATATACCATAATTGTTGCCTTTATTGTATATAGACAACAGAGATGCATTTTGAATATTGCTTGACATTTTGTTTGACTGACAAACAGGAGAGAGGCTGCCCTTTGTCCTGATGTTGTGGTTGCTACTGGTTTTGTAAGAAATGACAAAGATGAAGCCAGAAATCAGTATAAAATGGTATTGCTCCTTCTATTACAATCTCAACTTAAAATTTGCATGAAGGAAATCAAGTTTTGTCTCTTTTATAACTGCAAACGGGATCCGCATTGAAACCAGAATCTCCACGTCAAAACCAGAACCGAAATACGATCTATACGCTTTCAAGCCATAAATACGGTATATATCTACTTCTATACGGTATTTTTGGTTTGGGCCAATCACGAAGCCGTATTTCAGCTTTTTAGCCGCGTGTCTGTTTAATGCCGGAAACTGATGTTGACAACCCGTTAAGCCGCAAAAATGCTTGATGTACCGCCACTCCTTCGTAGTAAACCTGCAATGCAGGCAGCACACAACTACGTGAATAAATGGCCACACAAGCAAATTGCCTAACTCTGTTCAATAAATCTAAAATCATAAGCGTAGGGAAACATTAGAGAAATCAGGCTTTATTCAGTTTAGGTCATCAACTAGAGGACATCAACAATATTCAAACGGCATCCACAACGATAAGACCAAGAATCGCGCATTTAGTACAAGCTGTTGGTATGAAAGAAAGCTCGGCGTGCAATAGTTAAAATCGTCGATCAAAAAAGGAGCTGCAGACTGTTGAATTTTTTACAAAAGCCGACTTTCGTTCATCCTTCATTCAGCAGAAGGACGGTTTCATTACATATGAATATAAGTCTTGACTACTCACTTGAATAAAAGGTCCTAGGGTGGATAACTGGTCATGGAAAATAAAATAACTTGCCTCAATTTCTTGCCCCTTTTATCTTGTTTCACTCTTTGCCAATGTTTTGCTTTCTTGCATCGTATTTTCTTCTTCTATATTCACCTCTCTACTTCCCAAAATTTAAAACGAGTTCATCGCAAACGTGTTTGCTAACCTTCTCCCTCTCTTGACAAGAGTGAGTGCCGAGGACTTTCCCGCGTTTCGTTACCTAAAAAATTCCCGCCAAACTACTGGATACCAGTTACCATGTGCTTACGTTTTGTTTGAAGCCATTGTGTGACCCCGGAAGTTATCATATTTTCGCGTGGACGTTTGTCATATCTCTGCCAGTGGTACACACTTTTGCACTTGGATACCACAAAAGGCACTTGGACTCATAATAATGGGCACTTGGATACAGATATAGTGCACTTGGATATCAGCACGGCAGCTTTGCACATGGCGTCGGGAACAACAGAAGCATTTCGGGATCACGATTCGCTCCGTTTTTCTCAACTAAAATTATTTATTTATTGCCGTGTTCCCCTTGATTTTTTTCAATTTCCTCTATTAAATATGTTCAAATGCAAATCCATTTCTTTTCATTTTTTGCATAATTTTCAATTAGAAAACTTCTATAAGTTGGGTTTGTTTTTTTCTTTCCAGGGGTATTACTACACTTATTTGTTATACAGTACTTATTTGGTTATTTTGTTATAGTGCAGCGTAAAACAAAGTAAATGTTTACTTTCCGTATTTCAAACAAGAATAAAAATTGAAGAGTTTCTTAATGAATTTTCATTTAACAGTGGAAGCTTTCTAAATTTTTGTCCTTTTACCAGTGAGTTTCTTATAAAGCAGTATCCTGTCATACAAAAACGAGAACATTCACGGAGATAAAAGAGATTTTCAGGTGGGGCGGGGGAGGGGGTTGGAAGTTGAAGCCTTTGCCCACTCCGGCTACGGCCCTGGACTCATATTTGCCTAAAAAACTGAATTGGAAATGCAATAAGTTTTAGTAGGGGTGCCGTTGTGAGCAGCTCTAGAGAAGCCCACCTTGTACCCATTTGATCAAATAAAGAAGCGTTTGAAACAATTTCCTACAGTTTGATTGGATGCTGTAAAATAACGTCTCTGCTAAACAAGCTCAAAGTTACTATTTTGTTGATGAAATTTATTTGCTTCCGAATCGTTTTATTCACGATATCGAGCAAATAAGTGAAAAGAACAATATGGACAGGCGTCACAACAAGTCTGGCACCCTCTGCACTCCAATGGGCGCTGACGCCTAGGGGGCCCTAGAGCAGCGCTGTACATGAATATTTTTTTACAGCTTTTTCGGCCTACCCAGCTCATAGAAAGCTTATTTATAGGCCTGTTATTTTATTTCAAAACCTTCAGCAATTCTATGCGTGAGGCCTAACGTCTCTTCGTGCGACATTTATCACGGATAAAAATGGGATACGAAAGAAACGGTTCCCTCATCAGAGGTACATGACGCTTCATGATGCGGCGGGGGCAGGAACCATAATATAGCATCTTATGTTGTCAAAATAGTTGTTTAACTCAAACTCAAAATCTTTTATCGGCATAAGCAAATATTAATTACAATATACCAAACATCTAAAGTTGAAATACAAAAATTAGCAATTTTTAAAAATTAGTTAATTAAAAGTACAACAGATACATTAGTTTTGTTATGCTGAAGGACGCATGAAAAAAACTCGTGAAGAGCTATCAAGGCATGTGCCCTAATGACGTATTTAAAGACAAGATTTCCAATTCAGTTTGAAGTTATATATGACAGTAAAACAAAAATTTAAAGAGAATAAAATAAATTATAAGGAAAGGGGATAAAGACGAAAAAGTATAAAAAAACATACGTCCAAGAGTAAAACTGCTAATGGGGGGTATGGGGGTGCTGCATCTTCAAAAAAGTCGATTTCTTGGGCAAATATTTCGTTACCAGTATATACTTGTCAGGCAAATTTGGAAATTTTGTTTAGGTGGCACTTTTATTGCTGCTTTTCGCTCCAGCCTGCTTTTTTTTAACTTATGGTCACCGCCCAGTTGTTAAAACAAACCGAAGCCCCGTGTGCCGGGTCGTATTATTACAAACAGTCGATTTACGTGTATTTGTTGTTGATTATTCTCGCCGCTTTGAAGTGTTATTACAACGTGCCTTTCGCCTCGAGCTAGTAACGTATCTAGCACGTAATCAATCTATATGTCATCATCTCTTTATCGTGCTTGTAATGTTCTGTGGTCACTACGCTTTTGACTTTGAAAAACAGCCTGAGTCTGAGGGCCCGAATGCTCCCTTTACATCCCTTTATATCACAGTGGCAAAAGAAAATTTAACACTCACAACAAGTGATTTTGTGAAAAGTTATATTATTCTGCAAAATAGTGGTTGGGCCATAGCCCCCGGCCTCTCCTTCGTCGGAGGCACTGTAGCACAAAAATTTTCTGAGGAAAAGCCCCATGACCCCCACCCGTAACCCACGCTCCACTCCCCTTGCCCCCTTACAATCTTGCTTTATTGGCTTTGTAACTATTTCTTGGGATTGCGATTTTTGAAGAAGGCCCGTATCCATGAAACTCTCTCTAAGATTGAAGATAGGAAGTTGCCTTTCTCCTTTAGAACAATCCTTGCTATTCGACCAGTCAGTGATATTCGGTTGGCAATTACTATTCGATCAGTCCCGGCTATTCGATCAGTCACGGCTATTCGACCAGTCAGTGCTATTCGGTTGGCAATTACTATTCGATCAGTCCCGGCTATTCGATCAGTCACGGCTATTCGACCAGTCAGTGCTATTCGGTTGGCAATTACTATTCGATCAGTCACGGTTATTCGAATAGTTACAGCTATTCGATCAGTCACGGTTATTCGAATAGTCGCGGTTATTCGAATAGTCAACGCTTATCGATGAGTCACGGCTATTCAAACAACCATTGTGGACCTCCAACAGTGAGGTTATTCGCACTATTCGTCTGCAACCGAATAATCGTACTATTCGAACTATTCGCTTGTAACCGAATAATCGTACTATTCGAACTATTCGCTTGTAACCGAATATTCGCTTTGGACTTCAGCTACCCGAATAGTGAAACAGGTAACCGAATACCGATTATTCGACCTTCGGTGGACAGGCCTAATCGTAACCATGAGAGCAAAAGGAATCGTCCATTAGTGTGATTGAGTGCGCTTTCAATTTTTTACTTCGATTTTATGCTTGTAGTATTAACAAGAAAAAGGAACTGGAGCAAACTGGCTCCTAGATGAGGGCCGGGAAAATAACCATTCTGTCCAAGAAAACCATTTTTGCGATTGGTGCAAGCGGGATCAGCTGGGAAAATAGCACAAACAGTGATGACACAACAACAGAGGTAGTGCCATCGAAAAGTGATTCCTCGTCTGCTTTTATAAGCGCCTTCTCGTACAGGCCTTCATGCCCTTCGAGAACAAAGGCCCTCTCACCAGGTCGCTCAAGCCACATTCTAGCGTCTAGCGAGTCATCTTCTGTTTGACCTTGCACATTCCACGCACCCGATTCACGGGGCCCTTTATGTTTAACAAATTGAAAAGTTTAACAATTTTTGAAAATTGCTAATTTTTGTATTTCAACTTTAGATGTTCGGTATATTGTAATTAATATTTGCTTATGCCGATAAAATTTTGAGTTTGAGTTTAAACAACTATTTTGACAACATAAGATGCTATATTATGGTTCCTGCCCCCGCCGCATCATGAAGCGTCATGTACCTCTGATGAGGGAACCGTTTCTTTCGTATCCCATTTTTATCCGTGATAAATGTCGCACGAAGAGACGTTAGGCCTCACGCATAGAATTGCTGAAGGTTTTGAAATAAAATAACAGGCCTATAAATAAGCTTTCTATGAGCTGGGTAGGCCGAAAAAGCTGTAAAAAAATATTCATGTACAGCGCTGCTCTAGGGCCCCCTAGGCGTCAGCGCCCATTGGAGTGCAGAGGGTGCCAGACTTGTTGTGACGCCTGTCCATATTGTTCTTTTCACTTATTTGCTCGATATCGTGAATAAAACGATTCGGAAGCAAATAAATTTCATCAACAAAATAGTAACTTTGAGCTTGTTTAGCAGAGACGTTATTTTACAGCATCCAATCAAACTGTAGGAAATTGTTTCAAACGCTTCTTTATTTGATCAAATGGGTACAAGGTGGGCTTCTCTAGAGCTGCTCACAACGGCACCCCTACTAAAACTTATTGCATTTCCAATTCAGTTTTTTAGGCAAATATGAGTCCAGGGCCGTAGCCGGAGTGGGCAAAGGCTTCAACTTCCAACCCCTCCCCCGCCCCACCTGAAAATCTCTTTTATCTCCGTGAATGTTCTCGTTTTTGTATGACAGGATACTGCTTTATAAGAAACTCACTGGTAAAAGGACAAAAATTTAGAAAGCTTCCACTGTTAAATGAAAATTCATTAAGAAACTCTTCAATTTTTATTCTTGTTTGAAATACGGAAAGTAAACATTTACTTTGTTTTACGCTGCACTATAACAAAATAACCAAATAAGTACTGTATAACAAATAAGTGTAGTAATACCCCTGGAAAGAAAAAAACAAACCCAACTTATAGAAGTTTTCTAATTGAAAATTATGCAAAAAATGAAAAGAAATGGATTTGCATTTGAACATATTTAATAGAGGAAATTGAAAAAAATCAAGGGGAACACGGCAATAAATAAATAATTTTAGTTGAGAAAAACGGAGCGAATCGTGATCCCGAAATGCTTCTGTTGTTCCCGACGCCATGTGCAAAGCTGCCGTGCTGATATCCAAGTGCACTATATCTGTATCCAAGTGCCCATTATTATGAGTCCAAGTGCCTTTTGTGGTATCCAAGTGCAAAAGTGTGTACCACTGGCAGAGATATGACAAACGTCCACGCGAAAATATGATAACTTCCGGGGTCACACAATGGCTTCAAACAAAACGTAAGCACATGGTAACTGGTATCCAGTAGTTTGGCGGGAATTTTTTAGGTAACGAAACGCGGGAAAGTCCTCGGCACTCACTCTTGTCAAGAGAGGGAGAAGGTTAGCAAACACGTTTGCGATGAACTCGTTTTAAATTTTGGGAAGTAGAGAGGTGAATATAGAAGAAGAAAATACGATGCAAGAAAGCAAAACATTGGCAAAGAGTGAAACAAGATAAAAGGGGCAAGAAATTGAGGCAAGTTATTTTATTTTCCATGACCAGTTATCCACCCTAGGACCTTTTATTCAAGTGAGTAGTCAAGACTTATATTCATATGTAATGAAACCGTCCTTCTGCTGAATGAAGGATGAACGAAAGTCGGCTTTTGTAAAAAATTCAACAGTCTGCAGCTCCTTTTTTGATCGACGATTTTAACTATTGCACGCCGAGCTTTCTTTCATACCAACAGCTTGTACTAAATGCGCGATTCTTGGTCTTATCGATGTGGATGCCGTTTGAATATTGTTGATGTCCTCTAGTTGATGACCTAAACTGAATAAAGCCTGATTTCTCTAATGTTTCCCTACGCTTATGATTTTAGATTTATTGAACAGAGTTAGGCAATTTGCTTGTGTGGCCATTTATTCACGTAGTTGTGTGCTGCCTGCATTGCAGGTTTACTACGAAGGAGTGGCGGTACATCAAGCATTTTTGCGGCTTAACGGGTTGTCAACATCAGTTTCCGGCATTAAACAGACACGCGGCTAAAAACCTGAAATACGGCTTCGTGATTGGCCCAAACCAAAAATACCGTATAGAAGTAGATATATACCGTATTTATGGCTTGAAAGCGTATAGATCGTATTTCGGTTCTGGTTTTGACGTGGAGATTCTGGTTTCAATGTGGATCCCGTTTGCAGTAATAAATCGAAGTCCTGAAGTCCATAACTAACAGTTTGATTACAAAGTAAAGAACAGATGTCACTTTCTTTTATCCATCAAGTATACAAATTGGCTGCAGGCCTCATAATTTTTCTTCATGATATTATTTCTATCAATTTTTAACCTATAAGCCTTTGGCGGCTTGAGAGCATGACCCTATAGCTCAGTGGTAGAGCACTTGACATACAAAGTCAGGGGTCGTGAGTTCAAGTCTCACTCAGTATAAATATATATATATTTATATTGTGTTATTTAGATTTCACATCACTGGCCTGAAGATAATTGCATGATGTTTTGTGACAAAGCTTGTCACAATTTCTAATGAAATTTTTTCATTTGATATTTTCAGACTAGAAGCAGGCTCACCCCGGCACCAAATGACTTTATCCCTTGTCTGGCATGGCAGCAAACACAAGCATCACAATTTGCAGAATTAAGGCAGGTGCTGTATCAACAGTATCATAGACCTGAATGAATTATCATGATACTGGATCTGTAGTACCGGTCTCAAATTGGAGTGCCTTCATTTTGTTTTAGATTCAATTTTCTTTCTTGCTAATATTGAAATGTATTATTCTTCAGTTACCCTTAAATTTCATTATTTTCAGTTTGGCTTTTTATAGTGGCTTTGTTATTACTCCATAGGCTTTGATATATGTCCATGGAAAGTTTTGTATCCTTAATTTTTTACAGAGGGTCAACTATTACAAGTCCAAGCAACCTTCAGCTGTGATTAACAGCATTCAACTGGTATTCTCATTTTGTAATTTTCTTCTCAAATTGCTGCCAATAACTTTTTCATCTATTGATGAAATTAGGTAGTCTCTTAGCAGGCATCCCCATGAGTATTTTAATGGGCGCGTGCTAAGACTCACGCCTCCCCTTGCTAAGGAGCGCGTTTTACCAAAAACAATTTAATTCACGTTAAAGTAGACATAAACCGCATGTTTTTCGCATATGAATACTTTGTATCTAGAAATCTCTAAACAAACTACTTAATAGAGCACTGTCTTCACATTCCTTTCTTCGGTGTTTGATCCGATAACTTCGTCCTTGCGATACTTGCGAAAAGTGGATAGCTCTATGACTTGACCCTTGGAATTACTGGCCATTGAAAAAATTCTGTCGCGGAAAAAGAGCGAAGAGAAGCACAAGTCTGCTTCCATGCACATGTATGAAGAATAATGAATGAATGAAGATGCGTGACTGTGTTAAACTCCAGTTATAACAATCAGGGATCACAATTCAAGAGGTATTTGCTTTAACTTGGCAATAACAATTTCTCTCGAAAGAGGGATTAAAAGAAGCATCGGTTTATTTAAACATATCAATCGATTTCGAATCCGCAATGCTCTTTGCATATAATAATTAACAAGGAGCGCGATTTAAAGGGTGCTTTAAAACCAGGCGCGTGATTTATTGCACGTCTAGGCAACGACAGGAGCATGCCAAGGCGCGCGCGCGTGATTGCGCGCCTTAAACGGAGAGGCCTGCTGACCAAATCTATAATTCTTTAATAATTTATAGTCTCATTTTTTTCCTCTTTCTCTGTTGATTCATGTGACTTGTCTGGTATTAGTAATGCTTTCATGGAATTTTTTTTCTTCCTGTATTTTTTTAAGATTACTTTCCAGGTCATGTCATTGCAACTAGATATTCTTAAGCCAATTATATAGTTATTTTTCACAAATATGTTTAGAATTCGCCTTTCATTGGTAGTTGACCAGCTGCACCTAACAGAGCGTTATGGCTGTTGTAAAGAATGTCAGCTGTTTAGAGTTCTTGAATGCAAAATAGTCATAGGTATTGCAACATGGTGATGTTTATTGATATCCATTTTCTAATATTTTCTTTGTACATTTGCAATGATTGGGCCTTCGGCACTTTTTGCTCCTAAATGACATGCTTTATTTTAGTTTGTTAAAATTAAGTAAAAGTGAGCCAGGTGTTTTTATATTGACAGCCAAACAGTACATCTGAAGGAAATTGGTGCAAATTTTGCCTTGGGGAAGAAAAATTCAAGGAGGTCCAGAAAAGAAGGTCAGTTTTCAAGCATATGTAAAGTGTTTATAAGCTGCGACTGAAATTTATTTTCATTTGGAATTTCTTCTCTTTTCTCATGTAGATAATGTCTACCTGACAGTGTTTACACAGTTTTGTGAAAATTTACAATGCTAGATATTGTGTATTGTTTAATTATGCACCTGTTGTAAATATCTTGCATTTGTTGCTTTCAAACAAATTAAGAAGTTGCAGATTCAATCATAACCCCCTAAGATGATGAATATGTGCCTCTATGTTTTACTCCTATTGATGGCAAATTGATTGATTGCATTGCAATGGTGTTTTAGTAGCATTTTTTGGCAAACATGTTGGGTGTAGTGTTATTTCTATAGATTGAAATGGTTTTTGAAAGGCAATACTTTTTGAATATCTTTGAAAGTATGAGAGAGTATGTATGAGAAGTATGTATTACAGTATGTATGCAAAATGGTTTTCTATTTGTAAAGAGCTTTGACATTTTTTCCTGATTTGAATTGTTTTGTTTACTTGGATTTTGTTTTTAGGGGTCAATTTTGCGCCACTGATGATGAAGAAAAAACAGCTACCTCCTCATTTGAGGTATTTCTAATTAGATTTTTTTTTACACCCAAAACAGACTGTCTAAGTCTTGCAGCTAAATCTGGAATTTTAAGCATTTTTATAAATGCACACTTACTAGAGCCCTCTAGTAGTAAATAGTCATTTTCTAAAAATATATCATTTCCATATTTTATTGAATAGATGCTAATTTTAGTTTTTTTGAACAGGGGAATGAGCCTCTTCTTTCAATCTCCACAAGGATGAGTCAGGTAATTGATTAATATTTTAAACATCACTTTTCAAAAAACGTTCTTCCATTAAGCATTCCTCCTTCCAAGGTCTTCTATGATTTTAGAAAAAGTAACCCATATGGCCAAATGCTACTTTCTCTGTTGTGAGTAATTTCAGTTATTGAAATGTTTGTTCAATGTTAAGCTCATGAGAGTGATACCATAGTGCACAAACACGTCACCAAATGTTATCATAACTCATTATCTTGAGATAGTTTTATAAAATGACAGGATACTGTATTAAATTCTCCCCAAGCTGTTTGCCACACTTCAATTGTTTTTATCTTTGAACTTACTATGCTCAATAATTCTTGTTGCCATTTCGGATTTTTATTATAACCTTCCACTTCTGTTTAAAAGCATTATTTTAAATAGCTACTTTTTAAATCATATATTGATGTTCCATACAAAGGAATCAATTTTGTTTAGTGTACTATTATCGATGTTTTGGAATACAATGTTACATGGCTACAGTACATTGGATTCTCAGAAAGACAGGTATCAAGCCCACCCAACTTCTGGTTTGATTAGAAGCTACTAAATTACTACAGAGACTATTTAAATTTATAGTTTGCTGCTCTTAGGGTTTGATAATGGCTGTTAGTAAAGGCTAGTCTCTTTTTGTGACTTTCCGATATTCTTACAGTAAGACAGCTGCTTAGTATAGACTATAACTGTGTAGTAATGCAATCTTACCTGATGCTATTTAGAATTTCTTTACCCAATTCATATGATCTCCACATATCAATCATTTGATAATCTATGTTTCACACATAAATATCAAAAGCATAGGGTAGTCCATTTACTTGTACATCTTGATAGCAACTGTGTTGCATTTTGATTTTGAGTAGCATAGTAATGTATTTTGAAATGCTCATGATGCTGCAGAGTGCTTAAATGTGCGTTTGAATGCTGCAGAGTATCTTAGTTACTTGTTTATCTTAACAGGATGCATTACCAGATTCCTTGCCATGTGCACAACTGACAGTATCTTCAGACCTTTAGATGGTTTTAGTTAAAGTCAAAATTCCGTTGAGATCACAACATTTTGTAATTGCAGTATTTCTTGTAGGGTAAATGGTTGTTTGCATTATTAGCATGCCTTGAAAAGCCTTTGCTGCCAAATGTTTCTTCATTACTACGCAATCTAGCAAGACGCTGTGCAGACCTTAGAGCTTCATTGGTAAGCTGACTGTTAGGGAATTCTGTATTCATTCTCATTCGTTATCCTTGAAGGAATAACCAGAAAACACCCAAAGCCCTAGTTTTCTCACTGGGGTGCATGGAACAGATTCTGGCCCTGTAATCATCACACCTTGACATTCACTATTTTGGACAGTGTTCACCACCTGTCTATGTCCCATACTTGTTTTCACCTTCCCTCTGCGCTATACTGATAACTCATATCTGCTGCCTTGTTATTATAATGTTCAAACGGGCATTAAGGACCCTGCTCTATCATTAGACTACAAGCCATAAAGATAATTCAAGTGACAAGGACCTGAAAGTGGTTATAAAATTTTGTGTGATGTCATCTGCTATCAACTACTGTCACTTTAATGCCTATCAAACACTGTGCTAAAAAATTGAATAAATGATTTGAGACTGTTTCAATACAGTCTTAAGAAGAACAATTCACTCAAAAAAGGTTGTTACTCAATATTTTTCTTTACTTTGTGGAGACTCTATACTAGCTCAGAGATGAAGGAGGCGATTGTTTCAGGCAGAGAGAGAAGTGATATTTGTAGGTGAAAATAGGGCATTTTAAAAGGATCAGTTTGTCTGTCAGTGTTTATTGTGTCATACATATTGTCCTGTATATTACCTTAAATCAATATATATATTGTATAACAATTGTCTGCTGATCACGTTTGGATTGGCCTTTCTGTTGGGTAATTAAAAAAAACATCTGCTGATTAGGCTGGGTTCAGTACTGAAAAAACCTTAACCTTTCTAAAAAACATGAAACAAAGGCATTATAAAAGTGCTGGACTGTTTTTAGACGTTTCTCAAGGCAAAAAAATAAATCCCATTAATGCATTCTCAATTTTTTTGTAGCCAGAAAAAGATGACCCAAGACTTCCTCCACTCAATTTGATAATTACTGTCGTGACCAGGTGAACCTTTTTATTATAGTTGAACAAATATTTCGTCGAACAAAATTTCGCACTTGCTACACATGAATTTCGCATGCTGAAGTACTTTTCCGTCTGACACTCCTCAAAAAGCCTGCCATATCACAGAAATTTCTATTTTCTTCGAGAGATGTATCCTGCTCCTCTAGGAAGCTGGAAGCAGGTCTGGTAACTGTACCAGGAATTGGGCGTGTACTTGATGCTTCTTGACAGCGTCAGTTGAAAGCCTACAATTTCGTATAGTAGGGATTATAAAGCCGAGATTCCCCTAATACTTTAATGGATCCATTTAAAGACGATGGTTGTTAACTGTGATCATCTTGTGTGTAATTCCTTTTTAGGTATGCCAAGCTTTGCTTAATCTGTACTTTACTCTAAATACCATTTAAGTCCCCTGTAAATGAGCTCTCTATGTGTTAACAGTTTGTAAAGCTATTTCATGTAGGTCTCGTTTGTTTTCATCAAGGCAGACCTGTTCTTTCTTTAAAAGCCATGTTTCAGTGCATTTAATACCCAGATCCTTGATAATATAAAGGCCCATTATCAGACATTCAAAGCTATCCTCAGCTATTGGATTTTTTCACATTCGTAAATTTAAACATAATTATGAGTATTTATTTTACTCTAAATGGGTCTTACTCTTAAAATAATTTCTTTTTAAAGGTATTTTGATCAGACCGACCTTGCTGATGAGCCATAGATGTTTTGGAACCCCACACCGTATGGCAGTAGTTGAACTCTGTTCCTCCACGCGTCGATACAGTTGGTTGGTTTTTCCTTCGGGCATTAGATGCTGGGGTGAAATGGCTATATATACGGTTGAATTTACGAAGAACTCCTTTCGTGATAGAAAGTTTTTTGCAAAGATCTATAGACGTTGTAAACTCTAAAACATTAAAATTTTGTAATGAATATTTTTCATTGTGTGATAACTTCTTCAAAGTATTATGAATTATGAAGTATTATGAAGGATTATGAATCATGAAGGATTATGAATTTTAGATTCTCATTGCTGCTTGCCAACAATATCTTTGTGGTACGAAACTTCACAATGGCAAGAAGAAGCGAAATTAGCCTTTGCATACTTAAAATACTTTTTCGTCCGACAATCCTCAGAGTATGCAAACGTCGGAAGATAACCAGAAGCTGACAGAATAAATAGCTCTTTTATAGTTAGGTGTTAAGTAATGCTGATTGGTCAATTATAACCAATCATGCGCTCTTCTTATCGCCCTCTAGCGTTTTCGATCCGCATCTGGCTATTTATTTCGATCTGTGCAATTTTCATGCCAGTTTTCATTTAGATATGGCTTTACTTTCACACTAGACCATTTATCAAGTCGCCATTCGTCGATTCTAAAAGACTGAACACTCCAATAACAGGCTGAACACCCCAAGAACACTCCAAGAACACCCTGAGAACAAGCTATTAAGTGGCTGAACACCCTTTAAAACATATCAAAATCGGCACATCATTCGAAAAATATTTTGGTCAATCAATAAAAATTAATTTTGGAGCGGGAAAGGGCCTGATAAGTCTAATGCTGTTGGTGTTGTTACAACCAACTGATGTTTTGCGCGTCAAAAGTGTGAACGGGGGTTTGTACACGGGAGCAATTTCGAGTTTGACTCCCTTTGTGCATTCAAGCAAATTCCCGTTGTTTTGAAGTCATTGAAGACATTAAGAAGATATTGTTTAAAGACTTTTAATATTATCAAAAGTACGAAATTTTGCGGTACTTAAGAAAAAGCGCCAAAGGCAACCCTAGATGGCAAAAACCAACAAACTGAGGGGTCCGATTCGAGCATTTACGGCAGCAGTGGGAGCTTATTAATAATTTGTAGTTCCAGGGTGGGGGCCAGTTCGAGGATTTACGGTAGTTCTAGTAAGATTATCATGGCCCCATTCGAGCATGGGCCCCAAAAATGTGCCCCTTTTATGCTGGAAAATATTGGGGGTAGATTACATGGCCGCTGTCTTTCTCATAGCTTTGGAAATTGAGAGCGGTTTAAGCTTAAAATCGTTTGAGGGTTACACTGTCAATTCTCCATCGAAGAACAGTTGATCATAAGGAAAATACCTTCCTTTTAGCTGACTAACCTGCAGTGAAGCAAGCTAAAACTGCTTCGTATGTAGACCTTTTCGTTGTCTAAATCGATTCCTATGTTGCCCCTGAATCGGTTCCGACTCTATTTGAACAATGCACGACTGGCGAAATTTCGAAATCCGTTAAATTCAATCGTGCGAAGCCTGCCCTTTAGTTTTTGCAAAGTATATAGTGAAAAATCACTGCCGATCCTAGTTATTTTTGTAGACAAACTGAAAAACCTCCTTTTTAATATCGATTTTTGTTTAAATGCCTTCGGGGGCTCTGCCATGCCGAAAAGCGACCCCTTGGCCAACACACGTTTTCGACCGTCCTATTAAAAAGGTTCTAGCTCAGTTTACTCGCTACGCTGAGTTTTGGGTAATTGAAAGATAACACCGTGACACGAAATCTCTAAATTACAAAATGAAACTTAGCACATACAGAAACTGTCTCTGTTGCAGTCAAAAACTGACCATTGCCACCAATAGGCACCAAATTAATTCTACAGTTTCAGAAATCTCAGCAACGCTACCAACACTAAAGAAACAACGCGAGAATGAGGAAACTGTTGGGGCCCAGAACCTGTTTGGCAGGTTTGCATGAAATCGTTCGTGCCGATCGTCACGGCAGCACGTAGTGCATATTGACAGTATTTAATCAGATAATTTGATGGTAATTAGTAGTGGGAGTCGCTACGGAAATGCTTGTTGCGTATCCTAAAGTCACCAAAATATATAAATATAGCCACTCGTAGTAGACACGCAAGCTAGTAGACGGAACCTAGTATACACGCAAGTTAGTGTAACCAAGGCATAAAGGTCAACAGGTCAATCAGCCAGGTGCGAAAACCACGCACAAAAGCTAGTTTCTCGAGAGAAAAAGCCCAGAAAAACAACGATCGTAAAGCAACAAAACAGACTTACTTTAAATCGATTTAGTGGGCACGAAGTTTCTAAGATCTTCCAGACAGCGAGGCTGCTACCGCTAGTTTCGGCTCGAATTCTCCCCTAAAATGAAGAAAATCAGATCTTCCTTAGCATCATTTTAAGAAAAAAATCCATTGAGTAGTAATAGAACATTCTCGAAAGAAAGCAAGCAAGCTCGTGGGTAGCAGGCAAAATATAACTTACCTTCCAAAACTTTGCTGATTTTCGAAAATCTTGGTTTTTCTTCAATGAGCCCTTATTGGGAATCGCCTTTTTGCCCTTTATACCGCTCGGGTGATTTTTCATCGCCTCCGGCGCTTCCATTTCGGTTTGGCGTCGATTTAGTTAGAGCCCAGTTCCCTTCTATGCCTGGGCATCGAGGGGACTCGAAGAAGGAAGCGGGAAACGGGAAACTTGCAAGGCCGAAGGGGAGTTAAGGTAAAGGAAGACTTCTTTGACATAATTTAGTTTCACTATCTTTCTGCTTGAAACCTGCATAGATATATGGTTTTCGTTGCCTATATTTTATGGATCCCAAACCCTCGATAACTGTCATTATTCATCTCCGATTCGTATTCTACAACGCTGTTGACACCCTGTAGCAATTCTTACCTTCTTTTAAATAATACTGCTTGCATTCTGAAAATTTGAGATGAATCTTTGATGAAAAATATGCGGCAGATGGGACAGCGAAGTAAACTGTTCTGATTTATGTGCTGAACGCGAGTTCGTCTATCAGAAGACGAGCATCCTTCGATTTAAGGTTTAGACTCCGACAATCATGCTAAACATTACAGAAACAAGTCTTCGCTGCTGAACCTAAATTTACCAATTTACCAATGAGTTGTAATGGGTTTCTACCGACTGCATTGCTCAACCACGGAGCTGGATCGAGAGAGAGACGGTGTTGTATTTTGTACCTCTGACTCTTATTCTGACCGACTCACTAAACTTTACAATTATATTTATACTGATTAATCTGAAAATAATTTTGCTGACGAGGGATGAGAGAGGATTATGAAATGGTGATGTAATGAGGATGGAAAAGTCTTGACTGAGGAGCGAGGAAAGTTGTGTCAGCATGACATGCTGTGAGGATGAAAGTAGAGAAAGGAGTCACTTGTCCATTTGTCCCACAGGTCCATTTGTCCCAAGCAAGATACACTCCACACTACGTTTGGAACCAATGAAATTTGAAGCCTTTTGAGTATCGTATCTGAGGAGCTACTTGAAGTGAAGTTTTTGTTTGAGTTTGTGAGGACATAGAGAAAGCTCCAGCTATGTGTTTGATCTAGACATATTCTTTCTGCAAGGGCAAAGAGGCTCTTCTCTTGACAAACTTGAACAAAGCCACAAAATTGGAGTTTCAACAGTTTTCATTATCCAGAGGAGCTTTCTATTCTAAACGTTCTCTGATTTTCCATGGAACAGCCCTCTTGCTTTTTACCATGAGGATTTGTTTGTAGTGAAGGTGTGGCCTTAAGCTTTTTAACCTGTTGCCCCACTTTTTTCAACTGTATGTAATTTAAAAGCATTTTAGAATTGGTCAACATGTCTTTATTTCATGCTTTTAGGTTGCGTATTGAAAGAAGTATAGTCCTGTGTATAGGTTAACTAGGTTAAAACATTGCAATCAAAATCTAGATGTTGGACCATTCACAACGTGTGCTTATGAAATTTTAAAAAAGAGACCCTACCCCTAGAAGTAATGGCCTGTTTTTACCATGCTGTAAAAATGATTAAAATACAAATTGGCAATGCATGTTCACAAGGTAAAATTTTGCCAAACAATATTGTCACTGATTCATATTTTAAACAATAATGCACTTTTGGTCCATCATGGTATAATGTTGGATGTTTGAGGTTTGGATTTTGATGTCTGAGTAGTAAATATAGCATTTTTATAATTTGAAGGCTCATCTCATCCCAAATTGGTGTGTATAAATGTTAAGAAAATGGCCATGCATAAAATTTGGCATCATCATAGCTGGCATCATAGCATAAATTGGTTGCTTTATCCCAAATATTTCACTCTTTATACTATCAGAACATGTTTGAGTCTACCATTGAAATTCAAGAATTTTGAAGAAATCACAAATTAAGTAGAGATTTCTGATAACCTTTGTATTTTCTGATGATGCTCTTCAGCCATTTGATATTGTAGTTGCGCTGTTTGTTTGTCTGTTTGTATGTTGCCATTCTGCCTTCTTCATATATCCCTATTTTTCAAGGCATTTGATGAAACTAAGAAAGTGGGTAAAATTTGATTTGGAAACTGCAAAGAGGAAAACAAATAAAGAATTTAAAAAAGATCTTGATATTTATATTTCAAAAGATACAATTTGAAAATATGAAAAGAATAAAAATTCAACAGATGTAAATTATTGTAAGGCAATAAGCAAGATTGAATCAAATCTGCTAAGCAAAAGAAAACAGAACTTGTCAGACCAAGCGATTTCTTAAACCTTTTTAAAGAAGAAATATTATTTGGAAGGGTGGGAAAATGACTACTTGAGCGATAATATGCCAAATTTCTCAAGAGAAATGACAGCAAAGCAGGCTATCTACTAGTGACATGCATTTAGCTTGAAAATGAAGGGTTTATTTCCCCATTAATGTTTTTTAAGAATATTTTCTGTTAAAGATTTTGGCATGTTTCTTTTCAGACCACACCCTAAACTTTTGTAAAAATATTGTCTTCGGACTTCAATGAAAGTGACCTAGAAATTTTAAACGCCTTAATTTAAGGTTTTCTGGATGCAACATCCATTTTTCGATTGCTTCACATTCTGATAGCCGAATTAATAAGGTACATAATGATACCATGTTTGAAGCTAGAAGAAGTTTTGAAAATGGAGAAATCCCGTAACCTTAATTGGCTCCTGCAATAATTTCCTTACTTTTCTCTTACAACCCAGAATTGTACCTCGTGGCTTGTACTGAGATTTCTAGCAGTCATAGCCGTACACAGCGATTAAAACACAGCTAAATTATCATTTTACATCTAGTTTGCTTATTTTACAGGGTCATCAAAATGCTACGGCGTTTGCACTTGAGACGATATCCAGTTGGCTTGATTGTACTTGTGGCTTTTCTGTTTCTAATTGTGGTTTGGTACAAAGTGAAGCCAATTGAAGACCCTTATGGACATTACAATGAAAAAGAAAGAGGCTGGCACAGTGAATGGAAGGCGCGTCTTCAAAAGGACACCAAAGTTATTCTACTTTATACTACCTGGTTTGACCATAGGATTTGGAATGGCGTCGAAGGTGAGCGACAATACAAGATTTTTGAAGAATGCCCGGGGTCAAAAAACTGTCTTCTAACCTATGACAGGTCGTGGATCAGTAAAGCAGATATAACTGTTTTTCATGGAAGAGATGTTGAAGTTGCCAGGAACAGCTACTACAGTGCACGGAAGTTGAGGGATCAGCGGAGAAATGTGCCGGCCGACAGGCCATGGGTATATCTTAGCCATGAAAACCCCCAAAATAACCCAGGCGTTTATAAGCCATATGACGGGCTCTTCAATATGACAGCGACCTTTGACAGGAGATCGGACATCTTTGTCGCGTACTCCACCTATCTCAAATTCGATCAACCTCAGGAAGTCAACAGGAACTTTGCCAAGGAGAAAACAGGACTTTTAGCCTGGGCAGTAAGCAATTGCGGCCTACTGAGAGAGGATTACGCTTTGGAACTAGAGAGGTACATTAGCCTGACAGTTTACGGGCGGTGCCGTAAATATTTCAAAAGGCAGAGGGACTGTCCACATAACAGCGATGCTTGTAGCAAGGAACTCTCAACATACAAATTCTATCTTGCTTTTGAAAACGATTTTTGCCATGATTATGTCACTGAAAAATATTGGGAGAGAATAAGTCAGAATGTTGTCCCGGTTGTTATGGGTGCCAATTATGACCCAGGGCTTGTTATTCCCGGCTCCTACATAGATGCAAGTAAATTTGAATCGATTCAGAAACTGGCTGAGTATCTGCTGTATCTTGATAAAAATGATGAGGAATATAACAAGTTCTTTGCCTATAAGTCACTGTATAAAATAGGAATTGGAACAGTTTATTGCCAGATCTGTCATTCCTTGCACGAGGGTTCTTTTAAGGCGCATAGACAGGCCCAATTGTCTGTGGAGTACAACTATGAAAGGAACTGCGGTGTAAATAGGCCTATCGCTGAGAAACTTCGCAAGCAGATAGAAGATTCCCAGGCAAGTGGCAGTCAGCTAACTTTGGTCTTCCGCAAGCTGCGTCGTTTTTTCAGACTCTGATGATCATAGAGAAGAGATTTGATTTATGATTTTGATTCATATTGAAGCCAGGGGAAAATTTTCTTTCGTGCGTCGATTGCCAAGGCGCCAAGAAGCCAAGGCAAAAATTTATCGTTACTGAGATTAGAGTTAGAATTGGCTTGATGAAGGGATTTATCCTAATAAATTATGGTAGAGCCTTTCGCACGTATTTTGATGAAAAAAAAGTTTCAAGATTTGACAATGCCTGGTTGTCAATTACATAATGTTCTAATTACCAATATAGTTGTCGATAGAAGGTTCCCGTTGTAAGTGTTGTAAAAATTAATAACAGTTGACGTAGTTTATAAAATTCTGGTATACTATACGATTTAGTTTGGTCTGCTTAAAACACTCTACTTTAGCTAGTTGCCAATACCAAGTGGTGAGTACCTTCGTCAGAGAAAAAGAAAGATTTTATCGAACAGCAAGTTTTTTGGGATTTATGAAAACCCTGAATTCCTGCTAAACCTCTGCCGAACAAAAACTAGGCTCTTATATAGGCTATGTTCATAGGCTATGTTCATTTTTGCTACACGGCTATGTTCATGTGGCAATAGTTAAACAGAGAGGATCGTCTTTACATCACACTCATAGAGTTCGTTGTCAGCGGGTTTTATTGCCTTGAATAGTTAAAGACCTTTCCATTTTAGCTGTTTGGATCTTGCAAGGAAAATGAACCCCAAACTTTAATGTGTATGGATTAACATTTTGACTGGTATTAAGATGTTTATATGTTTTTACTTATTATTTGCAGTTCTTATTCATCGATGTTCAGTATCACTTTGAAGTTACTAGTATATTACAAGTTGCAAAGTTTAATGATTCATGTTCTTCGTCCTGAATTGTTCGATACAATAGATTTTCAAGCACGGAATCAATTTCAGAGAGCCTCTCTTTGCAAGCCTCCTCTTGAAACAAATTTGAGGTTTCAAAACCGGCCATCTCGTTTATGTTAGTCCTGCAGTTTTCGGACATTTGGTGCAGCCCCGTCGAACTCTAAGTAAAGGTACCGTTTTAGGACAAAAGGCATTACCAACGCACTCGAAAATACTTTTTCATGTTCAAGCACCTGGCTAAAAATACGTGGACTTATTTTGACTGAAATAAAGTGGGCATTGGAGTTTTTAATTCGGCAAAAAATCCCACCTCTGAATCTGACATCACACAATTTTAACCACGTTTCACCCCCTCCGCGTACACAAATTTCATCCTTTTGAATAACTTCCCTTCGCAAAAGTTGATTTCATACGACCTCTGCGAAGTTTTTTTTAACCAAGTGTCCTTGAGTCCAATTTCTTTTTAAATAGCGGTGTACTACGAGATCACATCTAAGTTCGATGCAATTGTTAATTACGTCATTTAATAATAATACAATAATAATGACAGAAATGAATATTTAACAGGACTGTCTCTTGAAATTAGTTACAGTGTTCAGCTCTATTAACTAAAAAGTTTTAGGCAAAGATAAAAATGTGTTTTAGTTTGAAGAGTTTCTTATTGTCTCTGGCAGGGAGTTGAATAGTCTAGCAACATTATCTTGAAAAAAGTTTAAAAGAGAATTTATCCGAGTCAAAAGCAAAAATTCAGAACAAATAATTAAACAAGTCGCTCGGATAAATTTAACACTTTATCGATACAATAAATATTTTATAACAGCGGGTAGGGGTAGATAGGAAGTACGATTCTTTGAAAAATAGCTATCAGATTACATAAGCTCTGAAATACCATTGTCACTATCATGAAATAGTTCATTGTCACTATCTGGCCACGCTTTCGCAGTTGAATTTAGGATACCTAGAAGCTGAACTTTTTAAAAAGAGTATCCAACACAAAAGAAAAATGTTCTGGCTGTATGTCTCTCTAATCGTTTTCGAAGTAAATGCTACGAGGAGTCTAAAGAAGCGAAAAGTGTACTGGTCGGTAGCAGTGTTCTGACCTTTGTTTGTAATGTGTCACGGGGGCATCTATCAGCGCATGCAAGGAACACTATCACAGTGTCGGCCAGCTGCCCGCAAAGTCATTGCTTTGCTGGCTCTGCAGTTAAGCCACACAGCTCCATTTAGTTCGTATGTTATAAGAAAAGTGAGAAAAACTGGCTAGTTATCTTTCCTTTGGGTTTAACATTTCATTTTTCACAATGAAGTTCACAACTTGTAGGCGGCTATTCGAGAGGGTAAATGCTGTTGGTGAAGTGATGCCACAACCTCGTATTGGGACATTGTGATCGGCCTTGTTTCTTCGAATTATTACGGTGGATATTAAAACTGCCCAAAATCTTGTTCAAGGGGAGATAAGAAGGCAGGAAAAGGTGGAAGGTGATATTTCGTGTATACAAATAGAAAGCTGAAGTTAAAAGGAAAAGTTATCCGCCACAAGTACCGCTTTGTGCCCATTGTCATTATTTGGTGTCATTATTTGGCCATTGTCATTATTTGGCCATAGCGCGACCACGTTAACTGACAATTTGCGGTTGACTCAAGTTGTCAACGTTCTCTAAACTATTTATATGCTTTTAGGGAAATATGGATAGCGAGATTCGATTTTCCTTCTCTGAGAAGAACTGCAGGTTAACAGGCCATCAAAACAGGCAATTTGATACATATTCCACACACAACAACGCTAGAAAATGTCACGAGTTTATAGATCTTCGTCTACTTCGCTTTCTCGAGGTGTCATGATACGATAACCTCCAAAGCACAATCATTAATAGTTTCCTAGAGAAGAATTCCTTGCATACACAGGGAGCTTTATTGAATGATAGAATGCCAATGCCTTACATTTTGTGAATAATTATTGGGGAAGTTGAGGACACTAGACGGTGAAGTCCATCGATTCAGAAGTAGGGTAGGCCTTAATTATGATTTGACTTACCTTTTCGTCATCTGAGATTACTTCATCGTAGTCTGCCATGATCACTTTACTTTTTACACCTTCCACTAGCAAAATCTGGGTTACGACAAATGAAATATACAAGTTCTTTAAAGAAGGAAACAGGAAACTGAGAACCCTATCGTTCACAAGATGGCTGCTTCCAGGGAATTATGGGTTGGGTTGCATTCTGACAGTGAGATGGCTCCACCGCAGGAATGTCTCACAATCAGGTTCCAAAAGATCCGAATCTTTTAGGTACGATATGGGTACTATGCACGAGCGTTTACACGAGATCGGATCCTAAAATATAAAGCGTTTACACGGGAACGGACCAAAAGCCAATCTCTCTTTTTAAGCATGCGCAATGACAAGGTGATTGTTAATTTTCAATTTGGTGGTCTCGTTTCACTGCCGTGCCTTGCGGATCCGTATCCACCCGTTTACACGGCGCCGATGAAGGAACGGATCCAAATGGATTTGCTCTCTAATCGTTCCCAAAAAGGAACGGATCTCTCCAAGAAAAGATACGGATCCTACCGTGCCCGTGTTAACGCAAGGCCTATCGTAACCAGTTTGGGTACAGATCTATGCGGATCCGTTCCCGTGTAAACGGGGTCTAAACGTCAATACGTACTGACGGAATGGTTCAACGAAATGTAAATTGATAAAAGACAAATGCAAGTCAGCTTGTATTTAACTGGTATTTGACATTACAAGCTGATGAAAATATATAATTTGTGCAAAGTTGCGAAACATGGATCAGAATTCAACTCTGTGACTATCAACGTACCTCAGCTACTGACTAAATCAAATTCCTTTTCGCAAAATAAAGTCATCAATGCTTTCAATCTTTGGTCTGCTATTGTAGTGCACAGATGGGTTTTGATACAACCCTTTTATCGAGTCTGCAAATAGTTCTCTAATCTTTCGCCACTAAGGCAGTTACAATTAAACGCAATCCACAAGCTCTGTTTGTTGATGAAAATAGTCCTTTCATTTCTTCCCACAAGATGACCGATTTTAAACTGCAATCCCTTCAGGGGCGGACCGGCTGGTATGGTTATTCGGGCGATCGCCCGAAGGACCGGTCGGTCTAAGGGCCGGTCGGTTTAAGGGCCGGTCGGTCTAAGGACCGGTCGGTCTAAGGGCCGGTCGGTCTAAGGGCCAGTCGGTTTAAGGGCCAGTCGGTTTAAGGGCCGGTCGGTTTAAGGGCCAGTCGGTTTAAGGCGGTCGGTTTTCTCCTGACGGTATTACCCTAATGGTGACATATTATACTTAAACGTTTCAATGCAATACATAAGGTTTTAACCTGCCCTGATTTTTCTTTTGCTTGAAGCTGATCATGTTTTTGCCTAAGCACAAGCTATTGCTAAATGTAATAAATTTAAAAGTTTGAAAATTCACTAAGCGGTCTTCTCTGTAATGCGAAGCAATGAAGAGGACAAACGTAGAACAAGGAAAGAGCACGCGAAGACTTCAACCAAAGGTGGAGCAAAGAAATTTCGCGAGAAAAAGCTGCAAGACTTAAACAAAGATTCATCTACGATACCATGCCTCGACAACTTTTTTACCAAACAAAAGCCACAGACGTCACAACAAGCAGCAGCGCCTTGCTCCTTTCAAAAAACTCATACAAGTTATGGTAAGTAAATCTAAAACACTAACTTCATTAGGTCTATACTATCTATCATAAGTCAAATGCACCCGACCCCTATAAGGGTGATCATGTTTTTCTTTTGGGTTCAGAATTTGACAAACTGATATTTTTGGGTTTCTAAAAATCCTGTTGGTTTTTTCAGAGGTTTAGATAATTATTTTTTAACAAATGAAGAATTTTAGCCAAACATAAGGGCTCTTTTTGGGTTTAAAATCTTTGCGCTGTTTTGGGGGCTTGCCATCTTTTCGGTAAACCGAAAAATCCTGAAAGGAGCACCCCTATCCGAAAACTTACTGGTCACCCAAACCCAACCAGTTAGCATAGAATTCTAGCAGGTATCAGATGTTCTTTATGAGTAATTGTGTAAGTATGGTAAAACATTGGTTTGGTAGCCTTCCATCATTCCAGACCCATTAGTAATACTTGAGAATACCCAGGGACGGATCCAGACGTTAGCAACCTTTGCGCGAGCATAAAGCCTAGCGCACACTAGCGATTTTTGTCGCCAGCGACGCCGATTTTTGACGACCTCTAGTTTGTTGGGGTAGAGGAAAAGAAAAGGCTACCTACAGGTAGAGGAAAGGCTATCTACAAAAAGGATACGAAAACGAAAGTTACTCTGTGATGATGCTGACGATACTGTTTCTCGTGAAGCACATGAATCCTCCAAAATTCAAGTCTTTAACGTATTTATGGATCAAGTATTGCAAAGCACAAAAAATTGGCTTTCTAATTATAGAGAGCTGTACAAAGATTGTTCATACTTAGACTCTCGCTGCTTTGAAGAATTTAAAAAGGAAGGCCTACCTAAAGAGGCTCTGGAAAGCATTTGCAAAAGGATGGGACTAGATTGCCTCGTATTGAGGGAAAAGCTCTTAGATTTCCACGAATTATTTCCAAGGCTAATGAAGACAGTTGAAGAGGAGTCGATGACGAAGAAGGCTTTGCAAGTACTTCATCTAGGGATGAATCATCGAATGCTCAAGATTCAGATGATGATTTGTATCAAGCAGGTGGTGAAGGAAAATGCAGTTGTTGCTTTTCATGTGTATTCAAGCTTCTATATCAAGTTAACATGCAATCCTTTGCATATTCAGAGCTTTATTTAAAACTTATAAATACCTGGTAACTTTTGCTGTGCCACAAGTAGAGTGTGAAAGAAGCTTTTCCACTTTAAAATATATAAAGAACATATTACGTAGTAGTATATCGCAGCCAAACCTGGAGTCCTTCATGTTAATGATCTTAGAAAAACGCTTGTTAGATGACGCCCAGAACGATCACATTTTCAACATATTTGCAAATTTTTCAACAGAGCGAAGACATCTCTTATCGTTGTGGTTGCATATAGAAGTTACTGCATTTAGAAACAAAGTCAAACCAATGAGTTAAAATGTTTGTTTATTTAATGTTTAGTCAGCAAAGGACGTATTTACCATGTTCTGTTAACCATATTCTGTTAACCATGTTCAGTTAACCGTGTTCAGTTAACTATGCTATATTAACCATGTTCTGTTGAGCATTCGTCCATGCTCAAAATTACTGAATTCAAAAACTTTTTTTCCTTACAGACTAACATTTACAAGCATTTTCCAGGGAGTTTTTTTATTCGCTGCTATTATGAGCCGGTTTGATCAAATGTGTCCTGGCCGAAAAATTAGCCAGTTCACCCCTGAGTGAAATCGAAATGGTTGAAGCAAGTCGCTTGGACTTTTGAAACTGAATTTTGTTTTCCATGTTTCTTGCTTCTAACAAAGTTTTGTACTCATGTAACTGGCAAAATCAAAGTACCATGAGAGTATTATAATCTCATGTTGAGTGAATCGTTAACAATCATAAGGCTTGGCTCGATTTACATTATTCTGAGGAAAAGCTGCATTTAACGTGGGTCTGGGTCTGGCACTTAAGGTACATTTTACAATGCTCAGTCCTAATTTTCTTCTAAATTTGTTTCCAGCTGTTACCCAGTTCATAGAGTAAAGTTAATGAATATAAGCAAAATATGATTGATTATTAGTTGTAGCGACGATTTAAAGTTTAGCCCTAGATTATGAAAAGTTCCAAAGAAGAAGAGTTCAAGTGAATTCAGTGGGTTGGATATTAGTACCAAGAGCAAAGACTTGCTATGTGAGTGACGTGAAGTCCGCGCGGGAATTCAAAATGAGATTTTAAACATGGCGGCCGACAACATAAATGCGAGGTCGCTTGCATTTGGCATTGGAGTAGCACTCCTTAGCCTATTCAGCTTTTTGGTTTACAAATTAAGTCAAGAGCAGGAAAATGAAGAAAATTCTGGAGATAAACAAGGTATTTTTGCTTTGATTGTGCTTTACAGTGTTCGCGATTACCGGATACGAGTTGGCCTAAAAGGGAAATGGATGCACCAAGATGATGATAAATACTCTACGATTTAGGGCTGTTTGTATGTGTTCAAGGGACAAGGAGTGTGTGCATGTGATAGGTTCTGTTCTTGGCTGCTTTCCTTTATGAGTGAGAGCAAGGACATGAACATGCCACAGAAAGTTTTGGAGAAAGTTTCTGCATACTTGGATGTTATCGAACTGAGCTTTGATACAAGATTTCATATGCAAAGTTCAAAAAAGTTGTTTCACCTCTGTTGAAAGGTTTTTCGTTATTAACCAGTTTTTGAATTTCTATGCACTTGTGTACACAAACATAGACTTACAAGCCAGTGCTTAGGTATTCTTAGTTATATTTCAAGTAGCCATGTTTTTCTTTTTTTGAAGCAAGGTTACAATGTGACACCTAACCAGAATGAAATTCTGTGACAAAAAATAACACGCAGGTTCTATCATTGAGTTGAAATAAAGACTTGACAAGCAAGGAAGGCAGGTTGTCATCTACTGAACTAAGTTCTTTAACCGTTTTGTGCCCCCAAATTGTTTATATTTTATTATTTATAGCAGAACATTTGTGTTATCATTTACCTAAGTTGTCCTTCTCAAGGTGAACTTTAATATATTCTTTTTGATTTGAGACATAATCAGAGCAGCAAGTGATTTCCCAAAACACCCCTTATCATACACCTTTGCTATATTGCATCCTTCTTCAAGTTTTTCTCTGAAGATTGGGTAGCTTTCTTAGATGGTTGTTTCAGTAGGATAAAAGCTGGAAGGAAAAAAATTTATCAGGAAGGAGAAAAGATTTGTTATGAATTTTAAGGAGGTATATTCAATTTGCAAAAAAGTTTTCAATAAATCATATCTTGTAACATTCTTGGTGTGATCTGTGTGATTGCCACGTTATGAATCTCAAATTTCCTATGGAGATTCTGTACACTTTATAAGGGCCCTTTTGAGATGTGGCAAGTGATGCCTCAACTGTTGAATGATAATAAAATTTGATTTTTAATAAATTTTTATATGACAGCACTTAGGCATGATCTATGACCCAGCCACAATCATATAGATAACAAATTTTTTATCCATGTTTTTATTTCATTTTTACTGCAACTTATAAAATTTTGTTTCTTTCTATAACATTTGGAACATGTCACAATTAATTGTTCATATGGTAAAGCAGTGCTTAAAGTTGATTTCTGAACGAAAGAAAGTTAGGGTTCAAGAACTGTCTCTGATATAGTAAATGTCATAACTATGATTGATATTGATTGATATAAGCTGTACAATGGTCAACTGACTAACTAACCAACCAACTAATTAAATAATTTGCTAATTAACTAGCGAACAAGCAGTCCCAAAATGAACCAACCAACCTACCATGAAAAGCCATTATTCCTACCAACATGTCGTCTCACAGTATAAGAGATTCCCAATTGTTGGCAACATTTAAGAAAGAATTAGAAGCAGGGGCGGACTGGCCGGTCGGGCTACTGGACTAAGGCCCAAAGGGCCCCCCACAGCAAGAGCCACAAAGGGCCCCTTTTATTGTAGTGAATTTTTTCAAAGTAATTTAATTTGAGATAGTAGTAGCTAGTGCAGTGGTTGGGGTTAGAGCAACTCCTAGGGGCTCTCCAAGTGGTAGGGTCCCCTTAAGTTATGCAGCAAACTATTACTACTGCTACACATTTGCACTCAGTAGTAGTAGTTTGGGGTAGTAGAAGTAGTACTAAGTACCACTGCTCTGGGGCCCTTAGAAGTTGTTCTAAACGCATCCACTGTGCGTTACGCCACTGCAATAGCTACTAACAGGGTGCATTTGTAATGCATAGTTGTTATTTGCAATGCGGACACAGACAGAATCTGTCTGTTCTTTTCATAGACAGAACCTCATGGACAGAATATGGTATATTAGCCAATCAGGTTAGAGTTTCTCATTGCCATCATAAAGTCGCCATAGGTACCAGAATTACACGTTAGTAGTAACTACTATCTCAAGTTAAATTGCTTTGAAAAATTTTTCTACAAGAAAAGAGGCCCTTTGTGACCCTTGCTGAGGAACAGGTTAAATTCAACTTAATGAAAACTCTTCTGTTGCAAGATTTCTGAAAAAGGGCCAACACATTTCACTAAAAAATAAAAAAGCTAATAGGGTATTAGATTAAAGTCGGATTTTAGTGTCACGCCCTTCAGGTGCCTGGGAAATAATAGAAACGCCCATTTTTGAATTTCTCTTGATAACTACAATTTCTTAAATCTAACTATAAAGAAAAACAATAACTGACTCGATAAGAAGATAAATAAGGAAGAAACTGGCGTCATTTCATCACTACTAACTACCAAAAAAGCTAATTGTTACCGAATCAAAAAAAAAATATTCTGGATAGCTCAAAAATATTGGGGGGTGTCGCACCTCCACACCCCCCGGTAAGTCCGTCCTTGATTGGGAGTATTGTTCTGTGAGGTGATATTCCTTACGTTCTGATCAAGTGTTTGGCCCTTTTCGAGCATTTCGCAAACCAAAAAGTTTGTTACCAATCGAATTTACTAATATTTCGGTGTTTCGGATTTTGTCTAGAATTTGGCTCACAGGAATCTATTCAGTACTGTTCGTACTAGGAATTTAGTGGGAACTCCTGGTAGTTTGAATTGCTTTTTCTTATTCGTGAAGTTAAATATCAAGCTTACGATTACTGCACATGATCAGTTGAAATGCCATTTTGATTAAGGGACATTATATTTCGCTAAACAGTTTCGATCGAAGCTTTCACGCTTGACGCCTAACACATATTTCGATATTCATAGAGCAAGATATATCTATCCGATATTTTACATTACTCATGAATATAGTTTAACCTACCAAATTTCAGGGAGCTAGAAATTATAAACATATAGTGCAGAGTATGTCTAGAGGTATATGTCTTGAAGTCGTGGCATAAAATGCTGTCTGAAAATTAAACTTCTAAACTGTTTGAAATATGTTTGATAGTATTTTAAGCAAATTTGAAATGTTTGGCTGCAAAAAATTTCCGGGGGAGTACCCCAGGTATTTATCGGCTTCGGGCCCCTCTCTTTGAAATCGCCCGGGCCCCTATTTAGGCGCCAGTCCGCCCCTGATTAAAAACACACCCTGTAGAATGCGACTGTAGGTTATGTAAAATATTTAGTGCTGGGTTAGGTTTTATTCAACATATTATACCTTGAACATTTTCAACATTGTACCATATATTTATTTTATACTAATTCTTCATAGATAGTTGGCCTTAATTAGCTTCTTTATAGCTATTAGACGTTCATTTAGTATACCAACTTTAAAAAAGTTATTTATTATAATTATTTTTTATTATTGTATATATTATTGTTGCCACTATGAAAGTCCTGTCCTTGCCTTACCCAAGTTTTGCCCCTGGCAATGCCTTGTCCTTAGCAATATCTTACCCCAAAAAAGCAAAACGAGATTAAGTACAACTGATTTGCCTTCCAATTAGGTGAAGCAGAAGATGCCGACAAAGGAGAATCGCAGTTCAGAAAATTGATGAACCTTCTGGATTCCGAGGACGAGAAATCGATTCTGTGTGCGTTAAATAAACTTGGCAACCTCACTGCTTTTAAGGAGTTCCAAGTAAGTGCTTTTTGATTCGACTCAGCTTTTTTGGCAGTTAACTATATTATTCGTAAATTTAGTATTGGTCTCCTGAAAATTATGGGCCTATGCAGAAATGTTGCGATATAACCTGGGACGATGAAAGATAATTTTGTCAGGTTTGGGGGTGTTGCGAAACTTCCCTATGAAGGACTTGAGGGTTTGAAATGAAGCTTTGAATCTGCAGTGATTGATGAGAAAATTGCCCATTACGCTCAGGTAGTCATAGGACCAGTGTTGCTTTGAATAGATTGATGTTTTAGTGGGTATGTGCATGGTTTAATGCTTTCAAATTCAAAATATTGCTTGCTCATCGTTTACTAGGGACGCTGAGAAAACAAATGTTCTTTCGATTGGAAGGTGTTGCCTGTTTTGAAGGAATTTTTAACGAAATTTGCAGGGAAAGTTCATTAATTTGATTTAGATCTGGTACAAATCTACAGATATCTCGATTGTTACCTGAATTAGAAAACTTAACAAACTCGAAATTGCAAAGCACAAAATACACAAATAGAGTGTGATTAGGCTGCAGGGCAATGTCATTTAGAGAAGCCATAATGCGCAAGAGTCTATGACAATTTTCGTATATTATTTGCCAAGCCACGTCCCCTTTCTGTCTACATGTTTTAGATGTCTACAATGGTCAGCCCTGTTCTTTGTGGACCGGAAATGTTTCTTGCTTGGACTCTTCAAAGGGACCTCGTTAGAGGATGCTGATTGGTCATAACCCAGCCAATCACGCGTTCTTTTTCACTGCCTGTCAGGTGGCATTCGATCCACTTAGGGGTATTTATTTATCAGCTTCTAGGCTTTTTTGTTTTTTTTCATAATCTGAGGATGAAAGTACCTTGATTGAAATGTGCGAAAACTATGGGTTCTCCTCTTTCCTCCTAATAATGAAATATAATGGAATGAAGAGAATTGTATTTTTCAAAAGGGCCTTCCTATGAGTGGGTGAGCTATCGATAAATGGGTCCACTTAATCCTCGGTGATCAATGAAAGGCCAGTTGAAGTGAAAGGTAGGCTGGGGATCTGCCATCACAGGGGTACATTAATGGTGAATCACCCGCATGCCATGCAACGTTTACTAGCTCGTGGGTCAGATAAAAGATACATGCTTTATCGTTTCGAAATCTTTTAGCTTGCATGAGTTTTTACCAGTTTTTTGCTTTCTAAATAGGCCTGATAAAATTATGTAAGGGTGTACAACTTGAATGCTTATCACGATTGCAGCTATTTCCCCCTAGTGGTATATCATAATGGTTGGAAGAGCTGGGTGTACAGTATATAGTGTGAAAACTCCTCTAACATCACTACTGCCTTATCGTTTACCGAAAAATACTTTATCAATGTTCTGAAAATCATGCCCTTTAGTTCTGATTGCATCAATGCAGTGAAATGATTGCATTCTCGTTACCGTACTCCTCCTAAGCAAGCCAAGCAATCTAGCTTTCCGTGCTTCGTTTCAGTTAGTAGTTCTTTGCTTGGGATTCACCATCCACGTTAAATAGCTTCCTTTATGGTTGTACAAATACACGCCAAAACTCGTTTCGACACGTTCTCGAACTTTCCAAAAACATCTTAATTCGATCCATTTGTCTGTCTTGTCATTATCGGCAGTTTGTTTTGGTACGTGAAACTTTGTTAATCGTTAAATATTTCTTCAAACTTGTTTCCACTGGGCAAAAAGTATGGATTAGTGCAACTAAGTATGCTATAACAATTCCCATCTGCTTGCTCTTAAACTGTTTTGAGCAGTTTTTTTGTAAAGTCTTGAAAGGCAAAATTATGATGGCGGAACATAGGACGTATTGTGGACTGAAACTGCCAAAAATCGATGCAGTGCTTCAGAGGCTATTATTTCTATTCATATACTCCCAATTTTGGTGGCCTCTCTTAGTGCCCGCCGAGTGACCTCGTACTCAGAAGACGCATTTACAAACACGGACATGATTGATCCCATTGTTACACATCCTTAATTTGACGTCACGTTTCTAGGGAAATGAGTTGTGGGTTTTGAAATCAAGGCACTTCTCCTAAACGAAAGGAACTTATATAAACACTTTCAGACTGCTGGCATTGTCTATCTATTTCTATTCGGATAGGCCACAAACAAAAGATGATCTGGACCTCAAAATCCAAAGCTGTTTATACTTTAAAATGTTGTATAATTTTTCCTTACAATAAAGCAAACACTTGTTGTGATTTATGGGCCCAAACCTGCGTACCTTAAAATTATTTTTGAAAATTTGTATTAGACCCTTTCGACTGTCAAGTTTTCTTGTCTCATCATTAAAATGAATCGAGCTGGGTCTCGCTTTCCCATCTATTTGGTCTGCCATGCCGTCATGTCAGTTTATTTTTGCCTTGCTGTAACGGCCTAAATTGTAGCTTTAAGTAGTGGTTTGCCTTTCTTACGAAAGATTGGGACAAACCGCAAAGGAAGCAAGTTAGTCGGCCATGTCACGTCGGTGTTCACTTGAGACTTTCAATTCCCAGTTGTCTTTCACCTTTCATTTTTTTCAGACCAACGCACTTGCACCCCTAAAACCCTTTTTTGAAATTTTGCTCTTTCAAATGAAATTGTATAGAACTAACTCAATACTCCAATTATTTTGAAAATGTGAATATTCCACCTGCTTACAAACAGTCAGATATTTTTGGTTTAGGGGCTACCTCTTCAAATTTTTTGTGTGTAAAAAAGGACCAGACACTTGACCGTCATGTTATAAGAATTGGAACAAATTTAGATACCCTTTGGTTAGATTTCCCTCTTCTTTAGACTGATACCCTCAGGGAAATGTTTTGACCGTTAAAAGGGGCTTTCTATTGATCCCTTGCTAACTAGATTGAACAGGAGTTTTGGACAGTGAAAATGTTCATTACAGGGTCTGATATTGTGATCTCAGAAAACAGCGATAAATCTACAGGGCTTTTTCTGAAACCTTAAGAGGTCTAGCTCCGAGAAATTATTTATTAAAAAACGTGTTGCTACATCTTTTAAGGAATGTCGCTGCAGAAAGTTGTGTGTGACCCATATTAAGACGCCATGCCAACATATTAAATGCCACGAATTTGGTCCTTTAGGAAAATAACGTGTAATTCCAGAAGGAGAATTTCCAGCTTGTATTTAAAAAGTGGTACAAGGCTCGTGGGCAGCATAGCATTTGTTTCTCTTATCTTTAACATACCCTTGATAAAGCCATCTTGTTTATTGATCATCTTCGTTTCCTGGTTTTTGCCCCAATGTGAATGAGCACAGGATCATTGTTACCCAGCTGAGTACTTTGTTACTCAAATCATGGCTAAGTAAGTTTGTCAGAGCCTTTTCTTTGGTATTTCAAGAACAGCTTAAGTTTGAGCTTCAAAGTCTGCTATAAACACAGAAAGTCTTGCTCAGGATGCTATGTGGTATGCTGTATAGAACTCCAACAAGTTGGTTTCTGAAACAATTTGTCTCCTGTTTGATTCTTCTGATTATCGAGCTTAAATAATAAATATTTTAATGCGGTCTCCACCAAATACTATGAAACAGGGCTTTCCAATGGTATAAAAAGACGAAATTGTTTCACGGCATCTGACCGAAGAGATACTGTGTGGAGTCCTTAATATGAACCATTTGTTGTGTCAATCTTCTGGAAATGTGAAATGGCGCTTCATCTTAATGCATTTTCGTATTATATTTAGTGATTAAACTGCATCGTAGGTGCTAGTGAGGGAATTTGGAGGCCTAAAAAGAATCCCTGCTTTGGTCAAATCAAAGTCCAATGAAGTTAAGGCCCAGGCCCTGAATGTCATGAATAACCTAGCAATGGACTTGGAAAATCAGTGCATTTTAAAGGTAAATATAATATTTTTTTTATAATTCGAGGTTTGGGCTTTTTTAAGCATCATTAATGCTACAGAACTGTTCGCTCAAACGGGCAAATAACTTTTATGTGCAATTGTGATGACGAAGATACTCTGAAAGTGTGCTATGTATTATATACACACCGCTTTGACACAAAACTATGTATTTCATACACTCTAATTTTAAAGAATATTTTCTATTTTATACACTCAACTTTCCTTCAGGTTCAAGTATAAATTGTATTTAGCTTCCATCTTCTTGCTGGATGCTTTCATCAACATTTTCACTTGGACGATTCCAACGTTGAGAAATAGTTCGGAAATTTCTCCAGGACTCTCCCTCCTGCATTTCGCCGCCATTTTGGCGAGCAAGCATGCTGGCTCTTGGTATTTCTGTTACAGTTATAAAAAAGAGAATTTTAGTAACATCCGCTTTGCTGTCTTAAGTGGAAAGTAAGGTAGCGCCACGGGAAAATTTGAACGCAAAGCAAAGAAAGTTGGCCTGTTTGCTAAAATATACATATCTATGATTTACCTTAGTGAACTCCGAAAATTTGTCAAAATTTAGTCTTCTGATGAGTAATTTTCTAACTAAACATGTTTTAGACGCAAACCATGGAGCTAATTCCTCCTTATTTCCCTACACCTATCTCGCTGTTGGTGAACACATGTCGATGAACTAGTTAGGCCGATCACATAAGCGTTGTCCCTGAATAAGCACTTACCGAACTCCGTGTTGAGAAAGACACAGATAATTCTAACAAGTAGATTGTGCGCATATAGAATGAAGGATATCATATTCTTCCCAATCCAACTTTGGCTACTTTGTGAGAAGATGCTATTCTGATTCTGATCTGCTATTCGATGCAGCGGTCAATGATTGGAATGGAAGAGAGGCCTAGATATATCTGCTCTTTTTGAACGAAATTGTTACCATTAGTATTTCCAACGTATCCAACGTCACGGTTAATGTAGTTTCAGTCAAGGTACGCTAGCTGAATGAGAAACATGGGAAGAAATTTTTCTCAACAACCTATCAGTGTGTCGTTCCAGCTAACCTGCGTATTTTTGTTAAGAATCCGGAAGATTATCTCAAATGTTACTCTTTACATTTTGGTAGCTCAGTATCACGTTTTCCGTGATTAAAGAGTTTGAGTATCATGCGAATTGAGTGTAGGTTGGGTGTTTGGTTCTTTCAAGTTTGCTAAAAAAAGTAGACGTACCTCTACGGACAGCATGTTTCTAGGATGAGCCATGTTGCTAAGGCGACCCAGGAAATGGAAATCCCCGTTGGGGGTTTCTGAGTGAACCAAACGACTCGTATTTTGCCTTGAGTGACCCAAACGACTTGTATTTTGCCTTCACACCAGCCTTGCATTAGCCAGGATGCCTAAAGCATCCCTGTCCCCATGATTCAGCATTGTACCAACAGTCCAGTGTAAGACAGTGATAATCAGGCAGTTTTCCATTGAACTTTGCTTCTTCTGCTAATTCTTCTTTGATGCATAATCATTGCTCCCTCGATGAACCACTGTCCTTTCTATGAGCCATAACACTCTATGAAGCTGCTCCTATTCTCTGATGATAAACAAACTGTTTCTTTATCGTCCACAAAGTGTTCGGGCCAGTTAAATGAATACGGACAATTTGTTTTCAGTTTTATGAATCTCGAACCTGCCCATTCGCGCATTTGAGGCTTAGCATACCATGAATGCCTAAAGAACAGTGTGCCCATAGTAAATACGCTTTGAATCCACGTCTATGTCCCATATATTCTTGCTTTATTTTTGCTGCTCCCTTTGCGGTACAACGTCCCCTGGAAACCCGCCGGCTCTTCTTATTTCCACACCCATGCCTTGTTTAAACCCTTTTGGATGTTCTTGCTCCTCTCTGTCCAACCTTTGCTTCGCTGTGTCAAGCTAGTCCTCAGCTACTTTTGCCATGCTTTCATTCCTCGGGTGGTTTCTGAAGATTATTATGATTATTGTTTGAAAATACGTTTTATTTGCTCGAACTTTTTTTCTTTCAAGTCAGAAAAGCTATGACGACGGTGATGTTTTCATGTTTTGGATACGTTTATTTTGTCAGAAGCTCCTTGTGGCACAAAGTTCCTTTTCTCGAAATTTAACAAAAGTTGTTTCATATTTATGGAAATATAAGGTCCTTCCTCTATCGAAACCTTTTTCTGTTATGTTGAAAGATCCTTTTCTCTCTGGCCATGATTCATCTCGCCGTTTTAATTCCCAATTTCAAAATTGATATAAAATCTTGCAGTCTCCTCTCATAACATTAACCAACAATTCTATTCCTTAGCTGTTCCAAACGATCATTCAATATGTCAAACTGGCGATACTGTCTCCAACATTTTTATTGCTATTTTCTAATCTGTTATTTCTACTTTTCAAATCAAATATAAGTGAAACTTTAACACACAAGCCAGTAATTTGAATATGCAGCCTTCATTAGAATGGCGAGAGGGTGTTCCCCAACAAGGAAGTCGGAGCCCCTAGTGCGACATAGGTACCGGAGACGACTCGGATCATCTGTTAGTGTATAGTCATTTCTGTAACAGCAAAAATGAAAAGTAATGATTCCCCCTCTAGATAGAACTTTTCTTATTAAGCTTTGCTCAGGAGCTGAGAGTAAACCGCATATCAGAAAATGTTTTCCTGAACATTTAAATGCGATTTATTTTTATTCTAAACGTGACCTTCTAAGCTTGTATCGCTCGTTAGACCATTTCATAGTATCTTCAGTGCGGTTTAGCGAACCTTCTGTAGATAATTTTGTAGTGTTTCATTTAGCAATACCTTTTTCAATTAAAACGCCCGGAGACCAATTATGCCACTTGCTTTGTAGCTGAATTTAGAGATGAAATATCGGTTGTGAAGTATAGCACACAACTTTTTTTCTATTTGCCATCATTCAAAAGTGTTTCGTGAACCAGTTATCACACTGGTGCCATAACAGCAAAATGTTCATTATTGATTTCTGGGACAAAATGCTGTGAATGGTATGAATCTGTAAAAGAGAATGGTCGAGTATTCTCGCTGAAAATGAAGGTGTTTGAATGAAGCAAGGATTAAGCTGAAATCGCGAAGAGGGGTATGGATTGGGTTTTGAAGGGGAACCCCCTCATGAAATACAAGATTGTCACAGATGATCACGTGGCAAATGAATGATCACGTGGCAAATGAATGATCACGTGGCATATGAATTGTCGCAGATGATCACGTGGCATATGAATGATCAAGTGGCAAATGAATGATCACGTGGCATATGAATTGTCACGTGGCATATGAATGATCACGTGGCAAATGATCGTTGAACGATGCTTAATGATGATTATGTGAATGGCGATGACCAGAAAGGTACTAATGGACTCTTGTCTGTGATTGTAGGAACTCATTCCCGACCTGGTTGGCCTGCTGCGCCGGGATCAGTGTTCCACGGCGGGGGTCATTCTTGCAACAACCCGAGTTCTCACCAACCTGACAACTGTAGATGAAAACCACGACCTGCTGTTGCCTCACTTGCAGGTTCTGATCGAAATTATGCGCATCTCAGAGTTACCTGTTAAGGTATGCCCCTCTGCCTCTGGTAATACTTTATACTTTACTAAAGTTCTCTACTGTTCTTTCTTTGTAAATGCAGCGAGACTTTTATTTGTTTGACTGGTTCTAATACTTCCATAGTTTCTTAAGCACAGAATGAATGAAAAAGCCTGTAACGGATTGAGATTAAAGCATTAATTTTTTTTGTTTTTGTTAGCGTGAAATGACCAGCGTACATCCTTCTGGACGTTTGTTCGTGTTTCAAACCGATAAGTCGATATATAGTCCCAAGTTAAATGACGTCGAAGACTTAGTACTTATTTACAGAAATAGCACTTAATTTAGTTTTTTCTTCCTGTAGTATCAAATGATAAAGGTTCTATTCAGCACTTACAATTTGTAGCTACAAGTCCTAAAGATTCTCGTCAACATTTCAACCAACAAAAGCATAGTGGAGAATGATCTAGATACAGATATTCAGGTAGGTCCACGCCATAATTGGACTTCCTGGAACTTAAAAAAAATGAGAAACAATTCAGTGGAAGTGGAAGTGATATTTTATTCATGATTCTTTAAGATTTGTTAATGAAGGTGAATGGGTCATTCTAAGGGTCGTTTTGATGTTATTGATGTAAGAGAATGTGACCTGTTTTCTGATGTCTTGAGCGACAAAAGGTTGATTTTTGATAAGACTGGTACGTTGACAAGATTAGCGTCTTTCTATCCAACTAAAGGCAATGGCAAGTGAGCGATGAACACGAAAGTCATGAGTGTAAATCAAAATTTGATATGACAGAATTTCAATATTGCATCAGACAGTAGAAGAGTTATATCGAACACTTTTTGTTCAACATCTTTAAGTGCTTGTAGAAGTCGAAAATGCGCAAAGCTGATAATTAAGTTAGAGATAGGAGACCCAATTAGAGATAGGAAACTTCAATGAAGAAGAAGGGAGGCGAAGCTACGGTCCTAAAGCCGAATACCATTTCGCTTCTGACCCTGACTTGCACCAAGTAATACTAAATCTCAATCGACAAGCGAAGAGTGTTTTGGTTGCCTGTTCTCATTGCTGTCAGCCTTCGAGCTAAATGGTTGATTTTTATAAGCCTATTTTTGGCAGATCATCAGAGCTGTTTCTGAAGTATTAGAGGTAGCATCTGACGAAGCCATCCTCCTCCGCACGGTCACATGTCTGGCCAACATTTTGGCCGCTCTTCGTTTAAGGTGGCAAAACAAAAGCAAATCGCAAATTCTCACGGCCGAGGTACGTTTGCTTCTAGTCAAACTTCGCTTGCATTTTCCCTTGAAGGTCGTTCTTTTTTGTTAGTTTTATTCTCTTTCAAACTCTTTCACTTTCACGGTTTGAAAATCGTTGGAACTTCATGTCTCTTTCTTGGAAAGTACAATAAGCTACATTCTAAAGTTAAAGAGCGCTTCTTTTGAAAATGTATTCCACTTGTGTTGATCGGGTTAAATGCATCACGTGATTTTGATCTGTTTCCGCATTCCGTAGTTTGTCTCTGAAGCAATGGTTCAGAACCTTGGTGATCTTCAACAGCACCGGAACGAGGATATCGTCCTCCACAGCAGCAGAGCCTTAGATGCACTGCAGCAACCAGCGGATAATCCGGCAAATGGCGGTATTAGCAACAGCGACATGATTGAAATACTGCGGCTGTGACCCAGCCAATACTCAATCGAGGCTGTGTTTCAGTTGCGCAACAATATTGCTCAATCCATTTGGCCAGGCTCTCTTCACTCGCAGTTTCAATGGTTCACCATTTGTGAAGATCTTTTTGGCTTGTTGCTCTTCTCATTGCAAGAGAAGGTTTGGCTTGAATAACGCGATTTCTTATGGCAGACTAGTTTCATGAAATAGATTGGACAATTTATTCACCAAGAGTATGTTTTTTTGTCGTTTGATCAAGTTGTAAAGAAGAAATTTCCAACAAAATCATGCATCTTTATTTATTTTAGTCCACGTCTATAAAATTTTGGATCCAATAACCCAATTTTACTTTTGCAAAATTTTTAGGCTTTTGAATGTTCTAAATTTTTCAAATTCCACAATTTTTTCCAACCTAGTTTTGACATTTTTACAACCTTTCGCTTAATTTTCCATCAAAAATTTGCATTTTTGCAAGTTTATAGCCTTACTTTCGCGTACGGAAAAAAAATGACAGTTTTGCGAAAACTAGACAGAATATCAATCTCTCATTCACTCTGATTAAGTTTTATGATCTTACTTTGACTGCTACATGCTTTGAAGCGAAAACTATCAACAAAAATTTTCCAACGAAAATTTGCATTTTTCCAAAGGTTATGGGCTTACTTTCGCATACGGAAGAAAATGACAGTTTTGCGAAAACTAGACAGAATAGCAGTCTCTCATTTACCCTGAGTAAGCTTGATGATCAATATTTTCATAGTGAAAGTAACGTTTTTGTACTGGGTTTGGTCATTCTATTTTCTCCAGAAAACTTTGGCAAAATTTATTGCGAGCATGAAACAGAAATAATTAAGAAGCAGCTTTTACGGCAATTTTTGGATTACTGATTTTCAAACATATAGAACCAGAATATTTCGTTCAAAAATATTTCTCTGAATGGTAGCTTTTTGGGTATTTGCTTCAAAAGAGGATTGCTTTAACATACATTTCAAAGTTGCCAAAACCGGCGTTTATCTATTGACAAAGTTAAAATTAAGTTAGTAAAATAAAGTCATCATTTTGAAAGCATGACTATTTGTCATGACTATTTTATTTTAGAACTGCAGTAAAGAATGATGAGAAGCGTTATGATTATTAGTTTAAAATATTTCTTCATATTAATTTGAAGAATTTGCTTCAAAGTCATTTTGGCTCTTGTCAATTTGATCATAAATTTATTGACAAATTTAGGACAAATTCTGTCATTCTAGCTTGAAATTTGTCAGGAAATGGATCAGTAATAGATTGATCAAATTTTCCTTTCACTTTCTGCAATGAAATTCTGTGGGAGGTGTTAACTTGATTAGAGAGGTTTTGACCGGGTCCTACGCTTAGGCTTGGACAATAAGCCTTTTCTCTCTCAAGGTACTGTACATGCTATGCAGGGATGACAAACACGTGAATGATATCCCAATTCTCATATTCAATTATGTACAAAGAAGTCGTATTCCAACAACGGCAGTCTTTAAGAAAGAACCAGGGAGGCGTACCTCTATGACATAGCCGATGTTGTAGAGGTACGGCCAGTAGAGTAGGATGTCTCGTTTTCAAGGTCCTCGAACTCGTTTTCATCTACCATGCGATAGTCAGCATGTGCTGAGCTCATGTCTGAATCTGCAGTCTCTTTTTCAGAATCTGTGTCGTCATCTGTACGGAGCTTTGAGTAAGAGGAAATCGGTCCATTGGGGGCTGAAGATGACCTTTTCTGCGCTGTTATTTCTTCATATCCCCATGGGCTAGGTAAACCAATCGCAGATGAGGGGGGCCTGAAAAGGATGGCATCAGATTTGCACCGTTCTTATGACAAGCAGGGGGGCAAAGCTAACATGGAAAATGAGGGTGCAGATGGGGGCCATCAATGAGGGACAGGATGGGAGTTGGAGCGACTTCATTCGATGAAATCAATCAATAAAAAGAAATCAGCGAAAAACGAAGTCAATCAGATCAAAAAGGAGGTTGAACTTACTTCAGTTTGAGGAGCTGCTCCTCTGATGTGGAGGTTACACCAATAGCTGCTGCCTTCGCCATTTCGAATCGACGTTGAATGGAGGCAGCCTCCTATATGAACCACAGATGGAAATCACAGAATAAGCCCAAAGAGAAGTGTTATAACGATAAACACGATTTTCCGGTGACACATATGTGCAACATATGGACGCCGTCGAACAAATGTTTACTGGAGCAATGTGAATGCCTTACAAATATCGATGTACAAAAAGAGCCTAGACATGGTATTACGTTTGATATCAAGTTGTTGAAAGATTCCCAGTAAGGTCAGTAAGATTTCTGCAAGACCAAGCAAAGGAAATCGTAAGAAACAGACATCATTAAAACCCATCGAACTGCACGTAGCATTGTCACAGGGTTTCTTTCTAGGTGACAAAGAAATCTGCCCCACTGAACACAAGCTCAAAGGCTTGATGCTGTGGGATCCAATCAAAAATGGCTACCAATGGCTACTTGGTCAATATTGCAAATATTTCTACCAATTAGGTTATAATTGCAGCTGTTACATGATCCCAATAGGATTGGTAACACAGATTGGTAGGACGCCCTTGGACTTGCGGATCTTCTAAATCAAGATAATACAATGAGCTTGAAAAAGGATAGGTCAGAAGATAGTCTTAAGCAACTCACAACAGGAGACTTTGCTGAGCGAGGTAAATTGTTGTTGTTGTTGTTGTTGTTGTTGGACTCCAATGCCCGGGACCTCGAACTAGTCCGTATCCAAGGTTTCGCTGCGGAGGCGGTCAACGACTCCTTTTCATACGACGTGCTACCTGCCCGCGTGGCATCGGACGACGTCACGGGGGACATCTCGGTTTCACGTGTCCCGCGGGACGTAAACGAGGACCACGATGTGGCTGGACTGAGGCCCAGGTACTCCAAAACGACACGCTTTAGCTGTCTATACGACTCCTCAAGGTCATCTGAAAAAGCGTTTAGAATCCTAAAGCATTCTATAGCTGACACGTGGTAAAATATTCGAAAATCTCCAACGCGAGTGATAATGTTCTTCCTTATTCAATAATGCCTGGCATTATTTTGGGCCGTCAAAAAGAATACCGAAAATCATCACGAGAATAGAATAATATCCAAAGTCCTTCTTAGAAGAACACAAGCAAATTTACGAGTCATGTGTCGTTTTAAATAGCAGAATGGCGTGGCTATAGGTGAAGGAGCTTAAAATCTGAATAGCAATAAACAGTTTTCTATCAAGTACGGATAAAGAACTTGCTATATAATAACAACCAAAAGACTTATTCCTAGACGAATTCGACTTAGAGCAATAATTTTATTAATAAAAAGTTAAACCTTGTAAAAAATTATGATCCTATGTAAAGATATGGCCCACATAAATTAATTGTGGCAGCATGCAGCTTGTCTCTCTAACGACAACAATTACTCAGACTTTCCTATCAAAATTGCTAGACTCATAGTTGATTTTAGAAAATCTACTAGTCTACTAAGTTTAGAAAACCTACTAGTCGATGAAAGGCTTGATTGAATTTTGATTATATCAAAGATAATAATGTGCCAATTACCGCAGCAGATGACCATGTCAAAATATCCTGGATGTTCCCTGTTCATCTCTACGTACAACTCGACTCTTTCAACAGCATAATTAATATGAGCATCACTGTAGCATTTCTTCGCCCTCATCCGTTCTTCTTGAACCTAGAAAACAGTGTCAAAACTGCTCGATCGATTGAGTTGGAGATGGGCGTACATCCATGTGGTTTAGAGAGTTTAGATTTGAATACTAAAACTCAGAAGCCAAATTAAGGTTTATATTTTGCACAACATGACTCTCTTCACCCCTCTAAACTCCCAATCCTGAGTAAAGACCATGTTGTAAAGGTTTTGCTACCAATTCTGCCTGATATGCATGAATCTTTCTATCAGATACGTAGGGCTAAATAGGTTGAATAGAAGTTGCATTCATACGGCATTTTGATACCTTCTTTGTCTCAGGTAGCATCAGGATATACCGTGGCTCGAAGTGAGTATTTTTCAATACCATTACACCCTAAAACAAAATTAGAACTGTAAAGAAAAATTCAAAAATAAAGACTGTTTTTCAAGAGAACAAAAAAATTGATATCAAGTATCAGAAGATCAAGTGAAATGGAGAAGAGGAATTTAGTTCTAATAGCGTGACATCAAACACTTTTGATTTTTTTTAACAGCAATCAATCGACATGAAATCAGATTCAGCTGGAATATGTATGTCTCAGCTGAACAGCCTATGAACATTCTGTTTCATCAATTTATAAGCATTTAAGGCTGTAAGGCGTAGGATTTCAGCTGAGCAGGTTAGGTTTGAGTTTTGAGGTAATAAGAACTCTTCTCCTCTCTGAATTAAGGTTCTACTTGGTCTTTTTTTCCAAAAACCTATCAAAATCTTAAAACCTGCTGCAGAGAATTATCACTCTCTCACTCTCTTTTTTCCACAAAAATCGTTTATGCTTAGGTGTATTTATTCTTGCTGCAAGAAAAGAATTACTAATTGATTATTCAAAACAGTGTAATATTGTGAAATAACAGAAACTGTGGATAAGATTGAATCAAACATAAAAAACAGATATCACAACTGAGATATAATGAAATATATGTATTCAACCTTCGAGCTTCGTTTCTGAAGGATAATCATAAAAAATGTTAGGCTTTTGTTAGACTTCAATTACCTTTGCTTAAGTTATGGATTTATGCAATGTGCAGGTTTCATATGCATAAAACACACGTACCTCCAACTCTAAATGCAGAGCACACGCTAATCCCTCCTTCGCAACCGTCTCGATTGCTTCGCGGCTTATTCCAAATTGGTTGTTATATAAGTGGCAGGAAGAGATGAACTTTCCCTAAAACAAAGTTTTAACATTTACATTGACTAAGGGACTGATTACATTGAAATACGCTAGTCTTGACAACTCTTTGAAAGCACTATCTAGCTTTTTATTGGCAGAGATGACGAAGGTAGCAAATTATGATCCAAAATGCTGGAAGACATGGAAGGTGGAGGGTAAAAGAGACAGCTCTGATTATGCACTGAACTGATATGGTTAATTACCTGCTAACCTAATCATAAATTGCAAATGACCTATTCATGTAAAAATGAGATTTCGGCATCCATCATTATGGTTGTCTTTGCTAAGACATGTGAGTCTACTATGCAAAAGAATATGGTGACTAACTTCTGATTGGGAATATAGGAAGTGCCATACTGAAAGCACTGGATGAAGGACAACTGTTGGTTAAGCCAGTAGCGCTTATAAACCCCTTCTATTGGTCTAGTTTTTTAGTCTGAAAAACGTAGGTTGAGAATAAGTAGGCGGATCAGAATAAAGCCTTGAATGCATTCGTCCAAGCCACATAGCAATGTGAAAATACATACAGAGGGTGACATAAAGACTAAAAAGGATCTTTGTTGAAAAAGATTAGCAAGAACTAAAGTGATTTATTCATGGACCAAAAAGTATGCAGATTGTCCTAGGAGTGGACTAAGCCTAGTGCTAATATTGCATGTGACAGTTTAGCCTCGAAGCCATGGTTAATTCCTAAACGAGGTTGCTGGTAAATGTCAATTTTGTTTGAGAAAAGAAAAGAAGTCTACAAAAATACCCACGGCGGCAGAATCTCTTTCGAAATCTTCCTTTGTGATGAAATGATAATCAGTGCCATCAACTTCGCTCTCCCGGGGGACTTTTTCATTTTCCCGCAAACCCCTAGTCGTGTAGGAAATCCTGAAAAAGTGAACACAATGGTAAGGCTAGGCAACAGAGAAAAAGTTAGTACTAGATTCGTAAAGTACAATGAAGGCTCAATGGTAATAATTGCCAATAAAAACCATTAGCATTGTGAAAAATTGGGTTTGTATATTTCTGGGAGAAAGAGCAATAACTGCATAATTAATGGAGTGGAAATCTGAAAAATCATGCCAGGGAATAGAGCAAAGTTCAACTGAGAAATGATATTTGAGAAATAATGTGCTCTTTGATATACCCTTCACACGATGACATGATAAGAAAATCGATAAAGTATTTTAAAATCTAAAGAATAAGGAAAAGAGCCCTACCCTTCTCCAAAGAAATTTGGAAATTCTTGGCAAAGCTTCTTGATTAGGGTCCTTTTTCCAGAACCAGACGGGCCAGTTAAAACAAGCATTGGATACGGTGTCTCGGTACTTGAAAGTGTGCTGAAATGAACTTGTTGTTATACAACCAGTGTAGTGTTACCATTCACCCCCTCCCTTAATTATCAAATGAAAGCTTTAAATGCCATTAATTCGATCCTTAGAAGCCCATTGAACGCTGTAAACAGTATTTCCCTTTTTGCTCCATCTTTCTCCAAACTGCTGCAATCAAGTAATTCAGGTCCCTTGCTCTAACCCAGGTCCTTTGAAAAGTGTCTATTCTACTTTGGAGTTAAATGAAATCTATGATAAATCTGGTTAAAGTTTAAGGAATAGATGCTGCAGCAAACAGACAAAATTTTACCTGTTGTAAAGCTTTATAGGCTGTTGGTATGAGCGAACCAGGTTGAGCATGTGATTGCGTGCAGCCATGATATCCAATCGAGGCTTAAAAAGATTCTCTGACGCAACCTGCAATAAAGTGTTTGTTGAATAAACAGCCCACTGTTTCTGATTTATAACCTTTGCTAATATAATGATCATGAATCAAGAAACATCATGCCCAAGTTTAAGCATAATTGCCAAATTTTCTATCTGGTTTGAAATAAACCTTGATATTAAATGTTGGTTTAACATATTTGACATTAATCGCCGATTTGAGATTTTCAAAAAACCTAGAAACGCTTTGAAAAGCTAATTATGTTTAGAATAAGTCAAAGCAATGTATTTCAAGGAATCATCTATCTATCTTTCTTATGGCAGTACCGGTTGTATCAGTTTAAAACAGGGCTGCATTTATTACGTAACGTCTTAGACTCAAACCTAATCTTATACAACATCGATATTATTGCACTACCATTTTCCCTAGTAATACTGGATTAATTGATATTGGCTTATATTTTGAAACCTTTTCTTCCGGATTAACTGGGATAGCATCCAACTCAACGAGACGTGGAATCCGGAACAGGATTGACAGCCTGTAATCTGGGAAATCCTAAAAGAAAGGAAAATAATTCCAATAAAAAATTTTCGACATTAACAAAATATATTCACTGTAGTACATTTGATATTAATTTAGCATTATTTCTGGAAGTTCACTCGCGTGTAGTAGACTGAGAATGAATTAACTAAGTATTCAATATACTGGGTGTGCAGTATATTGGCTCTTCCATCTGGCTATATATTTCTCAAAGTATTATATCTTGCCTTGCTTCTAAAATCAATAAATGTTCAGCTAGGGCGCAACATATATCGAGAGGATAGAGAAAAGACTGGCTACATTTTGCATCTCTACAAGCTTGCTCGCACTTAAGTCACTTCTTAGCAGTTCCTAATTTATAAAGATGTGAACATTTATATTTAGATTTAATTTACTGTCAATTGCTATATGAATAAGTTTCGAAAATAGAATACGTTTCTCTACAAGGACACCTTAATATGACAAACCTGAATTGGGTTGTAAGACAAATCCAGGATTCTCAGCAGGGGTAGATCTCTAATGTACCGGACCTCTGACAAGTCAATAATCTTTGAAGAAAAACACAAAACTAAGTTTGAAATTGAAGCTTCAGACCTTTGCTTTAATATTGTCAGACTTTGGTTAACTCAGAAAGGCCAGATTTGGGATTTTCGTTTTCAAAAATACAGGAAGCTTTTGACTAAAGCCATGAATTAAATCAATGATGGTCAATGTGTAAGCAAAAACAATCCGAGCAATTGAATGATCAACTTTAATGGTTCAGCTAGGTTGTATCAATCGTTGCCATTCACCACTTGTAAAAGATTTAAAGTAGAAGTTTGTTATACGGTCTGTTATACGGTTTTCTCTCTATGAGCATCAAAAGCTTTTCAAAACCATGCAGATACTTGGTAAATTAAATTGATATGGCAGAAAGGCAGCCGGGAAGAAACTTTAAATAAACACGTGAATTTGAAAAGAACAATTGAGAAATTCAGACTTCAAAATGATCCAATATTGCAAACAGCTTCTCACTTCGTTATATCGTAATTTGATTGTGTCGAGCAAGTCATGTGACTGTAGACCTCGGAGACTTCTAAGACCGTTGTGTGACAGATCTAGAAACTAGAAAGCATGACAGAATTAATTATGGGCAAACTCTGAAGATTGAGAGAGAGGGAGAGAGGGAGAGAGGGAGAGAGGGAGAGAGGGAGGGAGGGAGAGAGGGAGAGAGGGAGAGAGGGAGGGAGGGAGGGAGGGAGGGAGAGAGAGAGAGAGAGAGAGAGAGAGAGAGCGAGAGAGAGAGAGAGAGAGAGAGAGAGAGAGAGAGAGAGAGAGAGCGAGAGAGAGAGGTAGCTTTGAAATAACGTTTATCGTCAGCGTTTCAATCATTTACCACAATGCTTTGATTAGCATATGCTCTACACCATTTCGCTGGCAGGGACTTGAAAATATACCTGTAAGTGGATTAAGCTGCCAATGTTTTCGATTCGCTTTAACTTGTTGTTACTCTGTGATGAGAAAAGGAAATACAATTCGTACAAAAAACATACAGACCACGTACATATCAATCACGATTTGATCTTAATGGCAATCTATCGTTTATAATCTTATTCTGTGTTTCAAAATCTAAAAAAGCTGATAGTGAAAGCTCTTCCAAAGCCCATAGTTTGTCATATCTATGTACTGAACGTTATACACCACCAAAAACAAAAGAGCGTTAAAAATATGTGGGAGATTTGTGGCAAGCTTATAATGTGCAATAGATTTGTACTAAACCAATACTTTCTTCCATCAAAAGCCATTTTCACAGAATAATCCACTTTTATCACAAATTGCTTTAACCATTAAGCTTCTCTGGTTCCGATTTGAATTTCAGAAAACTATTTGGTGCAAAGATTTGTCAAAAGATCATGACTTAGAGAACTTGTCAGAGAAGCTTAATATATAGAGTGTGGTCACTAAAAGAAGCACTTTTACAGAGCATTTTATTTAGCATGGATCAAGTTTATGAAGTGTAACAAAATTGTAAATAATTTTTCCAGAAAAGTGGTAAAGAGAGCAGGTGGTTTGAGGCACTTACTAGATCTAGATATTTCAGTGGCAACTTTTCCAATCCATTCAGCCTTTCAATCTGGTTGTTAGAAACGCTTAGGATCTTTAGTCTTCTGCAGTGTTCAAGACCATTAATCTCGGTTATACAGTTATCTGTTAGAGCCAAGTTAAGAAAAACATGGGAATGATATTGTTAGAAAATGCTTAGCATCATGAGAGGGCCTAATTACTCCAAGGACCTAAATAAAGACAAAGCAATAGTTCAGTTAGGAGTAATTTTGGTAAATATGCAATATCAAAGACAATTTTCTATTATGAAAAATCTGAGTGCATTTCTACTTCCTGTTAAATCAAGCCATGGCAAATTTCCATAATGCTTAAAGAAAGGAGCCATATTTTGAGTCCTGCTATATAATTTTAAAAATATTATTATTTAAACTTTCCCAAGCTTGAAGGATACAATCTAGAATCAGCTTGTTGAGATTTTTGTGTTCGCTGAGGTCTATCAATGTCCTTATCTGGTTGTTTGATAGGTTTACTTCCTGAAAAATCATGAAATATAGGTATCAAGCGGACAATTGACAAAGATGAAAAGGCAACACCAATAATGGTCTGATACAGGTGCATGTTGATCACTACTTGACACTTTGCATACATCATAGAGTGCAATTAGAATGCCAGATTAAAGTACAAAAATGATGCTTTCACAATTTATAGCCTTTTAAGCAGAGCAGCATATAATGATCAGAAAATGAAAGTATTACATATTATGTTTTTGACAATCAAAACATTGTTGATCAACTAGTAGATTGCCTTACACGTAATGAGAGGGGAGCTTGGAAATCCAGTATGGTTGTCAGTTGGTTATGTGATGCATCCAAAGAGATCAGATATGAAAGATGTGATAATGGAGTCAGATCTAAAAATCAAAGTAAAATCTGTATTTAGCATGACACAAAGTAAATCAAGAAAATTAAACAGCAGACTTATAAAGAATAGTAAAATCATTGTATTACAATTCTACAAAAATAAACAAGTTTATAGCATGTTTTACAAATGTCACACAATTCTAAATAAGTAGCACAGTTGGCATAAATATTACCTTCCAATTCATTATGGGACACATCCAAGACTTGTAAATGAGTGTAGGATGAAATTTTCTCAATTGACTGGAGTCCTTTGTCCTGCAATAGAGAACAGCAGAAAAGATTGAATAAAGTGTTTCCTTTCTGGTTAAGGTTCATTGCCAATGATTCAAATAGGCAAGAAGAAGTATAAATGTAACTTGGTTGTTACAAACCTAAATTTTACAACTGAGCTATATATAATAGTTGGTACATACCCGAAGGGTAAGTGACAAGTAAACCTGCATTGTACCGTCAGCAGATCTCCCTAATTGAGATAGTCCCTCAGCAACCATAGCTTCAAAGGGATCTTCTTCCTATTATCAAAAACATTTCACAATAGACAATACAACATACATTAGAATATCAAACTATTAGGAAAGAATAGCATAATATGTGATTGTTGATGACAACATTGAATGTAAAGGATACAATGAAACTGCCGACTGCAGTTTTTGCACAAACAAATGTCATAGGACCTAGTAAACACAGCCCAATCAAAGATAGAGGGAACACCTTGCCCATTTAGATTCAGCACTGGATAGGTGACTTTAAACATTCAAGGGTTAACAAGCAAATTTGTGGCTTGATCAAACTAAGCATAAAATGCTAACATTCTAGAACTGCCCAGGTCCATGCATCACAAGTAGGTGCTGCTCTGGCTACCTTATGCAAAAGGTGAGGAGTAAAATTTACATGTTAGATCATAAAAGCTTCATGATCGACACATAAAACATGAAAATATGAGTTGCAGGTTGCATTTAGTGAAGATTATTTATGATGATCCTTGCTGCAACAGAAACAACAGACGATAAGGTTTTCAGGGATATGGGAGTCTATAATATTATATTGTAATGCCAAAAGCACTTGGTTTAGAACATTCTGCATGCATCCTGCAGCTTTTGAGACATAACCAGAAAATGATGTTGACACAATGAACAATAAGCTACCGATTTGAGACATTCGAGTTCGCAAAATTTCAAATCAAATGCAAATGCTAAGTCACTGCAAACTGATCAATAAGTTTTGAACAAAAAGGAAAAAATTGCTGTTCGAAATAATATATTATGCAAATCTATCTGCCAATCATTGAAAGATATTTAGGAAATCTCTTACAAGAAGAAGCTGTCTCGATATGAAACTTTGTCATAGTAAACCAGCTTTCATAAGGAAAGAAGGATTTGCAGCAGGCGTCAAGATTTTCAACAAAGATTGAGTACAAATACAAGAATTTGACTTGACATCCATAGAAATTTGGCCTAGCAAAATTTCACCTCTATTTCTTCTACTGCAACATAATCACCATTCGCTATTTCATTATCGATCTTTGATACTAGCTCTTCCATAAAACTTTTTGCTTCTATATTCGCGCTTTCACTAACAGCATTTGACTCGCACGGTAAAACCCCATCATTGTTTGTGGTCCCTGCCTGGTCTTTTTCTTCCGCCATCTTGCTTACATTCTCTCCTTGGTAACGCTGCCTCATAACAACAAATGCTCCTTCATAGTTTCAATCGACAAGAAGAAACATATTTGGACAAATGTTGTTTAGACCCCCGTAAACAGAGTTAATCCCCCTCGTCATTCGCATTCCAGCCTGGTACTTATAGGTCGGGCGGTCAGACCAAGACCGTTTATCCGGGACCCCCTTAAGTAGGCGTTCCTACTCACGCGTGCTCCTAGTAAGGCACGCATGGCCTTGGACTCGCCACAACCGTTTGTTGTGGCCTCGTAAGTTGTGCAAATCGCGTTACCACCCACCCACCCTCTTCTTCTGCCCTACCTCGTTCTTCCACCTTGCTGTCATTCTGTTCCCGAGGACCTTTTCGTCTTACGGGCAGGTGCATCAGGCGGGAATATGTTTTTCCCAGTGGTGACACCGCATAAAGAATCGGAATTGTCCAGGCAGTAGAAGGGCTGGTGCACCTAGCAAGCCCACTTCCTGGAATCTTAGCTTAGGACTTAGGGCCTTTACGTAAATGGGACAAGACATGTTGGGTTATAGTCATAAGTTAGTTAAATTAATATTATTGTCTTGTAATGTATTGTTTCGGTGTAAGAGGGTGGGATTAACAGCGCATTGTCTATCAAGAACTGTTTGGATTTTGAAAATAAATCACGCCAGACAGCCAAGTAAGGTTAATACAATACCAACTTTGTATTTGCGTAACAATGGTTTCTAAAATAGATCCTAGACCATCAAGATTCTAAGAGCTTACCTTATAGGGAACTTTCGCTATTCATTGAGTCGGAAATTCTCCCTTGCTTTCAAAAATATTTAGGTCACTTTGAAGTTAAGACTGCAGATACAATTAAGGTTAACTGGGGTGATAAAAAATGAACAGCAGAATTAGCCCCCTCTCCGTTCAAACTCATTGAGAATATTAACATCATGTTTCAAGGATACGAATCTTAATAACATTCCTGTCATCAAACCATGTTCGAATTCAACGAAAATAAATCAAGAGAAATACTTCGGCACTGTCAGCAAAATAAACATTTCACGCTTCTTGCAACCGTCTTTCTTAAATTCAACGATAAACAGTAAATTTGTTACAAATGCTACATAATGAGTATTCCAAATTTCATAATTGCGTATATTATTTCCATTAGAAATTAGTAAATTAATATAAATGAAGTAAAAATATAAATGCCTAATGTTTCTATGGTATGATACATTTTCATGCTAGTGCTATAAATGTGTCAGAATAAGTCGCCTCTGCTCCTATTGTGAGAAAAAAATTCTGTTGCTATCAAATACATGCTCATTTTCATCGAATTAGATAATGCGCATTATCACTCAATTGAAAATTTGCTGAATGACGAGGCACGTTCCTGAAGAGTCCCTAACTTTGCTTTGGTTTTTTGGGAGGAACTCGTTTTGGAAGTGAGACTGTTCGTAACAAAAATTCCTGGAATCCATTACAGTATGCTACTTGAGCAAATCACTGTGCATATGGTATTCGATGTAGATCAAACAAGTGGGCAAGCATATGACAAACACAAAACTGTTCTTTCACTAGTGCGAGGGAAATGAATATATTCAACAGCCAAATCTTCTACAATATAAAACCTAGATATAAAAGTTATCGATTTTGTAATACTGAAGTACATTTAACGAGTCGAAATTACTTAATTGAATCTTCTGACTAAAACCTTGCAAAAACCTATTTGTTTGAATGTAAAAACATATATCTTTCAATACTGCCGCTGTACCGTATAGAAATTCAATCTCATGAGAAAGTCTATTAGTGTGTTTTCTAGTATTTTTGATCCGCAACTGGCTATTTATTGTGTCAGTTCTTGGTTTTTCCGACGTTTGGATACTCTGAGAAGTGTCGGACGAAAAAGTGCTTTAGTATGCAAAAACAGGTTCCGCTATTTCTAGCGATTGTGAAGTTTTGTACCGCAAAGCACTTGTACAGCGTTTATTAGCTTAGCTAGCTACTTAAATTAATTGAAAGAAAGAACGCAGCATTGTTCTATACTTTCTTCAAAATCTATTCCATGTCATTTTCCTAAAAATGATACAGTGCTTAAAGTCATCCGCTTAGTTTCGTCTATAGCGCACATCTGCATGCAACGTCTGAAAAACTTTCCTTCATACCAAAAATGCATTATTTGCTTTCCATATAGACATTTCGGAATCGTAGTAGATGCATTTTTCGTAGTAAGATTTAGGTTTTTAAAGAAAGTATACCTAGCGAGAATTAACTAAGTATAGGCACATTCTCGATCTCTTTTATTTTTACGCATATGATAATAAATGTGTGTATTTTTACTTCGCCTATTCGTTCAGTTTGGCAATCATCTTCTGTGGTGTCTCACAGCAAGTAAGATACGCACATTTCCGTTCAGCACATAACAGCAAACAATCATCGCTATTAAGATTACGTGATATCTTGAAGTCTTCGTCATTCTTCCTGCGAAACACTTCTGAGAATTCTGGCTGTATAGTGAGTGAACTGATTCCTTCTTTGGTGAAAAATTCTTCCACACCTTTTATTGACTGCCGGTTGTATGCTTTGTGCGAACGGAAAACGATGTGGGCCGAACCTATGAAACATAAAAAACCTTTTATTGGGAAAATTAACAAGTCGTGAAATGTGTGTCCTTGGATCAAATCTATTTTTATTAACATCATGCAACCTTTGGGATTGATTAGATTGGTTGTTACTTATCTTACAAGCAAAACGAGTTAAATTGGTTTCATTTGCACCTCAAACGCAAAAATGTCAATACCTTACTGCAGAAGACACCAAGCATTCAACACGATGACAACAAGACAAGCTGACACCAAAATTTTACGATTTCGAGACTCCCTACACCATCGTGAGGAATATTTCTATACAAACTTTACAAATACCACATTTTGTATTTGGTACTAAAATTTCACCCGAAGCCGTCGTGGCCCTATTAGATTGCTGTTGGGAAGAAACCTCTGGATATTTTAATATGAATAGATTGCTTTCACAGATATGTGCCCTAAACAATTCGGGAACTCAATCATACTTTTGAAAAGTATCCGAAAAAGGGATCGTGGTAAGAGCATCATGGGTATAATAGAAAGCTTGCCATATCTTGCTAGTTCATTTTATCCAATGCATTGGATAAAACATTCTATGGTGAATTTCAAAGAGGTGCTTGTTAAGTTCTGGAAATTGACGTAGAGAGAACATCCTGCTTATTAATGGACATAGAAAGCCGAAAGAGCCCCCTGATGCTCCTGCCAAGCGCTTGTTTCATGCTGTTTTTAAGACAGATTTCCACTTTACTATCCCACTTTACTAATTCTTCGACTGATAATAAAACCTCTGCCAAAAGTCTTCGAAAAATTGCTCGAATTAACGCTTCGCGTAAGCTGAAAAATCCCTAAAACAATGTTGTGTAGTGCAAAATTGAATTACCAACATAAGTGATGGATTCTCAGACAGCTTTGGCTTTCGCCTAACAATCCAACATTATTTTAGGGAGCAAGGGGGTTGCAACCACCGAGAAGATAGTGAAAAAGAACGGGGGTCGCAAAATAACAAAAGCCTCACGGTGCTCTAACTTCTTTTGGCACTTATTGTACATTCGATTCATGCACATGGTCGACAATTACCTCAATAAAATGATCAATATTTGTTTTGAGCATAAAGGGTGAATAAGTACTGAATAAAACCAAATGTTACCGAAGTTTTGACAAACATTTCGGGATGCAAAGTTCAGGCTGATGACGCCAGCAAGTGACAGACAACTAATAAGTTTCTTTTATGTAACATTATATGTTTCAGTAAATCAATTAGGCTTCGCCAATTGGAATAACTGTTTTATTAGTGATGTCCTGTAGAATGACAGTCGCGATTAGCTATTACGCAAACTGGACAAGGTAATGTAGAATCAAATCTGAAACCCCTCGAGTTTGATTGATTTGGTGTTCGGCCTATCGCATGGCGCAGCTTTGAAGCATCAAGGGGGCTTGAACTTAAAGCTTGGCGCACACTAGAGTTATCTGCTTAGCAAGAAGTCATTCGTGGCTGCGTGCTGAGCAGAAGACGCAAGTGTGTGGTGAATCTTTTTGAGCTTTTCTGTCCACGCACATTCGCTCAACACGTTATATATTTCGAACCGCTACTTGTCTCTCTGTGTGCACTGAGGGCGCAGCAGCAAACACAACAAATTGGCAAGACGCATGCGCAACAAGAGATGCTAACAAAATAGCGTAGCAAAAGGCGAATTATCAATAGAAAAAACTTAGGGGAAAGGTTGTGGGGGTAAAGTTAACGCTAAGACCTCTTTGAATGCTTTTCTACTTATTCAACGTTTAATCAAGTCTACATGGATTTCTTTTGCTTTTCTTCTCACTATCCAGTTAATTTATTATTCCTTCCAGCGTGCAGGTAGAAACCCAAACAATTACAGAGGCGTGCATAATAATCGTCAGTATCTCCAACGACTCCAGCCTCTTGTTCACTTTCCATGATGCGCATGCGTGGTGGTCATGCGTCACTAAAAGCCTGCTGCGTCGCGCGCAACCACAGAAGAGAACTTCACTCGTTGCAGACAATATCTTATGTTGAATAAATGTGTGAATAGTCAGGTACGATAGAGGAGGTCAAAATGATTCACCGCACAAAATTATTCACCGCACAAAATGATTCACCGCACACTTGTGCCTATTGTTTGAATGCTGTCACAAATGACATTTTGCGTAATAGAAAGATCCAGGGTTTGCCAGGCGTTAGTGACACTTCACTTCCATTTTTTGGAAATTATCCTGTGGTTTAGATTTGAAACTTGGATATTTTCTTTCAATTGTATGTAAAATTAAACAAGAGACACAGGCTGGCCTACAATTGATGTAAAACATCGTAGGACATCGGTTTCTCTTTACTTGGTTAGCTGACCTTGGAGCCTCCGAATAAAATTCTAGCTTCCAAAAACTGGTAAGAAAAAGAGGTTGCTCTGCAACAAAAACTGAATTCTGTTTACTGTCAATAATCTGGTGCCACATTCGGAAAAAAGGACCAGAGGTGTGACCCTACATCGGAAAAAGTTGGAACTAGATAGTGGATTAGAAGGAAATATGGTTAGAGGGAACTATTCAAGTCGTTCTAGCCCGCGTTTCAATGCAAAAGGTCATCATAGGGCTCTTGTGTTTACAGGTTAACCCACCTACAACCTGATCCCCGGCAAGCTGCCAAATGTGCAGCTCATGAACGCCCACAACTTCTGGGATGACTGTAACGAGTTTTTCCTCAAGTCGCTTCAGTTGCACTGTCGTAGGCACGGTCTGCATGAAAATAGCGATGCATTCTTTTAGCAAGGGCACCGAAGTCTTCAAAATCAACACCACCACAACGAGGCTGAGACTGGGGTCGACGTAAACAAGCCAGCCTCCTTTTGCGTACATGACAACCAGTGCTGACGTGATGACGATGATGGTCGTAAACACGTGCTGCAGAATGTGAAGGTAGACAGCGTGGATGTTAAGTTGATGAGAGGCTCTAGACGAGTTGCTGTCACTTTTTATCAAATCTGTAAACACGAAGGATAAAAACATAATTATTCAGTTCTCCGTTTACTCATCTCGCATAAACACTTCAGGACTATTCGACAGAATCTTAGATTATTTAAAAATTTTATCAAACTTGAGACCGCATTTCAAAAATAATTTTCAAGATACAGGGGTTGATCTATTGACAAAAAGATGCATGCTTTATTGACATTTTCACTTTTAACTGAAAGCAGGATTTCTTAAAATAAAAAACCCGATGCCTATGTACACAACAGTAAAATTTTCATTAAAATTTCATTGAAAATTTGACTTGGTCGAGAGGAACGTGAAGCCTTTGCGGTTGGGTGCCAAAGAAATCACTTTTTAAATAACAATTAGTCTAGATTTTTCAGTGATACTATTCGCGCGAGACTTTTAGCCTTTCTGACGATTCTTGTAACCATTTGTTCTTGAATGAGGCCAAGACGCACGATTAATTTGGAACTCCTTACGTGATCTTTGACATTGGGTAGAGTTAGCTTCAAATTTAACATCCACCGTGAATTTCCTGAACTCTGTGGATCTGTCCTTCTTAGCACATTTGAAGTCATCATAGCGGAACAGAATCAGTCCAATGACATTGACAACCAGCCCCATAACTCCCACTACCAGCACTGTCTCAGGGTGTTCGATACTGTCAGGAATCACCAGGCGTTTCAGCGACTCGACAGACAAGCTGAAGCAAATGGCCACTAAGAAAATCGAGTTGATCGTAGCTCCAAGGACTTCTGCTCTCACGTGACCAAAAGTAAACGTTCCGTCAATCTTTTTCTCAGAGAACCTCAGTGCCATATAGCCAACGACAAGGGCTGCAACATCTGAGGTCAAGTGAAACGAATCGGCAATAAGTGACAATGAATTTTCCTTGTAGCCGACGAAAATTTTTGCCAGGCACAGGATGACTGTTAGAATAATCATGACCAGAAAACTCAGCCTGTATCTTGTTCGTTGAGTGTAGCACGTCATGGTCGCTTGGCAGATGACGAAGCTGTTGAGGAGGTCTCTACAAAAGATGATAACTGCGTTCAAACTCAGATATCAAAGAGATGGAGGATAAAAGCCGTGGTTGGAAGGGCGAGTGGTCAAACCGGTCAAACGTCGACATGAAAACGAGGCCCGAAAAATTGGGCAATCAAAAGGGGAAAATGCAAAGGGGAAGACCCAAAAAATATAAAATGTGATTGACCTTTGGCCAAGTGGCATGAACTTAATTACACAAGACATTAGTAGTTCTGTACAGTGCACGTAAACTTTAAAAGCATAATGGTTCGCTTAGAACAGGGATGGCGCCAGAAAAGAAAAGCTGGGGGGGGGGGGGGGGGCTATAATGTCAGAGTGGCGACAGTGAGTGAACCGGGAAAGTATTTACGGACCACGCCTCTCTAAAAACATAACAGAAAAGCAAATAATCAAGCTTGGATCTGAACACAATACTACGCGAGTTTGCTCTTTTGCTCTGAATGCCCAAAAGCATCAAACTGTTTAGTCTAGCATATTTCATCCTATTTCGTAAGTAATTCTTTACAGCTCTTAACGTTCTGAAAGACCTCTCGCAGGAAGCAGTTGACGCTGGAATTACGCATGCAATGGTCAATAGTCTGTTAAACTCGAAAAAATCTCAATCGCAAGATGAAAATTCCAAAGGCCTTTAGGCTTCTCTTCTGTCGGTTTCCTTGTTAGCATTCTCTTCGTATTGAGAACCTCGAGCCGCCCAAATTGCATTGGTACATGTTTGCAAAGGCTGCAACACTTGCCATTGCAAAAAATAATGACGACTTTGGAGTTAACGCAGGTATTCCTGTCATTATTTCTTTATTTTCAGCACTAAATCGGCGATTTAACTCCGCAAGAGCCCTGTCAATCAAAGGATAGAAAATGGCGCTCCTGAAAGAATCTGTGAGTGGTGCTCTCATACCTATCGTAGAATCTATCAATTCGTCTTCAAACCTCTCAGGTACCCGTGATGCCCTTTAAGGTGCTCTTCTCTGAATGTCATTATCTTTACAAAGTTCTTCACTCTTGCACTTCAGTTTAGCATAACAGATTTCTGTTCTCAATGATGCAATTCCTTCAATCATATTTTCAACAATATCCACTGCATCAGCAAGAGAATTCTCCGCATGTTGTAGGAAATCTGACGCAGCCTTACAATTTACCAGAATTTCCTTAACTGCCACCAAAAGTAAGCAGAAATCCTGGTTCAGAAATCCAAGCAAACAACGTGCTTCAAAAGCTCTATCTCTATCCTTATCATGCAAATCAATTTGCTGCAAAATCTTTATCACTAATCCGAGTCGCCTGTAGACTATGCTACACATCTCATATTGATAAGACCATCGTGTGTCCGACAACCTTTTCATCTGTAGTGGTTTAAGGTTCATGTATTTTTGGAACCGCATCCATTTTATTTGCACTGCACTTCCACCTATAAAAACATACAACGTTGGAGGATCACGAAAAAATCGGCCGCCTTCTTGATGTTCTTCAAGACATCAACGACGACTAAATTCAGTCTGTGGTTGAAGCAGTGTACGTGGTTAGCCAATGGGGCTTTTCTCTGTATCAAAAAATTCACACCACTGACATGACCTTTCAATACTGAAGCTACGTCATAGCCTTGTCCCACCCGGTTGTTCATGTTCATCCCAAACGCTGCCATAAATTTAAGGATTGATACTGAAAGGCTTTCGGCATCCAGCCCATGAGTAGCCAACTTCATTCCCACAAACTCCTCGTGGATCATTCGAAAAAATGAAAAAAATTGAAAAAAATCAAACAATAAAAAAAATAAAATAAAAATCTGGAAGTGAAAGTTATGAAAGTGCCGACATTGCTGAAAATTATTCAAAAATTGAAATGCCAATAGGGGGCTCAATGGATTTTTGGGGGCTCCTGCCCAAGCACCCCCGGTGGCGCAATCCTTGCTTAGAAAGATGCGTAAAATGGTACGTATCATTGAATATTGGGGGCATACATTCCACTTCGAGTATTTGGAGTGTCTTTTGCTTGCCCAGGGGGACATTATCCCCTCTTCCCATAATTCTCTAATTAATAAAAATCATTATCCCCTCTTCCCATAATTTTCTCCTCGAATTGTGAATTGCGAAATCGATCCCGGCGAGCATTTGGGGGGGGGGGGGTGTCCTCCCTCATCCCTGGTGCACCGTGGCGCCACTTCCGCATTCAGTGAGGGTTGAACCAGTCTCTTGATGCTAGATTTCTCGCTGTAGAAAGCTGTGCAGGTAGGCTTGGCCAGCCAATTGGAAGATTATGGGCAAACATGGAAAGTAAGGGGAAAGTAAGGGAGACTCCAAGTCTTGCTTGCTTTCCCCCGGTTTTTTATGATAGTCTCCCTTTTCTTTCTTGTCTTTCAGTAGAGGTTTTCTCATATGAATATACCATTGAAAGAACTTTCTTCGCGGTAAAGTTTTTTATTTGTGTTTGCAAATTAACAAAAGAGAAAAAACCATTAGAAAGACCCATGATAATTGTTGTCATTAAATATTTGGTCACCATGACTTTTTGACAGGTATGTTGTTTACAAATTCAACAAACTCCAGGTATCTCCCTGTTTTTGGCCAAATCTCCCGGTTTTACTCAACAAAAAACTGAAATCTCCAGGTTTTAAAATTTATAGGTTAACAAGTCTACTCCTAGGTATAGGAAAATAGCGGGGACGATGAAATCAACGTGGGTATTTCCATTCGCTGGCCACAACCACACTTCCGCCTTCGCTTCTCTTCTGCAAACCGCCACAAGCTTCAGGCTCCTATTTACAATCTTATTTCCAAATCCGTAAAGGCAAGTTAACGCGATTGCAGTTTATGATCATATATGAATATGAGGTGATTTTGATGCAATTTATCGCGGAGACAAAAAACCTCTTGCTTTGATTCTGCCCATGGTCCTGTCACGTGATATGGACGTGAGCAAGATGTCGGGGTCAAAGTGTCACTTTTCGTCCTGGTACTCCAGTTGAGCAACCGGGCCAAAGTCATGTTGTCTCAAGGACCTTCTTTGCGGATTTTGAAGTTGCTTAGTGTTTTCATGGATGCTGGTGAAAAAGTTCTCGATGTCATCGATCTAGTATCCATTATTTTGGCAGACAGGAGAAAGCTTTCCGTTGCTGTATTCTAGCAGTTCCTGGCCGAGAGGCAAATCACTCCAAATAATCTCGTACACTTTTGTGAAAATCCTATTGTTTTATCAAAAAATCCCTAGAAATCCTATTGTTTTCGTTGAAGTCCCGTCCCGTACGCTATTTGCAAGAGCAAATTGCCCCTCGTTCCTAGCAACATTAACGTTGGTGACGAATCTCCAATAAATCTTACGTGTATTATAATTGGAACCAATCTTTAGTTTCTTATCATGGTTTTTATTTCATCGCGATATAATCTCACCTCTAACTAAGGAGCCTATCAGCAGATGTTTAAAATTTTTTCCTCGACGAACTTCAAGACATGGCAACTATGAATTGGTGAAGGAAGCCACGATTCAACCACTCGCAGGCAAATTAGAATTAACATTTCCTGCACTCTAAATATTTGCCATCCGTTATATTTCCTGTGCAATACTGAGCTCTAACGGGACCCTGCTTCTAATTAACTGTCTATCGATTTGTTAAAGTTTATGGTTTAGCAGTAAACTGCCACGGCGTAAATTATTCATGAAATAAAACATTTACCTTCGTAGTTCTCTTTTGCTTGGCAGATGCACCTCACGCTACCCAAAACGCCAAAGATAGAAAATGTTCTAGGCCAGTGTTTACTCTACCACCGAAGGCCTTTGTTAAATGACGAGCTGCTTTGTTTATGGCAAAACGCTGAAGTCATCCAGCTTTGTGTGATATTTCATGCCTTTGTTCCTTTGAAAAGTATTTGACCACGCAAGAAAAGGTCATATCAACAGGGGGCGGGCAAACGGTTTGAAAACTAATTATCCCGAAATAACAGGACCAAATAATTGATACAATACACAATGATTTTATGGAAACCTACACAATCATTTGATCGAATACAAAACAAAGTGAGCTACAAAAGAAACTAGTCACGTGATATGATAGCGCCAGCTACACTGGAAGGGAATGATGAGATAGGTGTTTTTGATAAAAAGGAATATTGCCCAGACGGATTGGGTTTAAAACAGATCTGTTGTCCGATCGTACGGATGGCTTTCGAAGCTATACAGATTTATCAACCAAGCCATTTCAGGTTTTTAATCTGTATTATGTAAAGGTGTCGAACTGTGATAACGCGACGAGAACAGGGCTTTCGATCAAAAGACAATTCTTCCGGTCAGAAAGTGTTGTTTCACTTTGATCTTAAGGCGAATTTACACCTTGAATAAGGCGAGAAAATTTTAAGAATATTAAGGCTCGGCAAAAATTGAATATTCTTATAAAAAAGTGTGTAACAATGATGTGAGTTTTGAAGATGGATGCTAAAGAAACAAAAAAAAAATGAAGGGGGTTTAAAAAAATTTTCAGTACCCACAGGAGATAAGGAAAACAAAAGAGTGACGAATGTGAAAATGTAAAGTAATCAGGAGCAATGGAATTAGTGGTTAGAGTGATTAGTGGCAGAACTAAAAAAAAATTAAAGAGCTGTTGCTGAAGGATCACAGAAAATTGATACCGTAAATCCTCGAATTGCCCCTCCCCCCTCGAAAAAGTCTCCCTCCCCTCGAATAAACCCCCACTCTAGAACTACAAATTTCCAATAAGCCCCCCTCGAAGAAGCCCCCCTCGATTTGTTGATTTTTGACTACTGAGGTTGCCTTTGGAATTTTAGTGAATTACCACAAACATTTATATTTTTGTTAACAATTTAATCAAATGTTACTTTATACTTAGGCTATTTTTTATATTATGAAAAGAAAGAACCTTCAAAAATTATCTTTTAATGTGGCATGTTTCAGGAAATTTTATAAGCCCCCCCCCCTCCTTCGAATAAGCCCCCATCCAAAAATATCAAAAAGAAATAAGCCCCTGGGGGGGCTAATTCGAGGATTTACGGTATTTGGATTCTTATATTGAATTTGGCGCACGAAACGCATTCTTTTACAATACATGCTTTTTTTATAAGGAACCTACCTCAAGGCCTAGTTCCAAAAGTTCCTTATTCGTAGACCTCACGTCATCAGATTTTAGTACCAAAAGTTCCTTAAGGTCTCATTTTCGGTGTTTTGACTACAATAAGCCTAAACACTTAATATAGTGGGGCCAGACTGCATATGCGGAAACTACTCAATGAAGCACTTGACACACGAATGGCAAACAATCTATGCGAGTATTCGCTGCAAATTAATGGAACCGGCTTTTTGTTTCTTATTGCTTGCAAATATAAAAAAATTTTCAATTCGAAAAGTTTTTTAGTGATTTCGTTTTTAGTAGTATAAGTTCTTTAAATATTTTGGCCTTCTACATGTAGGTTCCTTATAAAGTGGTTCCTTATAAAAAAGCGTGTAACACATTACTCGTGTTTGACTGCCAAAATATAAACGAAGAAGGAAGAAAGAAGAGACAAAGAAAAGAAAAATTGAACTCACTTAATATAAATTAAACACTTTGATCTGTATTTGATTATTTTGACAAATAACTGTATGTCGCAAATTGTACGCTAGACATGATAGTGTGAAGAATAAAGACTCTATTGCAACAGCTAATAATACTTTACTAAAACTGAACACTTTAAACTAATGCAAACAGTGGTGATTTACAGGCAAAACATAAGCAAAATTTTTCAGTAAAAACGAAATATGTTGAATTTCTAATGCAAACTATAAATACTATATTGCGAATACAATCATATTAGAATACGTTTGAGCGTAACTGGTCATTTAGCCGCGCGGCCCTAAGCATTGTCATTACACTGAAGAGAGACAGAACGATCATGGCGTAAAAGGTGCTTTCCCAGCCGTAATGCTCCGCAATAAATCCAACCACAGGGCCTTCGATGATGGTGCCAACACTTCCAAATCCTTGAACAATTAAAACATAGTAATATGTAAAGACACAAGATGTATAAATTCTGGAAAGGTAAATCATGCTGTGGTAGAACAATTTCATTGCTCCAAAGAATTCCTGTTGATCTTTACTGATCATGTTTCATAATCTCCTCTAATGATTGTTGTGACTTGTAAGGGGAAAAGCGAATTACCAAAAATGGTCACTTGCCTAGGTTAATCTGAATCGAGCACTAACTATTTCTGCAAAATGCATTTACAAAAAACACTTCTTAATAACATATTTCAGCAAAATTTCACTCGCAGCAAGTAAATTGTCATGCGGTGGTGCAGGAGGTTAGAAGGCCTATACGCATGTAAGGCATTGGAGCTGGAAGGTGTTTTAAAATCTTATAAAAGATTTCACTGAATAACAATGCAAAAAACACTTTCCTTAACCAATGGAAATGCATTAGGTCAGGGGCACCTACAATCTATTTGCCCCTCGTACCCTTAGCAATGTTCTTTTCCTGATATGCAGGCGTCCCCGCATCAGGTGAACATGTTTTAACGGATATTTCATACAAAGATTTGTAACTAGATACTTAGTGCTGGAAAATGCCATCAAATCTTTTTTCATTAACAACCACTTAATCAAAAGACAACTTTTTTAGTCATGTGGCCAAGCTAAAAGACTTTGAAATGAAGTGATATAAACTTTTCCAAGCAGCTTTTCCGATTACTCATCGCGCCAAAATACAAAAATCGCCTTTTAAAATTTCTTTAGGCATGCTCTCACGGGTAGAGTTGTTGTAAAACAGAAAGGCTCAAACGCACTGGCATCAGCTTCTAACTGTTTCCCCATTTAATTTGACCCAAAATGTCTACATATTATGGATATGAGCAAAACAAGTTTTCTGAAACTCTGCTTACAATTACTTTCAAATTCATTCAATTGAAGTTTGGTGCTATATTGTCCTATTCCCATTGTTAACTTATTCGCATGAAAAACATTCTCACAAAGACAATTCCTTTCTTACTTCACTACACAGTGCGTTTTACATTCGAGGATTAGACATTCAACCACTTTGAGAGTGACATCAAAGAAAATAAAAATAACCTATTATTATCAAAAAATCATTATGATCGAAGTTCTCACTTGATTCAATGGTATTATTCATTTCTTGTCTGTGGACTTCTATTGACATTTTCAATGAAACTTGAAAATATGAAGACACACCCCTAGCCAAGTCGGGTCCTTAACGCTTTCATTTCCGGACATGACATTTAACACAACGGGCCTTCGCCCTTTTGGAATCCGGACACAAATAAATACACCCACACAGCAAATAACACAATGTTAACAATCGGGTCCTTACCGTTTACGAATCCGGATACAGCAGATTGGGCATTTTCTCTTTCTCCCAGTTCGGCAGCAATCGAACCGGACACAAACGCATCGGGTCCGCAATTACAGATTCCCGCCATGAGCATAAATGTGACATTGAAAATCCACCCCCATTTACTGGTAGCTTGGAACAGAATGAGTGCAATTGTACTGCCAATCAGGGCAAACACCACACCCCAATGGGTCTTCCCATGTCCAAGTAACCTAGAAAGTATTGAAAAGTTGGAGCTTTCAACTCGAGAATGAAGCAACTACCATAAACTTGTAAAACAACTGTGAACAAGGTTGGAGGGTTGGAGGATTGGGGGTTGGAGGATTGGGGGGTTGGAGGATTGGGGGGTTGAAGGATTGGGGGGTTGGAGGATTGGGGGGTTGGAGGATTGAGAGGGGGGTTGGAGGATTGAGAGGGGGGTTGGAGGGTTTGGGCGTGTGGTACACATTTTGGAAAGTTGGTCAACAAATTCTGTGGATAGTAAAATTTTATGGATTGTCGGTTAATGCATATCTTGACTTGATATAGTGTATATATAATAGTATATTTCAACGAGAATTTGTGGTAGGAAACATTAGGGACAGCACGTGTAAGGATCTCATTTGAACGTTTTTGACAAGATCATATTGACAAAACAGTTAAAGTTCACAATATATTTAGTACAACAAAATAACTATAAAATGAGTTATATATTTAGTAGCAAGAGTTGAATTTTGGTTAGTAAGTTTACCCATTTACACACCGACTCTAAATCGTCAAGGTAAGCCTAGTTCATGATGCAGAACTTCACAGTTTTTGCATTCATTTACGCAACAACTTCAACAACTGTAGGCAGAAACTTTCTACGTTTGATTCGGACTCAATATTTTGAAAAAGCAAAGCGCTACTCGTTTTTCCGCAAAAAACATCTTTTTGTAATTCAATGAATAAAGCAAACATGGTTCTCGAACTAAATCAACAATAGGATTATCCTCTTCCATTATTGTATGATCCTTTTATTACAGAAATTCGTTTGACCTAAGAAATGTTCTGTCCGAGATTATAAATTAATATAAACCGTGGGGAGAATGATTTATTTCCCAAGGTAGTCAGTGAGACTGGTTAGTAAGGTAATTGATATTAATGGGCTAGTATATGGTGGGAAACTTCCTTTTTAAAACAGTTAACTGTGAGAAAGACTGCCAAACATTCACCCCCTGTCACCTATGCCTAAAAGCACTTTTATGCTTGTAAGCTCGCAAGAGAACATCAAAATAGTCCAAAGTTTTTGCCAATTTAAAAAAAAAATAACTACTGAATAGTCGGTAAAAGAAACATAATAATTACAGACTTTATCAATAAAACTTCCTTCAATCAAACGAAACTTGAAAAACCATTCTGTACTAATGGAGTAACTAGCAATATAAATCAAAATATAAGAAACAGATAAATAAATAATAACTCACTTAAAACAATGAATAAGTAAGATGAATAAAGAAATAAGAAACAGATAAATAAATAATAACTCACTTAAAACAATGAATAAGTAAGATGAATAAAGAAATAAATAAATAGATAAATAATAATAACTCACTTAAAATAATGGATAAGTATAAACGAGTAACGAAATAAATAAAGAGATGAATAAATGATAACTAAGTATCAATAAAAATCAATAAGTATTAACGACAAGCAAGTAGTTAGGAGATGATCAGATGCAGTTTATGAAGCCACAAGACGCTGATGAATTGAGATTTTGTGACGTAAGAACTAAGCTCTACAGGTGCCGTTGTGGAAGCCATCTCAGATGCACTTCTTCCTATTCCCATAATTTACAAACCTCGAGATGATTTATCAAAGTACGTTTGGCGACTCGCTTTGCTCCACACAAAAATGCAAATTTGAAAATTAGGAAATTTGAAAAGCAAGAACGAAAATTTGATTATGTTACTATTCCCATACTTGAGAATTCGAGGCCGATATATGTATATAATGTAATCACGTTGCTTTGCGAAAGAGTGCAAAACAGTCTTCCTATCGCATCTTTTCTAGGACCGAGAGCGCAACTACCTCATAGTGTTTATAACGGTTGTTAGTGACAGCTAATTGTGGTCCTACATTTATACGGCCTAGCCCATGAACCTAAAGGCTTGCCAAAGGTTTGGTTGATAAAATGAGATTTAAGCGATCTGAGTGCCAAGAAACGTAAAACCTAAATGAAAACTAAAGAAATTTGATATGACCAGAATCTTCGTAATATATAGCTCAAGATCTATTTTACGTATAGGCCATGTTCTGCAACCAAGCCAAGTATTGTTCCATGATGTGCCATACTGCATTGCTATTAAAACTTATAATTCCAGTCACGCATTACATTGCGGTATTTAATAAAATCAGACGACTGGAAAATGTTCCAACAAAATAGGTTCTGGTTAACATTAAATCAGGTACCACTGACAGAATGAAATACATAATCGAATATATCAGGGTTAGTTTGATCGCAGATGTTTTTAAATTAATACCGCTGCGGCATATTGTATTATAATACATGGAATAAAATGCAAAAAGCTTACCTGTCCATCAGAAAACCAAGAGACGCTGAGCCAACAACGCCACCGATTTCAAAGGTTGTGCTCAGAGCTCCAGCCATTACCTTCGAATATTTCAGCTATCGAGAGAGAGGAAGCAAAAGTTAAGTAATAGAGTTCTAAAGAGATAACGTCACAAAAATCTATTCTAGGAATTTTTTAATTTTTATCTCATAACTTGAGAGAGCATCATAAAATACCTCTAAATGGGGAAAATTAGTCTATTTTGTTACAAATTTCTGAGATATGGCCAGATGTGTATTGGCTCTTTCCCCATCAAAGCTTGTTTTTTTGTCTCTGTTCCGAACTTTACGAGCAACATAACAGTGATTCATTAGCAAACTTCGAATCTTTCATTGGTCATATCTCAACAGGTTTGGCATATTTGGCAGTTTTTCATGGTGATCTTTTATGCTACTTGGTTAAGATTCAAAATACTTAAAATAGACTTTTGGCGACGTCACACGCAAGTATTCTATTATCTCTTTAGTCTCATTAACTGGCAAGTAAATTTGCAGGTATACAGGTTACTTGGGTACTTTCTAATGACATTTTCTTTCTAAGTATAAAGCATTGGAATACATAATTTCTCCTTTCTTTCTGTGGCCTATTGTGTAAGATTCGGCTTGTAGTAACTGAAAGACTTGCAGTAAAATATGGCATGTGCGTATTGACATCTCTTAATAAAACACCAGAACACCAAGATGGCTGATTAATAAAAGTACCATACTCTGACTTGCATTAGTTTAAAAAAAATTGAGTGACAACCAGAGTCGAATTTGTAAATACTTACACTTTGGAACAGATAAAATGGGAGCCACATATACAGACAGTATCGAACAAGTTTCATTAGAAAGGTTGTCCATGCCAATTCAGGTAGCATCCTATGTAAAATTAAGAAATACTTTGGTGATCATTGTACCAAGAGGAGAAGAGTATAAAACAGTTTGATAGTAAAGAATTTCTCATTTCATGTGGTACTTTACTTAGTAAACAGAAGATTTCAATCCACATTTCAAACAAGGGGTTATTTCCAAATTTGATGGAGAATTTGCACCACTAACATATTTATTATATAATTTATATGAACAAATATAAATCTATAATATACTTTACAATAGCAAAAGACTTGGCGTTTTGGAGTCTGTCTATTAAATTTCTCATTCCATGTAGACAGAAAGGACTCGTCTCTTCATCTAAACTATTTTAGAAAGAGATGTGAAGTGGATGTCAATTGGTCATTTACATCCAATCATACGCTCTCCTTACAACCTTCTAGTGTTTTCGATCCGGACCAGGCTATCCATTTCTTCAGCTTTCCGACGTTTGCACACTCTGAGGAGTATCGGACAAAAAATCATGCTTTTTTTTCTTTCTTGCCATTGTGAGGTTTTGTACCACGAAACATTACTCCACCTATTACGTATTTGTGATATCTATGATAAAATATTACATACTTGACTTTCCATAGCTGGAAAAATGTTAACTGTTTATCCGAGAGTACTTTCTCTCCAAGCACCGTCTTCTTCATATCTACAAAAATAGCAGGCAAAGTACAAATTAGGAAACCGTAGTGAGTATCCATACATATAAAGAAAAAAAGAGGAAAGATGGAAGAAAGAAATTGTAAAAAATTCTTGAGTCTTTCACCTTTGCCTGGCACTTCTATGTTTAGTTCCTCGGGCATGTACAAGAACAGAAACACAACGATGCCAACTGCAAACTAAAAATATAAGAAAGCTAGTTACGCAAAGGTGCTATATTATGATGATTTGATACTGACGTCAAGTCAAAACACCATTGTCTATGAATGGCTCAAAGGTGATCAAAAATACACAAAAACACGAGGCAAGGTTATCAGCAAGGAGATCTGTCTACTTGAACGTTCAAAGCCCAAAACATAAGATTGGCATTAATCCCCAAAAAGGCTCTCAAAATGCATGTATCTTGATTGATGATGATTTAATACCGACGTGGAGATCCAACACCATTGCCTATCAATGGTTTAAAGATGGCCAACAAAAGACATTGACACTGTACACAAATAACACGAGGCAAGGTCATCATTTTAAGTGGAACTTTTACCAATACATGAGCTTGGCATTAATTTCCAAAAGGATCATGACACCTTACTTGATTAACCTACATTTATCTTCAAATCTTTTTTCGTTTATCAAAAGATTCGGCTTTATATCTTTTTTCATTTAACTTTACATAACCGAGAAGGAATTTTTTTTACTAGTGTAAATCAAGATTGAGGTGGGATATTACTCCAGGTATGAAGGAAACCTGAGAAACAGATTTGAGAAAATGACTTCAAAACTATCGCGATTCTCAAGATCTTAAGAGTATGCTAATAACATTTTGAGTGAATTAGGTAAAATAATATTTTCTTATATTTTATTTCCCGACGTTGGCATAGTCTGCAAAAAACTTGTTTCGCTTTTTCTTGCCATTATGAAGTTGTGTATCGCAAAGCAAGTAGGTAGAAGGTAGAATTAGGTAAAAGTAGTTAGAGGAGCTTATACAGATTCAGTGCAGCGGCAACAAGATCTACGTGATAATCTAGAGCGTTAACAAAGTACGCGCTTACCACGATAATCGACGGAACCAAAAACACCAATCTAAGATCAGGTGCATACATCGACTGGAGTTGAACCTATGACAAATCAATATAGACCATCAGATTCTGGATCCATTATAAACCGTTCAGCCTTTAAGATAGAAGACGAATATTTTTGAAAAGCACTTCAGGGTAAGAATTTCGACAATACTGCCTTGATAATACCCACAAAGTGCTTGTCTTTGTGATTGGCCTGTTTAGATCCATGAAGAGGTATATAGTATATAAATGTTTTTCTATGGATAACTGTTTTGTGGATTACATTCAAGAAATTTCAACAAGAAATTTCATAAGGACGATAACAACGTTCTAAATTCAGGCAGCTTTTATATAGAATATTAGTAATACAGAACATAAGTAACAAAACTTTTAGTACTAAATATGTTAGTGTTTTCACTGGAATATATAATTATCAGGACTCTAGTGCAAAAGTAGTTAAAATAACTGGGAAGATTGATGACACGATATATTGTTTGCATATCAGTATTAGACACAGGCAGATACCTAGACAAACAGAGCGGTACATATAAATTTGAGGTCCAACTCAAATTTGGGACAAGCGAAAATATTTGCAGGAATAATCCCGAGCTGAAGATATTTACTCACAGCAAGAGCCGTTCCCATTAGGCCACCTGCAAACGTGCAAGTTCCCCAAATTCCAAATATAGTTGCTTTCTGCTCATCATTGTACCATGATGATATTGCACGCACACAATTGGGCCAACAGGTCGCCTAAGATGACAGTTAAATAGAAAAGCTTCTTAGCTTGACAATATGTACATTCAAAATGTCATGGTAAAACTTCTCAGTTGCTGAAACACAAGGCTTGAGGTCCAAACTCCATCTTTTTTGAAGAAACAACGCTGTTGACTCTTTTTCAGAAGAAGATTTTTCAAAGATACCGAGTAACCTGTTGCAATAGACAAGACATGTTTAAGTTCTTCAAGTTCTATCCTGCCTTCTAACACAACAAAAGACACATAACAAGCAATTCATGCAAGAAGCAAATGCATATTTTAGTTATAGGACAAACAGCATCGCCATCAGATTTGATAGTATAGAAAACGAAATTTTAAAAACGGATCGGAATTGACGATGAGTGGAAGTGGATAAGACATTTTGAGGGTCGAAGATTTGGATGATTTTACGACCTGGATAATTCGATGATTTTACGACCTGCAAGAAATGAGTGCATGGAAAATTTGCAAAGAGTAAATGCAGAGTTTGTTTTGTACATGTTCTATATAAGGGAGTCTGCCAAAGGGATGTGATGAAATGGAATTGTGGCAAAAGGTCGAAAAAGATAATGATTCTTGCTATCTCTGAGACAGTTAGAGAGTCGACAGTGGCAGTTATGGAGAGATGAGATGGGCGTGTAAAAATTATGGAGAATGTGGCAACATATTGATGGGGAAAAGATTGCGTTTAAACTAAAAGGCAGTGTCTATAGAAGTTGGGTGAGACCGGAAATGTTGTATGGGAGTGAAATATGGTCCTTGAGGGAGAATGAAGCCGAATGCAGACAATCATGCAGGCATTGTGAAGTTGTTGGGTAGAATGCAAATGATAGAATTGATGAACGTGTTGATGTTGAAGGAGAGTATGGAAGATCTATCCCAGGGAAAAAAACTTGAGGTGGTACAGGCATGTGAAGAAAAGAAGATAATGTGCTGCATCACTTAAAAATGTGCAATGTAGTCGCTTGTAGCATACTAAATGTCAATCATTGTTCATTTTAGCTTTTAGTAAACATTTTACAGGTGGAAAGTTACAAAAAAATTGATGATCTATAAATTTGCAACAAGATGTCTTACCTGTGCAGACCCGTTAATAAAAAGCAAAAATGCCATAAATGGGAGGCTGTTCCAAAAGCCAAAAGTCACCTGAAAATGACCATCGTTTTAACAAATTACTAAGTGAATAAGTAAACAAGGTAAAGATAAATGATAGAATAAAACAAAATTTAGGTCAATACATACTTCAGAGTGTCTCTTTGAAACTCAATAGCAGGCAAAACATACATACAATATATCACATCTGCTTACTATGTTCTATTATGTCTTGATAGTTATAGCATGTAAAGTGCTAATACCATATTGTGACCCTACTTAGCTGATAATCCTTAACTTTGCCAGAAGCAGACTTTACTAATTAAAATATTTGCTAGAAAATATCATTCTTTGCGCAAGGGCTCCTTTCAAATGGGCAGTTTGATGCTTCATTACCATGGCTTGTTAAAGATGTTTATGATATTTTTATCATTGTTGTTGTAGATATGTGGTCTAGTGATGGTGCTGTGATGGCAGAACACTTAAACACATCTACACAAACTAACAAGCTTTGTTGTTCCCGACAATACCAAGCAACATCAAAATCTGCAAAATAGTTCTTAAAAGGGATTTGCAAGGTGTTAATGCCAATCTTCCAACTGGTAACACCACTGATTATTGCGTGTAAGCAAATTAACTTCCTGTTTAAGTTTTCTACAAAATGAAATTATCAAAGATACTGCCAAATGCCAAATGGTACTATCATCTAAACAGCACTTATCAGATGGCTTCATTAAGCATTTTAAACAAAACCAAGCAAAAATGTGCAACAAAATCTCTCAACAGGTGTTTTAAAAATTTGCTTAGACCTGGGGATGTCCCTCATCAGGGACCTAAATAGATCTTTACAGGATTCAGCAAGAGCCTACTAAGGTTTTGCAGGTTTCTGATCGGATATTTGACACTTAGGCTAACTTTTACTAGTTAGTGAAAGTGAAAGGGTAAAAATCACTCAACACTTAGAATTCAATGCAAAATATCTAAAATGGACACAACCAAAGGCTCTGATGATTAAACAAGAAGGTGGATTGAACATTCTAGTAAAAACCTAGAAATAAAAGTTTCAAGTATTAGTGAGAGATCTGGGAACCCAGTTATTAGGAACTAACCATAAAATTTTAGATACATACCATGGATAGGGATGACATAACTAAATTTGTTGCTAATATCTTCCTAGCACCATATTTATCACCAAGATTCCCAAGAAGCATCTAAAAAAGAAGCTAATGATTTAAGGCTAAAACAAATTTAGCACACAAATTAATACTATTCAGTAATTTTTCAAGGAAACATTTAATCATAATGGTAATTGCTTCAATAAATTTGTATACTTTTCTGCAAAACTATTACATGTTTTTACTAAGAAGCATAAAATTTGAGTTTAACATAACTGTTTCTTTGATTGCCTCCCCACCATGATACTTTTTGATGATAATCAATACACGGAAATGTGCATATTACACTAATTGTTTTGATAACAGAGAAATATTGATACAGTGCAGAGCTGCTACAGGTCCTCAGCTGAGTGGCTATTGATGACAAACTAGAGACTAGAGACTTCATAAAGAATAAATTTTTCTCCTGATTGCAATTTTTTGTGTATTTGTTTCTACCTTGCTTCCAAAGGCAGTTTAAGGACACTGAGAAGCTTAAGCTTATCGAGCAGTGTCCTGGTCCTTCCTCTCAATGTGACCACACCACATGATTCCTAAGTCTGGAATTACAGAGAGCTGGCAACTCTCCTCACTCTGTGTGCAAGTTTGGTCATGCCAGGGACTCGAACCACAGACCTGTAGTCAGCACCTCTAACCACTGAGCCATCCAGTGCAATTGATTGTTGACTCTTATTACTACTGATTATTAGACACTTCATTTTCAGTAGAAGACATCATGTAACAAGAGAAAAAAGCACAAACATCCAGGAGTAGACACTTGCTTGGATGATTTCTATGACTGTGAAGCAGGTTCTCCCTAAACATCATATATTGACATTGACATATATATGACATTGAATAATTCCCCAATAGTCTAGTCGTGTTCTAATAATAGGCGGTGAAGAAAACTATATTTTAAATCCCCTTTGGCAAAATAAAAAAAATTGGGCAATTCCACAGGGCATTTTAAACTTGGTTTTTATGGCACTTTGACACTTTGACACTTTCATATTTTAAGCCTGCATTGTTGCATAAATTTTCTATCAAAATTATGTGTACTTCAGCTTATATATTACATGCATCATGTCATCAGAAAATTTGTTTCCTTGAAATTTGTTTCCATGTTTTCTATTTACTAGAAACCAAAATTGCCTATCAGTTCCTTCTTTGGTTTACTCAGTCCACCAATATTTCTTAAAATGTTTCCTTAAATTTAGGCAATCTGAGCCTTGTGCTTCTTAAAATTAGATTTCTTATAATTTAACATAAGATGTGTATTATCAACTTATCTAAAATTGAATTTTTCAATTCAAATGTTGATAACAGTTTTTATTACAGCAACACAAACCCAGTAAGTGAAAAGAGGGTCTTGCTGCCATTTCTGTACTTAGCAAAATTACTTCAACAAACCTGCATAACTGCATATGGAAAAAGAAGAGTTGTATCCAACCACCCTAAATCTGTCTTGCTCAAATTGTATGATGTTGCTAGGTCTGTTTTAATCTAGAAAAAGTTGAATTGAAAAAAACTTATGTATAAACCATATCACAGACTTACTATTACAAAAAAATTCATCTCATCATCTACAAAAATTACACACCCATAGAAACTGTTCATGGCTGTATAACAATTTGCAATTAAAAATTTGCAAAAGACCTTATATTGATTATCAACATAGCAAATGTTGTAAAAATCTTTCTCGCCTGCAAGTAGATAATTAAGTCATTTATAACTCTGAACTTACACGGAAGCTAACCTCCATAACGAGTGTGGTTACAATTCTAACTTTGCTTTGCGTTTTTATCATGTGCTTGATAAAGAATGTTGATAAGAAATAACTGTACATAATATCAGGTTATTTGATAGGGATGAGTGCACTAGTGACTAGGAAAGTTTGTCATTTAACATGTCATAGCATGTCAAGTGTGTTGACAGTCATAGAGGAATGACAACATTCTATACTCACGACACCAAGGGGCTTCCTGAGCAAGTACGTGGATGCATAAGCAGTCCATGAGACAGCAAATGTCAAAAGTTGGCGATTCCGAATGGGATTTGACATCTTGCCTTGACAATCAGATTTGTAATTCCGCCGCCACGTCCTAAATTGAGTTGGATGGCAACAGGGATACAAGGGAGTGACTTGTTCTGCGTCTTGTTCTTGCAAGGGCAGATAACGTGAACGGGGGTAAACCTGGCAGGTACTAGGTAACAACAATAAACAGGATGCTTTGCATGGCAACAGATGCTAAAGACCTCCCTTGCGACACGAGGTTTTGAATGATCTCGAAACAGCTCTACGCGAGCAATATCGTTATGCTTGAATCTAGGTATACCTGGTGTTTTTAATTTAAACCTACATGCAACTCATGATCGCCAAATTATTAACCAGATGTTAACAAACTCTGATAAGGCCCCTATAACATATTTTCCAGCCCTAGAGGGAATCATTGATGGAGAGAAGAACCTAGGCCATGTTGTCATGCGAACGTCTGTAAACATTCATTCCCTCAAAGTGATGCCAAATTGCGGAACATGTGTTTGTTTATACCAGGGACAAAATAGCACTATTAGATTCCAAGAGATAACAAATCACATTCAATCAGATTTGATCGCAATACCTCCCTATCCCTGTAAAAATGAAGAGAAAGACACCCAACAAACAAGGAAAATAAACAATGATTCTACTAGACAGAAAATGTTCCTTTCATTTCATCTATCATGCTGGCGGAGGGGAAGCTACAATAACGCAGATATGCCGTGGTTGTGTCATTTAAGCTATGAATTTAGAGCCAAAAACCTAAATTTCCTGGACAACATTACATCATGTGACCATTTCTGACAGATTCATTGCTGTCTTTCAGTCTTTCATATCCAGCTCGCGCAATCAGCCTTTTCTGTAGAAATGCCAAATTTAATCTCCGAGTCAAGTAAGAAACGATGATAATTATTTCACGACTTTCTATCTGGTTTGCTGATGGAATTTCATTCTGGCCAGTTGATCGACGAGTCTCAGGAATAGCGTAGCTTAGTTGACCCCCGTTTTGCAGCAGAAGTTGTAAACAACTTATGAATGGATTACGTAATAATGGCGAGATTGACTTTGGTTGCGCAACAATAAACTGCCTCTCGGTCGAGTTGGTGGAAATAAGGAACGCTATTGCAACATAACTGGGATTGTATTGGTGTTTAAAACTCAGCGATTTTGTTTTTGTCATGGAAGATTCGAGCAGGCCTTCGTTCGTTTCAAACAGCCCCATCGATTACGAAGTCAGCAACGGCAAAGCTGTCGAAGAAAGGCAAGGCCAACATGCTACATTGGCAGATCTGTTGGGCAGATCAGAGTCGCCATCCCACGAACCTAGGCCAAAAAAACAAATGGTACTAGACGATTCAACGGAAAAACCAAATGATGATTATTTGAAGAAACGTGCTAGGAATAACCTTGCAGTTAAAAAGAGCAGAGACCGTTCAAAGAGGCGAATTATGGAGACACAGGAGAGAGTTGAACAACTCACTCGCGAGAACGATGAGTTGAACCAAAAAGTTACGCTGCTGTCAAAGGAATTGAGTGTTCTTCGTGCCTTGTTTACAAACGGCGGATTCACGGTACCATGTAACCTTCAAATTGTTGCACAGAATCCAGGCACAGTGTCTGACACTGGACGAGAAGAAAACGTTTCGAAAACCTATTCACAGACAAACACCAAGGTCTCTTCGCCATCGTCTAACAGCAAGAATCACACATCAGTGATTAGGACAGCAACCGCAAATTCGCGTCCTTGCCATGGGGTCATATTGGTAACAGAGCCTGGCAAAATGAATCTAGACATACAGGCTGGTATTCATTTTAAGGACGAACGACATTAGAAGACATTTGGGATGATAATTACCTTGGAACTCAGTTTGCAAGGTGCGTTAGCGATTTCAAAAGGATTCAACGTCAACACATTGTCCTGTGTTTTTGGGCGCGGAAGCCGCCTGAGTTTAAACAGATGATTCGCAGGATGTCTTGCAGAAGATACTGAGCTTTTAGGATGTTGTTAAATGGTTATGGTGTTATCAAACCATGCGAAATTCAAAAGACTGAAATGTTTTGGCCGTATTCGTGACAGACTACACGTCATCTCCAAACGTATCTCCGGACATTGTATCATGGAAAAGTAGACTAAAGGAGGAAGTCATTCAGATCAGGAAGTTATTCAGAACTTTCCAAGTGTTAGAAACCAACCCTTCATCCCATGTTTTTTCAAGAGGCAAAATAAACTCATTACAGGCTTTTAATGATTAATATCTTTACATAAACCTCCCTTCAGTGTTTGTTCACTTGTGTGCAATAAGCGAAAACACAAATGGGATACTATCGTTTTGCAAAATTTAAAGTACAAAAGTATGGACAGCCAAGGCCTTAAATGCAAATTTAGAAAATATCTAAAGAATTTCAAGGCTGCAGGTTTATCATGGCAATTCCATTTAATAATTTCTACCATTGAAAGCCTTTTTACAACAAAGTTATGATATTATGTTGTTATAAATCTTGGGTACCAGTGATATCTAACAAAATTTATTGTACTCATTCTTTTTCTTCTGTATGACCTCTGCCTGTTACTAAATTCGTTTTTTGGACATTCCACAGAGGTTGTGGATTATAACCCTAATCCTCTAAAAGTCTACAACATGCCCTTCAGTTTGCCTCATCATACCGGCAACAAGACTTGAGCAGTAAATCTCAAAACTTAGTTAAATACATAAAACAAACATCATTCTATGATTCATCAATTAAGAACTTATTATTTTTTATCATGACCAAAGTTGCTAGAGTAAGTTTGCTATAAGATTAATAATGTAATTGAAAATGATGTTCACCTTCGTTTCAAAAAGAAAAGTTTTGTGTACAAGGTTGTGGAGCATCAGAAAGACATTCAACAACATAGAAGATATGCATCAGAAAATGATAAGGGAAAATAGGTTGAATATTTGAATGAAACTTAACAAATCCATGTACACTCTGACAATATAAACAAGCAAGCTATGAGTTCAAAACATTGGATTTCAACAATTTTTGTTCATTCATCAGAATCTCCATTTTCAATACCATTTTTTGCTGCTTCCGCAGCATCTATTTCTAATATCCTTTGCAATGCTTCTTTCTTTGCATCTTCCAAATATCTGGGGTGAAATGAAAAAATTAAACAGCTACAGAAAATAGCAAGTTGTAAACAACTTTTCAGAAAAGAGCTTCAACAAATTTTGTAGAAATGGTCATCATGTTTGTATATATAACATTTTATTGAATATCTCAATACTTCTCTATCATAAAATTATGACTTTGATTTTCCTTCTAAAAAACAGGTAAAAACAACCTAAAATATCTTTCAAGATTCAACTGTAACTTTTGAAAAATAGTCTTATCTGTGTGTGGTGGCAAACATGTGACCCAGTATTAAATGGTTAGAGCTTGAACACTAATCATAGGTAAGCAACATTGTTGGCTACAATAATTTTAATCTAATTAATGATGACAATCTTACGACAAAACATACTCAGATTTTGGCTTGAAAATCAGGGTAACCACCACCAAGAATAAAGAAACACCCCAGCCAATGTACCAAATAGCTTCCCAATCCTCCCATTGACGTTTCTCTCCAGGTTTTAAAGGCTGGGGAAAGACAAAGTAAGTCAGTAGGAAAAAGTACTTCAAAAGAGGAAAAGCCTTAAACTTCACAGAAATTTGAAATAATTATATGAGACAACTCCTTAAGATTATAAAATGATGTTAAATCATGAAATTACAGCAGGTATAAAAAAAATTATTATCATTTTTTTAAATATTGGTGGAAAACAACAACTTTTTGGATTTATCAACATAAATCAGAACCTTAATTTTAAAATCCCATCCCTATGAACATGTTAAAATAATCTTGCCAAGTTTAGCTCCAGGGAAAGTATCTCATTATATTTCAAGCTTTTTTCAAAATTCTTTTGCAGAAAAAAAAGTTTAACCATCAAAAAACTGAAATTCATCAAATGCCAAAATTCTTAGGTAATGAAAACAATAATGTATAGATTGGGGCCTTGGGTTCCTCTTTACTTTTCTCAGGGCATGGTTGAAATGGGGAAGACAATCAGCTATTCAGGAAATTTTAACTATAGCTAGTAAGTTATCTTTTAAATGTCCATTAAAACTCTAAAAAGGCTAAATGAAGTTTTGCAGCTTAAAATACTAAATAAATAAATTATGGTAAATTTCAAAATACAAACTAGTCACTGAATATTATTTAACATAATTTCAGTGTCAACTATTAAATAAAATTTTTTATTTGAATACATGCAAACTGTTTTTAATATTGTGTCTTCAAGCCTATGCCAACTGCAAACAACATATTAATGCCAAAACAACTAATAACTATTATTATCTTTGCCCCCTTATAGGTCTCTTGAATTCTACACACTATGTATTTTGGCCATGTTTGCTCTCCTGGAAAGAATATGGAATATTTTAGAACTTTGTAAAATATGAAGTGAAACAGAGCCAGTGCTCAAAGAAAGAAAGAGGTTAGAAAAACAAAATCTAACATAAACCATATCAATGCTTCGCTTTCACAACTACTATGAGGGTAAAACGCTGTCAAACCAATGGGGCAGCTTATCGTAAATTTAATAAACAATCTATATATATATAGCTTCATATTGCAGGTTTGGAAATTCCACTTATCACTAAAAATCATGGCCTTCCATGCCATTTTATACTTGTGTAACCTGAAATGAATACAGCCCAAGTGATTATTTGACATGTCACTTGCTGAGCTTATGGTTACTGACAACTATCTTTAAGTTTGCTAAAGGCAAATCATTGGAAATGCAGGGGGACTGATTTGGTTTAAGCTTGGCTACTCAGGTGAAAATCGTTAATGATTCTAAACCTTGGTTGTTCCAATACAATTTGTTTTCCCTATGCAACAAAGCCATCAAAACGAAATGTGGAGTGAATGACTTATATTTAGCAGTCAGAATCTTCCCACAACCAGACAGAAAACCGCTTGAATCAAATGACAACCTTTAAAAATAGATGCCTTTAGAGCCATAACTTTGCCAAATCTTAAAAAAACGCTATTGGCTCGGCTTTCAGGTACTTTCTTTCAAAATACTCCAACTTCGAATAAGTTTGAAATGCATCAAAGGGTCCAATCTAAAGCTGGAATTATTCTGGAATTAGATCGCTCATGAACAGAATCATTCGCGATCCTTTTCTTATCCCTAAACTGCTTCTCATTTAGATGTCAGTCTGAATTTATGGCAGTCTAAAAATACCTCACCTTCTCATTAAAAAGAAAGCCGTTTGGAGGCTCTCTGTATTTTGTAAATATTCCATCGTTTCTCCTTGAAGCTATAATTGGTAAAACTCTATTAGTCAATGGCAGTTTGACAGATGGATTTCTTGAAAGTTGCAGCAAAAGTCTTGAGCAACCTCTAAACCCTGCCATCTTGATTTCGCGAGACCTTGATGCCTCGACCTCGCAATGGCGTTGAGGCTGAAAGTGAATTAAAATCTCATTATAATAAAAAATCTAATCTCATTAAAATTCTCTCCTCTCCAGCAAATATTCGCATATATTGACTTGCAATAGTTAGGAACTTCGTGTTTAATGACATGTAGCTTCTCAGTGTTGAAAAGGCACGAGGATTTAAAATCTAACAGTGCTTAAATTTATCTGGCCGACAGGGATAGTAACTTATGCAACGGTAGAAAATACAACGAAACGAGCATTTGAAAGTTGATTTTAAAAAATGCGATGGGTTAGCAAATATTGCTCACGTAATGGACCCCAAATATTGTAAAAGAAATAGAATCTCAGGCCTGTCAACTTGTAGTTTCAAAGCCTGGAGACTTCAGGTATTTTATTGAGAAAAACTGGTAGATTTGGTCAAAAACAGGGAGATCCCTGAAGTTTGTTGAATCATTAACAACATACCTGCCAAAAAAGTCATGGTGACCAAACAGTTAATGACAACAATTATCATGGTTCATAAAAGTTTTAATAAATTTGCAAACACTAACAAAAAACTTTGCCACGAAGAAAGTAATTTCAATCATACATGCAAACCGTAAAATTATAAAGAAAATCATTAAATACCGGGAGATTAGGAGAGAACAAGTAAAACCTGGAATCTCCCGGCGAAAGCTGACAGGCCTGGAGTCTATGATCAGGAAACTTTTAGGAAAATTATTTGTATGACCAAACAACTTTATCAATTTATTGACTCGCACCGCTACAAAGAACATCCCAAGCATTTTTAACGGGCTCCCCTAAAGCTTTTGATGTTTTAGATGATTCTAACATGCTATATCACCAGCTTCCATTAATGAGCTATTGGTTATAGGCTCCATTAATAACATTTCATGTATATCTGAAATCATGTGTATGAAAATAAACTGAAGAAAATCAATTGAACCACAGACTCTGTTAAATTATCACCCGATATTTATTGAACAGTTGATCTCATTCCTTTACTACATTAAGGCTACTACATTATTCAAGATTACTGAAGAGAGTTGATGTGATATTATTGGTGGCTTAAATTGCCCTGAATGCACCCTGGGTGTCCCTCCGACAATCGGGAGGATTTGCAAACAAATCAGGAAATCAAGAAAGGTTTGGGGGCTGAGCCGTAACACTGTCAAGCAAACCACCTTAGGTGAACGCAAACATGACCAGTAAGGACTCCATTATCGTTAACCTAGATGACGTCACAACGCTTTGTTTTGGATGCTGTGACATCTACTCGTCTGCTTTAGGGAATCTAGGCAACGAGAACAGAGCAGCAACAATAGCGGTTTCCATTCGAAAGAAGTGGATTGTTATTGTTCATGCCAGTGGAAAAGCTCAGTGAAAGAAAGACAATGGAGCAAGTCTTGGTCAGAAAACAACCCGAAGTTGTTGGAGCAAGTCGACAAAAAACATGGCAAAGAAGACCAACGCAAAAAAGCCAGATGAAGAGCAAAAAGTGTACCAGCCGGAAAGGTTTAACAGCACGATAATGAGCTACAGAAGCGGACCAATTCCAGTCGATGAGTGCAAGGTCACTTCAACGCGAGAGAGACCAGGCCAGCTTCGGATCAATAATAAGGGGAAGGACAGCAAGGAGCAGCAACGCGCAGGAAGTCTTGAGCTGTTGGAATACTTCTTCAGGTTTGTTGGGCTTCCAAGACTCATTAACTGAGCTGAATGCAACATTTCGACTCAGAAAGATGAAGTCCTGCTTGACTTTACTTCCAGACAACATTGGAACTCACGAAATAACCCACGTCTAGTTTTGCCAAGATTTTTGTAATGTTTCCAGCCGAAAGTATGTCTGAAAACATTTTGTAGTACAATGATCGTATCCCAAAATATCATTATACCTATGAATAAGAGAGTTCTTCATGTGTTTTATTTCTGATTGCATGATTCATGATTCTGATTACACGATTCATGATCCTGATTACACGATTCATGATTCTGATTACAAAATAACATGATTATTTGACCACCCAGCTATGCGTTGATCAATCCTTTTGAGCGAGCTTGTAAAATTTGAACTACCAAGAAATCTATTGACCAATAAATCAAGGAAAATAGCAGAAACATCAAACTAAATTATCTTGTTACAATATCAATGTGCAACTCAAATTCACTTTAGTTCTTGGGTAACTTCCAGTTCTGTCAGCTGCAGCTTTCTCCTTTCAACAGATTGTCAAAAGAAGAACACAAGAACGAATCAATCAACTTAACATACGTAAAAGCAATACTGTCATCAGGAGCGGACATAAACTTCTCTGACAGCTACGGACAGACGGTGATGCATGCAGCTGCGAGGGACTGGAACACCGATGTGGTTCGCTTTCTTCTGGACAACGGAGCCACTGTCGACAAGCCGGATGCGTACGGCAGAACTCCACTGTTCATAGCTGCCATTCTTGACTACCCTGCAATGATCAGGTTCCTGGTGGAAAAAGGAGGTAATTGTTTATTGACATTATGAAACAGTTCCTATCTACACAACATAATTTTTTAAGCTTTGACATGTAATGTCTTGTTTGTCCCTTGTTTAAAGTCAGTAAAGTTTCCAGCTTAGCATATTCTTTCTAATTATAAATTGATCCTTGTCATCCAATTTCTCTATTTTAATAGAAATATACAGATTGACTTTCAGAGCTCAATGCCTTTCATATCGGAAAGTCTTCTGTCCAAGCAATAGCCCACTGCCCCCTTTAATGACAACTTCTAGCCATCGCATCTCCTTATTATCTAAGAGAGAAAAGTATTTTCAAACAGATTTATATTATACACAGGGTTGAAGCTAAATTCTGAATATGACGCAGTTTGCAATATTAATCCTAGGTTGACTGAGGTAGTAAATTTCCACTGTCGTCTCTACTTCAGTATAATTGTCAGTGTATTTATTGCAAGACTGCTGAACTTGCTATGAAATAGCCTAAGAAAGCCAAGTCTGTTTCACCAGTTCATTAACAATATACGTTTTCATGAGAACTCGAAGGAATTATGTGCCAAAGCAATCAAATTCATGACTGCTATAGCGTTAGATCAGGGATGCGATAATTTGGAAATTAGATCAAATTAATTTGGCTTCGAATGCTTGGTCATTCTTGAAATGAAAATGCAGAAATTTTGCAGCACAACACATGTAGAAGTGTACGTACATTATCTTCGCAGCAAACATCAACAGGAGAACATACGGCGAAAAACAAACTCCATTCCATTATGCGGTGCGAGGCAATGCCATTGGGTCAATAAGAGCACTTGTGAAACTGGGAGCTGATATAGCAGCGAAGGATTACAAAGGGAGGTGTCCATTGTTTGTTGCTGCAGAAAATGGTGAGTAGCGCCAAAGCAGATCTACAGATGATTTTGGTGCTTCAATGCCTGCCAAAAGTCCTTGGAACACCTCAGTATTTTCTCTAGTTTTTGCATTTTACGTTTCTTTGACACACCAATAGCTTTTAACCCCCCTCCTCCCCCTAAAACAATGTTAGTAGCAAGGTATAGCATCCAGTTAATCTTGGGGAAAAGTTTGGAGCAAAAACGATGCTTCGTTTAGCAGCAGGACAACATTGATCGTAGGGGGGATGAATGAACGTGAGACAAAGAATTGCCGTTAGTGTTCCAACAATTTTAGCAGGCATTGTGGGTCAGGCGAGGGTTTTGCTGACACATGACACAAAGTAACGTGCTGGCACACTGAAGATGACATAAAAATATGACCTCTGTTGCCATTTGCTTGCTCAATGCATGAATGCTTTCTTGACCGCCTTTTTGAATCATCATATTTAGCCTTGTAGCAAGAAGCAACTGATTGGAGTGACAGTTTTAAATTTTCTAAATTTGCAGCTGATAGAATTCGTTAACATGATCTTGTCTTTAATTTGGTAACTGTGGACAATATTTTTTCAAATAGAGAATATACTACCAGATAAAAGTAGGGATACTCTTGTGTATTAATTGGACGAGCATGGTTCAGGATCAAGTAATACTTTATCTTCGCAACAAGTACTATGTTAAAGTCTTCTAATAGCACCTTCCAAAGTGCACCCACAAACAATGAATATCTATCCAGCCAACGAACATAGAAGCAAGAGTTAACAATTTGCAAATGTCGGGTATTCTAGGTGTCCCAGAAGCTGCTCTTTATCTTCTTGAAATTGGCTGTCCAGCGGCGGTTTACAACAGCAGGGGATATTCTGCCATGGCGTTGATGGTAGAGAAGATGCCAAGTGTAGCGATGACAGCTTTATCCCAGTTCTTATCTTTGAATGAAATAGCAGAAGAGAAAAGGTACCATCTGGCCCCTCTCGAGTGGAATCCGTATGACCCTAACGCCGACAAAGACATGAAAACAACCTTAGAGGTAAGCACCCATGTTAGACTTGTCAAGAACGATTGATTCCCAAACAGACAAGGCCATTGCTAAAGCTCTTTGAACACCAATAGGGTTTGTGACATCCCATATTAAGGTGGTAGAGATGATACAAAACTAAGATACATCCAAAAAAACTTTGCCACATTAAACAAGTGCTTTTCGCAAACAGTTCTTCGACTGCAATAACTTCGTGTCCTGAATTCCATCAAAATCTTTTTTGAAAATATTTATGGTTTGGCCTAACTTTTGACTTATTTGTTAGATGACAAAGTTTTCAAAAATAGAACATGGCATGGTGAGATTAACGAGCCATATAAGGATCAACATCTGCTATGTGGAACAAAGAAGTTTTTTACCACCACCCTCCCAAAAACCCCGCCCCCTGCACACAAACAAAACCTTAGCAACAATGTATTTAAAGACGTCACAGTAGCTGGGGTAAAAGCTAGCCAATTAAGCCCCGGTCAAACACGTACACCCAGCCTGCAGGAAAAAGACAAATGTTGGACAAAATGCTGGATGCGTTTGAACACTCATGTTGGGTCATCCAATATTTGCAAATCAATGTTGCATAAAGTTTGAGCTCGTTCAAAAACAACTTTTTTTCTCAATATTTGAGGGAATGCTTGATGCGAAATATTGGATGCATTTGAAAAAAGTCCATCCAGCATTCACCCAAGATTTCTTTTATTGAGCATGCGCGTAATCGCATATTGCTTGTTATTTGAATCCAGTCTGACTTCTAAAAACTGTCCATGCTCTTTTTTCACCACTCATGAGCGATGGTATTACATTACCAATTGTCCTCTAACCCTCTTGATTCAGTCTCTGGTTCTCCCTTTGTCCCATCCCCTATTTTTTGTCCGTCCTTTGTGGTAGCCAGCATTGTCGCTGCTACAGCCTTAGAGTTCACCTTCAATGTTATGTTAGATGAAATGAAATGTTAGATGAAATGTGGATGCGAGGTACCAACGAAATTTGTAAGTTTTTGAGAGTTAATGTTTGGCGAAGTATGGGCATGAACGGACTTTCCGGGGGTGTGGGGAGGCAAAACCCCCCTAATATTTTGTGCTATCTAGTAAATCTTGTTTTGATTTGGTAAATAGCTTGTTTGGTAGTCAGTAGTGATGAAATTACGCCAGTTTCTTCCTTATTTATCCACTTGTTCAGTCAATTATAGTTTTTCTTTATAGTTAGATTTAAGAAATTATAGTTATCAAGAGAAATTCAAAAACGGATGTTTCTACTATTTCCCAGGCACCTGAAGGGCGTGACACTAATATCCGACCATAATCTAATACCCCCCCCGTTGCCACCCTGAGTATTGGGTGCGTTTGAGGGGGGGGGGGGGGCTTAACTTGCTAAAATGAAGTAGGTGTAAGCAAATGTTTTCGACCAATTGCTGCAGGCAATAGTCTTTTGTATCCATGTTTTGACTATTTCGTCTTTGCTTCAAGGTGATTGTCAAGTATAGAGAAATGGACTTACTCCTGCATCCAGTCATACAACGATTGATAAGGGCGAAGAACGACCTGTATGCCAAGCCGTACTTACTTACCTACCTTTTTATAAACATTGTTTACATCCTGTTATGGTGCATTCTCGGCTACCTCATGTCTTCGGAAGCGGAACCATTTCACTGGAGCACTGACAATCTCTGGAAAAATATTTTGGCAATGACGGTGCTCTTCCTAACACTTGCATCTGCATTCGAGGTAAGTAAGGCCACTTCTATTTATCCACAAGTACACGCACACGTGAAACCGATGAAAGTTACAATTACAATTGCCTGATAACTCGCCTGTAGAGAGAGTACAATGCCTGCTAAAATTGTTGGCACATTTGCGACAATTCTTTGACTCGCGTTCACTCATCCCCCTCCCCACCCCCTTCGAACAATGTTGTGTTGCTGCTAAACGAAGCGTTAATTTTACACCAAACTTTTTCCCCAGATTGACTGGATGCTTTACTTTGTTACAAACATTTTTTAGGGGGGAGGAGGGGGATTAACAGCTTGTGGCGTGTCAAAGAAATGAAAAATGCAAAAACCAGAGAAAATACTGAGGTGTTTCAAGGACTTTTGGCAGGCATTATAGCCTTTGTTGCCTTCAGTTAAAAATCCCAGTTCTTTTCTTTCTGCCACTTTTTCATGCTTGAATTCATTTCTGCCACAAAATTTGATTAGAATATATTTCTGTACATCAGAATAAAAATATATAAACAATAATTAGACATTACAAATAAAAATAAGAAAAGTTCTCTTTCCATGCTCTTCCTCATTCAAATAATATTCAAACTTAATTAAAAGTTCTTAAGAACAGCTAATTTGTCTCTATCTGGATGTCAAAATAAATATTTTGCTGCCTGTTGTCCTTGAAATCATAAAGTGCTTTGCTCCACTCTTATTATTGTATTCAAAACATTTAATGAAGGGTTGAATTTTCACTTTCAATAGTCATGCGCACTTTTATGACATTTGCAAATGGGACGATATTTGCAATCTATTTGATAAGTAAATGATTGTTTGTACAAAGCGTGTTTGTTGAAAACATTGGGAATTTGTTGCGCAGCTCAAAACATCATAATTGTCGTCGTCTTTTATTTCCTTTTAGGATTAAAAACAGCAATACTTATGTTGGAGCTTCTATCCTGTTGAAATATTCGTTTTATTTTATCATTATTACTCTATTTGCTTCGCTGTTTTCTTTTTAAAGGAAATCTTGTCGGGCAAGGCTGTTACATTTTTTTTCTTCTGACAGCAAATATTTTTGGGAAGGGCAGTCCAGGCCTCCGAGAATAACTGGAAATTGTACAGACTGGAGAGTTTACGAGAAGACATTCGCTACTGCCATCCGCAGTGGCCGAATGAAAAGGAGGTTGTCGAAGTTCAGATCGAACGCTACTCCAGCATGGTTGGCGATTACTACAAAAACTTTTGGACTTACCTCGAATGGATGATATTTGCGTCAGCATTAAGTTGGAACATTGCTTGCGTAATGGACTCCTTCGGGCCAGAGAGGAAAGGTGTCCACCAAGCATTGAGAATCTTGATAACCATAGTTATAATGTTGGTATGGATAAGGTTTCTAAAAGCCTGTAGGATTTTCAAGTTTGCTGGAGAGTACATTGCGATTATCGGTAAGTGGCGATTCTATGCGGGTTGGCAAATTTTCCGTAGGATACTCGCGAGTTTTTTTTTTCGCAAAGTATCATGGGAATTATTGTTGCTAGAAGGACGACCTTGAAGTTGCAGAATCCACCGCGCCGCTTCAGTACCCTGTTTTCTAACCTAATAATGACTAGAACGAGAAGAGTCGTTTAAAGCGCAATTAGCTATTAGCCGCACGGCCTCTTCGCGTATATGATGAACACTGTTAATTGGAGGATGTTTTTTTGCAGTGAATGTCGTGTACGCCCTTGGCCAATTCGCCTTCCTGTTTTTCCTATTTTTCGTTCCACTCAACGTGGCTTTCTGGGTCTTTTTCGGTGGTAAAGAAAATGGGCAGATAATCAAGGAATCCTATCCTCGTTTGGCTAATGCTTTCGTCAACCTGAACGACGTGGTATGTATTCTCAAAATAGCAATACAATAATATAAAGCAAGAACTAAGTCATGATAATCTTAACCTTGTGATCGAAAACGCAAAATCATCGACCGTCAACAGAAGCGTGCTTCTGTAGCAATTTGTGTACGGGGTAAAATTGTTGGTAAATTACTTTCACGTCCTTTGTCATAATAAAAGCAACTGCATTCTGTTGCAGATTTATAATTTCATAATAAAAGCAACTGCATTCTATTGCAGGTTTATAATTTCATAATAAAAGCAACTGCATTCTGTTGCAGGTTTATAATTTCATAATAAAAGCAACTGCATTCTGTTGCAGGTTTATAGCGTTTGGACCTTAACTCTTGTCGTCGGATTCCCAACTGTGGCGATACAGAAGATCGACATGTTTGCCTCGGAGCTGTTCATCTGTCTCTACTACTTGCTCATGTCTGTGGTGTTGTTGAACCTCTTTATTGCGCTGATGTCCAATCTGTTTGCGCGGGTACACAAGGATGCAAAGAAGTACGCGTCTTTAGAACAAGCCAAAATCATCATCCTTTGCGACAGGTTCGTCAGTAAGAAGAAAACGCAAGTATACAGAGACTACATGCAGAAGCATTGCAATCCGTTGGTGGGTAAATTTTGCCAAACAACGGGCGTAGATGCTACGTTTTCAGTGCAATCTCACTTTGATTCATTTCCTCTCCGACAAGTCTATCTTCTTTGCTTTTGTCTTGCTTAAATGGAGACGAAAGTCGAATCGTTTAAAAAGTTGAAATCGGAAATCATGGCTATTTTATTACGCCCGTGTGAACAAGCAACGATTCAAAATTTAGGCCATAAAGCGGAATGCTGGTTTGATCCTAAATTTAGGCCAAAAAGTAGCACCAAGAATTAGGCCAAAAGTAGCAAAAGAACTATGTTCTGTTATTTTATCTTGGTAGCACCCTTCTGGATTGTATTATCTAAAAGCCAGCCATTGTGGAATTGATGTCATCGCGATAAATTAGTTACCATTCTCCTTTCAGTACTAAACCATTTAAATTCTGCCTGACTGCGGAGTACGGCCTCGCAGTAACACACACAGTTATGAAGTATTTGCTTTTCTTAGTGTATTACCGAGACGAGAAAAAGTCATTTCTTTAAGAAGTGAATCAAGCAGCTGAAGGAGGCAAGCGCAGTTTGATAACGAAATATTTACTTATTTTTACTTGGTGCAATTTTCAGGTAGAGCCCATTAAGTTCAGAGAAACTATGACGGAAACAGAGCCTATTGGTGTCACGATGCAGAAGGTCAAAATACACACCCGAGAATTAGAAGACAGGATACCGAGCAAGGGTGGGGCACAGCCGATTTACAACAGAGAGGCCATAGTGAATGAGATAAAATATAATCTCAACTTGATCGACACTGACTTACTCACCATGGAACAGCAAAACACATCCGTACATAAGATACATGTCGAGAACAAGAGGATCATGAAGATTTTGGGTTTGCATACCTTTAAGTGTACACCTAAAAACTTAACAAGTGCCGCGAATTATTGTTGAAGAAGGAGACCTAGAAGAAGAGGGAGATTCTTAAGTCTTTGCATTCTTAAAAAAACCAACTTCACTCGTTGTCGATTTAATATCCAATTTTTATGTAGGTTTGTCTGCATTCGACTCACGGAAGAAATGTTGAGCCATTCGGATGTTGCGTGGGAATAACTACGAGACTCACACAAAACTGAGGCTCTGTGAAAAGCTGACATTGTTTTTAGATAAGTTCTTATTTACTTTTTTACAGGTGTTGGAAGATGAAGTCAGAAGCAAAATCAGTCACCAAAGGATTGAAAATGATCAGAGTGATGACAGTTGAAGGATTTATAATATTTTGTAGGGCTTTTAATTGTTGGCTTATTTTGAATTGTAAATCATGAATTGTGTGGACAGGAAAAGTTCTTAATCCTGGTTCCGAAATCACGACAACTGTCTGGAAAAAGTAATCCAATTTAATGTAACATTCTTCCTTTCATCTAATTCTTGTCATAAATGATTATAAAATCTTTAGTCAATGCCTTTAATTATTGTCCACCAATTTTGTGCGGAATAATGCAACAAAATGTGAATTTATTAATGGTGCAAGTATACACAAATATATGTAGGCATTCAAATAAAAAAATATGGTATGGATCTTATGAATGGAAGACCATGATAAAAGTATTTGCACATCTAAGACTTATCAGTATGATTTGAAAATTATGGAGAAAGAGAGAGCAAATCGCCTTCAGCTTAAACAAAATCATTAATTCTCGCTTTGAGAATTATTTGGCACCAGAGAAACACCATAAATTGTATACCGTAATAAAAGTCGTTTAATTTTACTGCGAGTTTGATAAACACCATTTGCATTAACAAAACTATTTACAAACATTTAGATCCATTCCTACAGCAATTTGTTTGGAATTAAATAAAGTCATCATCTCCGGGTGTCCCTAGGTATTCCGACATAGCATCATAGTCCAGTTTTGTGACATGTTTGTTCGACAGTAGCTGTACCAGTCCCCGACATTTATCGTGGTCTCTTTCTAGTAGCTTGCCTATCTGTAAACAAAATGCAGCGCTTGTAACAAGCATGGTATGCTATAGTCTTTATGATGCCTACTAAATTGGAAGTGAGCTTCGAAGATCACACTGAAAGGTGGCTCGCGATGATGACGAAAATGATCAAAGCCCGTGGGCTGTGATATCTTATCAAAATCCAAGTGATATCGATGAATAATTATTGGTAAAAAATCACTGATACATCTATCTGGTATATTGATGATATACCTATCGTGACTATCAATAGTGTTTTGGGAGAAGAGAATAAAAAACTTCTACAACACTGTACAGTGACACTGTTGGCGAACAGTCATGTGTGAAATTGCCAATGATAAAAAGGATGACAATATTAACAGCTGACTCTTATTTGCTAATGATAATAGATTCTTTGCAAGCAAATAAATAACATATTCTTTTATGGCCCACACCAATATGATTATCTACAAAATCTTGCATAGTGTTACAGCTTTTAGCACTAGATAGGCATGAAAACCCAACTAACCTGTCCCTGGTATTTTCCTTCGACTACCATAACTAGAGCATTTGATTTTTTCGGAATAACTGTCTCTAAATCACTTTGATCAATTCCTGAAAAAAGAATTCAATTACGTTCCAGCCAGGTTTTGTTTAAATTCAAGAGCATTCTGTATTTATTCACAGCCTCATTGCTTGAAAAAAGCAGTAGCAATGATTTTAAATTTTATAGACCCAATTTTATACAGCTAAATGATTAACAATTTTGGGGCACTGTCATTGGTACATTTTTTAACGCTAACTTGGGGTATAATCAAACATAAATATCTTCAAAGACAAATGAATTATTGGCGCAGATATCGCAACGATTACGTCATGATAATCTTTGATCAATAAACCCTTAAGAAGGTTTGATGTAAGCAAACCAATAAAAGTACGCAAATGCATCTTTACCTTCTAATAACCGGCCTTCTTCAGATCGGCAAGTACACAGTTTTCTACTAACAACGTCGACTATCTCCAGCTAGCAAAAAATTGACATTTTCGTTAAAAACTGCTGCTTGGAAATAGTTTTTTTTAATAAACTCTACAGTATTTTTTCAAATGTCACTATCCACCTAATCTGGCATTCACTTGAAAATGAAGTGGAAAATACTTATGCTTAAGGTGGCAAGCCCATATTAAGGTAGAAATGATTATCTTATTGTGCAATGGAAATATAATTTTCTTTCTAAGAATCACAAGGGCGGAAATTCTCAGAACTTCAGAAAACTAACGAATCATTCTATAATTCAAAATATGAGTTCAGGTGGCACATTGGAAAGATCAATGATTAAAATAAGCGTCTTCAATAATACCATGCTGTCAATAATGGAAATACGGAAATTATACTGATTATATGACATCGACATGATAAGAAAATGTGCCGCTTAAAATATAAATCTAGAAAGCTATTTTTGCTGTTATTGTAATTATAAGTGTTATTAAAGTGTTCTGTTTCTAACCTCTTAAAAAGTTTTGCACGTTTTTTGGTTCATTTCGAATGAATCATTAAAAATAATAAGGATTGGCTTTATGTCTGTAATTCTTGTAAAAAGAGCGTATATATTCTTGTGTTATGACAGGTCTTGTACAGTACAGCGTTCACTATATACAAACTCACATTAAACCAACAGAAATGGGAGGTTACCAATTTTATTCTTCTGATTGGAAAAGCACGTGTTTTTTAGAAAGAGGATGCTAAGAGATGCGATGGATAAGTGCGATGTTTAAATGCACTGAGAGTTCATACAACAATCGCTTGATAGATGGCTTCTGCAAAAGTGGAAGTACAATCTTTTGCTCCTTGGCAATTAAACAAGAAACTGATGATCAAAATATCTATGGAGTTGAATCAAAAAATAGACCAAAAATGTCTTACTTTTTTGTTATAGTAATGCCCCTTTTTTAACGATTTACTGATAACTCGAACTTTGATTTTTGGAACAAGCCAGCAACGTGGGTTCGCATCGGCCTTTCTGTCATTCTTATTTCTGGAAGCAGAAATAGCAATTATCGATTATCAGGATAAAGGAAGTTAAGTTAAAACTAACACTGGTAAAGTAACAAGAAAGAGTACCCTTGGAAGGAAATAAGAATAAAATGGAGCAACTTTGTAAGAAGGAAAGCCAGACGGGGTGATTGAATCGCAACAGAATTCTAAATAATTCTTAATAAATGAACCGGGTAATTTATTCGTTACAACAATTCATAATAATGTTTTCATATAATAATGAAATAGAAAGATAAAGACCATTTAAACGTTATTCAATATGAAACTATTTTGATTTGATCATTGAGTACTTTCGTTCCTAATTCAAATAACCAAGTGATAATTAGACCAAGCACCCAGACAATGCCAAACAAAGCTTTGATTAAATCCGTTAATATTAAAGCAAAAATAGTAACGATAGCAGAGTTTGCCATCAGTTTGGCCATAGTGTTTAGAAAAATGCTCCAATATCCCAGTGACTCACCCAGAAGTTTTGACGTCATCTCGAGGTTTCTTTTTGCACTGATTTGGGTCCACGGGGTGTTTTCGTTTTCCTATACAAATACAAATATAATATCAGCTGATAGTTTCAAAAGTTTTTGAGCAGTACTCACGAGCTTGTATCTGTTCTTTGATGGGATGATGCAACACTGCCATAGCAAACCTGTTAAATGGCCTAGCAAAATTCAAAGCTATAGAAAATCATCATCTGATAGAAGTACTTCAGCATACCTATTTTCAAAGCAGCACCCATTGGACCCGTTGCAGTGATTTCTAGTCTAATGACTACAGAATATAGCTAAATGGCAACAAGATCAAGAGCATTTCCTTAAAACTAATGGGAAAATGAAAAAAAGGCAAGCAGAGTATTAATATGAAGTGAGTGAAATATCATTCAACTTTTAATTAAAAGAAGAAATCTGAACATCCCACACATTTGCAGCTTTTGTCAAAAGACAACATGAATGACACAACAGTTAATCAAGAGCTCTTTAACACAACACAAATTTGATACAAATTCTGGTTTCAACCAATTCTCAGTTTAGAGATTTACGTTTTGGCAAGTTTGAGCTTCAGATCTAAAAATAAACTTACCTTTGGAATTTGAACGATATTCATCTTCGCCAACAACTGTCACATTATATTGGCTCATTGTTATTTGCTGTAAAAAAAGTTATAGGTTACTTATCTCTATTACTAAAGCCAACACCAAGAATTCGGATATTCAGTATTCAGTGCATGAATATAACAAGAAGCAAGTAGATTACAGCCAATGCAGAATAATTCATAAGAATTAATGGCATTCATGTTCTTCAATACCTGTTCACCCAATGCCAGTTTTATGGTTATCCTTGCATTGTCTTCATCCATTGCAACAATCTACCGAAAATCAGAAAACATGGATTAAAAAATATTTACATATGTGTATATATATGTATTTATATATAAGTGTAAAACACTTTCTTTTAAGTGTTTTGACAGAAGTCTTCACCAGTAACAAATATATAAAAATAAATATTCCAGATTGAGTTGTCTATTCTGACTTAGCAGTGCTCAATGTCCAAAAGCACTGTGCAATAGATATAATAGAAGATATGCTAGAAATGAGACATGTTCTCTGTTACCCCAAGTTTCTTGCTTTCGACTATCTGTCTGTCTGATATTGGCACAAGCACAAAAGTCTCATTTCTAGCATATCTTCTATTATATAAAAACAAATATATATATATATATATATATATATATATATCTAAATAATGGTTTTTGGAGCAGAAAGCTGGAGTTCGATTCTGACCAAGAGTGGTTTTATACAATTGGGTAGGACCCTTGTGGAAAGAATTTTCTTCCTGTCAGCATTTGCCTTATGATTATACATTTAAGTTTAAAATGGCTCTGACTAAGGATTTCTAGTCAAAAAGAAAGAAACAACTGCCTTGGCTACAGTGACATCTCCAGTGTTGGCTTAACAGATTCCTTGTTCATTTCATTGGGTTGTATGACTCAGTGGAATGCGCATTGGTTTTTGAAACTGCAAGCTGGGGTTCGATTTTGGCCAAGAGCAGTTCAAAACAATGAGGCAGCACCCAGATGGAAAGAATTTTCCCTCTGTCAGCCTTTGCCTCATGATTTTATATTGATATTCACATAATACCTAGATGTGTTCTTTGAACTTGCCTTTCACATGATACAAGCAAGCATGAGAATGTAGGAAGTACAGATAAACAAAAAGTTGATAATAAGTTGATAACAAAAAGTTGATAATAAGTATAAAATCAACACGAAGACATTTGAAAGGACATACCACTCCATACATCCCCTGATGTGGGCCCTTCTCCACAAGGCAATATGCACCCTTAGCAAACCCTTTGAGAAGAGGAAAAGATTGTCTCTTAGAGGAAAAGATGTAAAACCTACAAATGCAGCTTTGCTACAGCCTAGATATATAGAAATTATGAAGCTGAGATGAATTTTATTTTGAAAGATCTCATCAGACAAGTCAATGATATAAGGATTGATGTTCCTTCAAAAACTTTATATATGCACACCCAACTTCCTTCAAATTTCTCAGCATTTATGGATAAAAATGTTGTACAGAAAAATTAAAACAAGCACAATAAAGCAGATAACTTATTAAATCAGATCAAATTGCAAGATCTTACATGCACTCAATGAGATACTACAAAAATCATGCAGTTAAAATAGAGCAATCTTAGTGAGTTTTGGAACAAGTATTGGACAAGAGGTGAATATTGGACAATAGTCCCTCTAGAAGGAAAAGCCTCTTCTAGTATAACATGTAAGGTAAGAGGGAGAGAGTTGCATAGAATTTTTGTAAACCTAGTTTTTGCAAATACTGATTTCTTAGGGATCCTGATAGGTGTCACAGCACAGTATGCGAAATCCTTGATTTTAGAGAGAAATAACAATTATAAAAGCACATAAGGGTTCCTTCAAGTTCTCTTACAAGCTCTTATGTCTTTCATATACCCTGATTTTAGTCGATGCAGTATTAAAATTCAAACCATTTTCAGCATCTTTAGAAATGAAATAATCAAAATTACCTTGTGGATGTTGATACACTGTTTCCCCAACACCCTTGTAGTGTCTAACTTTACCATCCTTTTCAATAATTGGTCCTTTTTTCTAAAAATAAACAATGAACAAATGACACTTTTAAAATGACCACCAATCAGAAAAATACTCAGAAACACGGATTGCATAAATAGTGGAATGCACATAAGGAAAAAGAGCGTATAACTTACTTTTGGATCTCCAGATTCACCCAATTTTCTTCTCTTCATTTTCATTTCTTCCTGTCTCTTTTCTGCTCCTAGGCCCAATCCTTTATGTCTTGGTATAAATTCAATTGGCTCTGAAAGGCTAAAAATAAAAAATTGCTTTATGAAAAGAGGTTAAAAAAATCTAATTCAGTTTATAATAAGTAAGACACCTGGGAAATTCCTATGAAGGCTACAAAGATGTCATGCTGAAAAAGTTGACAAATTTTTTTTTCAACACAAAAACTAATACAAAAGTATCAATATGACAATCTGATTTCCTAAAAAAAGCTCTTTGATTTGTATGAAATAATTCAAAATGTGTAAGAACAATTAACACAATCACATGATGACAATGCATTTTAAAAACTACAGGCAAATACCCTTTATTTGTTAGGCCAATGGCTTCTCCTTCCTTCCAACCCATTCCTCGCAACATTGCTGCCCCGAAAGCAGTGACAGGAATGTCCTCATAATCATCTCTGGTGCTCTGAAAACAAATGGTGTCACAAGGTTTCCTAACTCATAAGGTTATTTTTTCTCAAAAATCATTTTTTTTTAAGAACACTGAAACCTCTTAAAAAAAGAATCTGTAATCTAAATCAAAGAACTCAGCAACTTACTCCCTTGGATCAAAAACTGTGTATAAAATAGCTACCTCACTTGGCATTGAAGATACATCTAGCTTTTCTCCATCATTGTCTCCTAATTTCACTGGCAACTTATTCCTCATCAAAAGCGGTATTGCAGCAGTTTTTGCATCCGTCTCTGCATTTACGTCATTGTCAAGGTCTAAAAATAATACCATATCAATAAAGAACAGCTGTGGTTGATCTAGCATTAAACGATATGTAAAGCAAGTGATATCAAAGTATATGAACATGCACCAATAATAGCTCTTATGATTCTTATGTCTTTTTGCTTAAATATATTCTTACTAATATTAACTATTTTAAATAGAATAATTTCCATATGAAAGAAGAGTACAATTTTTATTAAGAAAATGAGAAAATTTTCCTTCTTCAGTATGTATAGTTGCTTCAAATTTAGTGGACTACTGGAAAGTCTATAGGAAATAATATACTCATTCAAATCAATTATTGGCTTAGCTAGAGCAATAGAGCAGATATCAAATTAAAATCATATACATTGCTGATACAAAGACATCCCAGACTGGAAACTTTGCTGCCAGCCCGCAATATCTTGCCCGTGCATTTAATCAAACATGAATGTGGCCACACAAAAAATCTTTCCAAACCACAGCAACAAATCAAAGACCTATTACAAAAGACTTTGGCAAAAGTGGGGGGCCATCGCCCGGATCAATTTATCGCAGCTGCACAAAAATTTAATGAAATCCTGATGAGGGGCGCGCAGTTCAGGAAATGTTTAGTCACCTTGTCTGCGCATATTATAAACTCTCCAGTCTGGAAGACATTAAAATGTCATGCTTAGTCAGTAAATGCTGCCAGCATCTCAAAAACTTTGCTTCAGAACTTTACATTAACAATACAATGTATGGATAGAAACATAAAGGCAAACCTTGAAGAATTTCCTGAGCAGCTTCTTGATCCTCCTTGTTTTTAAGCGAATCACCACTTGGCAAAGGTATGATCAGCTTCTTTTTCTCCTTCTTTGGTTTGACGCTGATAAGAAAATGAAGAAAAACAACCAATGATATACTAGCAAGGACTGATGTGAAACTTAAATTCGTTGATTCCAAATTGGCAAGAGTTTTAGAATCTTCTCTTTCCTTTGATAGGGGAAAATGTCCAAAAAACAAACTGAGTTGTTAAGGTTGCTTTACTAAAGTTCTAAAATAGATTTCCCCTCATTTAGGTTACGGGACTAAATATGATGCATATTTATCATTGCGATCAATATATTATATTCATACACACATTAATCTAAGGGCCTAGAATAACTAAATCGAGAATACGCCAAGAGAAGAAGTGTTCTTCTAATTTATCGACAGCAAATTCAGCAACATTGTTTGAATCAGATTGCTATCCAATGTGATTGCATCCTCCACGAAGATGATGAATTCGACTTTGTGTCAGTAGGACACACTATCATTCAATATAAATTTAGGATGGAAATATGAAATATGGCAGCGATACCTTTTAAATTCCTTTCCTTCCGTAGAAACAACATAATCTATATCGTCTTGTTCTTCATTCCTTTCTTTGAAGTTAGAATTATGTTTTTCTAACGAGAGAGTCGCTGGCTTCTTTGGTATTGCGAACTTGAAGGAGAAAGATTTTTCATCCTTCGACATAACTCCGTTTGTCGACGCCATTTTTTGTTAGAAAATCTCACACTGGAAACGAGGCAGTCGCGCTGCTTTCAAAATAAAGCAAAAATTTCACAAAAGGTTATAGTTGTATATTTTAGATGCAAAGGGCGCAAAAGATGGCTTTATGGCAACTGAGGCGGAAAGCGAGGCAAACAAATAATTGCGCTGTCAAGATAACTGTACCGACGGTTTGCCTGGACTAGAAAAAACATTTGGCAATCTTTAAGCACATGCTATTAAACTTTAATTGATAGTGCCATGGCAAGAGGCTATCGTCCACTGCCTTGCCCCCATCAACTGCATCCTTCCCCCTCTAAGGGAGTAAGATGGCCTCTGCCCTCTCCCGTATTTCAAGCCACAGCACCCTTATCAAGACATCAAGACAAGAAAGTGAGCAGTCTCATAATCCGATTTCTTTACTACTACACATCATTGAAAATGCATATTTACAGCAAAAGCTAACGTGTATAAATGGCATCGATGAAGCTGTGCATAATTGAAAAGACACATCAAAGTGCACCCAAGTATTTACATTAAACAATGTTGGCTCACTGAAAACGGAAATTTGTTAATTGGATAAGTCTCATCTCCTTAGGTAATAATTCCTGAATTCTTAAAGCCACGATCAATCATTTGGTTCAAAGTTTGTCTCTATTAAAATAACCAAAGCTTTAGCTCTATAATTTGGGATAAAGAGCCTTTGCAACTGAAGGTCGATGGCCAAAAACTTGAAACTAAAGGAAAATACACACGAAGGTACATGGATAAGTAAATTTCAGTCAAAGGTAAAAGTAAGGACAACTTTATTTACAGACGACGTAGTATACATTTCTAGTTTCTAATCGTTCAACTGGCACAGAAGTGCAGTGCCCTTGGAGATCCAGTAGTCTTGCTCAAGATTCGTTGGGAGATACACAGCAACAACAAAATTGGTCGAATGCCCTGTGGAAGGAAAGACCACGTGCTATTAAAAACGTGTTTAGATTGTACAGCCTACGAAAAGGGTACATAGCAAATAAAAGGGTCAGTTACAAATATATACTCTAATCTTATTTGAAAGTTAACAAGTAAAAGCAAGCTGCTAAAAATGGCCTACGTATTGAAGAAATTGTATTACATGTAATAGTAGTTTGAGGTTTTCAGGCTTATTGTCTTTGTGCAACAAGTTGCATATGAAAAGTTGCATATGGAAAGTTGCATATGGAAAGTTGTATGTGCAAATCGGAACCTCAAGCTTAAGAAACCTCAAGAATACTGAATTTTTCCATTCTATTATAAGGCTGAGTTTTAATATACATTTCGTACTTAGTTAAAATATGTAACGTTTAATAGATATTGCGGAAAGTGACTATCCCTTACCTGTGGTTGATAAGACGCCGGCCCTTGTTGATGTCTTATAAAGAGGGGAACGGTACATTTTCGGATCGGGTGTTAAGTTGATTCCAGGTTCCATGTGCATCACGGGAAGGTTCTGCATTGAGATAAAGCAAATCATCAACTCTAAAATGCCGGGTCAGAAAACATTTGTACTGCAATCTAGCAGATGCGAAACAAGGAGAAGGTCTTGGCAAATCCGGCAGAATGATACAATGGCTGCTGAAGCCTTGGAAAGGATGGAGTAGAAAAATAGCTTACAAAAAATCTTACAATGATTTGAAACAATTTGAAGAACCCTTGGCCCCTCCACTTTCCAACCTGCGTCGGAGCCCATGTTAATGAATGGTTATAAGTAATCCATGGAGTAGTATTAACTCTAAATGCTACAAGGCACTCGAGCAGTCCTTTTTATGTTTAAATGATACTTAGCGGTATACTAGTTCCTCTGTTACATATGACATCATAGTGAGGATCCATAGAAGCGGAAGAAAAAGTGGAGGAGGCACTAAAAGATTGACCAAGGCTGCACTTACGCTCGTCATTTGGCCTGGCAAGGCATCAGCCAGCCGCATTTTATCATCGTCCCACCTGGCTGCCTCAATAAACAGGCCGTGAACCAGAACCCCGTCTTCGAACGATGGCAGCTCGCTGTCCAACTCGAGCGTGTCTCCGTGCTGCAGCTTCGCCATGGCTTCGGCCACCTCTTCCTGGTTGCGGTAATTCGGCAGCACTTTGTACCCGAAGGAGAGCTGGTCGATCGGCTGGTCGTACTTACGAGCGTGGTTCTGCAGTGTCCCCGTCAAGAAGCCTACGGTCAAAGCAAGCACGGTGATCCACCATATGGCCGGCATAAATAGCTCTTATTAGCAGATAATCTATTAGATGATATGCAAATCTCAAAACCCTTTAAGACTCAACATTTGATTTTCACAGTCTTTTTCTCCAAAGGAGCTGAGCCTAGAAATCTCATCTATTTCAAGGACAAAATCTGATGTCTTGGAGTCACCAATCGCAATTAAACTCGGTATTGTTCTAGTTTAATCAATTAATACATTAAAAATGCCACAGAATAGCAGCCTCTGGGTCTGGCTCTCAACCATATAATGCTTCATGTTCGTTAACATGGTTTTCTGGAGAAATTTTTTTTTTACAGTCACTTAGTATTGACATTGTGCTTAAAGACTGTAATGTGGCTTGATGCTTAAATGGGTCCTTGAAACATCTTGTAAAATGTATGGACTGTGACGCATGACTGTGAGTTATCATAATGTTGCTGCTTGTATAATCAATGCATTTTACAGAGATAACAAACTCAACCAATCAATTGAGTTATTTTACAACCAAAGCCACGCCACAAAAATAGCATTAAAGATGACAAAGCTTAATACCTTGAGGAAAGAAGAATCCAGAAATCCAGAACGACTTAGGCTGGCCATGAACAATCCATTTCTGAAAACAGAAAAAATCAAACATCTATAAAACAAATAGCCAACTAGTGTACAATTATTTATTTTTATTATCATAAGGAAGAGAGCGATAAAAAGGAGAACAATTTGTGAAAGGTAAACTAGGATAGCAAAAAATGTTTTTATAAATACCTCAATGAAGCTGATTCGTAGGACCAAATCTTTCACCCATGAAGCAAGAGGCTTTAGAGATGGGTAGGCTGCATTTTCCCACATGGAAGGGACCTAAGGAGAACATTTTACACTTACGTAGCAACTCGTTTTAGCAAAGGTTTCAATAGAAAAGAGTTCTAGCCATTGCTAATTTATACTTCAAAGCTGAAACATGGATGACAGACATTTTTAAATTTGTATACATGCTTGGAAGAAGTCGTGAGGAAAATTAAAAATACTTCAGAAAAAGCCAAACAGGCTAATTCCTGGATATACAAAGATAAAACTGAACGATTAAACGTAAGTATGGGTTTAGAAATGTACGTTATCTAGAATATAGACATAAAATTGAATTTAACAGAAAATGCATTTCAATTTTTGTGACTCAAACACTAAAACTACTGCGACTTTCTCGTCGCCAGAAGTTAACGTAGAGCACGAAATATTGCCTAATTAATAAATTACCTGATTATTCAAGAAACTGGTGTAAACTTTGTCAAGCTCCAGCGACATGACTACCAATCCCTTTATTGCTTTCTGCAGCTGTTTCAGCGAAGTCTGCAAGAATAAAATTTTATGATCTATAATTTTATTCAAAGCAGTATTATTCATAAGACAATTTTCATAAAGTATCGAGTTCAACAGAATACTAGAAGAAAAGGAGAAAAATATGGCAACTATTGTGAAGTTTACCAGGTGAATATAGTACTGACTATTTGACTGAAAATCGTAGGAAAATCTACTAAATTTCTTGTGACAACCTAACAAATAATTCATAACTTAAACAATTTTTAATCTTTCAGCACAAAATTTCCGTTTCAGCGAATTTAAAAACTTGAAGAGCAAGTTGCCAAGAACGATAAAGCCAGCAGACTTTAAGGGCTAGTTATAAGAACCATGGATAATTAATTGTCGGAAGAAAATGGCAGTATTCCAAAAAACGCTAGAACAGTGACAAACCTTGATGACTTTCAGAAGATTGTTGAATCGATCGACCTCTTGGCCAAGAACTGTCGTGAGTGAGTTGACCCGACCCTTCGCATCAGTCTAAGTAGAGATTTAAGGGTAAATAAGATAATCATAGTCTAAACAAGTAGCTGCTGGCTAGATTTGAAGAGACTGCGAATGAAAAATGATCGTAAAGATAAGAATATAATATAAAATCCGTCACGAATTTGCAGCCTTCTCCCGCAAGTAAGCTATTAGGAATAATAGATCAGACTGAGATATAATCAAAACAATTGCAAATTCGGAGTCTGATGACAACTTTAGATACTATTTACCTTAAACAAATCCTTTTGCGCGGTTTCCATGTCCAGGATGTCGGGAAGTTTGCCAAGGATGTTTTCTGCCAACTCATAAACGATTTCATCGCTGGTTTTGCCACCACCACCACTGGACATTCTTGGTTGCACTTCGAGCACTGACCGTATTAATGTGTTTGTTTCTTGGATCTAGAGCGACGAGTTTCAGAACATAGAGTTTTTACAATTAACAAAAGTCACAACGCTAAAATAGGGTTCATATGTTGATAACTAAACGAAAAAGAGACAAGGTTCAGTTGGTAATTTGCGGCGCGACTTAGGCTCCATGAAGCAGCAAATCTCATCATGTAAGTGCAAAGTGCTCTAGCAACTTGGGAAATTTCAAATGAATTAAAGTAAAGAAAAGAAAACTTTTTGCTTCATAATTCATCCCCTGATTCTAGCTAGACTTAGAAACGAATGGCAAAAAATCTTACCAAATTTCCAAAGTAAAAGTACAACGGACAAAAGACTGTAAAAGCAGGAAAAACAATTTAGCAGATCAAGGACATACAGAACATATTTGAATTACCTGGAAAGCAATATTGGCATTTTCGTGCATGCCAAAAATCTCTGGTTCGTCACTCATTGGCAAATTTTCAATGTATTGGCGATAGTCCTCCAGCTGGTCCTTACTTGGCGCAAAATATACACCTGCAAAAGCCAGTCGAAAAGTTCAGTCGACAAGAAGACAGTATTTAAAGTTAGCAATAAGAAATAATTCTAGTCAGGATGATGATAAATTGTTAAATGTGGCTCTTGGCAATACAGAATTGATCAGAAAAGACTTAAGAGAATTGCGAATGAAAATCGCCTTTGTCAAAGAAATGCCTATAAGATAATTCCTACCTGTCATGTGACAAACTCATTGCCGCCATGATGGATCACAACCCGGTCTTGGATACACATAGCAAAGCAATGGCCTAACTTTCGAGTGTCTATAGCAACAATGGCCGGTACTCTAGCTTCGAATAAAAGGACTCTTCAATGAAAGCGGCGTAACAACTCTATCAAGCTTTCAGGTTAATAGAGGTTACATGAATATTCGAAAATGTCCGGTTAATTGGCTATGGGCCACTTACGTACGTACCTGAATCAGAAAACTGGTAATACTCATTCAGAGTCTCAGGAGCGAAGAACCTTTTTAGTATCGTGCGGAGGCATCTTTGGTCCCAAGAGTCGGTGACCCTTCCGCCATAGGTGATCTGTCAATCAAATAAATGCTATCAGCCAATGCTTTGACAATGATTGCCATCGAATATATCAATTAATCGCCTGCATTGAAATGGGCTCTAAAGGAGATTAGCATCATCGTGTGCCAGTTTAATTCAAGGCAAATTGAAATTTAAGGACATCGACCTCATTGTACAAACAATGACGAAGTTTCAACTCTTTGTCAAGCATCTACTTCAATTTAACAGAATGGTCGAAAAATAGACTCAAGCAAAGGTGCTCTCCAGTTAGCAGCTAGCATAATAATAGGTTATAAGATTGTTTAGCGCTTAATCGGGTAACTTCAGCTTAGAATCTACCGCATATTTGGTGCAGCCTGGAAATCTAGACTTGCTTTGTAAATAAAACCATTAGTTTTAATTGTTCATTGGTCGTTACTCAAACGAAATTTTTTCTCCAGATCTATAAACCCAGTTCTACTCTAATTAAAATTTATCATTTATGCATTGAACAAATCTATAAATCTTAGATGATACATAAAACTAGCAAAGACAGAACTAATAGCTAAAAAGTATTTGCTACGCTTATAATTGTAAAGTAGGCACGTGGAAGCTGTGTCAAAACACCGACCTCTCCGGTTATGAAAATCAGTGCATCCCACGGAATTTTTCCATCTTGTAGGAATATCTTCAGGTTATCCAAAGCGCATTCTCTATCAGAGTCGTTGAACTCATACTAAAAGAAGACCATAAGCAATTTTATCAAAAGAAGATAATGCAAAGTATCATGGAAAGTATGCAAATAATTACAATACCAATTCTTAATGCAAAAACTTGAGCTTTACGCATAAAGCAGGATAATAATTGAAATTTTTTATAAAAAAATCCTCTTTATTTACATATAACTTTTTCGCATAGCCATTCATATTTAATCTAATTTTATTTAACTTAAACTAAGCAGCTCAAGACAGCTATAGAAGGGGTATACTCTCTTGCATCGATGTAGTTCTTAAAATTCAGAAAAAATTCCATCTGCTTTGCAACCATGATTGTTTAAGAAGTACGAAAGAGGGAAGAAAATGTACGCATTTGAAGAGACAAGGGTAACTGCTTTGGCATTAAGAAGTTAGAGAAAATGTCTACGGACCTTGATGTTCCAGCCAAGAGGGCCAAACTTCTTTCGTTCCTGGATGACAGCATGGAAGAAACAGAGGCCGAACACAAGACGACGCCAGACAACACCCAGAGCTGGCAACGAAAAAAGTGAAGTTGGATATTCAAATGTTGGCAAAAAATTGCTAGACAAGAACATTAAATCGCCTCTTACGTAATCATGATTTCTCGAAAACCAAAAGAAGTTTTTAACGAAGGATAAGTCCTCAAACATGGTGAGCTAGCGTTGACATAATGTTGAAAATTTTCATTTTGACTCAATTTAAGAATAAATTTAGAGGGATATATTTATACAAAGGAACAATTAATGACGATTGGAGGTGAACTTACAGTGCGTTTCGAACGGGTCTGAGGACAGTTCATTGAATGCTCGCTTGACATTGGCCCTCAAGCCTTTCGGTGGCTCGTTCGTCACTTTGATGCTGTTTTGCAAAACAGTCACCGGAAACATACTAGTTGGCATGGAGCTCAGAAACAGCCTGAAGTCAGGTGTACTTCGGTTTCCCCGGATGAAATCTTCTTGATTATGCCTTCCATGGAAAGCATCCACGACGCAGCAAGATGACAGTTCTATGAAATGGCCGTTCGATAATGCATATAAGAACGCAAGAAAGAACTTGCTCTATAATGATATGCATTCTGCATCACAAATTGATGTTAAACTAGTTATGATTCATAAGCAGTTTATATGTTTGGAGAAGGCTCTTAAAAAGCTGCAAATAAAAATTAGCGGCAACAAATCTGGAGCACCTTATTTAAGAAAACAAACTACTGCGGGCAAATATTTCTCGTTAATAATGTTTTTGTCTTCCTCGACAGAAGGGGACTATGTTATCACTTTTATGATATAAAACTTGCTACCTCTAATAGCCTAAAAGCATGCATAAACTTTTATCTTTAGAAAGAAACACTTTACCATAAAATAGACAAGGCTAGCTAAAGAAAATACTTTCAAACAAACAATTCACCTGCAAAAAGATCCAGTCACCCTCTTGTACAGCTGTAGAAATCATCTTTTCTGCGACGGGTCCCTGCCCTTGACCGAGTGAAATGGCTTGAACCCTGAAAGTTGATAATGAGAAGTAAGGTTTAGGCCACGCCCATGAAGAGATGCAAAAGGCATCGAGTGGCTTCGACACACAGAGAACTTAATGTTTCTAATCATCAAAGTTTCTGTACATTAATTGTAACTGGGAAAAACCCAATATGTGACGTAATTATGCATAAAATATTTCACTGATCAGGAAACAGCGCGACATACCGATGGCTGTAATCCATTTCTTTGGCGAATCGCTGGAAAGCATTCATTGGATCCGATCCAGTGGAGAGGACAAACACCAGAGGAATGACAGATGACATGTCAGCATACAGAATTCGTAGATCTGTCGCCGGGCTCTCGACAAATGGCTTGCCAAGGTTCTCACAGACGAACTCTGTTACAGCATGTGTTACCTAAGGGGGTAATAAAAGGTGTTTGAAACGGTGCTAAACCTAAGAGAAATGATGGCGTAGCAAATAGAAAAGGATGGCAAATTTCTGTCAGTGTTGATATTTGAACAGAAAATTAAGAAAGACAAAAAATCATAGCTTGTTGGCACTTTGAAAATCAATAGTGAATAAAGATCCAGGTGAATTTCGAAATGATCTTATATCATAAAAAATTCACCAAACATGTATACACTTTGTACAATTTTATTGGTTCAAAAAACAAATACAAACTAAAATATGGAGACAATTCAAGGAGAATACTCTATTAAAACAAATCAAAATAACCTTCTCTTCTTTGAAGCACTTAATCAGCATAAGCCTCTGGAAAGTGGATAATTGTGTCTCGAAATCTTCACTAAGGTTGCCATCCTTTTTATACGCTCCCCACTTCTCTGGATTAAGTGCCACCTAAAATACGAAAAATGGAAAAAGGGGTAAATTAGAGTACGAAACATTACGAGGTCCCAAATAGCACAATCAAACACCGCTTCTATGCTACCATTGGAATATTTGTCTCTTTATACATTGTGATTTTCATTGTGATCGCCAGCAAATGCTTATATGGTAAGCAATATACTCTGCATATACTTCTTTTTTGAACGAAATACGAACAAAATACGTGTACATTCTACACCTAAAACTACCCAGCCTAAACTGTCCATTGGCAGATGGTTCATACTAGAAATCAGTACCTTGAGATTTCCAAGTTGAATGCTGATATGACGTGTTATTATCAGAGCTTTGATGCCTTTGAATGCAGGTATGAGCTCCTGTAAATACAAAAGAATGCGCCAGGGTCACAACAAACGTAATGCTTCGTACTGGCAAAACACCAAAACAGCTCATGATAAACAGGGAGAGTGAACAACGGCGCATCATAATGAGAATTCAACAGAAACTTCTAAAACAAAAATCTTACAAGAAAGGTCACATTACAATACATTTCATTACTAAAGGACATCAAAATATAGCAATCTTTATACACCGTGGTGCACAATGAAATGGTTGCCCTAGAGCTATTCAGTCATAATTGAGGGATACTTGTGCTCTTTCTCCTTCTCGAAACAGGACAGTCAAAGTAAGGGTGCTTTAATTGCAATGGCCTAAGGAAACAAACCTCAAGATTGCAGCATGACTGCCAGTCGTGGTCACTGAGCCATGGCGCCGGGGGCTTCGGTGGGTAGTTCTGGGGAAATTGAAAAAGGTTTATTAGTAATAATTGGACAGTGTAATCGGTTAATTGAGCGGAAGAATAAGAGAACGCTAAATCCGTAAGCTGAACACGGTAGCTAATTATGGCAGCAAGGAGCCAGTACACAAGGTCTGTTAAGAACATCATAGTTTCTTTTAATTGCTAAGGTGTAGAAACGAGTTGTGATTTCTACCGACTGCGTTGCTCAACCTCTATGGACGATCAGAGCCAAAGTTGTCTTATTTAACGTGCAGAGAACACGGAGCCAGACCGAGAGAGAGAGAGAGAAACGACGCGTTGCCTGTTGTACTCTGTAGCTCTGTTTCTGACTGACTGACTTAACTCAAATATACAATCATATTTATACCGATGCTCTAACAATAAATTCGCTGACGAAGGATGAGAGAGGATGATGAAATGGTGATGTAATGAGGATGGAAAAGTCTAGACTGAGGAGCGAGAAAAGATGTGTCAGCATGACATGGTGTGAAAATGGAAAGTAGACAAACGAGTAAGGTAAGTCACTACAAAGGTAAGTGACTAAGATATGGGTACCTTCTCGATGCTTCCACTTCCGCGAAGAAGGAAGTTCCACTCGGCATCAGAAATTTCGCCCTTTTCTTTCTTTATGTCAGCACACATCATGAATGAGAAAACAAGCTTGTCTTTTTCAAAAAGACCCCTGAAAATCAGAAGGTAAGTGATTGAATACTGTTAGCAATAGATAATGAATAAAACAATCACCATTCAAAGACTGTCATCAAGAATTCATATTTTAAAAATTTTGAAAAATACACTATTGGCTAGCTCCTGAACACATCAAACTTCCTTCAGGTTTAAGTCACTAATGTCAAAATGTGCATAGGAAAATAATTCTACGTCAGCATACCTTGCAACGTTAGCATACACAGCTTCAGTGCAATTCTTCAGCAGGATCTCCAATCGTTCATTGAGGTCTTCAGCCGGAGGACTATTTTCTATGCAGATGTTAAAGAGCTGGAAATCAAGATTGAAATGTGGTTAGAAAAACCAACTTAGGGAGGCAATTTTTGACTCAAGAACAAAAGTTCTTATCACCCATATTTTGCTATTTTATTTGATTTCACGATACTTACTAAACAGATTAAAGCGTAACATGATCAAATGAAGAAAAATATCTTAAACTAAGGTAGACGCCATTTTCAAATGTTGGAATATTCTACAATGCTTTATCACCTAGAATTACAGAAAAATTACATGACCAAGTTGAAACTGACCTGTTTGAAATACTTTAATGAGTACTGGTACATTGGGTCAATTTCTGCAAGGGAAGCGACAACGAAATACATGACCGAGCCCCTTGTGGCAACTGGTCGGTACTTCTCTCGAGCCTTGCTGATTTTCTCCTCTGTTGTTTCAGCCTCTTTTAGACGCGTTGTTATGACACCAGAGGTCACCTGAAAGAAATAGGTGCAAGTATGTAGAGTTAAAATCAGACAAACAGCAAAATAAGAGTCGACAGTAAATTTTGCTGCCGGATGTAGTAATTGATAACGACGTGAAAGGATTTATTCAAGGAGATGAATTTGTAGCCATACATGAAAAAGGCATTAAAAACAATACAAGCAAATAATTAGTGTCCAAGCCAAATGTAAAAAAGGTAAAAAACTAAAATCTGATAACAAATAGAAAATGTGGAGTTGTAACTGATTTCTGCTACAATTCAGTTGCAAGAACAATTAAAAAAAACCAGGAACCACTCATAACCAACTTACTTTGGACTCATTCAGTGTATTAATCAGCACTTCATCATCCAAAATGTTTCCTTCAGATGTAAAAAGTAGCTTGAGAATTCTGTCCTCAATTGCTTTCAATTGATTCTTGTCTGTGTTTATCCGCACAATCAACTGGTTTCGCTGCTCTTCCAGGTCTGGGCGTTCCAGTCTAACTACATCGCTATAAAACAATTGAACTTTCCTTTAAGGCTCAGGGAAATCAAAACAATATAATAATAATTGGGAAAAGGCAAGAAGTGGTCGAAGATAGTGACGATATATAGCCTTCAATTCCATTGACATCTAAAGGGGACATCTCCTATCTTCCATTGCCAGTCACCGAAATATGAACGGTTAAACCGACACAAATCCAGATTAATGAAACACATTACGTATAAGGTATCTTTATGTGCTAGGAGGAAAGTGATTTGTGAGAAGGGTAAGCCTTTTAACAGTGAACTATATGCTCCAATGGATGCTGCAAAAAACAGGCAGAGGCAAGCCACACAAGACCTCTTTGAGATACCTAATATCCACATTTTCAATCGATTTCCACCCGTTTGTTTCATTTTATTGACATCAATCATATGGGGACATTACTCTGTTAAAAGTAAAAGTTCATCAATGATTAAAAGCTGATAAAAAAGCTGCTAACCCTAGCAGTTGATCCTCAAGTCCAGATTTGGTTACTGTAAAGTTGATGATCGTCACTTTTATACAGACTTCTGGCAAATAGTGAGGATTGGCAAACTTCGTGGTCATGTAAAATCTATAAAAAGGTTGCAAAAAATGATTAAGATTTAATAATAATGTCCAAAATGAAAATTTTTTATCTTGCACTGAAATTTGTACATTGCAAAAACAAAAACAACATGAACATTAAGGCTGCCTTTCTATGAATTAAGGAAATGTAGACAGATCAATAATTCTTTAGGCAAATGAAAACATACTCAACTGAGTCACAGTGCGACCTCATGTCTTGACTATTTCTGATTAGCCATACTATACCTATCAGTAAATAACTGATACAAATTTCTACCTGAAGTTCTTGTCGTATTCGATGTCATTGTCGCCAAGGCGTATCAGTGTTCTTCCACCAGAAACAAATGTCTGCTTCAACAGTACAGGTTCAAGTGAGGGATCCAGTGATTCACCGACCTCTTCTAGCAGCACTGGCATGCCGATTCGTATGCAGTTTTCAAGGGTCCTCAAGAAATTGGGGTCCGTCAGCTTGATGACTTTCAAGCTGTTCTTGGACTCTTTCTGCCTAATCCATCTATTAGCTTGATCTTGGGGGTCAATCATCAGCGGCCAGCGTCTTCCCCGAGTCACCAGTACCGCGTTTTCGATAGAGACCTATAACAAGTTTCAAAGTAAATACTCAGAAACACTGCACATAGACACAGGTAATATATAATAATTTTTCTTTGAGGCTCAGAGAAGTCAAACCAGTGACATAAAACGGTAAGAAAAATGTAAAAAGAGGTAAAAGATAATGACTTTAACAGCTAAATAACTAAAAAGATTTTGTATTATTAGCTGACAAAGTAATTAATGGTTACATTGCTTGATTTCATAGCTACATTGCCACATCTTTAAATTGAAATGACGTTAGCCGAAAATACTGCACTACAATAGATGGCATTAATAAGGAAAATAGGGCCACTTTGCCGACACTTGAGAATCACTTTGAGCACAAACCAAAAGGAAAATCCATAGTTAATCGTTTGACTCATTTTGTCCTAAAAAATCTCTTTAAGAGAGAAAAAATTGCCATCTGAAATGACTTTACCGTATCACGTGGAAGGCCATCTGAGTTCCACTGCCTAATCTCGTATGGATCAGCTAACACGTGAATGAGGCTGAAGTCATCGGTCACAGGGATATCAAGCTCCTTGCATCTCACCACCCATGAGTTTACGAGCTGGAAAGTTTATTGGAAGACAGCGTAAACAAAGCTAGGCCGTACGAAGGAGGAAGCAGGATATTTGATACAAAGATTTCCTTACAAACTATCGTAACAGCTGAATAATAACAAGTTAATAGAACGGATGACAAAAAGTAGATGGAAAGAATGATTACAAAACTAGAGAATTATAAACAGATGTGAGAAAACAAAGACTTGCTTTTGGGAGAATTATCCAACTTTATTGCATGAATGGCGCGCAGTGCCGCTTACCTCATGTCGATACAAGCTTGTGAAGGCACCAAAATATGCAACACACGCAGCTGCAACAAAAACATTACCAACGACATTGCCAATGTCCACCTCAAATGCCTGGAAAAAGGAAAGCAAAAGATTCTTTAGAATAACACACGGTAACAGCTATGTGAAGTGATAATAACTCTCAAAGTAGTCTCTATATGTATCAGTCAGTGCTATATGCATCACTGTCTCAGTCAGTGTATAGTTAAGTGTTTTATGAATCAATCAATGTATTTACTCAATGAAATCCTGAAGTAAACATGAAAATGACTTCATCGGTGGAGATCCCCACAAGAACACAAGCGAAAAGATGCTGTGCTGGTTTGAAATGACTACAACCCATTGCTGACAACAAGCAAAAACACACAAACCAAGATATATCGATATGGGAAAGAAATAAGTGATAGTCTCTTTTAAAAACATACAGCGACATTTTCTGTCCATCTTCCTTGTTCATCTCCAAGAGCTGTTGTTAGCTTCGAGGCTCTCTTGAGTCTAGCAGCGGTTTGAGCGATGTTTTTAGTGAGTCGGTCCTTCTCGGCTATGCTCTGATCATAGGAGGCTTGCAGTTCAGCGATCTTAAAGGCGACAATAGCTTGAGTGAGACTGATGTTTAGAACAAAAAAAATGAATTTGCAACTGTTTTCGAGCAATTAGAAAAAGTATGACAATGGGCGGTTTAGAAACACGGAAAGGCAAAAACATTGGCATAACTTAAAAAAGAACAAAATATAGGAGGTGCTCGGCATGACATCAAAATCTTAGGTTCTGTTCAAACGAAATTACATGACCACCAATGCTTCTAACATTTTTCAGAAGTTTACCAACCTTCTCCTCAACCTCTGCTAGCTTTTCCTGCTTGGCCTTGAGTGTTACCATGGTTTCTTGTAACTCACTTTCTGCCTGTGCCAGCCTGTTATGGAAATACCGATGATGACGTTAAGCATCCGCATTCGCCATTAATAATAGGCAAAAGAGTTGGTAGAGTTCTTGCAAAAGAGTGGAAAAATTGATATTGCTTTAGCAGAAATGGTGTTCAAACCTTTGTCTCTTTGGGTCAACTTCTTTGTAAACCTTCGCGTACAAATCACAGGCTCTAGCCCACATGCACATTGACTTGCAAGCCTGAAAAACATGAGTACAAAGCTAATAGCATTGGCAATGGAGCGGTCATAACGTGGGAAAAAAGGTGCAGTGGAAATATCTTTAGAGGGTTCTTGGGGTAACTTTGTTGAATAGCAGTGAGCCAATCCCACCCCTACCTCCACTACACTCGTAGCTGCTGACTAAAACCAGACCAATTGGGTGATTGGCTGTTTAATTATAGCCTGAGCCAGTGCTAACAGAGTAGTCATTTTATGTATTAATCGCAAAAAGTGATGGTTAAAGAAGTAATTGAAATGACCACTAAGCCCATCTCCTTGCTCCCAACCACTGATCGCTTAGTCTTTCACCAACACTCATTTATAAAATAGACAGGAAGTGCATTTTCAATAAAAAGTTGAAATAAAGCGTCACGTACCTTGGAATTAATCAAAATGGCATAGAAAGTTTTTTCAAACAACATGGAAAAAGCAAGCAAATTGGATTTTAAGATGCTAGTGTCAGTTACCTTGGATGTTTTCTCGACAACTTCTGGAATGAACTTGGGATTGTCTATGTACTTCTTAAGCTTCTTCAAAACAGATTCCGGAATGTTGTCCTAAACAAAAATAGGTAGGAAAGATCGGTAGATGGTAGGAAAAGGAAAGTTGTTGAGTGTCATTCAGAAAAAGGTAGTAGGGAGAATATCACCATGCTGGATAGTACATTTGGTCTGACGGATGATCGACAATTGGTGGTTACATGCTGGATAGTACATTTTACATTCCATGGATTAATTAAGAGATCTGCAATACGAACCTTGTCGAAGTCTACGAGCCTCTTTAGAAAGTTTGCATCGCCCAGCAATGTCTTTGCCGATGGCCAATCGGGTCTGAAACAAGCAAGTCAATGTATTGAAAATAGGCACTGCAATCGCCTCTTACCAGAGAATGAGATCGCGAGAAAGCACATGATTCTGTCCCCACGTACATTCATCTTTCGTCTGCTGTTCATTCTACTGTATAATGGTGGAATCTTGAAAGTCTCCACACGAGAATAACCAGGAGAAAGATCAAGTAAAAGCAAAAGGTTAGTACTATTTACAGACCCCAAATTTCAACTGATTCTTTTAAAAAAGTGGGAAAATTGATTAACCATTCGATAGAAAATGGTTAACGAGTTCTGTTGATGATATTATCAAGGTACACTTCTTTTACTTTCAAAAGACATACTTAGTGTTCAGAAGAATGCAAACAGCTTCCATAACTGTCATGACCATATCTGGTGGCTTGTTGAAGACACGGATTTCTGAAATGTCAGCCTTGTCCAACGAGTCTAGGGCCTGAGGAGATTCAAGCAATGACGTAACTTTAACACAGAGCAAATCATTGACTACGGCTAGGAAACAACAATCTCCTTAACAAAAGCTCATTTCAGAATTGATCATAGCATATAGAGAATATCGGGGCTTCAAAGTGTTTTATGACCAATACCTTGTTTGCTGCTTCTAAAGCGGGCAATGCCTCGTCAAGATCTCTTTGGGCATCTTCAGCTATGGATTCGGTTTCCTTGGCTTTCTCACGAGCAATAGTCTCATCCGCCATCACAACCTTTCTAACCTACGATTCCAAGTGCATTAGTTAAACAGCAGTGAGCGTATATACATATTTTTCAGTCTTAACACACATTCTTTGATATCAATATGCATTCCGTCTAGATTAAGCGTAACTAAATACTAGCTACTCTCTACTAACACATGCACAAAAACAAGAGAGATCTTTTGCAACTCTCAAAGAAAGCAGGCTCATACAAAACAATCTAATGCAACCAAAACAGTCACTGGAGAAAGAATACCTTCTTTGTCACACTTGGTAGTCTAGTCATAGACAAGGTGCAGAAAATAGAACAGTTCTGATGCAGTTTTAATGACTGTTTAATGTTGATCAACGCAAAGTGGAAACAACAGGTGAGCATGATTACCTTGTCAGCCTCCTCTTGATCAACCTGCAGCCTCTCCATCAACTTCTCCGTATCCAATGACTTCTGCTTCAACTCAGGCTCTAGTGCAACCAACTCTACCTGCATGACAAAGCATATGAGCTGTCCATGAACTGAACATAACCGTGTATGGAAGCCTCCTCTTTCTTGAAATTAATAAAGTTTGCTACATGTGAGCGAAGTACTCTTAAAGTGCCCTTTTTATTTCCAATTGCGTGAATTTGACGTGCAATCTGTTAGATTAATGACCATCCAAGAAACAGAAGGAGCTTTGTACAGAATTAGAGCATAGGAAACCGTACTCACCTGCATTGTGTCAACAAGTTCGTTCGTCTCAAGCAATTTCTTTAGGCCATTTTTAACTCGATCCTTTGCAGTAACTAATTGCCTACGGAAGAACACGTTAAGATAACTAATACTCCACAACACATCCATCAACGAACATAATAAATACGTTAACATATGCCATATATGTATCAAGAATTGAAAATCATACTGGACCGTCACAGGCAAATGTTGCTTGAATACAAAAGCAGCCATGAAGTCGTGTCATCAACACTCTTATCATGTCATGAGAATTAAGTGTACTTGAATGATGTGATCTAATAACAACTCTTGTAGCTTTATTAAACAACAAGAACTGAGTGCTCTTACCCAGTTAACAAGACTAGAGAAAATTATGAAAATATATAAAATCAGCTGATAACTACCTTCGTTTATCTTCCAACATAGAAAGGTAGAGATTGATAAGCTCCAAATAGCTTGTTGGTGTCGTGTAATATCGCCGCTTCAATTCGTTGTAGTATCGATTAGCCATGGTCGTGACGCTTGTGTGAATCTCCACACACATCTCGGCTATGTTTTCCTATTATATAAATACAAAACTCGATCACAGAGGCAGCCAATTCACTCGATACAAAGCGATAGTAGCAGCAAAGAGCCTCATTAGAAATATACAGCGAAATGCTTAAAGTGAAATACAGAAGACAGGGTGATGCTAAAAATTCACCTTTATTCCATCTTCGCCAAGGTCGACTTCTTCAAAAAAGTTTTTGGAGACTGAGAGCAATGCCTCCCTGAAAATAAAATCAAATTGAAATAATTGAGAAAAAATAGAGGAATAGAAATGAGAATATCAATGCCAAAAATAATGTTTCTTCTGCATTAGGCATAAGGCTAATACATATGGCATTTATATAAATTATTATCAGTATCAATAGTTAATGAAGAACTACGCAGTAGTAGCAGAAAAGCATTAGCAAGCAGTCTTCTATTTTGCAAAAAATAGGTCTGTTTCAAAAAAATGAAATATTGAACCACTTCCATAAGAAATGTGTATATATATTAAACTCGTCACAGCAAATTATCTTCTAAGAAGAATGAATACCCTGTTACCATCTTGCAAAGTTTGAATACGTTATTAATTATATGTCGATTAAAAAAAGCAAAATACTCATTGACAGTGTTACCTTGGCCACTCCGAGAACCAGTCAATTGTACAGCAATTGACAAGAGATGGAAACATGCGGCATCGGGTTCTGAATGCCTCACCAACAGGACTCATGCACAAAACGACGTGGAGGTTCTCTCGCACGCGATTGATCAGGTGGTTGTAAACAGCATCTCTGTTCAACGAATAAAATAGAACAAATCACAGAAAAAGGATCCTATTAACGATCATTTAGACAGGTCTTGCTCGAAACTAAGCTGCAGGTCAAGCTGAAATAAACTGCATTTTGCTTTTGAATAATGAAAAAAAATTGCAAACGCAAAAGATGAATGAAGGGAATGGAAGTTAAAATGACGCATGAAAGGGCAGTTTGTTTCAAACTGTGAGGCATGACAGATATTTACAATATCAGTAGGTAAGTTATGGCGTGCAAACGAGGGTTATTCACTTCAAAACTCAATGCCTATACTAGAATAGATCACAGAGAATGATTCTGTTAACGGTCATTTAATACACCCATTTGTAGAAGTATTAGATAAGCTTTATTCTATTCAAATTTTTGAGTTAACCTCAAGGTCAAGCAGAAGTATGTTCAAATTGATTTATGCTACATACTAAAACAAACTGTATTCTACCACTAAATTATAAACGAAAACTTGCAAGAGGATAGGGCAGAATGGATCGGAGAAAAGGAGCCAAGATTACGTTCGCAAGGCCAGGATGATTTAACTAACAAAGCATGTCCTAGAAGAACAATGCCAGCAAACATGCACTGTCATGCGAACCAGATTCATTAGCGTCAAAGCGCTTGACACGAATATAGCCTTAATGTATAACCTCGTTTTGGAAACTGAATAGTTCTCTCACCTGTCATGCTCTGGGACACCAGCCTCCTTCGCATGAGGCCTAATGCCATTTATCAAAGCTGCATATTCTTCAGGCTCAAACAAATTGGGAACCTACGGAACAAAATATTTCACCAATTCAGAAAGTGGAGGCATAAAGGAAAACTGAGGGTTCGATAATCACAACGCTGAAATTTAGAAAGCAAACTTTGAAGACTGCATACCTCTCCGGAATTCAGGATATTGTTGATGTCTTCAAGAAATTCTTCCACGACAATCTGAAAATTGAAAGGAAATCAAACTTGAAAAGAAAAAACGCCTAGTTCTAAAAAGGAAATGTTAGACAGCGATATAAAGAAAAATTCTGTTTTCCTACATGCTTAGCTTTTTGAAAGATCGTTTATAATGAAAGGAAGCGAGACTGTTAACTAGCTACATGAGGTCATTGTGTTAAGCAGCTGGCTTGAATCATTGTGAAAGCCTAGGAGAAAAATGATACAGACCTGAGTATCTGAAAAGAGGAACACAGTGTTTTCCCCATTCACTCCAGCAAACGTGTAGAGTTTCTTGAGATCGTCTCTGAATGCTGAATAATCATACCCCCTGGTCAATTCAATTTGGAAACATCTGTACCCAGACATGTGGCAGGCCAGTCTGAGAAATCAAAGTAGCATGTGAATCAGTCTAATAAATGGTCAAATATGATAGATACACAAAAATAGCTAAAACAAAACAATGAAATGGTTTGTATTGGAATTCTTGGAATTCTAACTACATGATCTTTTTAATATTGTTGAAAAGCAAATCTTGCTAAAAAAGGTCAAACGTTTTCACTAGAAAGTTAATGCATATTAATTCATACTGTGAAATTGTGCTTCCTCTGCCATACGAATACGAGCAAGCAGAGAAGCCTTGTAGCATGTGATGCCTCAATAGTACGCAAAATTGTGCATAATATACCTAGTTAAGCTTTGTTTGCCTGTTCCACCAACGCCAACTAGAAGGGCGTTTCCTCGAGGCTGGCGAATCATTCTGGCGATTCTGGGAATAGAAGTATGATGGCTCATTTTAAGTAATTATGAAATGAAGCGAAACATCAGGTAAAGGTGCGTCTCTAATAGCAATCAAGCAAAGGCTGACGGATGCTATGATATTTTCATGTGTTAAACGGCTGAAATATCGAACAAACTGCTTAAGTTGTGTAAAAGATAGCACAGGACTTTTACTGCAGATAGCTTTCGTCCATGAAAGGTTTGATGAAGCAATTAACTCTGGGTGGGTAAAGAAGAAAGATGATTAACGGTAGCTGCGTACCTGGATAGATGCTGCGTAGCATCCATGAAGAAGACAAGTTTCATCTCTTTGGACGATGACATGTTGTAATCATCAAGGTACTATGAAGCAAATGCCAGTATAAGAGATATGGATTACCATTGCAAGTACTTGAATTGCTATTGGGTGTTTGTTGTTATTGATAAAGCAACAATTCCAGGCATACTTAAGTTGAAGCGCCACCATGTGGGAGGGATAAAATTAAAAGTGTCGGATGAAAGCAACCCCCACAATGTACATTGTTGCTTCCAGGGAGTTTTCTCTTACCCTCCGCTACCTACTCAATTTTAACTTATCTGACTGACTCAAAGACTAATCATAAATATAACATACGCAAGAAAGATGGGTCAAGGTGAAAAGACTGGGAAGACTAGGTAGCATACTGCAAGAGCTTAAGTGGCTTTGAGTTTCCCTAAATGTGCATCCC